>CM067365.1:32196276-32883776 GCA_034401795.1 Chaetoderma sp. LZ-2023a | reverse complement strand
TACGTGAACCTGGACTCCAGTGGGTGATCACGAAATCAAAATCGCCGGTCTCACGTTCAGGTTGTTGTGTCTTATTATCCCTGACGCAGATGTATGATCCCTTAGTGGGCTGTGAAATTAGCCTATTTTACCCAACTTCTGAAAAAGTCAAGTTTTGTCATACAAACATGTGCATCTACCCCCACCCCACCCCCTCAAATTTTATTGCATATTTAGAGTTTTCACAAGAACGGTCCAGGTGATCATTGGGGTGGCGACTGAGCCCCTCGGTCCCACCCCCCCCCCCACACCTTGGCTACGCCACTGCCAACACATCTTGCGAATACCATCGGCAGACTTCAAAGTGTGAGATGTTGTTATCATTGTGGCGAATGAGCCGATGAAGCTTACGACCTGGAATGCTCCTAAATGTTCCGGTTTTAGCTATGCCCCGCCCATCTCTAGCTAAGCTCCACCCACACCTCGCTCGTGTTGAGATCGATCGATCTCTGAACACCCTAACTATCAATTTCCAAAAAACTACACAGGTAAGCAGTTGAATATTTTGAAACCAATTTGACTGGGTGCTGTTGCTGCCTAAGGCAGCAACAGCGCCTAGTCAAATTAGTTTCAAAATATTCAACAGCATGTTTATTAAATAGCAAAGAATTACAAAGATATACAATTCATACAACGTGTCTGACCATTTGAGATTTGGTGACGTCTATATGGAACTCTTTGTGACGTAATGATTATGACGTCATCATATATGCGCTGAGCTGATTATGACGTCCTACGAGGTCTGATGATGAATGGATACTCTGGAAAGGTGAATTGTTGATTTTGGTACTGAAGTTTGAGTTAATCAAAACCAGTATCAACTAACTATAGTTAACCATCCGGCGTTCATTTCACATGGACAAGGCACAACTTGATCGAGAGTAGCATATCTTGAATTATGATTGGTCCAATCCGCCATGTGATTTGAGTCAAGGTAATTTATCATCGATCGGTGATCATTACCCAAACAAATTTGAAGTAGCATGCAGTTGCACGGAGAAATACAAGAGATGACGTATTAACCATGGTATCTATGGCAACGTTTGACAATTGAGCATGAAAGACGGGTAGTGCCTGGGAGGAATATAATGAGGGCCAATCTAAGAGCAAAACATAGACAGGAAACGGCAACAACCATTTGAAAATATCGTATTGTTTCCGCAGATCATGATCCAGAATATAATCTCTTAGCGTAGTACACATACGGTGCTACATGAGCGCAACGCATAATTCCCAGGGTACTACATGAATAATGTTTTCACAGTTCCCTAAAGAACGATTATTTATCTAGCTACAAGAATTGTGTTAGTTCCCCTGGGAAAGTACAAACTAGAAATTGGCGGAGGCGTCATGAATGTTTTATTGAAGAAATTAGTGGCCTTTAGTGAGGGCCGATTCTTCCAAATAAGCTATGGTTATTAATTGTCATATGAACCAAGAACAGTTCCCAATTCAGTGAGTGATGCAACTCTATTGGTGAGAATTTTAACTTGTGCGATTTATGATTTATTCTTAAGCTAAGGCCGGAATTAAAGACCTGTAGCCGAGAACTTCACGGTACACGTACACGTATCCACATTTTGTATTATTCCGCGACCCATGACACACACACGCACACGCACGCACGCGCGCGCACGCACGCACGCACGCACGCACGCACGCACGCACGCACGCACTCACGCACGCACGCACACGCACGCGTGATCATATTGACATAACAGTTATTCGCCACCATTTGGCAGGTACAACTTATCTACTCACTACTAGATTATTTTCATTTGCTTACCGATCGCCATGTGAGACAGGTATATATTCGTTGCGTTTTTCCTTAAACCACTGTTCATAGTAGCGAGAAATAGCAACATGTTTAGGACAATTCCCAGGCCACTAACGAGCACCAGACAGGCAGTGATAATAGATTGCTGGTGATACACAAATATGAGGGCTGGTGTTGTTGTTGTTGTTGATGTT
The DNA here is from genome assembly GCA_034401795.1 of Chaetoderma sp. LZ-2023a. Taxonomy (NCBI): domain Eukaryota; kingdom Metazoa; phylum Mollusca; class Caudofoveata; order Chaetodermatida; family Chaetodermatidae; genus Chaetoderma; species Chaetoderma sp. LZ-2023a. Next base: position 32,881,766 of record CM067365.1, on the reverse strand, counting down.
GTTGTTGACGCTTTTGTTGTCTCATTTGCAGTACTCGTCTCATCTTTTAGTAATCTTGCCATTGATGTTGTGACGTCATGATGTGTCAGTGGATTCGAGTCGTGTTTTGCAGGCATAAATATATGTTGCTGAGAAAGTTTCGGGATGAGACTATAACTGACAGTGGTTGTTGCATCAAATGAAGCATTTAAATGCAACGTGATGTTCTCGGAATATGGTTGTGCATATATAAATTCATCCATTTTGAAGCGTCGTCAGATTAGTTATCCGTAGATTCTAATTCCACAGGATATATAGCACAGTTTTGTTTGCTTAAGTGCCAGATGTCTTCTTCAGGAAATGACGGTAACGCTGTCAACAGACCTTTCTTGTTTTAGCTATGCCCCGCCCATCTCTATATAACCTTCACCCACACCTCGCCCGTGTTGGGATCGATCGATATCTGAACTCCCTGACAATCAATGTTCAGAAAACTATACATGTAAAGGGTTGAATATTTTGAAATTAATTTGACTGGGTGCTGTTGCTGCCTATGGCAACAACAGCGCCCAGTCAAATTAGTTTCAAAATATTCGACAGAATGTTTATTAAACAGTGAGGACATACAACTCGTACAACGTGTCGGACTATTAAGCGTTAAAGACGGACTATATCGAATCATTCATGATATAATGATTATGACGTCATCATACACGTCACTTAGTTAATTATGACGTCGTCACATGACGTGAGATGATCGATGGATACACTTTCAAAGGTCCATTCCAAGTAAGTGCCTAATGACACTTTAAGACCTACTTTTATCTAATTTTGAAAAGCCTTCGCACGTAAATGCGCTTCGCCAGAGATAGAGCGCAGTTTAATGCGAAAGTCTTTCACAGAATTCTATTAATTTGCACCAAGAATTCCCAGAATCTCAATTTCACGGTAACTATAAAGCTACAGGCTGTTGAATATTTTGAAACTAATTTGACTGGAATCTGTTGCTTCTATAGGCAGCAACAGGTTTTGGTCCCACTAGTTTCAAAATAATCAATAATCATAATAATTCCAGTTCGTCGAGTGCCTTTTACGTATAGATTATAGGCGTTTAACGTTTTATTCAGTTTCATTTTGCACAATAGCCGGTACTCATTAGAAAACAATGCTACTAAAAGCAGTTGGTTCCGACTAAGATAGATCCAGCTTACAGCAAGGATGGTTTCAGTATACCCACCCGTTAATAGTCATTGGGGTTGGGGAGGCGGCGATAAACACGCTTTTCGAATGGCTCTCACAGGTCACGTGATTTCGTGGTGTGGGGCTTAATTGCCCATATATTGAGTGTGAGAAAGTGTCGCGCGCGGTGGTCGTTCTTGTACAAACACGCCGACAAGCACACGCCCCCTTTTTGACACTACATATGTGGGTAATTAAGCCCCACCCACCATCTAAATCACATGGCATGCCAATCAAAAAGCACGTCTGTCGCCCCCCCCCCACCCCTCTGGCTAGTGTCAGTAATGATCAATATGTAAGAAGGGCGGCTCTACTCTCTTGTTGTGAATCATGTAAATCCGTTTGTATATCCAGAACGTATATCTCTTTCTACGCTTACGCAGTAATACTACAAATAGTAGAATCAATCCATTGATACTAGTAGTAGTTCTAACAATACTATACGTATAATGAAAATAAATATCCATCTTTACTAGTACACAGAGATGTTCACTGTAACTCGTGCTGTGTCAGAATAGATTACCGCTGTCGTGATGGACGCGCAATCTAATGCGCTGAGCGATGAATGTGCAGTTATCGATTAGGGCTGTAGCAATGGTCGCTCAATCTGAATGGCTGAGTGATGGACACACAATTATCGATTATCGCTGTAGCAATGGACGCTCAATTTGAAGGGCTGAGTGATGGACACAAACTTATCGATTAGGGTTGTAGCGAAGGACGCACACTCTTATTGGCTGAGCGATGGATGCACAGTTATCGATTATGGCTATAGCAATAGATGCACATAAATTTGGCTGAGCGATGGCTGCACATTGGTGAAATTATACACAGCCATTGAAGAAATTATAAACGCGCACAAATTATTGATTATCCCTGTAGCGATGGATACACATCACATTTTAGATGTACATTAGTGAATTTATAAAAGCACATTTGTGAAATTATACATGCACATAAATAATTGATTACCTCTGTAGCGATCGATGCAGTCTGATTGGCTGGGCAACGGACGCACATTGTTGAAATTATAGATAGACGTGCATAAATTAAAATCTTACTTAGATATTGCTTATTGGTTCAAGTAGTTCAACTTTGAGTGGCAATCGATTATTGTAACACTGGAGTGTGTGTCTGAAGCAATAGGCATAAATCATAAACGACTGCACATGTGATATTAATGTGATATTGCTTATCTGCACAATTGAGATTTTCTTCATTAGTGGCCACAAATGTGAATTAATCAATATTTTGAGATAATGGCACTTTAATGATTTTTCGCACAGCTGCAGTGTTTATGCCACCCAATAATACAAGCTACAACATTAGCAAGAAAATACAGCAAGTCTGAATTAGTGGAGATTTTGAACTAATGCCAGTTTTGACCATTTTCACCAGAAAATTATCTCACCCCAGAGGGAGCATCACTGCTCTGAAAACAATCAAAAGCAAATTGACAGCCAATTATTGAATATTCGTTACAGAAACAAAGTTACATAAGCAAAGTTACAGAAGAAAAGTTTGAAAAACAAAGTTACAGACACAAAGTTACAGAAACAAATTTACAAATACAAAGTTACCGAGACAAAGTTACCGAGACAAAGTTACAAAGACAAAGTTACAAAGACAAAGTTACAAAGACAAAGTTACCGATACAAAGTTACAAAGACACAAAGACATAGTTACAAAGACAAAGTTACAAAGACAAAGTTACAAAGACAAAGTTACAAAGACAAAGTTACAAAGACAAAGTTACAAAGACAAAGTTACAAAGATAAAATTACAGAGACAAAGTTACAACGACAAAGTTACAAAGACAAAGTTACAAAGACAAAGTTACAAAGATAAAGCTACAAAGACAAAGTTACAAAGACAAAGTTACAAAGACAAAGTTACAAAGACAAAGTTACAAAGACAAAGTTACAAAGACAAAGTTACAAAGACAAAGTTACAAAGACAAAGTCACAAAGACAAAGTTACAGAGACAGAGTTACAAAGACAAAGTTACAGAGACAAAGTTACAAAGACAAAGACAAAGCCACAAAGACAAAGTCACAAAGACACAGTTACAAAGACAAAGTCACAAAGACAAAGTTACAGAGACATAGTTACAAAGACATAGTTACAAAGACAAAGACAAAGCCACAAAGACAAAGTTACAAAGACAAAGTTACAAAGACAAAGTCACAAAGACAAAGTTACAGAGACATAGTTACAAAGACATAGTTACAAAGACATAGTTACAAAGACAAAGTTACAAAGACAAAGTTTCAAAGACATAGTTACAAAGACAAAGTTACAAAGACAAAGTTACAAAGACATAGTTACAAAGACAAAGTTACAAAGACAAAGTTACAAAGACATAGTTACAAAGACATAGTTACAAAGACAAAGTTACAAAGACATAGTTACAAAGACATAGTTACAAAGACATAATTACAAAGACAAAGTTACAAAGACAAAGTTACAAAGACAAAGTTACAAAGACAAAGTTACAAAGACAAAGTTACAAAGACAAAGTTACAAAGACAAAGTTACAAAGACAAAGTTACAGGGACAAAGTTACGAAGACATTGTTACAAAGACAACGTTACAGAGACAGAGTTGCAAAGACAGATTTACAAAGACAGAGTTACAAAGACATAGTTACAGAGACAAAGTTACAAAGACATAGTTACAAAGACAAAGTTACAGAGACAAAGTTACAGAGACAGAGTTGCAAAGACATAGTTACAAAGACGAAGTTACAGAAACAACATTATGGAAGCAATATTACAGAAACAAAGTTGCGCTTTAAGCATCAGTCCTCTTAATCAAATATTGTAACAGCTAGAATTGTTAGAAACACGTTGATGTTAATTAATTTGGTAATACAATTACATGCCACTTGTGAACCCAAACTTGTATTATATTTTTTTAAAACAACCATTGCTACTAGTAGAGACACCTTTATTTTACTTCACTTTGTCAGAAGGATGGGACGAACAGTCTTGTATTAAATATGTGCGTCAGCTGTCAGTCAAAAAGCTTGCTAGCTGTCAGTCAAGATTGATTACTGGATATAATGATCTGATTGGGTGAGCAAGTGATGCGCATTAATTATTGATTAACTCTGTAGAGATTGACGCACATTGGTGAAATTATAGACACAGATTTATCAATTCCACCACTATGTGAGTGGTGAAATTATAGACCCGAAATATCGATTATCCCTGTAACAATAGCCACACATTGGTCAGATTATAGGCCCAGATTTATCGGTTACCCACGTAGCGATGGATGCACGTAAATTATAGCCACCTGTTGCCAATATTGATTATTGCCACAAGTTATAGTTGTACTGTAGGCCATCTGCGGTGTCAATTATTTTAACAGTCAAAAGTGACATGCACACAAACTGACTGACTGAACTAATACACAATCAATTATTGATTAGTGGAATAGGCCAAAAGTGACAGACATATGTTCATGTTGATTGATTTGTAATATCATCATATTTAAGGTTTTCCCCACAAACTTGTATAAATTCCGTAAAATATGTAGAAATATTATATGTTTCAGGTTGTAATAACTTTCCACTGGCTACTAACAACGACAGTCTGATACCATACTCGTACGTACCACATAAAAACTAAATTAATAAACTTCCGTGGTGCTATTAGAAAGCCTTAATGAAATATTAACATGATTCCATAGACCATTTACGGGCATATCTATCGTGACTGCTGACGCTGGTGCCTGCCAACCATACCACTTTATAGCCATCGTGATTTAGTTCGCTCGAGTCACAAGTGTAATGCCCTTCAATCCCGACTGATTGCTCCTTTGGCATCCACGATGCGCCACGCGAGCGTGCGTTTTCCTACTTATCAAATTAATAATATTAAATATTTTAACGAGTTCAGTGGAACGATGTTAGATTTTCCTAGTTTATATTATAACCGTTTACCGATTTGCGCATTGCCCTCAACAGCGGTACTTACGTATTTTGCTGACATAGTGCAAATTTAAAGAGATTGTGTTGGCTCAAAATTTACATTTTAAAAAGATTTTTTTTCGAAAACTTTTCTACTAATATGATCCTAACTCAAAATACTGTATCCATTGGGAACATTGCGATTTTTCAATGTTTAAATCATGAACTTTAATATGTTATTCGTAACGCTGTAAAATAGCTATTTTTGTGACTTTTAGCCAAAATACCCTTAACCCTTTAATGACTAAATTTGTTCAGAAAATTTAAATATTTACTTATTGAATGTCCATTTGCAGGCCAAGAGAAGACTATTTTTGAAAATTTACTGCTGGAATGACTGGCTCGGTAACCGAGCCAGTCATTCCAGCAGTAAATTTTCAAAAATAGTCTTCTCTTGGCCTGCAAATGGACATTTCTCAAGACCCCTACAGAGGCCGGTCTTGGCCGGCTTCGTTCTGAAAAGGTTAAAGATAAAAACACAAGTATATTGCTATATGTCACTGTAGACAGGAGTATATCTGTCACAAACTAATCTTTTTGTGGTGTCAAATGTATTGCATGTCCATACCCCATTTAGCTACTGGGACGTATCTCACTCAAGGCACAAGAGCCATACCCGTCGGGAATGACGAATTGTACCTCTGACGCCCATAAGGCGACGCACGACCGTGCCAGGCGCTTGACCTGTCCTATCGCGGCTTACGCTACCATAGAGGGTACGGGTCGGGCTCGTACACATGGGCATGCCGTGCCGTGCGACAGCAACAGAAAGGACTTCCGAAAATTCTTGGGACACATTTACCACTCGTCAAATGGTTAATATTCAATATTTTAAGACGAATTTTTTCAGAAACGTACCTAAAAGTTCAGCGAAAAGACTTCCGATTTTCACAGTTTACATCATGACCTATTAGCTATTTGCACAGTGCCCTCAACACCGGTACATCCGTGTTTTGCGCGCATAGTGCAAATTTAGCGAGTTTGTATTAGCTCAAAATTTACATTTAAAAAATCTTTTTTCTCCAAACCTTTCGACTAATATGATCCTGATATGATATACTAGTGTATCCTCGCGGGATTCAGCGCTAGAAACCGCGGTAGTAACAGTGCTTGAAACACATAACCTATTTCTGCATATTTTCAGACAGTTTCTTTGTAAGTTATGCCTATAAATGGTCTATGGAATCGCCTAAGGCAGCAACAGCGCCCAGTCAAATTAGTTTCAAACTATTCAACAGCATGTTTATTAACTAGCAAAGAATTACAAAACATACAATTTATACAACGTGTCGGACTCTGAGATTTGGTGACGGTCTATATGGAACCTTTTGTGACGTAATGATTGTAACGTCATCATACACGCGCTGAACTGATTATGACGTCATTCGAGGTCAGATGATAGATGGATGATACTCTGGAAAGGTGAATTGTCAAGCAAGTTCCTTCCTTGTGTTACCCTTTGGGCTAAATCGGATCATTTTTATGCATGCACAATCCATTGGCATTCGTAATAGTTACGTTCCCATTTCGTAATCAAAGTAGATATATGGATTGGGTATTGAAGCAGTTACACGTCTACGTTAAAAGCGGTTGGTTTGTTTTATATAATTAAGTACATTTTTTAACAAGATACCGTTCATTTGTGGCGATGAATTTTCACTCCCATTCAGAATGAGGACTAGCAGCACATTGGGCATAAATTCTAAAATAGGACTAAATAAATCTCTTCTCTCACTTTCCCATCTCCGACATTCAAAGTAATAATGAAAAGATGTGTCTGGCGTTTGACATTCTGGACAGTTTCTTGCTTCGAGTAGATAGTATCGAAATAAATCATTGTTTAGTTGGCTGCAATTGTTTCTGAGCTTGCAAAGTAAGATATGATCGCGCCTTCTGCCTAAGGAATAGTATGTAGAAATTTGTTCTGAAACATTTCGGTCAGTTTTTGTACGGTTGCGGGCTTATGGTTTAGCCGCAATCAGCCCACCCCTGGAGAGATGTCGTTAGTCATGTTGCACTGCTGTGTTTCTGGCGACGGCTTGCCTGATGATGCAATGATGAAGACGTGAAAACCAGGTGCGCAGCTCTGGAAACACGAAAACTGGATACGGGAATGATAACTGACGTCGCCTTGCTCTTGCTGCGGATGCTGTAGCTCAGCATTGCTCTCCTTTCACCAGCACTGGATCAACATTTTATCACTTAAGAATGAAAGGAGTTTGTTAGCGACTTGACGATGTGACTGTTAGGCCCTATAATTCATAAAGAGCGCCTCTGCATTCAGCGTATTATTTCTAACAGCAACAGGTTACAATTTTATCATCTAAATTTGGAATTTTCTTTTGCAAACACTAGATTTTAATTTCAATTTTCCCATTTCTTGTTTATTTTATTACATGCAATTATTCTAATTTATTTACTTTTATTTGATAGAATTATCTTTCAGTTTCATCTCTTAATATTTTTTATTTCCAATTTTTTTGTCTAATTTCTGTTTTTAGATTTAATTTCATAGACTGCCCTCCACCCCATCCCACCTCCGAGAGAAATACAGTGATTCCCACGCCCACCCTCCTTTACACGGCATACAACATTGACACCCGCCAACAAGAGCTCATTAGGCAACAACTGGCAACGCATACACGCCTAGTAACATCTTAAGTTTTGATTATTTCAGTTTTTACTTTCATTTTGCAACCCTTCGGTTGGGAGGGGGTGGGGTGGGGTGGGTGGGTGGGGGAGCTACGCAACCCTTCGGGGAAGCACCTAAAAGATAGAGTCATGACTCAAATACATCTAAGTGCAAGCGGCCAATAAAACAAAACCACCACCACCACCACCACCACCACCACCACCACCAGCAGCAACAGCAACAACAACAACAACACGGGAGCAAATCATAAACTACAAGAGGCCCAATGGGCCTGTATCGCTCACCTGGAACATTGGCATATCAAACTAATCTTAATTAAGCTTTACATCTATCGGTGTCACTTCCAATGACTTTCAGTCAAATGATTTAGTTTTCGAGATATTGACAACAATCTCTGGACTGGTTTTTTTTGCATTAGTAATTTTGAACAATGTTTAAGTGAAAATAGATGATATCAGTGCTAACAACAGCTGGTTTCTTAACTGTCTCACTGCTGCAAGCCAGTGCAGCCAATAATTTCAATTTTCAAAAGCTCTTGACTTGTTGAATATTTTGAAAACAATTCGACTGAAGGTTGTTGGTGGCTTAGCCACCAACAACTTTCAGTCCAATTGTTTTCAAAATATTTATCACGTTCAGAGATATAACCTTTGGAATATGTCGTCTGCAAAAACTCAGTCAGACGGTTACTAGAGGGTTAAATACAATTTGAAGAAAATGGTCTCTAAAGGCAGGTAGGTGGTCTTTATAGCAGGTTATTCCCCACCACCACACAATCCATTTAACACATGCACATCTGGCTGAATCACCGAGTTAGCAGCAGGGGTAGGGTGAGCTGGAGTTGATTTAGAAAATAATTTGACTGAAAGTCATTGCTGCCTTAGGCAGCAACAACTTTCATTGCTACCAAAGGCAGCAACAAATTTCAATCTCATACATTTCAAATATTTTTAAGAGCATAGATGTCAGAGCACATAATACATATCTTAAATATTTCTGCAGTATTGGAAAGGTTAATCTGTTAATTGGAATTTAATATCTAGTTTGGCAATAAAATCTGACATGGCGATAAGACGGTGGGAACAAACCATTTGCCCTATGAAAGTGAGACTGCAAATATTTAAGGAGTGATAACTCTGGCATTTGACGTCTTATCAATTTCATTTTCACAACACAGATATTAGATGCCGTCATTAACATTGTGACAAAGTTTGGTGTCAATCCGTCAAGAAATAACAAAATGAGCCGTCATTGTTGGTGACAGACAAACAGATGGATGGATGGATATACTGAGGACGGATAGGGTTATCGCTATACGATAGCTGACTGACAAGTAAGCGGAGTTAAGAAAACCAATTTCGGCTTCACAATCCATCAAATAAAACAATTGAATATGGCAGCCAAACACGCTAAAATTTGATTGGTCCACGGCGGCCATGTTTTTTACCTATCAACTTCCCATGAACAAAGTTTAATGGCCCTTAGTCCATAATCATATCACCAAAATTTCAGCCCAATCCGTTCAGCGGGTCTGCAGAATAAGTCGTTTTTACGAAAACTAAGTCATCCAACATGGCCGCCGAACCATTTGGCCAATCAAGTTCCTTCGAATAAATTTGGTTCAGCTCTTGCCCTATATGATATTGCGTGAGTTTTGAATCAATCCACTAAGCGGTTTCGGAGAAGAAGATTTTTAAAGCCATTTCCTAAAATCGGCCAAAATGCAAGATGGCCACCGGCCAAATCGGCTGATCGGCTTTGTTTGAACAAACTTGGATCCCTATGCCCTAAGGATACTTTCTGCCAAATATAATTGAAATCGGCCCAGTGGTTATTGAGAAGAAGTCGTTTAAATGAAAAAGTTGACGGACGGATGGACGGACGGACGGACGGACGGACGCCGGACGGTCACCATGGCATAAGCTCACTTGGCCATTCTGGCCAGGTGAGCTAATAATGTTATTACTAATTAATCAACATGAACATATATGTCTGTTACTTTTGGCCAATAATCAATAATTGATTGTGTATTGGTTCAGCCTGTCAATTTGTGTGTATTTCCCTTTTGACTTTTGCAATGATTGACACCGCAGATGGCCAACAGTGCAGCTATAACTTGTGGCAATAATCAATTTTGGCAACAGCTGGCTATAATTTATTTTGCTTTCATCGCTACAGGATTAATAAATGTGTGGCTATTGCTACAGGGTAATCGATAATTTCGAATCTATAATTTCACCACTCACATGTGCGTCTATCGGTAGCGGGGTAATCGATAAATCCACGTCAATACTTTCACCAATGCGCATCTATCGCTATAGGGGTAATCGATATTTATGTTGATTGATGGCTAGCAAGACTTTTGACCGACAGCTGACGCACATATAAATTCAGGACTCTTTCCCCCGTAATTCTGACAAATGGTGAAGTAAAATAAAGGTATTTCGGCACTAGTAGTAATGGCCGTTTTAAGTATAATACAAGTTTCGGTGCAAAGGTGATATATGCAATCATATTATCGAGTTAATCAACATTAACATGTTTCTAACAATGTTGGCTGTCACAATATCTGATTAAGAGGCCTGATGCCTAAAGCACAACTTTGTTTCTGTAACTTTGCTTCCATAACTTTGCTTCGGTAACATTGTCTCTGCAACTTTGTTTTTCTAACATTGCTTCTGTAACTTTGTCTCTGTAACCGATGTTCAATAATTGGCTGTTAATTTGCTTATGAGTGTTTTGAGAGCAGTGATGCTCCTTCTGGGGTGCTATAATTGTCTGGCAAAATGGTAAAAACTGCAATGCAGCGAATAACCATTAAAGTGGCATCTTGCTAATATTGGAGCTGGTATTATTGGCTGGCGTAATGGATAAAACTGCAGTGCTGTGAAAAGGCATTAAAGTGGCACTGGCTCAAAATATCGATTAATTAACACTTGTGGGAACTAATGAAGAAAATCTCAATTCACCTTTCCAGAGTATCCATCCATCATCTGACCTCGTATGACGTCATAATCAGCTCAGCGCGTGTATGATGACGTCATAATCATTACGTCACAAAGGGTTCCATATAGACTGTCATCAAATCTAAAAAAAGTCTGACACGTTGTATGAATTGCATGTCTTTGTAATTCTGTGCTATTTAATAGACATGCCGTTGAATATTTTGAAACTAATTTGACTAGGCGATGTTGCTGCCTTAGGCAGCAACAGCACCCAGTCAAATTAGTTTCAAAATATTCAACAGCTTACCTGTGTAGTTTTTTGGAAATTAATAGTCAGGGTATTCAGAAATCGATCGATCCCATCACGAGCGAGGTGTGGGTGGAGCTTAGCTAGAGATGGGCGGGGCATAGCTAAAGCCGGAATGGTCCATTGCGCGAATAAGCAATTTTATCCCACTAATAGTACATGTGTAGCTGTTTAAAATTTGTGTCTATTGCTTCAGGCACACAATACAGTGCCACAATAATCGATTGTCACTCAAAGTTGAACTACTTGCGCCAATAAGCAATATCCGAGCTGGATTTAATTTATGTGCATCTATCACTACAGCCCTATTCTATAATTGTGCATCCATCACTCAGCCAATCAATGGCCATCACAACAAGGTTAATCGATAATTTATGCCCATCTATAATTTCACCAATTTGCATCGATGGCTCAGCCAATCAGATAGCACACACCTCGCTATACTGGTAATAAATCATTTTTGCGCATCCGTAATTTCACCAATGTGCATCTATAATTTCACCTATGTGTCTCCATCGCCACAGGCGTAATCAATAATTTGTGCAGATCCATAATTACACTAACATGCATCCATCGCTCATCCAATCAGATTGCGCATCCATCGCAACAGGGGAAATTGATAATTTATGTGCGTATATAATTTCATCAATGTACATCCATCACTCAGCCAATCAGATTGCGTGTTCATTGCTACAAGGATAATCGATAATTTATGCACGTCTATTGCTACAGCCCTAATAAAAAATTTTGCGTCCTTCCCTCAGCAATTCATATTGCATGTTCGTCGCTACATGGGTAATCAACAGTTTTATTGACAGGTATTGTTATAATTCATGTGTGGATATCACTACAGCTCTAATCTATAATTTTGCGTCCGTCACGCAGCCAACTGGCACAGGGATAATCGGTAACAGGCTGTTTTTTCTGACAGGTAGGGTGATATAAATGGTGGACACTGTTTTCTCCAGCTCCTTCTGACACAGCATGAGTTAGAGTGAACAGTTCTGTGTACTAGTAGTGATGGATGGTTACATTATACGTATAGTAGGTGTAGCACGGATCGACCGGACGGGTACGGATCGTCCCAGGTAAGCTGGGTATGGGACCACAGTTCCGGGTGCATTCCAAGCACACACCCCTGAGTAGGATGGTACACGTGTATAAAGCCCTATGAGAGAGGTTTCGCTAAAATGGCTAAGTCCCGCACCATGTACTCAGTTATTGTACATGCATATTTAACTACAACTATAGCCCTCCTTGTTAATGGGCAACTTTCAAACTACCATCGCGGGATGGAAACTTTACAACAAACTGTGTAAATTCATGTATCAGTTATTCTGACCGTCTAGTGGAATTCTTTCTCTAACTGTTCTTCTTCACTGTCTTGAGAGTGAGCCGCATCAACAGTCTGCTTGCGAAAATCTTCCCTGCATTCAGGATCGTGCCATCTCACGCTACTCAACTGTAGCATATCAATTTCCATGATTTACGAACTCTTACTGTACCGATGACCAATAGCTACTCAAGTAACTATACTATTGCGCATTTTATTATTACCATAAATGGTACTGATGACTAATAGGTACCTACCCGGTCTTTCCGACCGCATTTTTATACTTTCTGTCTCATACTGTACATATTATCTTTATTTCCGTGTGCTCTCAACTAACAGCACCGTAAGGTCCTATGACCTGATATATCATTATCACTGAATTAGTTAGTTATGTATATGGCAAGTAGCCATCCTAGTTATTATGTTTTGTTTCTATATAAAAACTCTAGAACGCAGTACGCTAGGTAATACTATATAGCAACATTATATCCGCATTACTATATTCCCCCAGCATCAATTTTACACTGAGGTCACTGTTCATGCTCACCATGCTCGAGCCTGACATGTGACCGACTAATCCCGGCTATTTTAGCACGATAGGATAGGGTTAAAGTAGTTAGGGACAATCTCTCCACAAGAGACACATTCTGTATGCCTCTTTTCCGGCTGTAGTAGATATGTAACACCCCACACCGGCTAGGTTGTAAAATTGGCCAGTTAACTTAGGGCCTCTTATTAAAATCGAGGGATTGTCTCTTTCTGCGTTCCTCCAACCGCAAGGCTTAATAATTGTCTGGAATCCCAATCGACACATTGGTAGGATCCGACTCTGGGAAACTATTGGGGTTTCCGAGTGGTGAAAACTAAAGTGCCGATTTACACATACTTCCCCCAGTATCTTCAGATACCAGTTAGTTTAGATACCCCCGCCAATGTAGGAAGCACTGTGAAAAGAAATTATATAATATATTAGACCAGCCTGCAGTGCATCTCTTGGCATTCTGGAACCTAACCCTAATGACAGGTAGCATGTTAATTCCGTAACACACGGGTGACGGATGAGAAACTGATCTCCATCCAACTCATTGTAGTGTCTGGGTGAGGCATTAGAACCCACCACGCCCGCACAGGAAGGTCACTAGCGATGGATATCTGTCTCTTACTCCCCACCATAAATGATATTGCACTTTCTAAATCACTTTTGTGAACTGTGACCTGTCCTAGTGATGTTATATGTGGTTGTGGGACAATGGTAACCAGATCGTCATATGATTCGGGAGCTATTGCTCTGTGGCATGTATGCACGCTGTCTTTCTGATGAGGATGCTATGCAGGTGACCTTCGGGAAGATGGGCATCTTCGCCAGTTAGATGTATGTGTCTATAAATAAATAAATAAATAAAGCGGCCACTACCATTACAGTATCTTTGGAACCTACATAAGCCAGTGACCTATGAATATCCTCGGAAATCATCCGTCCCGTCTTCATGTAAAATAGTGTGCATCACATTAATTATGGCTTCACTAGAATTGACCAGCACTTAGCTTTTTGTTTGAACAAAAGAGTGGCCCTTTTTGCCAGCTCTTTTCCTCCACTTTTTATTTAATGGACCGACATACCGATGACACGAACAGTTGGGATGAGACCATGAGGTTCAATCTCAGCGGCAATGGTTGCACGGCCCCACTGGAGCATGAACGTTCCACCAGCTCTAGAAGTCGGTCTTTGTACCTTCCCGAGAGACATGATACAGGATCCGTAACCTCGAGACCCGTAGCTAACCAGCCCTCCCACGCATCCTGTACATGCGGTGCAATGGAGCGGAGCATTACGACAGACCAGCGTGTACCCCCGTGAGCTACAAGTAGTAATGGGTGGTTATGTTTGCTATTGTTCTTCACCGCAGGGGGTCTTTGATAACAATGGGGATCGTCTTGAGAACAATGGCGAACATCCGCACACAAAGGAAATGTATTTCGAGATCAATGGTGAACAGCCCCACCCGTTTGAGAGATTTGAGAACAATGGCGAACATATTCGCACACTTGAGAATCAATATTTATTATATTCATGGTAAAACCACGTAGTATGTTCTGAAAATGTTAACCCTTAAAAGTTGGGTATTTTACGTTAAAAATTAGTTGCGCGTGCCCCCCTCAGTGGTCCCTCCATGGTAGCGTGGTATGTAAAGTGAAAATAATATAGTTTAAGGGGAGGACTGATAATAGGATGTAAAAAAAGATTTTAAGAGGTGGTCTGATAAGGGAGGTCTATGAGGAGGATCAGGAGTAGGAGGTTGATGAGTCTAGCATTCTTGCTCAGTAGAAGTTGGTTTTGAGGGGCTAGCATACTTGTTTACAAGGCAATGCACGATGTACGAATATTTAGAAAATAATTTGTCTGCGTCATTATTAAAAATCATTACTCGAAATATTTATCAGTAGATCCCTTGAATGACTGCGTCATCGTATGTTTTATTATGTTTTTGACCCCGCTATCTATTGGCAAATGTCTATGGATAATTGTACCGTACGAATATTTTGAAAACGATTTAACGCGATCAAATCATTTTCTAACTATTTAGCTGTAACACCATCCAATTTCTTTGTTTGGTGCGAAATTTCGTTGTCACGAAGCTTTTAAGCCACTAAACCTTATTAGTAAACTATGTACTTGCTGAATATTTTGAAAAACGATTTGACTGGTGGCTTAACCGACCTTACTCGCAAATTGTTTTTAAATACTTTTTTGTAATGTTTTAGATTTATTGTGTTTAAAATTTTGTCAGTATTCCTCCAAGCGCTTTATGGAATTGTTTGTCAAGCGTATCACTCTGTATGATAAAAAGATTATATGCCGCGTATGGTTTTAATTTATCCATTCGTCAGCAATAGCCGTGAGATCAATCTTTAATCGAGATACAAACATGGCACGTGCTAAGGAATAATGAAAGAATGTTAAAGCACCACCCGTCTCGTTCTAAGACCAGATATTACAATGTCCTCGCAGAGAGTTTTAAGAAAATCGATAATAATGCGTGCACCCACTCACCGGCTATAGTTGTTTACCGATGCATAAAGATTAAACAATTAAGAGCAACATTACGAGCATAGTAGCATAATCATAGATGGACGTTTATTACAAATAAAAAAATATCCTTTTGACTACTGAGCAGTGATACGTTATAACCATGTTTTTACTATATAATTCAGTCCTGTCCTAAGCGACGACCTCATGTTGCACCATTACATGGACACCAGAGACTTTATTAACCCTTTAGCCCTCGAATTTCTTCAAGAAAATGTCAATTTTCTTCATATTCATACTTGCAGCCCTAGAGAAGACTATTTTTGAAAATTTATCATCGGAATGACTGCCTCAGACAGCTATCCATTTGTTTGGACATCGTGGTTGGAATGTGCTAGAGCGCGGTGTCTGAAAAATGGTATATAGTTTGGAGAGGGTATGTCAATGAGGGTTTAGTAAGGGTCACGCTCGTATGCACACATGCTAATATGCGATACTGCTAGTTATATGTTGTGCCCTTGTGCGGGCTGCATGTTGCGGATTTGCGGGTGCATGTTGCAGATTTGCGGGTGCATGTTGCGGATGCCAACAAGTGTATACACATGCTTGAACACACTTAAACACCAAAATGCATGTGTATATGTACAGCCGCATGCGGGCCGTTTGTTGCAGATTTGTGGGCGCATGTTGAGGATTTGCGGCCGCAGTATATATAATCCTATAAATGGTACAAATTCAATCCCTTTTCTCATTCCAGTTTAAACATCACAAAGTGGTTGGACGTGTAACTGCAGAGTAGTTAGGTAGCCTTAGGCAGTCAGATTTCTTTGAAGAACCTTGTAACTTGAATACTTGCTAGAGTTATCCTATAATCAATATGCCGAGACATAAATGTTTTGAATGTGATTCAACTTTTAATAGGTCAAATGACCTGAAGCGGCATAAGATCTGATTCCATAATGATGAAGATAGCGAAAATCTAGACAGTGAAGATGAAGAAATGACAGAGATGAATAGTGAAGATGATGAGCCAGCGGAGTCTGAGAGTGAAGCCGGTGATGACTCAGTGGAGTCTGAGAGTGAAGATGAAGGTGAAGATGAAAAAGAAGCCATAGGCAATGAGGAACTATTCACCATATTCCAAAATATTAAGCAGGTCTTAGATGCTGAACAATCAGGTTTAGAAGATGAGGATGGTGAAGTGAACACAGACCCAAATGGTGTAGGCAATGTGTCTATTTCCGTATATGCTGATGCTTTAGTTACAAAGTGTATAGACATAATGTTCCAGTGGAGAAGATTACAGAACGCTGTGCTCATTAAAATAATTCGTCAGGAAACCAAAGATTTGATCACCGAGGGGTACGTATATGATGAAACAGTCTTCTCAGCTTTTCGAAAAAGAGAGTTTCTGATCAAGAAGTACATAAGGAACCAACTAGATGCTGACGATAATGATGATGATTCTGTCAGTGATGGATCTGATCCATAAGGAATCAGTCATTGATAAATGGATCTCCAGAACATTGACTATTTGTTTATGCTGCAGTAACTATACATGTTTTATCATATGTAGTATTTTCTCCAATGTAAAATATGGATACAAATAAAACATTTGTTCTTTATGTGCGTGTTGATTTGATGATTGTAGCTGCCCAGCTGGGCCCCCACATCCCTCAAGATACGAATCAGAGTGGGTGCTGTTGAACTTGGTGGTGATGGCGGTGGGGTTGGTGGTTGGTGGAAATAGTTGTTGTGGTGGATGACGGTGGTGGGGTTACTACTTGATGGTGGGTGTTGGTGCTTCATGGGTAGTGATGATGGTGGTTATGGAGGGATGGTGATGGTGGTGATGGTGGTGGTGTTAGTGGTGGTGATGGTGGTGGTGATGGTCGGTATTGGTAGTAGGTGGTTGCGGCCACAATGTCTAGACAATGGTTAGCCAACTATATTATTTTTGTTGTCGGGGCCTCATTGACTAGGTACTTATAATGCATTCATACTGTATGTATCCGGACATGGTAACTTTTCCTAGTTTGATTACCTTTAACTGGCTGACTGGCGAGGTGTTACAGACATTCCAGGGATCTACATCCTAGCTAAATATTTTGGAAACGAATTGAGCAAAAGCTGATGCTAACACCACAGCCAAATTATTTTCAAAATATTCACTAAATATCTTGGAAATGATTTGATAGAAAGTTGTTGCTAATGCCACAGTCAAATTATTTTCAAAATGTTCGTACATCCGGCATACCTAGTAAACAAGTACGCTAGCATCGCCCTCAAAACCAACCAGCAACTTCTACTGAGGAGGATTGCTATAGCATTCCGGCTCAACTGACGCAGGCTGTCAAATTATTTTCAAAATATTCGTACATAAAGCATTGCCTTGTAAACAAGTACGCTAACCCCTCAAAACCAACTTCTACTGAGCAAGAATGCTAGCCTCATCAACCTCCTACTCCTCATCCTCCTCATAGACCTCCCTATTCAGACCACCTCTTAAAACTCTATTTTTTAACATCCTATTATCAGTCCTCCTCTTAAACTCTATTATTTTTACCTTGCATACCACGCTAGCACAGTAGATAACCACGGAGGGGGGGGGGGGGGGGGGAAGGGGGGGGGGGAGCGCAACTAATTTTTAACGTAAAATACCCAACTTTTAAGGGTTAACATTTTCAGGACATACTACGGGGTTTTACCATGAATATAATAAATATTGATTCTCAAGTGTGCAAATATGTTCGCCATTGTTCTCAAATCTCTCAAACGGGTGGGGATTTTCGCTATTGTTCTCGAAATACATTTCCTTTGTGTGCGGATGTTCGCCATTGTTCTCAAGACGATCCCCATTGTTCTCAAAGACCCCCTGCGGTGAAGAACAATAGCGAACATAACCACCCATTACTGCTGCTACATATTGTTAGAACTACTACTAGTACCAATGGATCTTATGTTTATTCTACTGTTGTCAGTGTTACTGTGTAAGTGTAGAAAGAGATATACATTCGTGGTATATAAACGGATTTACAGGATTAGCAAGAAGAGAAAGAGAAAACAGCAAAAATAAGTATTTTATTATATCTTAGAAAAATAGTATAGGACCACTGTGGCCATTAAAAAAAAAATCAAACATCAAAATTCAATAAGCCTTTCTTACATTTTTAGAGATATAATATCTTAGAAAATAATATAAGACCACTGTGCCAATTTAACAAACAAAAATTTAAAAAATCAATACTTAGAACTGCCTTTAGTACATATTGACACTAACCAGATGGGGGTGACAGACGCGCCCTTTGATTGGCTCTCACAGATCACGTAATTGCGAGGGGTGGGGCTTAATTGCCCATATATGGAGTCTGAAAAAGGTGTGTGTGTGCGCTGGTGGGGGTGTTTGTATAAGAACGTCTACCAGCACACGCCACTTTTTCCCCCATTCCATACATAGCCAATTAAGCCCCACCTCTCGAAATCACGTGACCTCCGAAAGCCAATCAAAAAGAGCGTCTATCTACCCCATCCCTTATATCTGTACTCCCGTCTCTCTTCAACATCAGTGTGAAAATCTATTTTGTTTTTCGCTAGTAAAGTGCCGATATAGAAATCCACATGACGTCACTAAAGGCATGAAACAAATATGCCGTTTTTTCACATCAAATTTGACAAACAAATGCGCTGTCATGCACAATGCGTACGTAATGCACGTATAATCCTGAGTAAATGCGATCTAATACAGCTATCCAGTTTTGGCTATGTCCCGCCCATTTATAGCTAGGATACGCCCACTTTTAGGACTATTCTTTTAAATCTGAATTTTGAGAACCTAAATTTCACGGTAACTATAGGCCTTTCAGGTAAACTGTTGACTATTTCGAAACAAATTTTACTGGAAGCTGTTAGTCCCACTCTAATTAGTTTTAAAAATAGTCAACAGAATGTTTATTAAATTGTAAATACACCAATGATACGCGATTCAGACACTTTCGTGACGGACTTTTATCACGTTCGTGACGGACATACGTCATTTTGATTGTTCCCTCAGTTTCACAATACATATTTGATCATAACGTCAGGTACTTAAACAACAGATCGGATCCATTCACTAGGCAATCACTTGAATAAATTGCGACCCTATCGATATATCGCGATCTACAAACACACACTTTAATATATCATCGGCCGATGAGTTACACGAACGACAGAAGACATTGCTGAGATATTTCCTAGTTAATAAACATTGTTGTTAACATATGTTGCTGCCTTTCTGGCAAGGATCAGACTTCAAGTCAGTACGTTGACCGATAATCATGCGGAAAAATCATCCTTTCTCCAGAAAATTATAGATATCAAACAACACGATTCCTACGAATAGAATATCAAATAACCACGTGTTTCCATGACGACATCGGATTCAAACTATCGCTCGTCGTAAGTTAGTATAATTATTACAATTCAGCAGATGTGTCCACTTTTCCAAGACCAATAACCTACATCAGCCGTCACATGGACTATACCTGTGATATGATTTACAATATAGGGAGACAGATAAATAATAACACGCATCGTACATCTTGAGACCAGAAATGAGGTGATTTTGACGAACACGGTGAACGTGGATTTGTGTGTGGGTTTTTCCAATCCAAACATTGAAATAATTAAACTAGCGTTGACGAGTATACGGATATGAAGCATATCAGGTCTCTGCGGTAGTCTTCAGACATGGCTATTTACAAGGCTTAGAGAACAGTATTTTTGAATATTTACCACTAGAATGACTGCCTCGGTAACCGAGTCAGTCATTCTAGTGGTAAATTTTAAAAAACCACTCTTCTCTCGGCCTGCAGACAGACACTGACTAAGTAAAACCTTTAATTTTCGTAACATTACCCCTTTAAAGGGGAACACAAGAAGGGTCGCCATCGTTTGCATAAAATACGCAGTCGCAAAACTTTCCTGCGACATTTATATATAAATCCGATTAAAATGGTGCTAAAAACGCTATGTTACTATAATTTTCTGCGAGTTAATTAAAGCTATGACGTCATAGTTTGACTCTCATCCGGCAAAAACCATGCTAACGGCACTCTGAAGACAGGAATGCATGTATTTGGATGGTGATATCTCTATCGGTGATAATGCTATCGACATCATTTATCTATGTACAGATTGAAGAGATTACGACGTTTATCACACTATCGCAAATTTATGGAATATAGGCCTATTTGCTATTTTCATATATTAGTTCCCGAACCTTAAGATGGCCATTTTCTACTGAAGCTGCCTGCTAATTACAAAAATATTACAATATCTCGGGAAGATTTGAGGCTAGTATGAAAACATAAATACCTCAGTATGTATTGGGATGCATGTAAGACCTATTTAAACTTTCATATTAATAGATGAAACTTTAATAACATTATCTGCCGTAGCGCCAGTGAGAGTGTAGATTCAAAAGTGGCAATTGTACTGATATACCGATAGAATCGCGTCATTCATTTATCTCACGATCAAAACTTGATGTCAAAATCGACACCATCAGAGAAATCAGACAAAGGACTCTCATTATATATTCCTCAACATTTCCGCAAATATAGTTCATATATTCTTCACACCGCTGAAGAGAAACCCCTTCCTTATAAAACGCAATTCGCAGTTTTATTGCGATGACGTTGGATGACAGCGAGAAAAACGTTCAACTTATGACGTCATACGCCTCATCCGGGAATAGAAATTTAACTAATGTATCACATATTTAAAGAACGAAGTTATATATTTCTAATTTGAGCACAGAGATTACAATTATATTTTTGAAAACGTTACAGTCTGTAGATTCATTTTATGCAAAGTAGTATAGAGGGTCTGGTGTTTCCCTTTAATGGTCAAGCGTGTGGAAAAAAATTCAGTGGTAAATTTACAAAAATAGTCTTCTAGAATTAAAATATTTTGAAAAATATTGACTATCAAAAATTCAGTGGTAAATTTACAAAAATAGTCTTCTAGAATTAAAATATTTTGAAAAATATTGACTATCAAAATGTATAATTGATATATCAAGTATTATTTTGATCGCTTTGAGGCGCTGTTGACACAATAGGGGTTAAGTCTGATATTGCCCTGCCATGACTGCATACAATGTAGGATCCATTTCTACCTCTGCTGCGCCCATTTTTAGCTTACTAAGCTCTGCTCACTTTGTCCTATCTGCTTAGCATCTCACCACTGTCATATATATGTCCCATACTGCCACACCAGCTTTGTAGCCTGCATATGCACTCCATGCATAAGTCCTTTCAAACAACAACAACAACAACAACAACAACAACAACGACAACGACAACGACAACGACGACGACGACGACGACGACGACGACGGTGACGACGACGACGACAACAATAACAACAACAACAACAACAACAACAACAACAACAACAACAACAATCCGCTTTTGGTTTGGCAGAGACGATCGTACATTGGCTGCGCATCACGGACAACAACATGAGACATTTATGGCAATGTTCTTCATGCATCGTCTCTTAAAAGTGAATTGAGCGGACCCGATCTGTCACTCAAGTACCTGACATCATCATAGCCAGAATATGTCATTTGTTACCTGACGTCAAAATAAAATGATGTAGATCCGGCAACATGCTTATTAAATAGTAATGACGTACAGTTCATGCAACAATGCTTAGTACGTCATCAATTAAGCGTTCGTGACGAACTTAGCTACGCCATTCATAACATAAGTGATTATGACGTCATCCTACACATCACGTAGTTGATTATGATGGCATATGATTGATGGATAAACTGGAATCATCCGTTTGTCATTTCTGGTCTTTAAGAGTTATAGGGTATACAGTGTCTGAATGGATGATTCCAGGTTATCCAGCAATCATATGATGTCATAATTACCTACGTGACGTGTAGGCTGACGTCACAATCAATCATGTCAAGAAAGGAATAGCTAAGTTCGTCACGAACGTTTAATTGATGACGGACTAAGCGTTGTTGTACGAATTATATGTCTTTACTCTTTAATAAACACGCTGTTGAATATTTTGAAATTAATTTGAGGGGGGGGGGCTTCAACAGCTTATCTGTATAGTATTCTGGAGATTGAGATTCAGAGAGTGTAGGGGTCGATCGATCCCAACACGGTCAAGAGTAGCTAGAGCTTAACTAAAATGGGCGGGGCATAGCTAAAACCGGATTCCTGCGTTGTAAGTCTTTGGTGAATTTGCAATTTAATTATCGTTCTATTGACTTCTTTAAAACTAATTTGACTGGGAGCTGCTGCTGCCAAAGGTGGCTGGGGCTTAGTTAGAAATGGCATCGGCTTAGTTAGAAATGACAAGGGCGTAGTTAAAAATGAATCGCTACATTATGTTGAATGGCAACATGTCATACCTCTTCATGAAATGCCTCCCTTGTGAACCAAAATGAGCCAGAGACATACACGAATAACTGGAGCCAAGCCTTTTTGTTTTGGGGACATAAAACTTGAAAAGAATGTTATGCGCCATAGATTTACAGAATAATCTCACAGAAATTAAACATAAACAGAATGATCAAAGCACTAATGATTCTATTTCTATCTTTTGGAAATTTTGGGCATTCGTGTTAGTTTGTATAGCTAAAAGAGCAGAATTCAAAGGTAGTACCTTTTAGGGATAACCTAGCCCGTGTTTCCACTAGAGTTAATCCGTGGTGTAACGCCATACTTAAGTATGGCTATGGCGCTAAGTCGGATTAACTATCTAGTGCAAACACGGAATAAGGCCATATTCTCACTAGAGAGTTAATCAGGAATAACTCTATGCTAAAGTATGGCGTTATTCCTGATTAGGTCTCTAGTGAGAACACGGACTTAGTTTATTTTGACAAGCTTTTGCATATAAATGTGCTTCAACATTTGACCTAATAATGGAAGTAATCTAAGGCCGTGTTCTCACTGGAGAGTTAATCGGGAACAATGTCATACCTCAGTATTGCATTACGCCGGTTAAATCCTTCGTGAGCACACGGCCTACGGCCTCTTTCTCACTGCCTAAACCTGTTTAACTATTTTGTGTACTAAAGCCGTGTTCTCAGTATGGCGTTATTCCGGATTAAGCCTAAGGCCGTGTTCTCACTGAAGGCTTAACCAGCGTAGCGCAATACTGAGGTATGGCGTTATTTCCAATTAAATCTCCAGTGGGAACACGGCCTAAGTCCTTGTTCTCACTAGAATCATAATCAGGAATAACGCCATACGTTATCCATATTGACTGAGGTATGGCGTTATTCCCGATTAAATCTCCAGTGAGAACACGGCCTAAGGCCTCTTTCTCATTGCCTATTCCTGGTTACCTATCTTGTGTACTATGTAGGGTATAGCCGATATATCTGTCTGCGTTCACACTGGTGGAAAATAACCCTGGACTGCACGGTAGCGCTATATGGCGGAGAGTGAGATAAAATGATGAACGTATCACTACCCTGCGGGAAGTGCGACAAAATGTAGATGGTAACGCTACCAGGTAAATTTTGATGGAATAGGTTGCGTTCACATAGTGAAGCAATAACGATATATCGGAAGATAAACCTCCGATTTTGTGAAATTCATTTTCTGAAATAAGTGACGTATTTATCCCGGGACGAGAAGCAGTATAATGAGAACGCTAGCCGATATACCTGGCTATATGAGAACAAGGCCTTATATGTGATTACTGTGTTCTGCGGCTGTAGTAGTAGAAACATCCTCCAGCCGCAATCAGCCCTTCTTCGATTTTGCCCACTGTGTCTTGTTCTCAGCCAAAATCTTTAGCTTCCTCAGGTCTATTCTTGATCTGAATAATTTTTGTCAAGGGCATCTTTGATCTACGACTCCATAGCTTCCAGGACTGGAAAGCTATGTTTCCCATGACGCAGGGTGCAGCAATGTCAGCAGTACTACAAAGCAGTGAGCCCAGGATTTTACTTTCCTCCATGGTTCGCCATCACGAAGTGGATCATCATTTTCTTTAGTTTCACTCTTTGTAGATAGGTATATGTGGTTGAACTCTGTTTTGGATTCATTCATAAAGAGATTCCCAATTTTTAGTTTGCATGCAGTTCAAGTTCGCTTTATTCTCCCAGGGTATTAGAATGGCATATCCTGGTAACATATTTATAGTGGCCTAGGTACAGCTAGTATTATACAATAATGAGAGTAATTTCATATATTAAACTGTACATTACATTATAGTAGTAACATCAGTGGATGTAGTAGTAGTAGTAGTAGCAGCAGCAGCAGCAGCAGCAGCAGCAGCAGCAGTAGTAGTAGTAGTAGTAGTAGTAGTAGTAGTAGTAGCAGCAGCAACAGTAGTAGTAGTAGTAGTAGTAGTAGTAGTAGTAGTAGTAGTAGTAGTAGTAGTAGTAGTAGTAGTAGTAGTAGTAGTCGAAGTGAACGCACGCGTTTATTTAGCTCTGCAATTGCTGCCCGAATTTGCTAGTTTCTAGCGCGATTTTGTAGATAAATTTTATACATATATTTCGTATTAGTATTTCCTTTCAAACTTTATATTTAATTTGTAAATTCTTGTCTTGGTTGGAGCGCATTTTGTGTCTCTATTTTCTAAAGGCATTCCTCTTAGCTGGCGGTTTTCGCCATTTAATATGGCTCCTCTTACTGTGGTCAATGCAATACATTTCTCCCCGCGCCGGTCTGCTATTTCTATAGATCGTAGGCTAGCGCATTGTATTTAGCAAGATCGCTTGAGTGAGTGGATTTAATTCCTTTGTCATTTGTAAGCACACGCCTAGTTCTTTAACTATATTACTCCTTATAGTCAGTTGGCTGTCCCCGGTCAACTCGAACAGACTAACAAATATATGACTTGACTATTTAATCATATATTTGTTAGCATACTTTAATCGGCTAGGTGTTAGTGAACCACTTAGAAAGTGGTTCAAACTAACAAATATACGACTGTACTCTCTATTCGTATATTTGTTGGTAGACGTCAGGGTTTCAAAAGGGGACACTATTTATTTAGTGTTTAGCTCTTTCCCCGACGTCTTGGTGTTATATATTTGTATTATATATTGTAGTAGTATGGGGTTCCTCTTTTTATAAAACACCATGGCAACCTCATATAAGCGTACCCTGAGTCTTAAAATCACGACAAAGGCTTGGGGTATTTCGGCAATTGAGGTGTATCATGGGTTGAAGGATGTAGTTGGGGCAGGGCCACGGGTCCTTCAAGGTCTCGTTAATGTTTCCAAATCTGTATGGAATGTCACCGTAGTTAATGAAAGTGTGAAGGAAAAGTTGCTCGACGAGGTCCTTGTCGTGAAGGGTGAGGTGTGTAATGTGGAGGAAATAGATTCTGATCGTCTATTAGTCAAGATGAAGGTTCCATTAGAGATCCCAGATGAACGGGTTATCACTGAATTGATCAAGTATGGCAAAGTGGACAAAGTAGAACACGAGACCTATCCATTTGATCGAACCTTGGAAAATGGCATCAGAAGAATTTGGTTTGAAAAGGTAGAACAACCTCTCCCAAGCAAGGTCACCATAGATGGTCGATTTATCTTGCCATTATGGTACAGGGGGCAAATCAAAGAGTGTAGAATCTGCTTAAGCACAGAACATCTTGCAACAGATTGCCCTAACAAAAACAAATGTCTAGTTTGTGGATCATCTGATCATTTTAAGTGGCGATGCCCGCAGAACAAATATGTCAAAAAGGGTGCTGATAAAAGTGCAGAGCAAGTTGTCTCTAAAGAGAATGTCATAGAACCGGTAGCTGCTGAGATTGTAGCGGAAATTCATACTAATGGGAAGCACGCTGCTAAGGAAAATGTCATCGAACCAGTAGTTGCTGAGATTGTAGCTGAAGTCCATGTTAATGAGAAGCATGGGGAAAAAACTAAGAATCCAATCGCTGTAGTTGCAGGCGATGAAATAGAGGTTCTAGATGAGGGGCTAAGTCTTGCTCCAGTAACAAGTCAATCCAAGTTTGATGACAGAGAGGCTAATTCCACACAAGTTGAAGATGAGGATCAATACCCTCTGGAAGAGAGTTTTAATTTAGGACAAGTAAAATTCAGGTCGCAAGATACTGAAACTAACTTTGAATTTCCACTGAGTACACTCAATCTAGACGATTTAAATAATATAGAGAAAGTAATTGGTGTCTCGGATCGATTGAGTGGAACAAAGCGACAGAAAGATGGAGAGAGTTCTGAATCAGAAATAGAGGAAAGTGATATAGAAGACGATAATATGTCAGTCGCTGAATCTGATATATCCATTCAAACACAGAGTTCTAAATCATCTGATGAAATGGTCATGTACAGGTCAGAGGCAGGAGAGGTGTTAGTTCCATATGTGACGGCAAATGGTGTTAA
Source organism: Chaetoderma sp. LZ-2023a (assembly GCA_034401795.1). Taxonomy (NCBI): domain Eukaryota; kingdom Metazoa; phylum Mollusca; class Caudofoveata; order Chaetodermatida; family Chaetodermatidae; genus Chaetoderma; species Chaetoderma sp. LZ-2023a. Next base: position 32,854,917 of record CM067365.1, on the reverse strand, counting down.
ATATAGGCATCTGCGTCATGATTCAGATATATTAAAATATAAGCATTTGGAAAAAGTTGAGCTAAGTAATGCAGCGTTTGTGAGTAAAATAGGTAAATGGTCTAAGAGAGGGTCGAAAAAAACCAAAATCTAGTTAGCTTAATAATGGCGGTTTTACACAGCATTTTATTACCTTTTATGCTAATTTGCACACTCAATTGTAGAGGCTTAAATAGTGACATAAAGCAACGTCACTTACTAGAGACTCTGAAAAATGAGCAGATTGACATTGCTTTGATACAGGAAACAAAAATTCAGAAGTCAGAATTATACGATAATTTAGAAAAGATTTCTGGATCCAGAATATTTTATTCGTTATCTCAAGATAATAGTGCAGGCGTAGCAATTGTTATACTCCCTCGTTGTTCAGCCTATGTAAATATAATCTCTTCAGTATCAGGTGCAAATGGTCGCTGGGTGAGAGTCACGCTAGATATACAACAAACACGTATCACGTTGCTGTGTATATATGCACCTACATCTCATCAACTACGTCGTAATTTTTTTAAGGAGATGTCTAAAACAGCACTAGATAACATCACTGAAAACTTAGTAATGGGTGGTGACTTTAATTGTGTCTTAGACAAAGAAAATGACAGGAATGCAACTTTAACTTATACTGATACATCACATAGACTCTTAAAAGAAATATGTGATAATGAAAATTTAGTGGACACCTATAGAATATCAAAACCTCATGGTAAAGATCTTACATGGTTTTCGGTAGATGGTAAAGTTGGTTCAAGGATCGACAGAATTTATGTGAATAGTTTGTTAACAGGGTACTGGAGAGATGTTAATATTAAGCCAGTTGCATTCTCTGATCATAACATGGTTTGTGTAACCTTTGCCAATGCTGACTGGGTAACAAAAGGGGTCGGGTTTTGGAAATTAAACACAACACTGTTGGGAGAAGAATTTTATAAGAATAATATAGAGAGTTGTTGGCAACATTGGATTAATAGGAAAGCATCATATAAGAGCACATTGCAATGGTGGGAGGATGTTAAACTGGATTTAAAGTATGTTTCCCGAAAGTATGCTATTAGAAAAGCACAGGAAATACGCAAACGCAAGAAAACACTTCATCGATCACTGATGAAAATTAATGCTAAAGTAAATAATGGTGAAGAGAATTATTATGGATTACTGGTTAAAATTAAAAGTAAAATAAGAGATATAGAACACTATGAGTTTGAGGGTGCAAAAATTAGAGCAAGAGCCCAGATGCACGCAGAAGGGGAAAAGCCAACCCAATATTTTTGCGCATTAGAAAAAGCACGGGCAATAGATAAGGTGATGTGCTCATTAAACATGCCGGATGGTTCAACCGTCTTTACCAACAATGAAATGAGTACTATTGTATGCAATTACTATGAGTCATTGTACAAGTCAGAGGGAATTGATGAAGATGCAAAATTGGATTTGTTAGCAAATATAGACAAAAAGGTGTCAGACACAGGCAGTGAATTTTGTGATCAACCCTTAACACTAGAAGATTTAACTAAATCCCTTAAAGGTATGAAACTAGAAAAATCACCGGGGTGTGATGGCCTTCCAGTTGAATTTTACCAAACGTTTTGGCACCTTGTAGGTCCAATAATGGAAGAATTAGGCACTGAAATTTTTGAGAAAGGCCATTTACCACCAACTATGGCTAGGGCATACGTAAGGCTAATATATAAAGGAAATGACAGACGTCTAATTCAGAACTACAGACCAATTTCTCTACTGTGTGTAGACTACAAAATAATATCCAGAGCACTAACATTGAAACTAGGTAGTGTTTTAGGAGAAATCATTGGAACAGAGCAGACATGTGCTGTACCCAGGAGGACAATTCTAACCAATACCATGGTAATAAGAGACCTTATACAATTGGTTGAGAAGGATAGCATCCCTTCAGCTGTGATTGCCTTGGACAATGAAAAGGCATTTGACCGTGTGGAATGGGATTTTCTTTTTAATTCTTTGCAATCGTTTGGGTTAGGCTCAAACTTTATTAAATGGGTAAAGATTTTATATACGGATATCAAGAGTAGCTATTTAGTGAACAATCAATTATCCAGAGAAATTGTCTTAGAACGTGGGGTTAGACAGGGGTGTTCCCTATCGCCATTATTATTTGTTATTGTGATGGAATCACTTGGCATAGCATTGAGGCAAAATAATAACTTTCAAGGCATATGTATTCGTGGCATAGAAAGACCACTTAAGCTGTCACAATATGCTGATGACACAACTGTGTTTACCAGTTCAAACAATGATTTTGCAATTTTAAACCACGTACTAGAAAAGTTCCAAAATGCATCTGGTTTGAAAATCAATAAAGGAAAATCCAAAGGATTATTTCTGGGGCCATGGAAAGAGCGGAATGACCAGCCACTTGAAATCAATTGGTCTAATGATACCATTAAGATTTTAGGCATCTATTTTGGCAGGAAACCGAATACAATACAAAATTGGAATGAACGAGTATCTAAGCTTAAGAGAATATTAGCAAATTGGAAGCGTCGTCGTCTTTCAATCTTTGGTAGAGTGTTTGTTGTCAACAACTTGGCATTATCTGGGCTATGGTATACAGCATCGGTTGTACACATGCCAAAACATGTAGAAAAGGAGGTTAATGAGTTGATATTGTCATTCATATGGGAAGAAAAGAATCATTTAGTTTCCCATCGTGTTCTCAATAATGCTAAGTTAGAAGGAGGACTTGATTTAATTGATATTAAAGTGAAATGTGTTTCTTTAAGGTTAAAATTTTTGGATGATCTTATTACATCAGATGAGACGTGGGCATGTGTTTCACGAGCTCTCATGGAGAGAATTGTAGAACCATTTCTGGCGGAGCATGTGTTTACCTCAAAGAAGCCACCTCCGAATAGCCAAATGATACCAGATGTGTTTAAAGATCAAGTTAAGGGGTTAGAAATATTTGACAGATACATGCTTCCACCTACGTGCTGGAAGGAAGTACTAGAACAGCAATTGTGGGGCAATAGTAATATATATTATAACAATGCAGTACTTTATCTACCGTCCTTTGCAAAATATGGCATTCAACATTTATCGGATATGATACACCCTCAAACACGTAGATGGATTTCAATGCAAGACGTAGCTAGAAAAACACATATGAGGCATATAGATGTCCAGCGGTTGCTAAATAAAATAAAACATGCTGTACCAATTGAATGGTTTCGTCTGCCAAATGTAAATAATAATAGTTTGACTCCACAACCCGCATTAGTTCTTGATGATGAGATGTTAAAATACAAGATGAGATCCAAGGAATGGTACCATATTATGAGACGAAAACAAGTAACACCTCCCATAGCAATTAGGAGATGGGATGACTCAAGCTATAAACCATCCAGTTGGAAAAATGTATGGAAAATCTTACATTCTCCAACCATACCAAATATGGCTCGTGATTTATTGTGGCGATTACTACATCGACGTCTATGGGTGGGACACTTGACATACAAGTGCAATATTACGACTTCTGATAGGTGTTACTTATGTCAAACAGACGAGGAAACAATCGAGCATTTATTTGTGGAATGTCCAATATCGTCACAATTTTGGGACTATATCAGCCAGATCTTGGCAAAATTTGGAGCGAAGCCCATTGTTCTAGACACGCATGTAGTCTTATTTAGAGAATTTGGATCAAGCGGTGTAAATATCATAAAGTCTGAAAGGACTATTTTAATAACAATACTAACCATAGGTGTTTGGGCCATTTGGAAACATCGGTGTGCACAGACGAAAAATCCATCTATGGGCAATCACAATAGAGCAATAAAGGCAATATTTCGTTCATTGCTGCTGAATCATATTCCTTGCGAATATTTTAGATTAAAGCAGCACGGTAAAGAAAAAGTATTCAAGGACATATGGTGCAAAACAAACATAGTTTCAATAGAGTTGGGAGCTGTAAAAATAAATGAGCCTGCACTAGCTTAAATCATTTAATTACTACAGCTGATTTATCTGTGTCTTTTAATTAATCTGTGTCATGTAATTCATTTTAGTCTGCACTTTGATATTGTTATGTTTAATAATTCATGTTAAGAAATAAACAGACTGGGGTAATTTAATAATCAATCGATAAAGTAATTTGCCATTGAATTATAAAATTGTCCCAGGTAATTTTAGGAATTTGCACAGAGTTTTATAGGGTTATTTGTTCCCGGGTAATTTACAAAACCTTACAACAAAGTAAATCAAAAATGGAAACAAGAGCGCCATCTATTTCCATCTATTTTTCTGTAATTTTCCTGCTGACTATATATGTTATGCTACCCGAATGTTACTACGCCCGCTGATCTTTAAGACTCAGCCCACTGGCGTCAATGATTGACTTATTTGTCATTGATTGACGAGTCACTTTTCATTTGTTGAATAGTTGCACTCGCCACACGGGTCTACTACCACACATGGATTGAATGGTAATTTACAAAACCTTATAATAAAGTAAATTGAAAATGTAAACAAGAGGGCCATCAATTTTTCTGGAATTTTTCTGCCGACTATATGTATTATACTACCCAAATGCTACTACGCCCGCTGATCTTTAGAGAATCAGCCCACTGGCGTCAATGATTGACTTATTTGTCATAGATTGACGAGGCACTTTTCATTTGTTGGATAGTTGCACTCGCCACACGGGTCTACTACTACACCTGGGTTGAATAGTAATGCCTTTGTTAAGTTTTGTTTTGCTATCGGAGCTTTATCAGCATATTGTTTTGTATCTATACTTTTTAAGCCATATGTATTTATAGATTGTATTAATGCTCATTATTTATCATTGTTTTGGTGTAATATTAATCAAGATTACTAGTTCACCAGGTTTTTTTCTGGGGGTTTGCAAGCCTTTTTAAAGGAGTTCCTCCGTGAAGTTTGTCCGACTGCGTCAGCGTCGGTTTTTCAAAAAAAAAAAAAAAAGTAGTAGTAGTAGTAGTAGTAGTAGTAGCAGCAGTAGTAGTAGCAGCAGCAGCAGCAGAAGCAGCAGTAGCAGCAGCTGTAGTAGTAGTAGTAGTAGTAGTAGTAGTAGTAGTAGTAGTAGTAGTAGTAGTAGTAACAGCAGCAGCAGTAGCAGTAGCAGCAGTAGTGGTAGTAGTAGTAGTAGTAGTAGTAGTAGTAGTAGTAGTAGTAGTAGTAGTAGTAGTAGTAGTAGTAGTAGTAGTAGTAGTAGTAGTAGTAGTAGTAGTAGTAGTAGTAGTAGGTAGTAGTAGCAGTAGCAGCAGTAGTAGTAGTAGTAGTAGTAGCAGCAGCAGCAGTAGCAGTTGCAGCAGTAGTGGTAGTAGTAGTAGTAGTAGCAGCAGCAGCAGCAGCAGCAGTAGCAGCAGCAGTAGTAGTAGTAGTAGTAGTAGTAGCAGCAGTAGCAGTAGCAGTAGCAGTAGCAGTAGGTGTAGTAGTAGTAGCAGCAGCAGCAGTAGTAGTAGTAGTAGCAGCAGCAGTAGTAGTAGTAGTAGTGGTGGTCGAAGTGAACTCACGCGTTTGTTTGGCTCTGCAATTGCTGCCCGAATTTGCTGGTTTATAGCGCGATTTTGTGGATAGATTTTATACATGTGTTTCGTGTTGGTATTTCCTTTCAGACGTTATGTTTGATTTGTGGATTGTCTTGGTTGGAGCGGATTTTGTGTCTCCATTTTCTGGAAACGCTCCTCTTAGCTGGCGGTTTCCGCTGTTTGATGGGGCTCCTCTTACTGTGTTCAATGCAATACATTTCTCCCCGCGCCAGTATGCTCTTTCTATAGTTCGTTGGCTAGGGCATTATATTTGGCAAGATCGCTAGGGTGAGTAGATTTAATTTCTTTGTCATTCGTAAGCGCAAGCCTAGTCCTTCAATTATATAAAACTTTATAGTCTGTTGGCTGTTCCCGGTCAACTCTAACAGGCTAACACATATATGACTGTACTATCTATTCATATAGCTGTTAGTATACTTTAATCAGTTAGGTGTTAGTGAGCCACTTAATAAGTGGTTCAAACTAACAAATATACGACTGTACTCTCTATTCGTATATTTGTTGGTAGACGTCAGGGTTTCAAAAGGGGAAACTATTTATTTAGTGTTTAGCTCTTTCCCTGACGTCTTGGTATTATATATTTGTATTATCGCCATTATATATTGTAGTAGTATGGTTGCCTCTTTTTTTTAAAAACACCATGGCAACATTCTATAAGCGTACCCTAAGCCTTAAAATAACAAGAAAGGGGTGGGGTGTCACGGCTATCGACGTGTATCATGTGTTAAAGGACGTAGTTGGCGCGAGACCTTCTGTTTTTCAGGGGCTTATCAATGTTACTAAAACTGTATGGAATGTGACTGGCGAATGAAAGTATTAAGAAGAAGCTGCTAGAAGAGGTCCTTGTTGTGAAAGGCGAAGTGTGTAATGTAGAAGAAATCGAGTCGGATAGGTTGTTAGTTAAAATGAAAGTTCCATTGGAGATTCCAGATGAACGAATCATGAAGAACTGAAAAAGTATGGTAAAATACAGAAGATTGAAAGGGAAACATATCCGTTTGACAGAACTTTGGAGAATGGTGTAAGGCGCATCTGGTTTGAAAAAGTGGATAGCCCTTTGCCAAACAGAATGACGCTTGATGGCAGCTTTGTTCTTCCCTTATGGTATATAGAGCAGATAAAAGAATGCAGAATCTGCCTTAGTACTGACCATCTTGCAGCAGATTGCCCAAATATAAATAAATCTTTACTCTGTGGGTCAACTGACCATTTCAAATGGCGCTGTCCAAACAACAAAAACAACCCCACAGTAGAAGTACGCAAGCCTACATTAAAGGATGCTTCTGATGACATCGCTGCAGAAGCTACCATCGCAGTTCATGCCATTATAAAGGTGACAGAAAAGGCAGCAAGTCCTATTGAAGTAACTGCAGATGATGAGATAGAAATATTAGAGGAGGGAATAACTTTAACCCCAGAAATTAATCAAAATGTGGTGGGGCCCATTATGGATGTAAATGAAATACAGACGAATGATGATAGTAACGGAGACGCAGATCATTACTCTTTAGAAGATGACTTAATATTAGGACAGAGTAAATTTAGGTCACAGAAAACAGAAGGCTCTGTCGATTTCCCGCTAAGCCCGATTGAGCTAAGTCAGCTTGAAGCTATTGGGAATGGTGTTGCTGCCAAATGTAAGTCAAGTGGCAGTAAGCGCCAGAAAGAAGACAATAGCTTCATAGGAAAATGATATGGATGATGATACGATGTCAATTGCAGAATCAGATGTGTCAATACAAACGCAGAGTTCACAAATGAAAGATGAAATGGTGATGTACCGATCAGAAGGTGGTGAAGTGTTAGTGCCCTATGTAACGGCGGGAGGCGTTAAATATCGTCTACTGCGCCATGATTCTGATATTTCCAAATATGAATATTTGTCTGTGGTAGAACTAGGAAACATTGAATTCGCAGGAAAATTAGGTAAATGGTCTAAGGAACGAGCTAAAAAACCAAATCAAGTTAATCTAATGATGGCGGTTGTAAACATCATTTTACTAATTATGATTATGTGCACCATAAATTGCAGAGGATTAAACACCGAAGTCAAGCCGCGTCACTTGCTTGAAGAATTAGCAAATGAGAAGGTTGATATTGCTTTCCTACATGCGACCCAAATTCAAAAACATGAAGTGTATGAATCTCTCAAAAATATATCAAAAGGGCAGATATTTTATTCTTTATCACAAGACAATAGCGATGGAGTGGCCATTCTTATCCTGCTCCGCTGTCTCAACTATGGTGACGTTATATCCTCGTCATCAGATATAAATGGTAGATGGATTTGTGTATCAATTGATGTACTAAACACAAGTTTAAATTTGATGTGCCTTTATGCGCCAACCTCTCATCAATTGCGTCGTGAATTTCTAAATGATGTTTCCACAATAATTCAAGACAGAACGCCTGAAAACCTAATTATGGGCGGTGACTTTAATTGCATATTAGATGAAGCTAAAGACAGAAACGCTAGGTCTAATTTTAATGACACATCTCATAATATTTTGAAACACATCTGTGAATACAAAAGCTTGTTAGACACTTATCGGATTGAAAATCCAGAGGGCAGGGACTTTATTTGGTTTTCAACCGATGGAAGGAAAGCATCCAGACTGGACAGGATCTATGTAGAACGCTCATTGAAAGGTTACATGTGTAAAACTAACATAAAACCAGTAACTTTCTCTGATCACAATATGTTTTCCATCACATTAGACAATGCTGACTGGATCAAACGAGGAGATGGATTTTGGAAACTCAACGTAGGGTTGTTACGCGATAGTTGCTATCGCAAATGTGTAGAAAGTTGTTGGAGGCATTGGGATGAAAAGAGAAGTTTGTATGAATGTATAACAGACTGGTGGGAGGATGCTAAATCGGACCTGAAACATATTTCAAGGCAGTATTCCATCAGGAAAGCACGAGAAATGCGAAAGCGTAAAATGGCGCTTCAGAGGTCGGCGTGTAAAATTAATAAGAAAATTAATGATGGAGAATATAATTATTACGAACTATTAATTAAATTAAACGGTAGACTAAATGAAATAGAGCAATATCAGTTTGATGGAGCAAAAATAAGGTCAAGAGCACAAATGCACCCCGAGGGCGAAAAGCCTACACGTTACTTTTGTAACTTGGAAAAAGCAAGATGTATAGAGAAATTAATGCGCTCGCTGAAGACTAATGATGGTGTATCAGTTTCCTCAAATGCAGAGATGATGGAAACAGTATCCAAATTTTACTAATCATTGTATAAATCTGAGGGAAGTGATGAAGCTGCAACGAGAGATATTTTAGCTAATATAACGCAAAGACTTCCAGATTCATTTCGCGAAAGTTTTGATCAATCACTAACAATTAATGATCTGATAAAATCCCTCAAAGGTATGAAGTTAGAAAAGGCTGCGACGGACTTCCAGTCGAATTTTATAAACATTCTGGCACATATTTGGTCCAGTATTAGAAGAAATAGCAGCTAGCATTTTTAAGCAAGAGCATCTCCCTCTATCGATGGCCCAAGCATATGTTCGGCTTATATACAAGAGGGGTGACAGAAATAAAATACAGAATTATAGACCAATCTCTCTACTCTGTGTAGACTATAAATTTATTACTCGGGCGCTAACATTAAAACTTGGCGCAGTCCTAGGCGAAGTAATTGATGATGATCAGACGTGCTCTGTACCAGGAAGAACAATACTAAACAACACATTGCTTATACGAGACCGTATTCAATTAGTTGAACAGGATTGCATCCCAGCAGCAATAATAGCACTTGATAACGAGAAGGCGTTTGACAGACTTGAATGGGATTTCTTGTTTAAGTCTTTAGACCATATTGGCTTTGGTTCCAGATTTAGTAAATGGGTCAATATTTTATATTCTGATATAACAAGTAGATATTTAGTAAATAATTATCTATATGACCCTGTAGTTTTGGAACGAGTTGTCAGACAGGGTTGCTCATTGTCTCCGCTTCTATTCGTCATAGCTATGGAATCGTTGGGGCCACATTGAGGCAACGTAATGATTTTCAGGGAATATGTATACGTGGCATAGAAAGGCCACTAAAGGTGTCTCAATATCCAGATGACACGACTGTGTTTGCAGGTAAAAATTCAGATTTTAGAATTTTAAATGGAGAATTATCAGATTTTCAAATGGCATCAGGGCTTAAGGTCAATAGAGACAAATCTAAGGGATTATTTCTGGGCACTTGGAAGGACAGAACTGACAATGTTATAGATATTAACTCGTCAGATGATGTCATAAAGATTTTGGGTATTTACTTTAGTAGAGAACAAGATGTAATAATAAACTGGGAAGAAAGACTATCCACGCTAAAGTGTGCATTAGTAAATTGGAAACGACGTCGTCTAACTGTATTTGGCAGGACATTTGTCCTTAATAATTTAACTGTGGTATACCGCTTCTGTAGTTCAGATGCCCAAACAGTAGTCAAAGATCGACACGTTACTTTTGTCCTTCTTATTGGAGGACAAAGCCCATTTAGTATCGCAGTCAATCCTCACCAATGAAAAGCATGATGGAGGCCTGGATTTGGTTAATGTTTTAGCAAAGTGTGCTTCGCTAAAACTGAAATTCTTGAATAAGTTACTCACTTCAAGCTCATCTTGGTCAAGTGTTGCAAGGACACTTCTACAAAGGTACGTAGATCCATTTCCAGTGGAATGTTTATTTTTGTGCAATAAACTGCCACCTAACCATCAGAAGATACCAAACGTATATAAAGAACAGCTCGAAGCTTTAAAGATATTTACACGATCAATGCCACAACCCAGTTGTTGGGAAAATGCCTTAGACCAACGTCTTTGGGGCAACGAGTTGATTCGTGATAATGATGCTGTATTATATTTGCCCTTTATGGCCAAAAATGGCATTCAATATTTACGTGATTTAGTTAATCCAAAATCTCGCAAATGGATTGCGATGTAGGATGTAGCAAGAGCAACATCAATGAGGCATATTGATGCCCAACGCTTATTTCTTAGAATAAAGAATGCAATACCTGGTGAATGGTTCAAGTTGCCGAAAGCATGTGGCAACAGAGATATGTTGCAACCAACATTAGTATTTAAGTCAGAGCATTTAAAATACAACATGGCATCTAGAGCCTGGTATGGGATGCTAATGCAAAGTCGGAGACAGACTCATATTGCAGTTAGGCATTGGAACACTTTAGGATGCACGCCAAAGAACTGGAAAAATGCGTGGAAAACAATACATCTACCTTGTCTACCAGCAAACGCACGGGACCTGGCATGGCGATTACTCCATCAAAGGCTATGGGTTGGTCATCTGACTTATATATGCAAAATAACAGGTACAGACCGGTGTTTATTATGTAATACTGAGGAGGAAACAATGGACCATCTGTTTACACAGTGTTGTATAGATACAGGCTTTTGGGTATATATCAATATGCTCCTTGCTAAATTTGGAATCAAATATGTGAAATTAATGACTGAAACAATTATGTTCAAAGATTGCTCAACTATCGGACGAATCATTAATAGCAAGGAGAAAGAATTGTTAATAACCCTGTTATCTATAGGAGTGTTGGCCATTTGGAAGCATCGGTGTTCAGAGGCCAAAGATAAGACAGGAAACAACCACCAAAGAGCCATAAAGCTATATTTCGATCATTGTTGATAAACTGCATTCATTGTGAATTTTACAGGCTAGTGGAACATGGAAAAGAAAGTAGATTTAAAGATATATGGTGCAAAACTGGCCTAGTATCAATTCAACATGGATATCTAAAAATAGCAGAAGCAGAACTTGTATAAGCTAGCACACTCGCTGCTTGTTGTATATTGATATTTGGTATTTTATTTTATTTAATTGACTTTAGTTTAAAATTTTAGATGATAATTTTGACGAATAATCTAACCTTTGGAATCGGTATATTTAAATGTCAAATGAGCATCGCGTCAATTTTCTGAAGGTGATCCGACTTTCGGGTCCATTAGGTTAACAGAGTATGATATCTTACATATATACAATCAACATCCTGTTGTAAATGTTTACTGTAGGTGTATTTGTTCCAGGATAATTTACAAAAACTTACAATGAAGTAAATTTCAAATGTGAAACCAGAGCGCCATCTATGTAGTCATAGTTTGTATACGTTTGCTTTGTGCACTTTACTTCTTCTTCTTTTCGTTCGCTGATCATACCGCCAGTCATGTAAGTGACTATCGACATGATCATAAGCGTTAAGTGCGTGGATCCATGGTTTATTAGAGTGCGCCATGCGGCCTGGAACCTCCGTCTTCAGCACTCGAGGTTTCTATCAGGGTTACCTCACCCTTACCTCCTTTAGTCGCCTCGTACGACACGCAGAGGATACGGAATGTGTATTCTAAGCCCCACCTACAGGGCAACAGAAAGGCCACTACACCTGCTCGATATTTAAGAATCGGCCAACTGGCGCCAATGAGTGACCTTTAGGTTACTTATTGACGAGTCACCTCGCCACTTGGGCCCAATACTATACGGTGTGCTACGTTAAACTACATATGATCTACTTAGCCTGCCGGTCATGAATCGGCTCAATGGCGTCAATGAGTATCAGTAACTTACTGCTAATTATTGATGAGTCGCTTTACCACTTATTGGGTAACTATGCTCGCCATTTGGGCCTACTACTACACGGTGTGCAAATAGTAATGGCTTTGTTGAATTATATTATGTTATCAGCTCTTTATTAAGGGTTTTTTTTCTATGTAGTTATGTCGTGGGTGTGGTATATCGTAATAGAGTATTTTAGCTTGCACTGTTTTGATATGTTAAGTTTGTATTGTTATTCATATACTATTAATAAAGCCTGCTATTTCACCCGATTTTTTATAGGGGTTTGCAAGCCTTTTTAAAGGAATTCCTCCGTGAGGTGTGTCCGCAGCAGCAGTAGTAGTAGTAGTAGTAGTAGTAGTAGTAGTAGTAGTAGTAGTAGTAGTAGTAGTAGTAACAGCAGCAGCAGCAGCAGCAGCAGCAGCAGCAGCTGCAGCAGCAGCAGCAGTAGTAGTAGTAGTAGTAGTAGTAGTAGTAGTAGTAGTAGTAGTAGTAGTAGTAGTAGTTACTTATTTAATGTACATTTGCAGGCACAGACAAGGTCATTCCCGAGAATATACCACTGGAACGACTGTCTCGGTTCCCGAGCCAGTCATTACAGTGGTAAATTTTCAAAAATACTCCAATCCCCGCCGGCAAATGGACATTGCCCAAGATCACTAAATTGACCGTTTTTGGCTGACCATCATGCAAGGGTTAATGTTGAATGATTGAGATGGATATTATGGATAGCTATTTGAGTTTTGCTTTTACCAAGATGTCACGTAGATTCGGATTTTTCTTGAACGCAATTACTGGACGCTTGTTAAAGGGTTGTTTCAGTTTCTCCTGTAGGTTTTGATACTCATCTTTCAAAATTTTGGAAATTTCAACGTTTTTCCGATTATAGGTCAGAATGAATGGAATTTTGTCACGTTGATCAGATAAGCCTGGGTCCGAGTTTATTCCCCTTGGCCACTGTGTTTCGAGTTCTTTAATCCAAAACGATTCTCGAAGTTTTCTTTGTTTATCAGTTTCTTCTGCCGTATCTGAATGGGGTGGCTGTTCAATCGGCATAATTTCAAAGTCACGAAGGACTAAATGGTCAGGAAGATTAAAATGTTCGGAAACATGTGTGTCTTCCTCTAGCCTAATATCTGAGAGGTGTCGAGTTGCCCGCCATCTTAATGGACATTTGGTTTCGCCGACATACTGTTTTTGGCACAATTTGCATGAAATTAGATAAATAACATTTTCAGAGTCACAATCTAGATTAGACTGAAGTTGGAACTTGCTTTTGTTCTGAAAGCTCGTGAAAGTATTCTGGTTTGGGAGAAATTCATCTAACTTGCACCTTTTCTTTCCGCATTTGCGAGATTCGCCTACACCTATAATAGGACGATTGTGAGAAATTTTGGTAGGCCGACGATTTGAGGCATTATCTGGAATGGTTTCCAAGCCGTCTAATGTTTCAGATTTGATTTTGCGCAGGAATCGTGAGGAGTAACCTCGTGGTTTGAGGGCTTTGAATAGGGTAGAGCACGCTTCTTCAAAGTTTTTCCTATCACTCGAATTCCTGTGAAAACGGATTATTTGTGATTTAACTATTCCTTTAAAAGTATGTGGTGGATGGAAAGATTTTTTGTGCAATAGCTGATGCGAATCGGTTGGTTTGAAATACACTTTGTAGTCTAAGTAGCCAGTTGTTTCATACTTTAGACCTTTATATACAGTTACATCCAGGAAATCTACGGACATCTCGTCAATGGTTGCTTTTAATTTGATATTCGGATCGTGATTGTTCAGAATTTCGAAAAATTCTGCCTTTGTGTGTTGCCAAATCATGAAAATGTCATCAAGGTACCTGCGATAAATGAGGGGATGTTTTGGACACTTTTCTAACGCTTCCTCCTCCCACTCTGCTACGTAAATATTGGCAAAACATGGGCTAAAGCGCTTGCCCATCGCGCAGCCGCATATTTGTTGGTAAATTTCGCCATCGAATTCAAAATCATTGCCTTTCAGACTTAGCTCTAATAGAGCTATTACTTCTCTGTCTGGCCTGTTGGTGTCTGGGTAGTTCACGAATGCTCTACGGATAGAATTTATACCCTTCTCGATGTCAATGTTTGTATACATGGCATCGATGTCAAGCGTGACCAAGAATGAATTTGGAGGTATCCAGGTCTCAGAGACCTGTGATAAGAAGTCTTCTGTGTTTTTCAAGAAGCTGGGGTGTCTATTTGCTATTGGCTGTAGATGGTAATCGATGTATTCACTGATTCTGTAGGATTCTGAGCCACAATCAGAGATTATAGGTCGCCCGGGCGGTGACATTGGGTCCAACCACGAATCTATGGGTTTATGAATTTTTGGCAAAAGATAGAAAGTCCGTGGTTTTGACTCAAGTTTAGCAAAGAGATACTTATGTTGCTTTTCGGTGATCTTCTTGCTATCGAGCAATTTTTGAAGAATCTCATTAAATTTGCTGCAATTATTTTGCCAAAGTGGTTTGCTTAGTTTCTGGTAATGCTCTGGGTTACTAAGTTGTCGTTGTGCTTCACGTTTATAGTTATCTTTAAGCATTATTACAGTCGCCGACCCTTTATCTGCAGGTTTGATGACTATTTCGCTGTTTTTAGACAATTCAATTAAGGCCTGGCGTTCCTCATAGGGTAAATTTGGTTGATCATTAGGGAATGTAGAATTTTTAACACGTTCTGAAAAGAGTTCTATGCTTTCACCGATCGCTGGGTCCAGGATTTTTACGTTTGGTGCCCAGCCAGTTTTTTTCAATGAATGGTGGAATGTTACTATTAGAGTTACGAAAGAAGTCTGCTAACTTAATACGGTGACTAAATTCAGATGTTTCCATACAGCCATTATCTAAAAGAGCATCCAAACCTGTTTTAGGTTTTGGACACATGTAAGACCAAAATTGAGCAGTGACTGCTCTGCTTCACCTAATGGGGAGCCAGTTAGATTGACAATATTACTGCCCAGTCCTGTTTCCGGGCGGATGTTACCCTGGCCCTTGTCTAGTTTAAATTTAGGAATTTAAGCCAGGCAGAATACATCGAGTTAGCTGTCTTCTCAGTCCAATGAATGTTATCCTTACCAACATTAAATTCGGAGAGTCTAAGTGCAGGAATGACAGTCACAGATTTTGATGATTCAGCCGTCGAATTGATGGACTGAATCGCCAACTTCTGCTGAGCTGTCAACCGACTTGAATAGTTAAGCTTTGCGAAGTAAACCGCAGTCTTTGGAAATTTGGACTTAATCGCACTGAGAAGCAGCATTAATCTATGTTTTGAACTAGAGATGGGTTCATTCATATCATTAATGCCAATGTCAATCACTATTTTCTCTGGTTTAAATGATCCAGTGTACTTTTGAATTAGTCATCTAGCATGACACAATTTAGCTCCTGGGTAGCAGGCAACTTGCGTTTCAGGGTGGGGCTCAACATTAATGCGACTCAGGTTCGAAGCTCCAAAGATGAGTACTTTGTTCGTGAGAACAGGTAGTCGCCAGTCAATTTTGTTTTCGATTTCATGACGAAATTTCCAAAAAATGTTTCTCTCCAACATGATGGGTTGTTGGGGTCTATTTGCAAATTTAATAGGACGCACCTCCGGTGCATTACTTGGACCTGGAGTTGGAGAGAAGCTGGGCTGTGGCAGTTTCCCTGTTGGGGATGGGGTCTTGAGACCCGATGGGTGACTGCTCTGGGGGGATTTCTGAGAAGCGCTAGTCCGTGGGCCAGATTTGCTACCATTAACCCTTTCCCTCTGTGGCAAGGGCGAATATTCGTTTGGATCATTTAGATTGCCTAGTGGAGAGTCAGGTAGTGGGATTAATGATGCTTCAAATAGCATATCTCTAGGGCCAGAATCTAATGGTAGCAATGGAGAGATTTTATTGTCTACTCGTTTTGTGACTGGCGGCGAAGTTTCAGGTGATCGGAGGCGTTTTTTCATTTGTGATTGTGGGGCCACAGCTGGTATCATGACCAGAGGCGTGGCTTGTGCCAGATTTTGAATTGGTTGCTGAGATGGATCTATCGGTCGCACAAAATCGTAAAAAGAACTAATCGCATTAATGTCGAGCTTTCTATTATAATTGTTTTTTGCCCAGCGTATAGCATTGGATTTTACCTAGGTCTAAATGTGGCATTGCTTGTGTGAGGACTACTTCAGTTCAGTAGTAGTAGTAGCAGTAGCAGCAGCAGCTTCAGTTCTAATACTACCAAGTTGTTCATTATAGTGATTTAACATGGCCTCAATGGTAGATTTTGCCCACTCAAAATTCACATTCCAGATGGCAAAGTAGATGTCATCATTTGGTATAGCTGGCTTACAAAATCCATTCAGTTCTTCCACCTTCCTGCTAAGCCCATCAGGGAGAGTTTCGGCATCTAAATGCCTACGTAGCGTAGCAATATGGTGGAAGCAGCATTAGTAGCAGCAGCAGCAGCGGCAGCAGCAGCAGCAGTAGTAGTAGTAGTAGTAGTAGTAGTTACTTATTTAATGTACATTTGCAGGCACAGACAAGGTCATTCCCGAGAATATACCACTGGAACGACTGTCTCGGTTCCCGAGCCAGTCATTACAGTGGTAAATTTTCAAAAATACTCCAATCCCCGCCGGCAAATGGACATTGCCCAAGATCACTAAATTGACCGTTTTTGGCTGACCATCATGCAAGGGTTAATGTTGAATGATTGAGATGGATATTATGGATAGCTATTTGAGTTTTGCTTTTACCAAGATGTCACGTAGATTCGGATTTTTCTTGAACGCAATTACTGGACGCTTGTTAAAGGGTTGTTTCAGTTTCTCCTGTAGGTTTTGATACTCATCTTTCAAAGTTTTGGAAATTTCAACGTTTTTCCGATTATAGGTCAGAATGAATGGAATTTTGTCACGTTGATCAGATAAGCCTGGGTCCGAGTTTATTCCCCTTGGCCACTGTGTTTCGAGTTCTTTAATCCAAAACGATTCTCGAAGTTTTCTTTGTTTATCAGTTTCTTCTGCCGTATCTGTTGGCTGTTCAATCGGCATAATTTCAAAGTCACGAAGGACTAAATGGTCAGGAAGATTAAAATGTTCGGAAACATGTGTGTCTTCCTCTAGCCTAATATCTGAGAGGTGTCGAGTTGCCCGCCATCTTAATGGACATTTGGTTTCGCCGACATACTGTTTTTGGCACAATTTGCATGAAATTAGATAAATAACATTTTCAGAGTCACAATCTAGATTAGACTGAAGTTGGAACTTGCTTTTGTTCTGAAAGCTCGTGAAAGTATTCTGGTTTGGGAGAAATTCATCTAACTTGCACCTTTTCTTTCCGCATTTGCGAGATTCGCCTACACCTATAATAGGACGATTGTGAGAAATTTTGGTAGGCCGACGATTTGAGGCATTATCTGGAATGGTTTCCAAGCCGTCTAATGTTTCAGATTTGATTTTGCGCAAGAATCGTGAGGAGTAACCTCGTGGTTTGAGGGCTTTGAATAGGGTAGAGCACGCTTCTTCAAAGTTTTTCCTATCACTCGAATTCCTGTGAAAACGGATTATTTGTGATTTAACTATTCCTTTAAAAGTATGTGGTGGATGGAAAGATTTTTTGTGCAATAGCTGATGCGAATCGGTTGGTTTGAAATACACTTTGTAGTCTAAGTAGCCAGTTGTTTCATACTTTAGACCTTTATATACAGTTACATCCAGGAAATCTACGGACATCTCGTCAATGGTTGCTTTTAATTTGATATTCGGATCGTGATTGTTCAGAATTTCGAAAAATTCTGCCTTTGTGTGTTGCCAAATCATGAAAATGTCATCAAGGTACCTGCGATAAATGAGGGGATGTTTTGGACACTTTTCTAACGCTTCCTCCTCCCACTCTGCTACGTAAATATTGGCAAAACATGGGCTAAAGCGCTTGCCCATCGCGCAGCCGCATATTTGTTGGTAAATTTCGCCATCGAATTCAAAATCATTGCCTTTCAGACTTAGCTCTAATAGAGCTATTACTTCTCTGTCTGGCCTGTTGGTGTCTGGGTAGTTCACGAATGCTCTACGGATAGAATTTATACCCTTCTCGATGTCAATGTTTGTGTACATGACATCGATGTCAAGCGTGACCAAGAATGAATTTGGAGGTATCCAGGTCTCAGAGACCTGTGATAAGAAGTCTTCTGTGTTTTTCAAGAAGCTGGGGTGTCTATTTGCTATTGGCTGTAGATGGTAATCGATGTATTCACTGATTCTGTAGGATTCTGAGCCACAATCAGAGATTATAGGTCGCCCGGGCGGTGACATTGGGTCCAACCACGAATCTATGGGTTTATGAATTTTTGGCAAAAGATAGAAAGTCCGTGGTTTTGACTCAAGTTTAGCAAAGAGATACTTATGTTGCTTTTCGGTGATCTTCTTGCTATCGAGCAATTTTTGAAGAATCTCATTAAATTTGCTGCAATTATTTTGCCAAAGTGGTTTGCTTAGTTTCTGGTAATGCTCTGGGTTACTAAGTTGTCGTTGTGCTTCACGTTTATAGTTATCTTTAAGCATTATTACAGTCGCCGACCCTTTATCTGCAGGTTTGATGACTATTTCGCTGTTTTTAGACAATTCAATTAAGGCCTGGCGTTCCTCATAGGGTAAATTTGGTTGATCATTAGGGAATGTAGAATTTTTAACACGTTCTGAAAAGAGTTCTATGCTTTCACCGATCGCTGGGTCCAGGATTTTTACGTTTGGTGCCCAGCCAGTTTTTTTCAATGAATGGTGGAATGTTACTATTAGAGTTACGAAAGAAGTCTGCTAACTTAATACGGTGACTAAATTCAGATGTTTCCATACAGCCATTATCTAAAAGAGCATCCAAACCTGTTTTAGGTTTTGGACAAATGTAAGACCAAAATTGAGCAGTGACTGCTCTGCTTCACCTAATGGGGAGCCAGTTAGATTGACAATATTACTGCCCAGTCCTGTTTCCGGGCGGATGTTACCCTGGCCCTTGTCTAGTTTAAATTTAGGAATTTAAGCCAGGCAGAATACATCGAGTTAGCTGTCTTCTCAGTCCAATGAATGTTATCCTTACCAACATTAAATTCGGAGAGTCTAAGTGCAGGAATGACAGTCACAGATTTTGATGATTCAGCCGTCGAATTGATGGACTGAATCGCCAACTTCTGCTGAGCTGTCAACCGACTTGAATAGTTAAGCTTTGCGAAGTAAACCGCAGTCTTTGGAAATTTGGACTTAATCGCACTGAGAAGCAGCATTAATCTATGTTTTGAACTAGAGATGGGTTCATTCATATCATTAATGCCAATGTCAATCACTATTTTCTCTGGTTTAAATGATCCAGTGTACTTTTGAATTAGTCATCTAGCATGACACAATTTAGCTCCTGGGTGGCAACTTGCGTTTCAGGGTGGGGCTCAACATTAATGCGACTCAGGTTCGAAGCTCCAAAGATGAGTACTTTGTTCGTGAGAACAGGTAGTCGCCAGTCAATTTTGTTTTCGATTTCATGACGAAATTTCCAAAAAATGTTTCTCTCCAACATGGTGGGTTGTTGGGGTCTATTTGCAAATTTAATAGGACGCACCTCCGGTGCATTACTTGGACCTGGAGTTGGAGAGAAGCTGGGCTGTGGCAGTTTCCCTGTTGGGGATGGGGTCTTGAGACCCGATGGGTGACTGCTCTGGGGGGATTTCTGAGAAGCGCTAGTCCGTGGGCCAGATTTGCTACCATTAACCCTTTCCCTCTGTGGCAAGGGCGAATATTCGTTTGGATCATTTAGATTGCCTAGTGGAGAGTCAGGTAGTGGGATTAATGATGCTTCAAATAGCATATCTCTAGGGCCAGAATCTAATGGTAGCAATGGAGAGATTTTATTGTCTACTCGTTTTGTGACTGGCGGCGAAGTTTCAGGTGATCGGAGGCGTTTTTTCATTTGTGATTGTGGGGCCACAGTTGGTATCATGACCAGAGGCGTGGCTTGTGCCAGATTTTGAATTGGTTGCTGAGATGGATCTATCGGTCGCACAAAATCGTAAAAAGAACTAATCGCATTAATGTCGAGCTTTCCATTATAATTGTTTTTTGCCCAGCGTATAGCATTGGATTTTACCTAGGTCTAAATGTGGCATTGCTTGTGTGAGGACTACTTCAGTTCAGTAGTAGTAGTAGTAGCAGTAGCAGCAGCAGCTTCAGTTCTAATACTACCAAGTTGTTCATTATAGTGATTTAACATGGCCTCAATGGTAGATTTTGCCCACTCAAAATTCACATTCCAGATGGCAAAGTAGATGTCATCATTTGGTATAGCTGGCTTACAAAATCCATTCAGTTCTTCCACCTTCCTGCTAAGCCCATCAGGGAGAGTTTCGGCATCTAAATGCCTACGTAGCGTAGCAATATGGTGGAAGCAGCAGTAGTAGCAGCAGCAGCAGCGGCAGCAGCAGCGGCAGCAGCAGCAGCAGTAGTAGTAGTAACAGCAGCAGCAGCAGCAGCAGCAGCAGCAGCAGCAACAGCAGCAGCAGCAGTAGTAGTAGTAGTAGTAGTAGTAGTAGTAGTAGTATTAGTGGAGTAGTA
Source organism: Chaetoderma sp. LZ-2023a (assembly GCA_034401795.1). Taxonomy (NCBI): domain Eukaryota; kingdom Metazoa; phylum Mollusca; class Caudofoveata; order Chaetodermatida; family Chaetodermatidae; genus Chaetoderma; species Chaetoderma sp. LZ-2023a. The sequence continues at coordinate 32,834,153 of CM067365.1, read as the reverse complement.
GTAGAGTAGTAGTAGTAGTAGTAGTAGTAGTAGTAGTAGTAGTAGTAGTAGTAGTAGTAGTAGTAGTAGTAGTAGTAGTAGTAGTGGTGGCAGCAGCAGCAGGAGCAGCAGCAGTAGTAGTGGTAGTGGTAGCGGTAGCGGTAGCGGCAGCGGTACCAGCAGCAGCAGCAGCAGCTGCAGCAGTAGTAGTAGTAGTAGTAGTAGTAGTAGTAGTAGTAGTAGTAGCAGCAGCAGCAGCAGCAGAAGCAGCAGCAGCAGTAGTAGTAGTAGTAGTAGTAGTAGTAGCAGCAGCAGCAGAAGCAGCAGCAGCAGCAGCAGTAGTAGTAGTAGTAGTAGTAGCAGCAGCAGCAGCAGCAGTAGTAGTAGTTGTAGTAGTAGTAGCAGCAGCATCAACAGCAACAGCAACAGCAACAGCGGCAGCGGCAGTGGCAGCGGCAGCGGCAGCGGCAGCGGCAGCAGTAGTAGTAGTAGTAGTAGTGGTAGTGGTAGTGGTAGTAGTAGTAGTAGTAGTAGTAGTAGTAGTAGTAGTAGTAGTAGTAGTAGTAGTAGTAGTAGTAGTAGTAGTAGTGGTAGTGGTAGTAGTAGAAATAGCAGGAACAGCAGCAGCAGCAGCAGCAGCAGCAGCAGCAGCAGCAGCAGCAGCAGCAGCAGTAATGAGAACTTACTTAATTTTTTAAGCACAGGCACATTGCACATTGATGGTAGTTCTTTAATTTTATTCGAGCTTGTACTTCGTCAAGGGGTATACATAAGGTTACATAAGGTTGATTTCCGGCACAGGTCCTGTAAGGTCCTCTTCACCAGACTCAAGTTCTTCCTCATCTGTACATTTTCTTATATTTCTTCCACTTCCGATTGATGCTTTGAAGTCATCATAGACGATGTCTTGTGTTCTCCAGTATTTATCTAGTCGGTTCTTAAACACATTTGCAGATGGCACAGATATGATTTGTTCTGTGAGGTCATTCCACAGTTTCACTACCTTCAATGCGAAGTAGTTCTGCCTTTTAGTGATTCTGATCAATTGTGGGTATATCTTCTTAGAATTTCGTTTTTCGCTACGTCTGGTTGTCATATCACTCCACATCTTAATAAAATCACTAGCTTCTGTATCATATATCCAATTTATAATTTTGTAGAGCTCTATCATGTCTCCCCTTTTCCTCCTGTAAGCTAAGGTGGGTAATTTCAGGTTCCTGAGTTTCTCGGGATAGGTTAGGTTCCTGAATCCAGGTATCTGTTTTCTTGCCTTTCGTTGTACCCTCTCGATCATTTCAATATGTTTAATCTTACACGGTGCCCACACAGAACTCGCGTAGTCCAGGTGCGTTCTTACTAAGCTCTTATACAAGGGTGTGAAGACCTCCTGATCCATATGCTGAAATGCCCTTCTAATTAGGGCGAGCATGAAGTTAGCTATCTTCCGCTTCTCACTAATGTGGTTTTCAAAGGTTGAGTCTTCATCTATGGTTACTCTAATGTCTTTGTCGATTTGCGCATTTTGGAGCTCTCTTCCATGGAGTGTGTATTTCGTCTCCGTTACTTGTCTTTTCTTCCCGATTTGTATATGTTTGCACTTGTCTGGATGAAATTTTAGCAGCCATTTATTGCTCCAGTTTGCCATTTTATGCAGATCTTTTTGCAGGATACCGTGGTCATCTTCCCGGGTAATTGCCCTAAAGATCTTTGTGTCGTCTGCGAATAGGTACATATCCGAGTCCACAATACTTGGGAGGTCATTAAAAAATATTACAAAGTGCTGGGCCTAACACCGATCCTTGGGGGAATTCCTGATGTAATCTCCGTCCATCTTGCGCATTCTCCATTTACTGCCTCGTGCTTTTTTAGTTTCTCTAGAAAGTTTGGTATCCAATCAACTACGGTGCCCTTTATGCTATATGCTTTCAGTTTGTTTATTAGACTCTTATGGGGAACTATGTTAAAGGCCTTCTGGTAGCCTATGTAGACACAATCTATACAGTGGTCTTGGTCCAGTGTGTCTGTCCACTTGTCGAGGACTGCCAGTAGCTGTAACGTTGTTGACCCGCCCGAGATAAATCCATACTGTTTTGCTGAGAAAAATTGATTCCTTTTCATGTGCTCAATAATGTGTTGCCTAATTAGTTTTTCCATGACCGCGCAGACCACAGAGGTCGAGCTCACTGGTCCGTAAAATCACTGCTTGGTGTATGTCTCCTTTCTTAAAAAATTGCTATGATACGAGCTTTATCCAATTGTCCGGTAATTTTTGTAACCGAAGTGATTGGTTAAACAGCAGGGTCAACGGTAATGCTATGGATTGTGCGGTTACTTTTAGGAATCTGTGGTGGAGATCGTCTAACCCTGGTGACTATCTTCAGGTTTTCCAACATTTTCTTGGTTTCCTCCACCGATATTTCTATATCCGGCATTTCATACTGCCTTTGCTTGGCAGAGTTGGGGTTTCACCTGCTGGCTCGTTTAGGAATACACTGCTAAAATGGCGCTAATATCTCTGATCTATCTTTATTGTTTCCACTTTCTCTGAGCTCGTGTCTGTTGGATCTGTGTACAAATCTTCCAATTTCCACTTTTGTCTTTGATTTAGATTTTATGTACTGCCATACTGCTTTCGGGTTTGATTTTGTCTTTCTGGATAGTTGTCTTTCGAAATTATTTTGAATAGTCCTTGTGCTCTTCCTCACTTGATTACATGCTCTCCTTCTGTACCGGTCTTTGGTCCGGATTGCTTTCTTTGATAGGGCAGTCTTTAGCTTTGTCTTTTCTATGGTATATTTGTCCACCGGATATGCATGGTTTTGTTTTCGGTTTCTTTTTCTCGTCTATATAGTCCACGTTGTCGGCATATTCTATCTCTAGCAGCCTTAGTTAGTCCTTAAAGGTACTACCTATCAATTCTGTTTTTATTTTTATCTAATAATCTTCGTATGCATATACATTTCTACACTCCGATGGTTAACTAATTTATTTATAATTCCATGGAGAATTGTATTGTCATGGCCACAATGCATTTCCCGGTAGTTGGTTTTAACGAATTCCTTCCATATGTACCCAACATATTAATGATATTCACAATCTAATAAACTAATGCACGTCTAATTATTTTGAAAACATCGTTGTCGTCATCCAACAAATTTTCGTGTATCAGCTTTTCAGTTATAACTATCGTGTCAAAAGGTTTACGTTTCACTGAAAACAATCTCTATATGACAATTCACGATATCATTATGATTAACTATCTATACCTGCTGAATTTCTGCAGACTACATTTCCCATGGGGTTTAACTCTGAACCGGCTGAATATTTTTAAAATTATTTGACTGAAAGTTGTTGGTGTGTTAGCCACCAACAAATTTCAGTCAAATTGTTTTCAAAATAGTCAGCAGATTCAGAGTTATTGCCCATTGAGTTGATTGTATGATGTCTTGCAGCAGTCTGACTGTTAACTATATTACTGTAACACCGGGATAATAAATGACGTAAAGAGTGATTGCATGTGGTGTTGATATTATACGCGTTTCTCTTCATCCTTTAGATATGTGCCACTTTATCGATCATAGATATCATAAATCACTTGATTAACGGAGATGATCCGATCTGCTACTCAAATATCTGCCGTAATAATCGAATGGCAAAGGTCCGTCACGAAAATGGCAATGACTCGTCTCGAATGTGTTTGAACAATTTATGTTGGATATTTTGAAAATAATTTGACTGGGGGCTGTTGCTGTAACAACCGCCAGTCAAACTAGTTTCAAAATAATCAACAGCTTTCTTTGAAATGGGGATTCTGGGAATTCTGTGTTCAAAATGTTAAAAATCTATTCAAATGCACGTACAAAGTGGGCGGCGCTTAGCTAGAAATTGTTGGGACTTAAGTAGAAATTGTCGGAACTTAAGTAGAAATGGGCGGGACCTAAGTAGAAATGGGCGGGACATAGCTAGATATGTATCCCTGTATATATTCTCTATATCCGTATTCAACGTAAAACGCAATAGACCTCATTTTACAACCTTTTCCAATCAGCAAACAGCTTATACGCGTTAATGGCGGCATCGTTACGTCAGCAACTATCTGCGTATTTAGCATTTAGCCGTATTTGCATGGATAAGTCTTACTGCAGCTGCACAAAGCATTAAAAAACACCAAAAAAAATCCAAACTAAAATTAAATAATGTAAAACGTCCGTACTATCGTAAAACGGTCACGTTGGGAACGCCGACATAATTATGACAACCTTGAAAACAGGTGGTCACTTACTTTTTTACTATGTACTTCGGAAGCCTGCCTTTATGACCGCGCAATGTCTTTGGCCGCTGTCATAGTATGACCCCAGTACATCAAGAAGTCATTGGGCGACATTGATAGTTGACGTTTTATGAACACGTCGATATAATGCATACACTGATATCAGAGAGTCAATGAACTCCACAACACAATTGACCTTTCCAGGTTTAGCTATGGCCCCGACCATCTTTAGCTAAGCTCCACCCACGCCTCACTCGTGTTGGGATCTATCGACCCCTATCAATTTCCATAAAACTATACAGGTAAGCTGTTGAATATTTTTGAAACTAATTTGACCGGGTGCCGTTTCTGCCTATGGCACCAACGGCACCAAATCAAATTAGTTTCAAAATATTCAACAGCATGTTTATTAAATAGTAAAGACAAACATTTCGTACAACAACGCTTAGGCCGTCACCAATTATGCGTTCTAGACGAACTTATCTAACGTTAGTAATGACGTAATTGATTTTGACGTGATCATGCACGCCACGTAGTTTATTATGACGTCATATGACGTCAGATGACGGATGGATAAACTGGAAAAGTCCATTGTCCTCAATGCGGTAATCCTAGTAAGATTTCAGGAATCCGCTAGTGACGTTTCTGTGATGCTGATATATTAGGCCTACGTCGGGACTATTAATCGAAATTTGAAAAATATTTGAAAAAAGCATGAGTTAAATCAATTAAAATTCTATTTTACCTAAATTAAGATAAATACCAATGTCCATTACATCGAGCTATGGGTTTCTCAAACACAAGGTGAAGGTGCATATTCACACCAGAAGGCTCTAAAATAAAATTATTTAAATTGTATATATTTAGAAACTTAAATTGTATATCTCAATGTAATGAAACGCAATTAATCTTAACAAATGATGATTTCATTCCGTAGAAATTACTATATTTTTTCTAATTGGGAATTTGAAATAGGGCACGTATCTCTAATTAAATTTCACAACCTAAAAAATTATATTAATTTATGCATAATGAAATCATGATATGTTAAGATTTACCTCCTTTCATTTCATCTAGCCACACAATCTAAGGCTCTAGAAGTATACAATTATAACAATTGTGTTTTCAAGCATTCCGGTGTGAATAGGCACCTTTAATTATAGAATTGCGACCGTGTGGTCATTAACTATCGGATTATGGCAAGCCAACAGACACTAATTTTAAAAGAAAATACACCAATAACTCTGATTTAGCTACCAAGAACATTTAGTCAAATTGTTTCCAAAATATTCAGCATATCCAGAGTTAAACCCTGTAAAAAGTGTAATCTGGAGAAATTCAGCAGATAGCCAGTTAAAGATCGTCGGTTAATAATAATAATAATAATAATAATAATAATAATAATAATAATAATAATAATAATAATAATAATAATAATAATAATAATAATTGCTCACTTAGTATTATACTATGTTACACCCTTTTAAGTTGGAGAACATTTTTAAAAGCCGCAACATTATTAAAGCTTGATTTAAAATACACCTGTCATTTACTTACCTATCGCCTGATTCAACAAATACACATTGCTTGTGTGTTTCCGCACACCAACACCTTTCCAAACACCAGCCACCAGCAAGGCATTCAACACAATCCCCAAGACACTGACCACTATGGTGCAGATGTAGATGTTCGTATTTATGTAATCACCATTCCTTGTGCGCATCGTAGTATTTGTCAAACTGCCATTGACTGGTGGTAACCATCTCTGGCGATGTATAGCCGTTATTGTTGGAGGTAGAAAGATGCGACCGCGGGTCAACATTAAGCGATCACGTGTCGAATCATTGCTAGTGGTTCCTTGAGAGTTATTCGATACACATTCCATTAGACTATCACTGATCACTAACTCACCATTAACAGATGCGTTTAAAGCAAACATTTTCCTTGTTCAACTTGTAGGCCTAATAAAGACTATTAAAGGGATACTAATCACATCTCAAATGTTGATGATTTATAGATTCCATATCATTCATATCCTGTCACATTCCCGTATCGGTACGACAATTATCTGCTTTGTAACATCACGTAAATGTTTGAATAGTGATCCTCAACCGATAGTGTATGATGTCATGTAAGTGCCAATGCATTACATTCTTTAGTATGTAACACTGATCTCCTATGGCAGCAACAACGTCCAGTCAAATTAAGTTTCAAAATATTCAACAACTTACCTGTATGATTGCTTTTATATACTACACTGTCAGACTATAACTGGCATCTCTATGACTGAGTGTATATCCCGAGACAGACACACTAGACTTTTTCTGATTGGTTGAAATGTAAATAATGACAGCCATCATAGGCAGTAGAATTCTAGTAACGTTTAGTTAGTAAAGCCTGAATATCTTTCGTTGTCCACACGATAAAAGGCTAAAATATCAGGAATGTATGACGAGTGGCAGTTTACTAGCATATTCATAATACATCCAGACATGTCAATAACTGATGGCCCTATGACCTAAGGTTAAGAACATCATTCTGATATACAAAATCATTTGCCATATTTAATTTTTTTTTTTACCAAAATGTACGAATTGCATGGTTTGGTAAATTTTAATCAACATTCTGTTGACTATTTTCTGACTAATAGCAACAACAGCTCCAATTCAAATCATTGTCAAAATATTTAAAACCTGCCTGTATAATTACATTGAAATTAGGATTATGGGATCAGGGTTCAAATTATATAAATCGATTCCAACACGCGTCCAAAGTGGGTGGAGCCTAGCTAGGAATGGGTGGGACTTAGCTAGAAATGAATCACCCCATTCAAGCAATACATAAAATCGTACTAGACTTGCACGTACTAGCCTACATCATTTTAAATTTTCTCACCTGTACTGCTAAATAGACAACCAGGATCTTAATAATCCGGAAATCACATCATGAAATATGTAAAAATATTCATGAAAAATAAAATCCTCGTCTATATACTGTTCACAATTAATTATAGAAACTGAATAGAACGCGTTAGAAGAAAGAACCCGATGTTGGACATTATTCTTCTTATTTCCTCGCCATCTATAAAGAGCGCGCACCTTGTAGAGTAAATCAATAGTAACTTGGTATGAACTAACGGATAATAACATACGCGTGAAAAACAAATTCTCGCTCTCGCTAAGTGAATGCCTTCCGTTATGACATTGTAGAAGCATGGTTATATTGTAGGATATATGAATATACTACTACTGCTGCTGCTGCTGCTACTCGCTAAGTGAATGCTTTCCGTTATGACATTGTAGAAGCATGGTTATATTGTAGGATATATGAATATACTACTACTGCTACTGCTACTGCTACTCGCTAAGTGAATGCTTTCCGTTATGACATTGTAGAGGCATGGTTATATTGTAGGATATATGAATATACTACTACTACTGCTGCTGCTGCTACTCGCTAAGTGAATGCTTTCCGTTATGACATTGTAGAGGCATGGTTATATTGTAGGATATATGAATATACTACTACTACTACTGCTGCTACTACTACTACTACTGCTGCTGCTGCTGCTGCTGCTGCTGCTGCTGCTGCTGCTGCTCGCTAAGTGAATGCTTTCCGTTATGACATTGTAGAAGCATGGTTATATTGTAGGATATATGAATATACTACTACTACTACTGCTGCTACTACTACTACTACTACTGCTACTACTACTACTGCTGCTACTACTACTACTACTGCTGCTGCTGCTGCTGCTGCTGCTGCTGCTGCTGCTGCTCGCTAAGTGAATGCTTTCCGTTATGACATTGTAGAAGCATGGTTATATTGTAGGATATATGAATATACTACTACTACTACTGCTGCTACTACTACTACTACTGCTGCTGCTGCTGCTGCTGCTGCTGCTGCTCGCTAAGTGAATGCTTTCCGTTATGACATTGTAGAAGCATGGTTATATTGTAGGATATATGAATATACTACTGCTACTGCTACTGCTACTGCTACTGCTACTGCTACTACTACTACTACTACTACTACTACTACTACTACTACTACTACTACCAAAAGCACAAACAGTGGTTATATAACTAGATAAATACCAAAATATGTAATTATGAATTGATATATAATGTCTGATCGGCATAACATTTATAATTTCTGTTAATTTCATATTCCCCATATGCCATTATGTGGCCTGGGTGTAAATAAAAAATCTGAATCTGAAAAATCTGAATACGTAATGTTAACATGTGTACGCTAGTTCTGAAATAGTATACTACACCAGTCAAACATGGCAAAGAGCCTTATAAAATGTTAAGCGTTTCACGACGAAGCCGGCCAAAAGCCGCCTCTGCAGTGGTCTTAAGGAATATCCATTTGCAAACCAAGAGAAGCCGGTTTTTGAAATGTTACCACTGAAATGACTGGCTCGATAACCACTCAAAATATACACTTCTCTTGGCCTACAAAAATAAATTCAGTAAGGAAATATTTTGATTTTCTTGACCAAGTTTAGACATTAAAGGGTTACGGAATATTTTGTTAATGCGTGGCATCCATGCTAGAGCAACCACTCATCGGATTGAGGAAAGTACGTGGGTGGATGCCATCCTCGATTTTGAATTTGAAGGATATTTGCAACATCACAAAGGTCAAAACAAGGTTATAATGTCTATTGTGCGATTTTTGATATGTTAATACTGTTATACCACATTTGCACGATATATGTAGATAAAAAATAATTTAAATATAATTTAATGCACCACGTATCTATAGTTAACAGGTAAGCACGTATCTATAGTTAACAGGTAAGCACGTATCTATAGTTAACAGGTAAGCACGTATCTATAGTTAACAGGTAAGCGGTTTAAATTACACATAAATACATGGCATAATGTAACAACATGTACCTATACCCGAAACATGACAGCTTACCTTGTAATGGACTTTCAAGTTTTAACTCTGCCCCGCCCATTCCTAGTTAATCCCCGCCCACATCTCGCTCGTGTTGAGATCGATAGATCCCTGAACCTCTTGACTATCAATTTCCAGAAGACTATACCGGGAAACCTGTTGAATGTTTCGAAACTAATTTGACTGAGTGCTGTTATATTCAACATAATATTTATTAAATATCAAAGACATACAATTCGTACACCGTGTCGGACTATTAGGCGTTAAAGATGGACTATATTGAGTCACTTATGACGTCATGATTATGACGTCAGCATACACCTCCCTTAATTGATTATGCCGTCATATGATTGAGTGAGGAAAGGATTCATGAATTATGTTATCACTGTACATGTATTCAGGTATAAAGGTGAAGACCGCACCATACTACGCCGGGGAACGTAATAACATTCTACGGCACATTAGCGAACGTTTAAAAGATCTTGCTATTCAACAAGCAGACTCCCTATAGCAGATGAGCCAAAGTGGCTTCAAACGTGGACGCAGCTGCGCAGGCATTGTATGGACTCAACGCATGATCGTGTCGGTAGTCATGTCCACACACTGGGATTTCCAAAAATGGGCATTGACATGTCACGACTCACGAGCCTTCGACGCAATTAAACGCTCAAAGATCCTAGATGTACTACGCCAGGCCAGTTGCAATGAAGACGAGCTACAACTAGTGAGACTACTGCTTGCAGACACCAATCTGAGAGTGCGAGTTAAGTCAGTGAAGCCTGGAAAAGTTGTGACATCAATCGGCTCCCAACAGGGAGATGGGCTCTCCCTTGTGCTTTTCACCTGTTAGCTAGCTGCTGCATTGAAATCCGTGCGGGGAAATTCCACAAGACCCAACACCCCACCCCACCCTCACCTCTAGTATCAATACTGGGTATGTCGCTATAGAGATGGAATATGCCGACGATGTGGACTTCCTAGACGATGAAAAGAAACTCCTTGACGAACTTCTCCCAATAGCTGCAAGCAAACTAAAAATTGAGAATCTCGTTATGAATAAATCCAAAACAGAGTTCACTCACATATACCTATCTATATAGCATGAAACTAATGAAAATGTCGATCCACTTCGTGGCGGCGAACCATGGAGGAAAAGCAAAACCCTGGGCTCACTGCTTTGCAGTACTGCTGACATTGCTGCATGCTGCGTAATGGGGAACCTAGCTTTCCAGCCCTTCTGGAAGCTATGGATTCGTAGCTCAAAAGTCCATTGATAAGAAGATTACGTTTATACAATGCAACCTGCGTATCCTTGATGCTGTACAACTGTAACAGCTGGGCCGCTCCAAAGGCAGCTATAGACAACCTCGCTGCCTGCCACCGCAAAAAACATACGCACCATCACTGAAATTCGATGGTCAGACAGCATAATTTCCAACCATGCACTATACAAAATGTGTAATACGTCGCCACTGTCTGTCAAAGTCGCCCAGCAAAGATGGTCCATATTTGGCCATGTGCTAAGGATGCCAGAGGAGACACCAGCACAGGGTCTTGGAATTCGCCCTACTCTGAGCCAACAAATACAAAGCCAGGAGAGGTCGTCATTGCATAAATCTGTTAAGCGTGCTACGAAGTGACCTCAAGAAAGCAGGACTCTGTGCACTCAAGTCAAGAATGAACCTGAGGAAGCTAATGATTTTGGCTGAGGACAAGACACAGTGGGCAAAGGCGAAGAAGGACTGATTGCAGCTGTATGGCATTTCTACTACTACTATTACAGCCACAGAATACAGTAATCGTACATACATACATAAAGGTAAGTGATGCCTGAAACATATGTACAATATGTACGTGAGTCTATTGACGAGTTGCAGCAGTTGATCGCTTCATATCCACATGCATAAGTTCATTTAAGGTTCCATTTATGTAAGTGTATCGGGTTGTCATGCACTGTGATTTACATCCACAGGGCACAAGCTCTAGAAGGCATTTGGAATAGGGGGAGTGTTATCCAGACGGTTTTACTGCAATATGACGCCTTCCTCCAGGCTGAAGTGTGGATCGGTAATGATATAACTGTATCTTTCTTTTCTTTCTGTAGTAAGATGCATAATGGCATCATCTGTATTACAAGGAATTATCAAGTCAGAGACACATTTTGCATCATCGTAAGAACGATCTCGAATCCCATAGAGCACATGATCTCTCAACATCTTAGAATATGACGAGCAGGAGATCACTTTCATCCGCTCTACTAGTCTTCCGTTACAGATGAAGCATACTGTTGATGGTATGAAAAATCTTGGTCAGGTTCGAGTCCTAACCATAGTTATCTATAGCTAATTAGATTCCGAGTCGAATTTCAAGTAGCTGACTACAACCACAGTCAACCGAGCACCCGAGCTCGGTTCAGATGGTTAGTGCGACATTTGCATAAATTTCAAAATGGCGGACACGAATAAATGCATAAAGAAGTGTAAATATTTCACTAAATAACTTAGGTTTGATGAAATTAAGCTTCCCCTTTGTATGTCAATGTTCCCAAGACCATATTCCCTCCCACTTTGTGTCATATGGACGCTTTTCGACGTCTTAGCGGACAAAAATAACCCATTTTCGTAGGCTGCCGTAACAGATTCGAGAAAGGGTTAATTGAGACTGGTACCCGGCTCCAAAATTTCTGCAATAGCAATTCAATGGGGAATCGGGAACCAACGAACTATAGTTAACTATTTAGTGTCAGACACAGATTACACTAGTTAATGTATTCCGAGTAAACGCTGCAATCACCGAAGGAGACGATGGAAATAATAATGAAATACCTCTGGTATCTTTGGCAACAAGTACATTGCACCAAATGATGTGATCCGTGGTCTCTTAACAGCTAAAGAGAGAGAGAGAGAGAGAGAGAGAGAGAGAGAGAGAGAGAGAGAGAGAGAGAGAGAGAGAGGAAAGCAGTACGTTATCACCAATGTGAAGAAACGACTGATTGAGGTATGTGTCGGGTATCATGAAACAGTATCAAAGAAGCAGTCAAAAACCTTTGCTGGTCTGCACAAAGCAACCGTGACTACAAAACAAAATGTATAGGAAATGATCAAAGCTGATCGGAAGCTGCTGCAGTGATGGCTCATTTCTACGAGCGCATAAAACTGTCCCTTAATTCACCTGTCCAGTTTATCCATCCATCATGTGACGTCATAATCAATTAAGTGGCGTGTATGCTGACGTCATAATCAGAACGTCATGAATGAATCGAAATGGTCCGTCTTTTAACGCTTAATAGTCCAACACATTGTATGAATTGTATATCTGCTATTAAATAAACATGCTGTTGAATATTCTGAAACTAATTGGACTCGGCGCTGTTGCTGCCATAGGCGAGTTAGTTTCAAAACATTCAACGGCTTACCTGCATAGTTTTCTGGAAATTGATAGTCAGGGAGTTCAGGGATCGATCGATTCCAACTCGAGCGTGGTGTGGGTGGAGCGTAGATAGATGGGCGCGGCATAGATAAAACTGCAAAGGTCCATCCCGCTGTCTCTGGCCACTCGTCGCCCAACTCAGATCTCATCAGCATCGTGACAGATGGGCTTCATACAACATCATAAGTTGCAAAACCTGACACGAAAACATGTGTGCTACTTGATAGTTATTTATTGTTCCAAGCTCTTCGAAAGCCTCAAGGGCGTCACACATTTGGTGATTATACTGATATGTTCATGGGAACGGCGAGACGCCACATTGGAGATTGCACAACAAGAGTTTGTGTAGTGTGTGATCATAACATTCGGAATGGCTTCATTAGGACCGTGACCCAGTCAAAACGAATGCGGAAGGAGAAGTCAATTAGCAATCTTATCAATCGACAACATGTTCTACTTCTACGTGTTTAGAGACCTTCATTGCTTCGGATGCGAACAAAGCTGATCGTACCGATTTCGTATCCGAATTCATCACGAACTCGGGTAAAGGTCTAGCAGAATTATATGAGCTGGTAACAGGAGGCAGTTTATCATATGTTACACATTCGAGCTCATCCTTAAGGAGAGACAATGTCAAACTGCATAGATACAGCGAAGAGGCAGACACCTCGCTGATACACCATTCTGGGCCAGTCAATGAAGGATGCAATGGAGTATTAGCCACCAGCACAGCCACATATGCCATGTTGCTTCTACTGCATTTTATAACCAACAAAACAGCTGAAGTGTGGTTGGTTTCCGGAATGGTAAATAACAAGAAATGCTATCCAATACATACAATACATGATACACTTGGCCAATCCGTGAGGGATAACCGACTCAGCGTCCATATGCAAACGGGTTGCGATACAACCTCATCATTTAGATGTAATAGGAAAAGATTTAGCTGGAAAACTGTCAAGAAATAACTGCTCCTTGTCAATGGAATGGACCTTTCCAGAGTAGTGACGTCATATGACGTCATAATCAGCTAGGCGGCGTGTAGGATGATGTCATAATCATTACGTCATAAATGATTATATAGACGGGCTTTAACTCTTAAAAGTCCGACACGTTGTAAGAATTGTATGTCTCTACTATTTAATAAACATGGCGTTGAATATTGTGAAATTAATGAGTATCTAGAAACTAATTTGACCGGGTGCTATTGTTGCGATAGGCAGCAACAGCACCCGGTCCAATTAGTTTCAACATATTCAACAGCTTACCTGTATAGTTTTCTGGAAATTGATAGTAGTGGAGTTCAGAGATCGATCGATTCCAACACGAGCTTGGCTAGAGAGGGGCGGGGCATAGCTAAAATGGAAACGTCCATTGGTCGCGACGGAGAACTCACCCGTATGGCATACCCGAGCAGCAACATATCGATTTGGCCTGGCTCCATATCTTTGGCAAGGCCAATATGTACCTTGAGATGTTACCCACAAGCAGAGATGCCCTAGAACGTCACATCGCACGTCCCAAACATCAGGCGAAGATCTGGCAACAGGCAGACCAGGAAGATACAGTTATCTCATTAGCTTTTCACCCTCCAGCATGGAAGAAGCAGTCGGCTTGCCTTAAAGGTGTCTGGACAACATCCGTCTCCATTTTCGATGCATGTCTAGAACTTGTGACATATGGCTGTAAATCAAAGTGCAGGACAAGCCGATGCACTTGTTTAAAAAGAACGTTATATTCACTTATGCATGTGGACGTGAAGTGATCGACTACTACAGCCCAGCTGGCCAATATACTCGTGTACATATTGTTAGTCCAGAGCCTGACATAGAGACCCGTATACATTTTCTACTTAAGAGAATTTGAATGTTGATTTGAATAATATACGCATAGAGCTTTAAAACTGCACTAGATGGAATTTTGAAAAAGTGGGCATAACTCTGTGACAGACATATTTCACCATGAAATTAACATATATTTTGATTGAAACATTGTAAAATATAGCAAAAGGAAGTCCTTGACGTCTACAATGGTGTGTTCCAGCCTGCTATTTACAATAGAGTTGTTTAAATGGATTGTACACCACCTTGTTACTGGAATCCAAGATGGCCGCCCATAACAACCATGGTAAAATTATGTGTATGTTTCAGATACTATTTACCTATATACTGTAAAAACTGTACAGCGATGATGTAAATTACAAAGTAAGCTGTAATGTTTCGAAAAAGGTACTTTTTGTTACAAGATGCCATACATTTATGTTTTTTTAAATGTTTGCCTGTTGATTACATATGCTTGGTGCGTTTAATGATATTTCATTCTTTTCTGTCTACATATATAGTGTAAATGTGGTACAAACCATGAAAAATCGCACAATAGTAGGCCTAATTATATCCTTGTTTTGAGCTTTGTAACCTTGCAAAGACCTTCAAATTAAAAAACCAAGAATGCATGGCATCCACCAACTTATTTTTTCCCAATGCTGTGAGGGATTAATCTAGCATGGATACCACTCATTAGCACGAAATGCCTTTAAAAGTGAAAAATCATATGTTGCGCTATTAATTCATATTGTGTGATAGATCTGTTGACTTCATTGACATCATTAGCAGGGGTCTCTGTGTAGGAGGCAGATCTAATTGGTCGAGAGCAGGCATATGGCCATTAAAAATTCGAATTTCTTTACCACTAAATGAACATGTATTGGCATGGGATGGAATTTATCGAATGTAATGGTATTGTGGAAATCTGTGAGAGGTCGTGATAAAAATATTGAAAAATCTCCCATCCTCCCTTCCTCACCTACCCATTGCCCTGTAGGTGGGGCTTAGAATACACATTCCGTATCCTCTGCGTGTCGTAAGAGGCGACTAAAGGAGGTAAGGGTGCGGTAACCCTGATAGAAGCCTCGAGTGCTGAAGACGGAGGTTCCAGGCCGCACGGCGCACTCTAATAAACCATGGATCCACGCACTTAACGCTTATGATCATGTCGATAGTCACTTACAGGACTGGCGGTATGATCAGCGAACAGGTAGAAACATACAATTCTGCTGGTTCAATGCAAAAAGGGCATTGTAATAGCCTAATAACCTACCTCCACGCAAAGATATTTAAGTCGGTAATACTTCCTGTAGCTACATGCAATCTCCTGTTGACTCGCTGGAAAACAATTTGTCTAAAAGTCATTGCTTTCTACTCCACAAACATTCTAGATGCACACACATTTATAAAGTAAAGAAATAAACTATATCCTACAGGTAATTCATGAATTCATTTCCTCGCTCAATTATATGACGTCATAATCAACTACGTGACGTGTAGACTGACGTCATAATCATGACGTCATGAATGATTCAATACAGTCCGTCTTTAACGCTTAATAGTCCGACACGGTGTACGAATTGTGTGTCTTTACTATTTAATAAACATTCTGTCGAATATTTTCAGCAGCTTACATATATAGGTTTCTGGAAATTGATAGTCATGGAGCTCAGAGATCAATCGATCCCAACACGGACGTGGTGTGGGTGGAGCTTAGATTGAGATGGGCACACCCATAGTTAAAAGTGGAAAGGTCCATTATTTCTAACACAATATGGTTGCTGTAAATTGTTGGTGTTTTGTATTTATAATCATTTGTTTCAAGCCCACGATTACTGAAATTCTTACATTATATTTCCCTTCATATGATAGATTTTGTTCATTTTGAAAACAGTACTGCTGTAAGTTGTTAACAGAGCTGCATGTTATAAAACACATTTTTTCCATTACATGTGAATATCTGGATCAGTCATTCTTCTACCGACTAGATGGTTTGATTAGCATATGTTGGCTAAAGTATCCAGAATAAATGGCTGATTGAACACGACATTTGTGCATGTATGTATAAATATAGTACAGGTTGAGATTTTAAGTTCTAGACAATTTAAGGTGTCAAAAACCTATTTTTGGCCGACTGCTTAAACCACTAGTGTTCAAAGCTTGCCAACCCGGCTATTATATCTGTTCTCTAGAATTGATAGTATTAACTGATGACGACTGACTGCAAATATGTTCATTGAAGTAAAGCTGTGGCTAAAATATTTAATATTTGGTTAGCAAAAATGATATTTGGCTAATATATTGGCTAGAACATTGCAAAAGCCGGATATGTCACTGACTAGCACTTAACCCAAGTAATGTGAGCTTGATGATGATGATGATGATGATGGTGATGATAATGATGATGATGGTGATGATCATGATGATGATGTACTGTATATTGCAATATAGATCTGATCAATTGCTCATGACTTGTTTTCCTGTTGTTTTAATGTCCTTTGTTTATAAAATTGTAATTTTTCTCTCCCACTTATTAGACAAGTTCTCAACCCTAAAAGCCGCTTTACAAATTTCAATATCTTCTTGGCTTGCAAAAAAACATTCCTCTAGATCACTCCAAAGGTCAAATTCATCATTAAAGGGTTACCGTAATATAAGGCATGCATTGATTACCTATTATTAGTTTAGATCAAACATGTACTGAGAATACCATTAGACCATTACATTCCTAACATTCCTCACATATATAGAGGAATTCAATGATATCTCAGTACCTGCTTGAAATAGCCTAGTGCATTGTTGTAAATGATATTTTTGGACATACACATTTTATTTTAAATAAACTTTCCCATTCCCAACGGCCTTTCTAATCATATTCTAATCATTTACTTTGACCATATGAATAACCATTAATATACACAAATAAAACATTTTGATTGAGCTAACCTTTTCATGGCTAAGCTGGCCCGAACCGGTCCGAGCAGTGGTCTATCAGAATGTCCCTTTGCAGGTGAAGAGAATACATTTTTGGAAATTTACTACTGGAATGACGGGCGGTAATTTTTCAAAAATAATCTTCTCTTGGCTTGCCAATGGACTTTCAGTAAGCAAATATTTTGATATTCTTAACCAAATTATTTATTAAAGTGTTAACAACAAATCTAAGAAAAATTACTTTTGTTTGCATTGACCTTTAAAGAGAGTTGACGTAGTATAACATCACATATGCTCCATTAAGTATGTGATGATTTATACTTTAAGATAACTTATGTGAAATGAATAAGATCTCGACCTCAATGTTTGATAGCGCCAGTACACGGAAACGCATTACTAGTCCGTATTAGGCGATGTAGTTTTTTTATTTACCTGGAATTTCTTAACTTGAACTGTTAAGTCCATTAATTCCACCACCACCCCCACCCCCGACACGCACGCACGCACGCACGCACGTACGCACGCACTCACGCACGACCGCACGCACGCACGCACGCACGCACGCACATACACACACCGTGCGCTGTAAAGACGTACTTTTTTACTAACAGGTAGTGTTGAAAGAACAGAATCTTGTATTAGTAAGTTGCGAAACATAATCTGCATGACATAAATTCGATGCAGCATACAAAATCTCCATGTATATCGGTAACGCTACTCTCTCATAAGAAGCTGATTAATTTGCCCTAATGATCTATTTAAGGACATCAGACCAGTGCATCCAACCACTCAGACTCAGGACACAACTGCTCACAGCACAAGTTGGTAATCTCCTGAACAATTGGCGGTCTAACATACTGGCTTGCAGGATAACACCTGTCTCTAGGCACAGCAAGCATCTTCTATCAGGATCACCATCGCTGGAATAACCTCTCTTTGTTTGCAACTGCAATGTTCCGGTCACCATCCAAATCTTGGTTACTGCTCTATAGGCATCTCTAGGACTGTTTAAAATACTTGCAATGACAGGGTAAGGTTCTGTAAATTGGATGTTTTCAATGGAGAATCGCAATGAAGGATATCAGCTGGCCTGTGACTTGATATGATTAAGCCAATAACTGTCCACTGCTTTGTTTACACATGTGTTCCATTCCGCGTTTGTTGGTTCTGTAAGTTTCGAACTTCTTGACTGCGTTACTCTCTTGATAGAGAATCTGGAACGAGGTCACTTTTCATATCACTGTTATGGACCGAGTTGAAAATTATCAATTTGCACGAGCTTTAGTGAGTGCAAAATTGATAATTTTCAACGAGGTTCATAATAGTGATATGAAAAGTGACCGAGTTTGAGATTTTATTTGTCATATAAACTGTAATTTTGAAGTATTTGCCAATAGTTGCTGATGTGACTTTTATCTGATTTCTCATCGTTGATTTTCGTGAAATCGATACCGCCGCAGTGATGCACCACTACTTGATAACATGTACTGAATGCGCAGCAAAATATAGTGGCAAACACAAAATCTGGCGATGTCAGCCGTTAAATAGTATTTTAACTGGTCATTGAAAATTATAGCCACGGCCATCAATTGTTACTTCGCTGCCGACTGATAAACTGTCAAACGATGACATTCTGCGATGACGTTTCATGAATAACAAATCGTAGTAAAACAGTACCGCGTAGTAATCCCTACGAGTCACGTTCACATCAATCGATGTTTTAATTGGTCGATTTAAATGGCCAATGAAAATACTCCGTTGAATATGGCGCGTGTGCTCATATCGAAAAATATGGAATGGGCTGGAAGGCTTGTTTATGTGATAAATTAGCTTATGGTATAGCCGCCTATCACCATAATGTCCATCATCAACGCCGCCTCACATTCTCCTGACTCTGCATTCTGCTGAGATGCTTCTTTGCGTTCTTTCTCTTCGCAACAGTTGGGTGTGCTGGATCCCTGCCTATCCACTATTCTATATTCATAGTTTGCAATCTTGCTGTTGTTTACTGCCGCTGCAATAAGTGGATTCCATAGACGCTTTTGTTTGGCTTCAGCATCAGTAAGTGCTGTGGTTATCTTCTTAAGGTGTAATTCTAGCTCACATTCACAGGTAATTTCAGGGTTTAGTGGTGATAGGTGTTGTTGTATCATATTTGCATACATTTCCTTGTCCGCCTTATGCCAGATAATCCTTCTTGGAAGAGTGGCCTCTGTCGTGACTAAACTAGAACTGTCATACACACACTTATTATGACACTTGACTGGAATATGATCCAAACTGTCACATCACAGAGTTGCTTGCACCCAGCCGACCTGTTAACTGTTCATTGGATGTAAAGATAAAGTCTCTTCGAGTAGCATCATAACCATTCGTATAAAGGTTGCATCAGTTGGATAATCCTGCGGTAAGCACAATGCATGTTCATTAAGAAATTCTCTTAGCATCTGGTCTCTTCTCAATGGGACTTTTGCATTAACCTAGGTATTCTAATACCCTGCTAGGATTCGTATATAGGGATGATATTTCTTCAGCTATGTTTTCTATCAGTTGTTCTCGACGATCTAAAATTCCTTAATGCAACACGCTTGGAAGACAGCCGATCGACTGACTGGTTCCTGGTGGCATCCCGATGCCGGAACCAATGCGGGAATACTACCTAATATGCAGTTTCATACTTCTAGTATTATGGACTTCTGCTATTACCGATGACACCCACCCCCACCCCCACCCCACCCAAACCCCGTCATTTTGTAATGGGACAAAATGAGCATTACAGGGATGTATCGTATTCAACGCAAACGATACCGCTCAATGAGCGTATATTATCAGAATTTTTAAATAAGGCTAATTGATTGAAAGCTGTTGCTGTCCTTTGCAGCAACAGTTTTCACCAGATTATTTACCTGGTTAACCAAGCTATATATCCATAGTTGCTCGACGCACAATGAATATAAACAACGAGCAATGAATAAACACCGATAAATCAGATGAGTGAACTATTAATTAATCAATCACTCTACTACACACATACATTAGAGTTAACCAATGTACATGAAACACATATTATTAGTAGTCAATGAGCGTCTAGAGTTTAACAATTATTACTGCCATAATCAGAGGCGTAATCACAGATGGAAGGTATATAGGCCTATCTGATTGATGACGCGTATAAAGAAATTAAAATTTGTGAGCGTGTATTTTCGGTCAAACTTCACGAAAACACACATGTATACAAGCCGGACATTTTTCGGAAAAAATATTACATACAATAATTGTACCGACACATCCTTGACCCCGACCCCATCAAACCGATATACGGTTTAAACCGGTTTGAAAATTGACATCGTCTCGGTATGATATTATGCCATACCGCGCATTCTTACCTACATCTTGTTCCAAAGGGAAAACATTGCAAAACGTATTGTTAAATCTGCAATTTGTAAAAGACAAGGTATAGTTTAAATTGATGATTTGTATGGATTTTCTACATACTCACATATGCAAACACTAGAAGAGACAAATCACGCGCTCGCGTGCAATGTCCGAAAAGCGCAAACTGTGCGCTCTCGCGCTTGTCCAAAGTCATTTTCCGTACACAAAATCATGGCAAGCTGGTTGCCCTGCCTTTCAGATCCAATCCTGACAAACATGAGCAGACCACTTACTGTTGGTTACACAATGTCCATTTCACGTGCACAATGCCCATTTCATATTTAGTTTCTTTAATCAATTAAGATTAGGTTAGGATTCCTTCAGGGTAGGAAAATCGTGTTTTCGTGTACTTATTTATATTTATTTAGACTATCCTTAGCAATGTCATTGTAGTGCGTGTCAGCCGGACAGGTACGGACCATCCCAGCTAGTCTGGGTACGGGACGACCGTTCCGGGTATGTTCCAAGCATTCCGCCCTGGGCAGGACCGGATTACCAACTAGGCTACTTAGGCTACAGCCTAGGGCCTCGCGCTTAAATAGGCCCCCCCCCACTTTACTTTTTTTTAAATTGTAAGGTTTTTTTTAGGGCTACGTAACGCAACGAAGAGACAAACTCAGCACCATTTACACTACAGTAATGCAGTCGTCTTGATTAATGCCCATGTGTAGTCCAAGAGAAGAATGTTTTTGAAAAGTTACCAGTGGAATGACTTCCGAGACAGTCATTCCAGTGGTAAAGTTTCAAAAATTTTCTTCTCTTGGCCTGTTAGGAAAATGCTATTTTCGTAAATTTCACTAGTAGATTTACAAAAATTGTCTTCTCTTGGCCTGGATTTTTTTAAAATTAATACGCATTAGATTGCATCTCAGAGCGTCTAGATTTTTAAATTCTCCGTGAGAGTCCTGGGTAGGATAGTGCGCGTATATAAAGCCCTATGAGAGAGGGTTTCGTTAAAACGGTCAAGTCCGTAAAGAACGTGTAGCGCTCAGGTACCGATCAGGACCAGAATGAAACGAGAATTTCAAAACTTTTTACCTTTTTAACATCGGACCAGAAATTGTATTAACTGAATGGGGAATGCGCTGATCACGAGGTGTATAAAAGGAGCAAAGAATCGAGAATCGAGAGCACTTCGGCGAGGAAGCCGACACGACAGCAAGGTTGCTGGACATGGGCTAACTGCTTACTGACTGTGGTACCTACACCGCAGCAGTCCCCTTCAGAATTCAGATCTCCTGCGCCGGTGAGCAACCTTGAACATCCGCATCAAGTTTTTGTATGCTCGCGGACGGCCATTCGAGGGCAAAATAACTAAATAAGAACTCCGTTTCCGGAACACTCACAGAGGGGCTTCCCAGCGGATGGGCCTTGCGGGCCCGATGTAATTCTACAGGATGTAGAGCCGAGGTGATTCTTGGTGGATAACTCGCCAGATCTTCCGGACCACGCTGAAAAGTGGTATCAAACTTCCGTGCAACATGTCGTGTGTATTAATTAACTTTTAGACCACAGTCTGGTGGGACCCTGACCGGTGCGTCGCAAGAACTATGCGACGTATCCCGCACAAAACCCTAACGACAGGTGAAATGTTAATTCCGTAACACACGGGCGACGGACGAGACGCAGATCTCCATCCAACTCGGTATGGTGACTGGGTGTGGTCTTAGAACCCACCACGCCCTCACGGGAACGCCACTAGCGATGGATAGCTGACTCTTCAATCCCCGCCATAAATACTATTGCGCTTTCTAAATTGCTTCTGTGAACTGTAAATTGTCCTAGTGGTTATGGTGCGATGGTGACCGGATCATCATATAATTCGGGAAGCTGGGCATCTTCGCCAGTTAGACGTATGTGTCTAAAGATAGGTAGGAACCACTGCCAAAGCTTGGAAGCTTATCTAATAACCAAATGGTAGGTTAGAATTTAGCAGAAGACCTGCAAAAATAAAGTGGCAACTACCAATGCAGTATCTTTGGACCTACATAAGACGGCGACCTATGAATTCTTTGGAAATCATCTGTTCCGCCTTCACGTAAACCAGCGCGCATCACATTAATTATAGTTTCACTAGGATTGACCCACTGCACATAACCTTTTGTTTGTACAAAAGAGTGGCCCTTTTTGCCAGCTCTTTTCCTCCGCTTCGGCGTTGAAGGCATTTTCCTATCAGCTAGGATTCCATCTGCGCGGTGGCGGAGGCGGACGCGGAGGCGGACGCGGACGCGCCAAAATAGATTTCATTATATTTAATACGTGTGATTCCATATATGCGGACGCGGGCGCGGAACGGCACGCGGACGCGGAGGCGGTTGTCTCGGTCGCTTCGTGTAGCGATCGGGAAACGCGCAGCGCACAGTCGCTAAAGAAAATCCTAGAAATAACGGCAATAAACCGGGGTTTCCTATTACTTTCAGTATGTACACCAGTGCCAATTCTGTAGACACTTTAAAAATGAATTATTTTGAAATAAAGTCATTTCTTGTTACACCTCGCGAATATAAAGATAAACAATTAGTGCCCAACGTGTGACACGGTATCAGCAAGGCTATATGGCAAAAGAAGATAGAGTACAGCTCATAACTATGTTAAAACACTTCCGAAATAAGAAGACGAACGTGTAAGGCAGTACACATATGAACACAATGTATGAAATTATGTTGAATATTTTGGACTTAAATCCTGAACCAGCAATGGCTTCCGATCAACGTTTCAAAATATTAAAGAGACTGTTTATTAAATGATGGAGATATACAATTCGTACAACGTGTCCCATTATTAATCGTTAAAGACGGACTATATATTGCGTTATTCACGATGGCATGATTATGACGTCATCCTACACGTCACGTAATTGATTGTGACGTCATATGACGTCATAGGATAGATGGATAAACTTGGAAAGGTCCTTTCAATTTAATCCTTATTTCAATAACTTCTTCTGAAGTGCATAAATAGGCCCTATATATGCTAATAATGTAGCTCGCGGGGGTACGCGCTGGTCCGTCGTATTTCTCCGCTCCGTTGCACCGCATGTACAGGATGCGCGGGAAAGCTGGTTAGCTACGGTTCTCGGGGTTACGGATCCCGTATCGCGACTCCGGAAGGTACAAAGACCGGCTTCTAGAGCCGGTGGAACGATAATGTTCCAGTGGGGCCGTGCGACCATTGCCGCCGAGATTGAACCTCACAGTCTCGTCCCAAGTGTTCGTGCCACCGGTATGTTGGTCTATAAACTAATTTAAAAGTCTGGACATGATGATAATAATTAACAATAAATAACTACACAAACAATGGTACTCGTTTGCTAAGTAGTGAGCAAAAATAATACAGTACATAGAACCAAGCCGGTGTTCTTTCTACGCGTGCTCGCCGAAGGTAGCTCACAGATTCGTAAATCCCGCGAGGTATCCCCGCAAGGGAGCATCGCAACGAGGCCACTCAAATAGTTTAATATAAACCAATTATACGCAAGCTAGGATTCCATTTGCGCGGATGCGGACGCGGAGGCTGCGTGCGCGTGCGTTTCGATAGGCGGTAAATCGTGTGTTGTGATTCCATATAAGTGTCACAAAGCGCGTTTTATTAGTTCATTTCCTTGGCGACACTAAAGGGCCAACATGCCTACAACGGTGCCCAGGCTTTGCCAGTCTCTTCTTCAGAACGAAGAGATGCTACTAATTATTTTAGAAGGATACAAACTAAACACATTCGAAAGAAACAGAGACTACGGAGTCACTGGTCGTGGGTGCACACCAGAAACAGATATCAGCACGGTGGCTTTTACAACCTGGTACAAGTGCATTTACACAGGGCCCCCATACATCCAGGGCGCCCACCCCAAAACATATTTGTCTTAATTTTCGTGGTCCCTGTGCCACTTCAAGTTACACACAGCGAATAGAATATTTTTTATTGTCGTAAACATTAACTAAAATGCATTTGACACAAATATTGTATGGTTACTGTATTCCGCGGCTGTAGTAGTAGAAACATCTTACAGCTGCAACCAGTCCTTCTTCGCTTTTGCCCACTGTGTCTTGTCCTCAGCCGAATTTCTTAGCTTCCTCAGGTCCATTCCTGACTTGAGTGTACTGAGTCCTGCTTTCTTGATGTCACCTCGTAGCACGCTTAGCAGATTTTTTCAATGACGTCCTCTCCTGGTTTTGTATTTGCTGGATCCGAGTAGGGCGAATTCCGAGGCTCTCCGTGCTGGTGTGTCTTCTGACATCCTTAGCACACGGCCAAACATGGACTATCTTTGCTGGACGACTTTTACAGACAGCGGTGACGTATTACACTTCTTGTATAGTGCATTGTTGGAAATTATGCTGTCTGGCCATCGGTGTCCAGTGATGGTGCGTAGGTGTTTGTGGTGGCAGGTATCGAGTTTGTCTAGAGCTGCCTTTGGAGCTGCCCAGCCGTTACAGTTATATAGCTAGCATCAAGGATACGCAGGTTGTATTGTATAAACGTAGCCTTTTTGTCAAGGCCATCCTTGATCTACAAATCCATAACTTCCAGAAGGACTGGAAAGCTATATTCCCCATAATGCAGGGTGCAGCAATGACAGCAGTACTGCAAAGCAGTGAGCCCAGGATTGTACCTTTCCTCCATGGTTCGTCGCCACGAAGAGGGTCGGCATTTTCTTTAGTTTCATGCTTTGTAGATAGGTATATGTGGGTGAACTCTGTTTTGGATTCATTCATAAAGAGATTCTCAATTTTTAGTTTGCTTGCAGCTATTGGGAGAAGTTCGTCAATGGGGTTCTTTTCCTCGTCTATGAAGCCCAGTGATATTATTAGTGATATTAAATAATATAGCAGCAATATTTTTCTCATATAATGTTTAGAGAATATTGTTATCATACACATTAGATTAGTATTAATAAAACTACAATCTGAAGCTGCTTCGTGACAGAGACTTGCTTCTCGGCTTTTGGAGTCAGACGATCGTGACACTTAATGTCGCAATCATCTTTACTTTCATAAATGATTACATTTTTAAACAACCAGAATAATTCCATTAATATCTGCATGGTAAAATAATTTTAGATATCGAGTTTAACACATGAGTAATGAAAAAATGGTGAACAGACGGACAGACAGGCCCACACACATGCATAGGACTGGTGTGTACCAACATCTGAAAGCACGCATGCACGCGCACACGTACCCACTCGCGCTCGGACAACGCGCTCACTCACGAACGCATGTCGCAATCATCGTAGAGGAGGCCTCTTTGATTTTGAGATCAGTAGGACAGATGCCAACGTCAGCTCAAATTGCGGCTCGGACAAAACTCGAGATGGGTGAGTCCAGTTTTAACTATGCCCCGCCCATCTCCAGCTAAGCTCCGCACACGCTGCACTCGTGTTTGGGATGGAGCGATCCCATGAACTAATTTGACTGATTGCTGTTGCTGAATATGGTGCTGTTGCTGCATATGGCATCAGCAGTGCCCAGTTAAATTAGTTTCAAGATCTTCAAGAGAATGTTTATTAAAGGTGCATATTCACACCAAAATATTTGATAATAAAATTGTTAAAATTGTGTACTTTTAGAGGCGTAAATTGTGTCCCTCTATGGAATGAAACGAAATAAATCTTAACATTTGATGATTTCATTCCGTATAAATTAGTTTCGTAATTTTAGTTGTGAATTTGAATTAGGGACTCGTGCCTATAATTCAATTTGACAACTTAAAACATTATATTAATTTATACATCACGAAATCGTTTCATTACATCTAGGCACCCAATTTAAGTCTCTAAAAGTATACTATTTTAACAATATTATTTTCAACCCTTCTGCTGTGAATATGCACCTTTAAATAGTAAAGACACAATTCGTACAACTTGACGGACTATTACCGTTCGCGGTGCGCTTAATGACGTCAGACAAGACGTAATTATCTATGACGTCAGCCTATATGTGAGGTTGTTAATTATGACGTCATATATGATTGATCGATAAATTGGATTCCTTAATTGTCCCAATGTCACGCATATTGCGTGAACTTACGCTCTGTATAAAGGACTCCGGTATCATTTATTGGTTTCGTTAAAAGTACATGTCATAGACAGCGTCTAAATATCGTGAGTATTCGTGAAAATGAGCTTTATGACTCAGAACCACGTCCAGACAGGGACGGGAGCACTCGTGCATGGAAGTGTATGTTACTAACTGATTTTCCACCCACTTAGACGTCGTGTGAACACCTGCGCATAATACTATTCCAAATATCTAGCAGTCTTTATCTATTCCAGCTCATTAATCATTAACTAGACCGAGTGTAATTATGATGTGTGTGGCATACTGTTTATCATCGTCCTATTGCACGGGCGTCGCCCCTCCGCTTTGCTCCCGTATCGAGTACAGCGTAGCTATGTGAGTGTTAGTATGTTAGTACGATGACTGTTTTTCCGAAGCACCGAATGGTCGGTGATCTGAAGCGCACAAGGTCACATGTCTGTGACCTGGGGCGCTTTAGATGTCATTGACATTAATTCATGAATCCATTCCCTCACCCAGTCATATGCCGTCATAATCAATTACTTGACGTGTAGGCTGACGTCATGATCATACCGTCATGAATGACTCGATATAATCAGTCTTTAACGCTTAATAGTCCGACACGTTGTACGAATAGTATGTCCTTACCATTTAATAAACATCATGTTGAATATTTCCAGAAAACTATACAGGTAATAATATTCAACGGCTTACCTGCATAGTTTTCTGGAAATTGATAGTCAGTGAGTTCAGGGATCGATCGATCCCAACACGAGCGAGGTGTGGGCGGAGCTTATCTAGAAGCCATTTCACCATGAAGTTGGGATTTTTGGAATTCAGGATTCAAATCGGTCTCAACACGCTCACTGCATGGGCGGAGCTTAGTTTTATATATATATATATATATATATATATATATATATATATATATATATATATATATATATATATATATATATATATATATATATATATATATATATATATATATATATATATATATATATATATATATATATATATATATATATATATATATATATATATATATATATATATATATATATATATATATATATATATATATATATATATATATATATATATATATATATATATATATATATATTATACAGATGATTTCGGTAAATAAAACTGGTCATCATAAAGACGTTATTGCGTATTTATACGTTGTATCTTTTCTATTTGAACATGCCACCATAACACAGCAGAACCGACAAATGATGTACGTCATAGTCGGCTGAATATTTTGAAACTAATTTAACTGGGACCTGTTGCTGCCCATGGCAGCAACAAGTCCCAGTCAAATTGATTTCAAAATAGTCAACAGCTTTCCTGTGTTGAAATTGAAACACTGGAATTTCAAGGGTTACAGATTTAAGTGTGCCTTAGATTATTGAAAAAGAAAATCCACTGAACAGTAGGAATTTTACTTTAGGCCATTACGCGCACACACGCGCACAATCTTGAATTCAGAGACATTATTCCGCTACTCGCCGCAAAGTCTTATACAGTGCGTACCGTACGAGCTAAATCGTTGTTTCGTGTTACGTAAGAGCTAACGCCTTGTTTTGTTTAATGCGTTAGAAAATGCCTGTATAGTACATTTGCGCATTAATCTTGAATTTAAAAAAAATTAAAAGTCGTTGCAGGTTTATTATATATTGTAGAGTTCCTGTTTGTCTTTCACGTGACGTTAGAGATGGCGCCACTCGTCTTGTGGCCCTTCTTACTTCTCGGACATGTAACGTACACCTCAGCTCAACTGTAAGTACATATCCGTGATATTAATATTGTAGCGAGTTTGAGAGATATGACCTAAAGGCCTATACCGTCTAATGCTTGTTTTTCGAGGGTATTTGCAAGCACATTTTCGCCGAATTCATATACGAGTATTGCCGTTATCAATAAATGTTGTCCATTTATTAACTAGCAAATATTTATTGAAATATGTATGTATGCATTAACATAGAATGAAATCCTAAAATAACATACGCCACCTAGCAAAATCCTATGTTTTAATTATTTAAGATTTTACTTTTATTTATGGCAAGCCTTCGGGAGGTGGGGTGTGGGTGGTGGTGAGGGGGTGGGGGTGGGGGGTGGGGTGGGGGTGGGGGGTGGGGTGGGGTGGGGGTGCTACGCAACCATTCGGGGAAGCAATAGCGCCCACTCAAATTAGTTTCAAAATATTCAACAGAATGTTTATTAAATAATAAAGACATACAACAACGCTTAGTCCGTTATGAGTTAAGCGTTCGTGAACCCATCTACGTCATTCATGACGTAATTGATAATGACGTCATCCTACACGTCACGTAGTTAATTATGACGTCATATGATGGATGGATGCACTGCAAAGGTCAATTGGATAGATAATTTGTCTACACATATGGCGTGTGTTGTCCTTGATAGGGCATTCGCTGTATCCATACATTCAAGGCCACACTTATCATTCCGTACAGTGACGTGTGAATGGACATTTTCAGTTTATCCATCGATCATATGACGCCATAATCAACTGCGCAGCGTGTTGTATCACGTCATAACCAATGACGTCATGAATGACATGACTAGGTTCGTCATGAACGCTTAATTGATGACGGGCTATGCGTTGTTGTACGAATTGTATGTCTGTACTATTTAATAAACATTCTGCTGAATATTTTGAAACTAATTTGAATGGGCGCAACAGCTCCCCATCAAATTAGTTTCAAAATAGTCAACAGCTTACCCATATAGTCTTCTGGAAATTGATAGTCAAGTTAGAGGTGGGCGGGACATAGGTAAAACGTGCTTCTTCCATTGGCAATTGTTCCGCAGTTTCCCCCTCTCTTCCATGGTAACGGTACAGCAACGAGCCTCCATACTGCTCTGTTTTGGTGGTTTGTCTGATCGCGTCACTTGTAATAATCGCGACACCGTGTGCAACTTGAGGCCTGTCAACCTTCAGAAAAACATTCCTGTTTTCGGAGAGTTCCGGAGGGAAGTGACTGAGTTCATAACCCATAAATTCTACCAAGCAAAGATATGCTGACATTAAAATCACAAGAAGGTGTTGGAACAGAAGGGCAGGATGAAAGGTTCCATCTCGAGCAACCTGGACGATAGATATATCTTCAAAGGTTCAGTGATAGGTCCATCGTGCTAATGCCCATGCCTCTATTTCAATTTCGCAACTTAAAAAATTATATTAATTTTTATCATATAAACAAGCCTTCTAGACTGTTCCATATTTTTCGATATGAGCACACGTGCCATATTCAACGGAGTATTCTCATTGGCTGCTGGGTGCGCAACCCATTTAAATCGACCAATTAAAACATCGATTGATGTGAGCGTGACGCGTAGGGATTACAACGCGGTACTGTTTTACTACGACTTCTTTACTACGATTTGTTATTCATGAAACGTCATCGCAAAATGTCATCGTTTGACGGTTTATCAGTCGGCAGCGAAGTCACGATTGATGGCCGTGGCTCCGCGTTGTAATATTTACGGCGTTTATATGCTATTTCCCAATGCTAGGGTCTAGACTCACGATTGATGGCCGTGGCTCTGCGATAGTCTTAGAAGAAAAGTGTGGTTTACGGCTGACATCGCCAGATTTTGTGTTTGTCACTATATTTTGCTGCGCATTCAGTATCTGTTATCAAGTAGTGTTGCGTCACAGCGGCAGTATCTATTTCACGAAAATCAACAATGAGAAATCAGATAAGTCACATCAGCAACTATTGGCAAATATTTCAAAGTTTATATAATAAATAAAATCTCAAACTCGGTCACTTTTCATATCACTATTATGAACGTCGTTGAAAATTATCAATCTTGCACTCGCTAAAGCTCGTGGAAATTGATGAGTTTCAACTCTGTCCGTAATAGTGATATGAAAAGTGGCCTCGTTCCAGATTCGCTATATATGGAATGGAATCATCATATGTTAAGATTTATTACGTTTCATTACATATAGGCTCACAGTTTAAGCCTCTAAAAGTGTATAATTTAAACAATTTTATTTTCAGAAATTTTACTGTGAATGTGCACCTTTAATACAATAAACACAACCATAAACCGTAGAAAGCACTTGGTAGTAATTTATAGGTGAGCATGTGTTTGGTTTTATATACTAAGCTGACTCTTTTATAATGGAGTGATCCATGCTGTCACTCAGATCATGCTCAATTACGTCACATGTAGGCTGACGTCACAATACATAGTGGCGTATCTAGCTCCGTCCTGAACATTGTAAAGTCCGTCAAGTATACGAATTGTGTCTTTGATGGATT
The DNA here is from genome assembly GCA_034401795.1 of Chaetoderma sp. LZ-2023a. NCBI lineage: Eukaryota > Metazoa > Mollusca > Caudofoveata > Chaetodermatida > Chaetodermatidae > Chaetoderma > Chaetoderma sp. LZ-2023a. Next base: position 32,803,045 of record CM067365.1, on the reverse strand, counting down.
TACTATTTACTAAACATTCTGTAGAGCATTTTGAAAGTAATTTACCTGGGTGCACTAGCACCCAGTCATATTAGTTTCAATATATCCAAGAGCTTAGGCTTACTTATATAGTTATCTTGAAATTGGGATGCTGTCAAGTATAGATACTAAGTATATAAATTGATTCAACACACGATGCGAGTGGGTGGAGTTTAGCTAGAAATAGGCGGAGCATTGCTAGAAATGGATCCCTGGATATACTATCGTATACCTACACATATTTTGATGATGCCATCATTACCGTGATTCGTGGATCGACAGAGCATGCGAATTAAAGGAGCATATTCACACTAAAATGTTTGACAATAAAAATTTTAAAATTGTCAACTTTAGTGGCTTAACTTGTACGTATATATGTAATGAAACGAAAAAATCTTAACATATAATGATTTCATTACGTGTAAATTAATATATTTTTGTGAAATTGAATTAGAGAGATACGTCCCTATTTCAATTTTACATCTAAAATTATTACTATTTTGACAATTTTATATTCAAGCATTCATATGCACCTTTAAATGTCCTAGAACTAGTTTTATTTACAAATCATAAACATTGCATCTTCAATTTGTTACAAAGCACAGTCGTCAACGTGTACTGGTGACTAATAACAATGGCTGTATTCGACTGGGACTTTTCCGTAGAGTAGATTTACTGGCGAAGTTGACAAAATGTGCTCTAGGCACACATACCAGTCGAATACAAAAAAAATCAACTAGCAGTATGGAAGGTGCAGAAATCGACTAAGTCGCCTTAATTATACTATCTCGAAAGTAAAATTCACCTCTCAGCGCTGTTTTTAGACACAGGGCCTAGTAAATGCTGAATAATAGTAGAATTCAGCTCCTATAAGTCCCGCCTTTTCATATTTTTCATAACATTAGCGGGCTGTACAAGTTTTGGCGCCAGATATGAAAGTCTATGTTCGTTTTCCGGGCATTGCCTGCTTTATATCTGTCTCATATGTTTCCGGTTATATTACGACGGTTATGGCAGAGATCATTTATACGCATTTTTGTTCAGAATTGTGTACGATAAATATTGCAATAAATAAACTTGAATGAACAAATGTTAATAAATATGGTATTTTATCACCCCGGCACCGCAGGACTTTTCCAGTGTGGTTATACATGTGATTAACGTGAATAAATAAACAATATACCTGCTTCATCCGTGCGACTCGTGATAACGCGGTTACGGGTTATTGACCCGGTAATGGCCCAGTAACCGGCGTTATCCGGGTCTCTTGAATAATGTCCGCAATACATAGGTGCGTGTAGGCTATATTAAGAAACTATACGCATAATATAGAATGTTACAACAAAATATGCTGGGTCATTCCAAAATGTAATAATGATAGCGCAATTTTTGTAACGCATACCAACATCACAGCCAGCAAAGAGCGTAGATGTATATGCATGATAGCTAACACGGCGGGTAACATTATTTATGTTGACAGCTAACACGACGGGTAACATTATATATGTAATTATTATTTTGAATTCTACTCGGTCATTTGATACGATTACGGTATGAAAGTTCTGAACGAAATTTGACTGAAAGTTGTTGCGGCCAAGAAAATAATCATCAGTAATCTAACTATATGATGTAATAATTTAAACGACATCGTTAACCGTATGGACCACACAGAAAGGAGTTGGTTAAAGTGTCACACCTCAACAACTCCGCGTTAATAGAAACGTTCTTTTTAAACAGGAATATGTCAAAATGTTGAAATGATGAGTTAGTCTGTGTCATCAATATAATATAGGCCCACTTAATGTACATAGGTTATGCAGGCAGGCAGGCAGGCAGGCAGGCAGGCAGGCAGGCAGGCAGGCAGGCAGGCAGGCAGGCAGGCAGGCAGGCAGGCAGGCAGGCAGGCAGGCAGGCAGGCAGGCAGGCAGGCAGGCAGGCGGTTAGGCAGGCAGACAGGCATGCATCTGGGCAGGCATACAGATAGGTGGACGGGCGAGTGGGTTGACCGCAGGTGAGCGTGTGGGTGGGCGGGTGAGTGAGTGGATGGGTGGGTGAGTGGGTGGGTGAGTGGGCGGGTGGGTGGGTCGGTAGGTAGGGATGTGGGTATATAAGTAGGGAGGTAGATAGGTATAGGTAGGTAGGTAGGTAGGTAGGTAGGTTGGTAGGTAGGTAGGTACTCGGTAGGGTGCGACTGACAGACAGACAGACCGACCGACCGACCGACCGACCGACCGACCGACCGACCGACCGACCGACCGACCGACCGACCGACCGACCGACCGACCGACCGACCGACCGACCGACCGACCGACCGACCGACCGACCGACCGACCGACCGACCGACATACAGACAGATAGTGGCACAGCCCGCAGGTATCCGTCGCTAGTCTCAATCAGACCTGAGTTACGGATTCAATTGACCTAAGGCTAATGAGTACCTGTACAATAGATGAGTGTTTCAAATCCCTGCTGGGCGGAGTTGAAAGATAACTTCACGCTATACTTGATGGAAGACATAAAAAATAGTATGCTGTATATGTGTTCATGGAGTCCTACGCTTACTCCAAATAGCAGCAATACGAAGACGAGATGATGATAATTCGAGTTCTTCACGGCACTGTCGGTGTGTTCTCTGCCCTGATCAGACCAACTTAAGCTACACGCTTTAGGAACATGCTTTTCATGATAAGTTGAAAAATATGCCAGATGCCGCAAATTGGCGATTCTCAATACAAGCACACGCAGGGGACATATTCGATAAGTCACTTGAGTGACTGATTGGACGATGTAGGCTTATTCATGACAATGACGTGAGTTAGAAAATCAAGCAATTCTTCCAAATTGAATAAGTGAACTGTGCCACCATGACATCATGTTCAAAATCACTGAAGTTCCAGAATCGAAAAGCGTGACAATGGAGGATTCCCAATAAATCATATGACGTCATAATCAACTACGTGACGTGTATGATGACGTCATAATAAGTACGTCATGAATGGCGTAACTAAGTTCGTCACGAACACTTAACTGATGCCGCGTTGTTGTACGAATTGTATGCCTTTATCATTTAATAAACTGCTGAATATTTTGAAATTACTTTGACTGGGCGCTGTTGCTGCCATAGGTAACAACAGCGCCCAGTCAAATTATTTTCAAAATATTTATCTTGTACAGCTTTCTGGAAATTGATAGTCAGGCAGTTCGGGGATCGATCAATCCCAACAGCGGCAACGTGTGGGTGGAGCTTGGCTAAAGATGGGCGGAGCATAGTTAAAACCAGATTACTCCATTATGTAATCACGATGTGTGCTATGGCTGAGAAGGTGAGGCAAATGATGTTGAATCCATGAGAATATGGACGTGATACATATGCTGACCTGGTCGCCGCCTGCAACCATATTGGTTTGATATATGGAAGGGTTGCCAGAGAATTCCGGCATCCGCGTGATAAAATAAATATTGCTAAACAGTAGACCTCCTAACCAACGGGTGGCAAAAAGAATTTCTCAATAGCATTGCTCTACAGTATTTTTCAAACTTATCACCAGTATTGCTGTACAGTACTGGGGCATAGGGGCCTACTATTATTGTTGGGAAACTAAGTCATCAAGGATTGCGGGCTGACATCCGCATACAGAGGCAACTCTGATTATGTCTACCCTTCTTCAAACAAGAAACTGGGCTCGACATCATCGGACGACGCAATCTTCCCAGGAGCTAACTATAGCTACGTGGAATGTACGTGGTCTGAGTGCAATATCAAAGAGGCAAACCTTAGGGGCAGACAGTGACCATTCATCGACCTGGCTATACCTACGCGAAAACACACCACCACTAAGTGACGAATTGTCAACGCATATGGCCCAACCACCGAAAAAGCCAAAAGAGAATCCAGCAATATTAGATTCCTTCTATGCAGAACTGAGCTCTGCCATTACAATCCCAGCTAGATGGCACCTGTTCGTATGTGGAGATTTCAACTCCAAGCTGGGTAAACTCGGAATTGCGGCCAAAAGTTCAGGACTTGGCTTATGCATGGGATCCTATGGAGATGTCACACGCAACAGCAATGGAGATGCAATGGTGGCATTCCTTAGTTCCAATGGCCTATTTGTCACAAATACGGCTTTCAAACACCCATGCCGTCACTGGACAACATGGACTGAAAACATTACTGATAGCAAAGCCCCAAAAGTTTCTAAGTCTACAACAGCTGTTTTCAACCAACTAGACTTCATACTATGCAAGACATAAGCAAAACCCTTACTCCGAAACGCTCGTTCATATAGAGGACCTCAATTCTGACCATAAGCTAGTCAGTACACGCCTTCAGATGAACGATCTCTACCTAATATATAAACACCATACTAGACAAGAGGTTAGAGTCACCCACAACCTACCCAAGCTCATCAGCGACACTAACACTCAAATGTCATACAAAAAAGCCCTCGGGAGCAGATAGCTAACATCGATGTCAGCTCCGATCCAAACGAATCCCTAACCAAAATACTAAAATCTATGGAATCATTCGCTACCAGCACCATAGGTGTTCTTAAAGACAACCAAACTAGGTATACTGACGACCCTCTAGTAGTAAAACTGTCAGCAGAGCAGAAAGCATTACAGCTGTGCATCTAAGTGGCCAAAGTGAAGACCGCACCAAACTACGCCAGGAGTGCAATATTATTCTGCGCCACATTAGCGAACGCTTAAAAGATCTTGCTATTCAACAGGCAGACTCCATAGCAGATGAAACCACTGCCACGGATGACTGTCACAAAATGTTTCGGGCAGCCCGAGCCCTGAGAGTTACTGACTACACACCACCACTCACTGTACACAACTCTGAAGGACACTATCGGAACTGACCAGGGGAACGCCGAGGCGATCCGAGAATGGTTCAAGGAACAGTTCACTGATAACGATGATGAGACCTTGCACCCGTTCTCAGGAAACACCAGGCCATTACTAACACTAATTAAAACAGCAGAGGTTGAGAAGGCACTTAAATCCCTGAAAAATGGGCGTGCATCTGGACCTGGTGGCATGAGCAACGAACTATTCAAATAGGCAAGTGACATTATCTCAAAATCGATCACGCACCTGATCAATTCTGCTTTTATGCACCACCTCCCCATCGACGCTGTACGCCAAGACACCCTTATCGCACTACCCAAGCCCAAGAAGCCACCTGGGCCCCAGCCAATCTGTAGCCCATTGTGCTCCACAACAGCATACGGAAAATCCTATCCAATGTTACTCTATGCCGCATCCGAGACAAGATCGATTACTTCACCGGATTATGTCAAAGTGGCTTCAAACGTGGATGCAGCTGTGCAGACATCGTATGGGCTCAAGCATGCTTGTGTCGGTAGTCATGTCCAAACACTGGGACTTCCACAAAATGGGCATTGACAGGTCACGAGCCTTCGACACAATTAAATGCTCAAAGATCCTAGATGTACTTCGCCAAGCCAGTTGCAATGAAGATGAGCTACGACTAGTGAGACTACTACTTGCAGACACCAAGCTGAGAGTACGAGTCAAGTCAGTGAAGTCTGTAGAGTTTGAGACATCAATCGGCTCCCCACAGGGAGATGGTCTGTCTCCGGTGCTTTTCACCTGTTACCTTGCTGCCGCATTGAAATCTGTGCAGGAAAGTTCCATAAGACCAAACCCCCCAGTGTCAATACTGGGCATGCCGCTAGAGATGGAAAATGCCGACGATGTGACCTTCATAGACGAGGAAAAGAAACCCCTTGACGAACTTTTCCCAATACCTGCAAGCAAACTAAAAATTAAGAATCTCTTTATGAATGAATCCAAAACAGAGTTCACCCACATATACCAAATCATGAAACTATAGAAAACGACGACCCACTTCGTGGCGGCGAACCATGGAGGAAAAGTAAAATCATGAGCTCACTGCTTTGCAGTACTGCTGACATTTCTGCACGCTGCGTCATGGGGAACATAGCTTTCCAGTCCTTCTGGAAGCTATGGATTCGTAGATCGAAGATGCCCTTGATAAAGAGGTTACGTTTATACAATGCAACTTGCGTATCCTTGATGCTGTATAACTGTAACAGCTGGGCAGCTCCAAAGGCAGCTCTAGACAAACCGATGGCCAGGCAGCATAATTTCCAACGATGCACTATACAAGATGTGTAATACGCCGCCGCTGTCTGTAAAAGTCGGCCAGCAAAGATGGTCTATGTTTGGCCATGTGCTAAGGATGCCAGAAGAGACACCAGCACAGGGAGTCTTGGAATTCGCCCTACTCGGAGCCAGCAAATACAAAGCCAGGAGAGGACGTCATTGCATAAATCTGCTAAGCGTGCTACCAGGTGACCTCAAGAAAGCAGGACTCGGTACATTCAAGTCAAGAGGCTGAGGACAAGACACAGTGGGCAAAAGTGAAGAAGGACTGATTGCAGCTGTATGATGTTTCTACTACTACAGCCGCAGAATACAGTAATCATATATATATATATATATATATATATATATATATATATATATATATATATATATATATATATATATATATATATATATATATATATATATATATATATATATATATATATATATATATATATATATATATATATATATATATATATATATATATATATATATATATAAGTAGGCACTATTGGGGAGCAATACTGGTGACCAATATGGCTGATTATTACTATCGAGTTATACTGTTCAGCAATATAATTAAGTAATACTCTTTTTCTTATTTATATTTTAGCTATGCAGATGCACCAATGCTGTATCCTAGGTCATTCATCACTGATAGTGAACTCGCCAGAATACAGTTAGAAACGGAAGCATATGAGCTCAAGCATGGTATGTTGCAGTATAGGAGAGTGTGAGAGGTGATTTTCTCGTTTATATTTGACACCATTCAATGGACCTTCCAGGTTTAGTTATGCCCCGCCCATCTCTAACTAAGCTCCCCCAACACCTCGCTCGTATTGGGATCGATCGATCCTTGAACTCCATGATTTTCAATTTCCAATATATAGGTAAGCTGTTAAATATTTCGAAGCTAATTTGACTTGGTGATGTTGCTGGCGTACAGCGTGTAGGACTATTAAGCGTTAAAGACGGACTGAATCGAGTCATTCATGTCATAATTAATTATGACGTCATGCTAGCGTCACGCTGTTGATTATGACGTCAGATGATGGATGGATATACTGGAAAGGTCCATTGCGTAGTTCGCCCATCCGGATCATTGCCGGTAAATAGAATGACCCAATCAGGAATTCAAGTATCTGACGTCATAATCAATTACGTCACATGTTAGCAAACAAAATGACGATTGTCCGTCGTGGAGGTCGAAAGATCTGTCATGAAAGTGTACGAATTGTATGTCTTTGGTGAAGTTACTTCAATTTCCCGTTCTCCGAGATCTAACAATACTTACCATTACATTACTTATTGATAACAATCACCTTGGTGCTTGTGCCCTAAGAGTCTTCTGTTTCATAGTTGCTTAGTCTAAGCTGAAGTTTTCAAAGTACATAAAGGAAAATATTTTAACTTTACTTAATCACTGTTGTTGCAATGTACCGAGTCCCGTTTTACTTTTTTATGTTTATTTTGAAACTAATTGGCATGGGAGCTGTTGTTGCCGTAGGCAGCAACAGCTCACAGTCAAATTAGTTTCAAAATATTCAACAGCTTACCTCTATATAATTGCCTTGAAATTGTGATTTTGGGAATTCAAGTTTAAAATTGTTAAAATTTATTCAAACGCACTTAGAAAGGGAGCGGACACAGCTCGAAATTGGAGGGGCATATCTAGAAATGGGAGGGGCATAGCTAGAAATGGGAGGGGCATAGCTAGAAATGGGAGGGGCATAGCTAGAAATGGGAGGTGCACAGCTCGCAATGGGGGGGGGCATAGGTAGAAATGACACCTATTAGTTTACTGACCGCTAACAATTTAACCGTCAAAATTCTGGTGTAGGCCTATGCAGCCAATATTTTGAAACTAATATGAGAGCGTTGCTGCTATATGTAGCGCTGTTATATGTAGCAACAGCTCCCAGTCAAATAATGTTCAAAATATTCAACATAATTTCTCTACATCGTATTGAATTCGTCGTCGCTGTTGTGCAACGGGTAGAGGGGTGATCATAGCAAATGCCGTATTGTAGAGAATGATTAATTTATAGATATTCCTGTCACTTTCAGACAAGTTCTAGTATTTAAAGGTGCGCATTCACACCAAAATGCTTGAAATACAACTGTTAAAATTGTATACTTTGAAGGCTAAAATTGTGTGCCTCGATCTAATGTCTAAGCGAAATAAGTCTTAGCTTATGATCCTTTCATTGCGTATAAATTAATTTAATTCCTTAAATAGTGAAATAGAATTTTAGACACAAGTCCCTAATTCAAATTCACAACTAAAAAAATATAATAATTTATAGGCCCTACTGAAAGGGATGCTAATCTCATCTCAAATGTTGCATTGCACTGGTAGATTATGGTTTATAGATTCCATATCATTCATATTCTGTCACATTTCCTTATCTGTATCACAACTATCCGCTTTGTAATATCGCTTAAATTTTGAGCAGTGACGCCACCATTTTGTCTCCTCTAGCGATAGTGCGTGATGTCATGTAAGTGCCAATGCATTGCATTCTTTATTATGTAATACTCATCCCGTTGAATATTTTGAAACCTGTATGGTTGCTTTTATGCCACATTGACAAACTATAGCTGGCACCTGTATGACTGAGCGTATATACCGAGGCAAACACGCAATGGTTTTTCTAATTGGTTGATAAGTAAATCATGACAGCCATCTTAGGCTATAGAAATGTGTCAACATTTAACTACTAATGCCTGACTATCTTTCGTTGTCGGCATGATAAAAAGCTAAAATGTCAGGGATGGATTATGGCTGGCAAGTTCTATCACCTGAATGGTCAGTATAAGATAGGGTGAGATTTCCTTGAATGAAATCATCATATGTTAAAGTTTATTTCGCTTCGTTTAGATCGAGGCACACAACTTAAGCCTATAAAAGTATACAATCTTAACAATTTTACTTTGAAGCATTTTAAAGTGATCATGGACCTGATTGACTTTCAGATATCGCATCATCGTTGGCTTGTGGCCGCCGACATTTTGTCGCCATAAACAGTAGCCAGTGACGTCATCTAAGTAGCAGAACGCGCATTATTGGTCATAACTTGTGAACGCATAACGGTATCATCACCACATTTGGCATATACAATCATAGTCTGGCTGGCTATAGATGGTTGAAGGTTCATGGCAACAGGTCACATATCTAGGTCATGGTGTCATTAAGTGCATGCACCTGAATGCACGACTTTCACCATAACTAATGAACGCAAGACAGTAGAGTCGCCATATTTACACATATTTTTATATTGTGGCTTGAAGTGTCAGATCAAAAGGTCAAATATATAGGTCAAATATGTAGGTCAAATATGTAGGTTATGCACTCGAGGAATGCACATCTTTTTATATAATCTGTGACCACAATAGGGTATTATCACGAAATTTGCCACATGCACTCATATTGTGGTGGGCGAGGGCCAAGATAACGCAGCTTACTGGGACGATGCTGGGCCAATACCGTGGTGATACCTTCGGTATCGGCCCGACATCGGCCCGGCATCGGCCCAGTAAGCTGCGTTATCAGGGGAGTACCTTGAGATTCAGCTCCAACGGTTAAATATCTATGCTAGGCAAAATAGAGCGTAAGGGGGGGGGGAGTGGGGGGTGATTCAGAGCGTTCTCTGAGTGCCGGCTACTTAATGTATATATTCCAACGTGTCTACAATAAGCACCTTATGCACATCAAAAAGTGGTCGCAATAGTCAGGTGGTCGATTTCAAGACAATTATAAGGGAAAGCTGCCTTTCACAAGTCATATTCGTTTCAAAGGTTTCGACAAAATATATTTCATTATAAAGACACTATTGTTTCTGGTATGTACGGGTTACAAGGTTAACTGAATATTCATATTCATTATTCTATTTTTAAGCTGTGTCGCAGTCGTTGCCGAATCAGTGTTTAACAGAATGTGACGCAGGATCTAGTGAGTCGGATTCGAATGACGATGACGCAAAAATAAGGAAGCGGCAAGTCGGCCCGGTCCCTATGTCTAATGTTCCGTGCCCACTATATGTGGGACTCGTTGGCGTATGCGATTTCCATGCCTGTTGTGCCTCGTGAGTCACGATGATGGAGAAGACGACGACGACGACGACGACGACGACGACGACGACGAGTACTAGAGAGAACAAAGCCGAGAGAATAAACATATTAGGATTTTTTTGTTAAGATACGCCCACGGCCCGATTCCTAGACAATACTATGAGACGATTGTAGACAAGCCTTGGTATGGCGGTAACCCTGATTTAGAATCAGAAATCAAGTACATATTATGGCTCCCATAAGGTGGCCCAGCGGCCTTTATTAGTTAAAATAAGTTACACATGACCACTAAAACCCATTATATATACATCAATTTCCGGCAATTAACACGCATGCGCAAAGCTGAACGTGAGTCCGTCGGAACCATAGATATCGTCTATACTGGCTAGATCGCTCATACTCATAGCCTTATGCACATGCCCTGCCGTGAAGGAATGCTTCTGAAACTGTTGCTCATGGTAATATGTGGCAAATTGTACCGCATGATAAAAGCAATGTACAATAATACTACTACTGCCCTTAAAATAAACAATAAACTCATATAAGCTTTAGGAAATAACATCAGCCACACGCTATTTAATATTTACTTAAACGACCTTACATTTCCTCTTAGCCACTCTGACCCGGTTACTCTCCAAAATGATAAATATTGTAAGAGAAACTGACAATAAACGTGAGCATTCATGAAACTCAAACGGGGTAAACAAACCAACTGTTAGAAATTCAAAATAAGTGCTGAAGAAATTCTTCAAGCGAGTGAATATACATACCTTGGATACTCTACCAATTCAAATGGTAACCTCACCAAAGCCAAAGAACCCCTCTACGCAAAGCATATATGGCCTTCGAAAACGACTAAATTATCTTTTGGCAATTTGTTCGACTACCGGTTTATTAACAAAAACATATTATTTTGGAAACTATAAGCCTATACATCCGAAGGGAAAATGCTGAACTCTGATATGCCACTTTTGAGAGGGTCATGATCGATTTAGTCAGTGTATACGATAGCTATGGTCGGACGGGCGTAAGCTATATACACGATTCCATTACTGCTTTGATACGATTTTATCTCATTTTAATAGTTTACGGCCCGCGACAAAATCTTGACATGTTAAAACTTTCCCGATTTGGCTATGATCCTTCAGATTTGCTTACACCTATGCGAAAGATGTAATGCTGTCGAAGATAAGAATCACTTCTTATTTTACTGCCAAAACTTTAAAACTGAACGGCAAAAATACATTCCAAATTATTATGCGGTAAACAGCAATAATGAAAAGACAAAGGGGCTATTATCCAAATGTAATAAACCAGTTTTAATTAAATTATGCAAATATATTAGATTATCAAAGAAGACGAACGTGTAGCAGATCTCTTACACCTTTATACAGTTAAAGGAATGCTAATCTCATCTCACATATTGTATTGCACCAATAGATTGTGGTTTATATATTCCGTAGCATTCATATCATGTCACTTTCACTTGTCTGTATCAGAATTATCTGCTTTGTAATATCGCATACATGTTGAACAGCGATCTCCACCATTTTGCCTCATCTAGCGATAGTGTGTGATGTCATGCAAGTGCCAATGCATTACATTCTTTATTATGTAATAATACTCTTGCTGAATATTTTGGAACTGATTTGACTGGAAGTTGTTGCTGCCTATGGCAGCAAGAACTCCCGGCCAAATTAGTCTCAGAATGTTCAACAGCTTACCTGTATGGTTGCTTTTATACCACATTGTCAAGCTATAGATGTGACCCCTATGACTGAGCCATATACCGAGACAGACACGCTAGTTTTTTTGGGGTTTTTTTTTTTGGTTTTTTCTGATTAGTTAAAAAGTAAACCATGACAGCCATCATAGGCTGTAGAAATGTATCACCATTTAGCTACTCAAGCTTGAATATCTTTTCTTAGCGGCACGAGAAAAAGTTGAAAATACATGCATAGTTTATGAGTGGCCTATTAGATCATCTGTATAGATATCATGAGATCAGGTTAGTTATCCTTTAATATATTCATAGATCCACTAAGGTGTAAGAATATGGTGTTGAGTATATTGGGGCTAGACTGACTGGGGATAATTGTTACCTAAGACAGCATTAACATCATACTGGTTCGAATATATTCTGCAGCTTATCTGATCACGATTTTGGAACACAAATGCAAAGATAACAGTGTTCTAAGGAGAAATGTAAATTTCATGTAAACGATTTAAAAAATATTACTCCACCGCCACTATATAATGTAAATAGATTTACCTCCATATGCTATTGTATGGTTCAAGCCTGGAAGAAATAAAGAGAACTTGAACGTGAACTCCAAAATCGCGCCGTGACCGTACAGTACAAGCATATACACTGTCTACATCGCCAGTCTAGAGCTTTTGAGACTTTTGCTTACTGAGCCGGACCGTGACCGCATTTTAGCGAAAAATCCTAATATGTAACCCCGGATTTAATCACGTGAAACGTTTGTCTTTCAGCACATATGCCTACAGGATAGTGTCAACAGCCTTTGATATGCTCGGCAATCCGGTTAGGATCTTACAATTTCCTCCTAAACACGTACAGGGATTCTTCATTGAAAGTTGCTTGTGAGTATTGGGACTATAAATGTGCAAGAGTGTGTGTTTAGGTAGACCTTGGTTATCTAAGCATGACGTTCATTGTAATATTACCAGAATGAAGGATTTCAGTTATCCATCAATCAATGACGTCATAATCGACTACGTGACGTCATAATCAATTACGCATGAATGGGTAGCTAAGTTCGCCACGAACGCTTAATTGATGGCGGACTAAGCGTTGTTGTACGAATTGTGTCTTTACTGTTTAACCAACATGGCGTTGAATATTTTGAAACTAATTCGACTGGACCCAGTCAAATTAGTTTCAAAATAGTCAACAGCTTACCTGTAGAGTTTTCTGGAGATTGATAATCAGGGAGTTCAGGGATCGATCGATCGATCCCAACACAGGAGAAGTGTAGGTGGAGATTAGCTACAGATGGGCGGGGTATAGCCAAAACTGGATTCCTGCATTTACAAGTTTCATTAGTAAACGAGAAGAAGCAGAGATTGCATACTATCGCCATCCGATCATATTACGTTGTAAAATATTTTGTGGGATTTTTCTTTGCACCACGCCCCGAATTGTGAACTGGCTTTTGCTAGTGTAGCATTACACACTTTCTATGTTTTCTATACATATCAGCCTGCTCTCGGCAGAGGTCCTGAGGAACATATTTGTGGTCCTTTCTCCAATGATTTAGATATGTGACCATTTGATCTCAAAGTCAAATCAAGTTAAACAATCAGGACCACCCAGTTTTGGAATTTGAAGCGGTGTGCCCAATTCTACCATATTACATGATGAAGCCGCCAAAAACTGGCCTCGGCAGTAGTCTTAAGGAATGTTCATTTACATAGCAGGAGAGAGCTTTTTTACAATTTAGTACTGGAATGACAGGCGCGATAAGGAACCAATCATTCCAGTTGTAAATAGGCCTGGTCTTTTAACTCTTGGCCTGCAAATGACCATTCAATAAGCAACTATTTTGATATTCTTGACTAAATTTAGCCATTAAATATTTCTTATGTATTTCAGCCAGCAGCCCTTTTGTATGACAATTTGCAAATGTATGCTGAAGGCGCATTTTCATCGAGCCGTGGTAATTCTACAGGATGGAACTCTAACCGAGACACGTGTTTCCATACCAACGTCTTGTAAATGTTATAATGTTTGACAATAGTGCTTGACAGTGAATGACAACTACGTCATAGTTAGAGTTAGCTCACCTGAACTGAAAGTCTAAGAGAGCATATGCAGTGAAGACCATCCGTCATCCGTCCATCCATCCGTTGTCCCTCGTCTGTCAACTTTTTCTTTAAGCGACTTCTTTTCAAGAACCACCAATTTCAATTATATTTAGCAAGAAGATTTCTTAGCGTATCCAGGTTTGTTCAAATGAAGCCAATCAACCAATTTGGCCGGCTAGTCATCTTGGATTTTGGCAGACTTTAAAAACTGTATTTTAAAATCTTCTCCGAAACCGTTTGGAGGATCTATTCAAAACTTAAGAAACATCATCTAGGGCAACAGCTGAAACAAGATTGTTTGACAGAACTTGATTGGCCAAATGATTCGGTGGCCATCTTATATGACCTAGTTTTACAATAACAACTTCTCCAGAACCAATGAACGGATCTGGCTAAAATTTGGGAGATGTGATTAGGGTCTAATTATGGACATTAAATTTTGTTAAAGGAAAATTGATTAAAATTGATTAAAAACATGGCTGACGTGGACCAATCAAAATGTAGCATATCTGGCCGCCTTATTTGTTATTTGATGGATACTGAAGCCGAAATTGGTTTTAGATATGGTTTGGTTTTGTTGATTTCAGGTTTGTCACTTTCGAAATTGGTTTAGCGGCCATCTATGATCATTTTCCCGCCAACAACTCCCATACTAACGCAATGAAATTTTTTCCGTGTCTTCCGAGAATCACTTGGCCGATTTCAATTATATTTGGCACGAAACACCATTGGGGTATAGTGTTATAAGTTTGTTCAAAGGACGCCGAATGGCCAATTTGGCCAGCATCCATCTTGGATTTTGGTCGATTTTTAGATACAACTTTAAAAGTCTTTTCCGAAACCGCGTCGAGGATCGATTCAGAACTCATTAAACACCATCTAGGCCAGGAGCTGAACAATGTTTGCTCGAGAGATCTTGATTGGCCAAATGCTTCGGCAGCCATCTTGGATGACAAAATCTTTGCAAAAACAACTCTAGAATCGGTGAACGGAGTTGACCGAAATTTGGGAGATATGATCATGGGCTAAGGGCCATTAAAGGTGTTCACAAAAAATTCATCCGTAAAAAAACATGGTCGCCGTGGACCAATCAATATGTAGCATGTTTGGCGGCCATATTGGATATTTTTATTTTATGAATTTTGAATCCGAAATTGGGTTTATATAGCTTTTGGGTTAAAATTTTACACATTCGAAACTGTCGGATAAATCAGCATATTTGGATCCTTTTCCTGCCAAAATCTCCCATAGTAAAGCAATGGGAAATATTAAATGACTTCTTGAATACCACTGGATTTTAATCAAATTTGGTAAGACACGTCTCTGTTGCAATTCTGGCCAAATATTAGGGTTCTACTTAAAGGCGATGGCCTTGCTAGTTGAAATGGCGATGTTCCAAGTGGGCGATACGGCCCGTTAGGACTCTCGTTTATACTATGTAGCATAATTTATTATTGATTATTTGTCTGCCAACTAGAGCGCACAGTGCAGATCTTTTCTCATGAGAAATTATTTAAAACTTCATATTTTTTTTATCTTATATATGTCTGAACTATTTCAGACAAAATACTGACCCTCGTCAAGAACTAATTTTAAAGACTATCATCGCGGAGGATGTAAAGCGCACAAAATAGTGCCCATATAAAAACAGTTACCTACATGCACCCGGATGGAAATTGTAAACAAATAGGGCTTACTGCTATGTTCTTTGCGAAATCATGGTGATGATTGTGTCTTTCTAATTTCATCTTCTTGACTATTGAATGGGAAATGAATGCCCACATATATAAGAATGGAGGATTCCAGTTTATCCATCAATCATATGACGTCATAATCAACTACGCGACGCGTAGGGTGATGTCATAATCAGTTACGTCATGAATGACGTAGCTATAGGTTCGTCACGAACGCTTAATGTGATGACGGATTAAGGGTTGTTGTACGAATTGTATATCTTTCCTATTTAAAGTATGGTGTTGAATATTTTGAAACTAATTTGACTGGGTGCTGTTGCTGCCATGAAACCTCATATTATTTTAGCAAAATCAGATGCGCTTTCAGCACACAATGAATTTATTGAGAAATCCGATATACTAGGAAACTTCCTGAAAAAACCGTTTGGGCGTGACAAGTTGTGGTTCCTTAACACTTTAGCACTCATATCAACCAAAAGCAGTTTCTGGAGTGGTCTTGAAAATGTCCATTTGCAGACCAAGAACATACTATTTCTGAAAATTTACCACTGGAATGGCTCAATAATCGAGCCAGTCATTCCAGTGGTAAAATTTCACAAATAGTCTGTCGTCTCTTGGTCTGAAAATGGACATTTTCTATGAGAAAATTTAAATTTTCTTGAATAAATTCGAGGGTTAAAGGGTTAAGGCAGTTGATAAAAAAATCCACTATCATTCTAATCCATATCTATGGAAGAATCCAGTTTTAGCTATGCCCCGCCCATCTCTAGCTAAGCGCCACCCCTTTTCCATCCGTGTTGGGATCGATCCGTGAACTCTCTGACTATCAATTTCCGTGTTTATTAAATAGTAAAGCCATACAATTTGTACAACAGCGCTTAGTCCGTCATCAATTAAACGTCCGTGGCGAACTTAGCTTCGTTACTCATGACGTAATTGATTATGGCATCATCCTACAGGTCACGTAGCTGATAATGACGTCATATGATCAATAACAATCATCAGTTAGAATGTATTAAGTCTAAAAAGTTTTAAGTTTAAAAACAATAATCATCAGTTAGAATGTATTAAGTCTTACAAATATCTAGGCATCGACTTTAGCCACTCAGGATCTTTTACTATAGCTTGTGAGAACCTAAAGACTAAATCAATGAAGCTCACTTTCAAACTGAGAAAGTTACTGTGCCAGGAATCTTTTTCTCCTTAAGTAGCACTTAGTCTTTTTAATTCCTTAATTAAGCCCATAGCTCTTTACGGGTCCGAACTCCGGGGAGTATCTCTCTGCTCCACCTCTGTGTCTAAAACACTTCAGAAAATTGACAACCTACCCGCTGAAAAGGTGTATCTTAACTACGTCAGGTATGTTCTTGGTGTTAACAAATTTGCCTCGACCGATGCAATGGGGTGAACTGGGGATGTTCCCTCTAGGAGTCGCCGTCATATCTTCAATCGTAAAATACAAGAGCCGTCTAGAAGACATGACCAAAGATTCCTTGCTGGGTAATGCCTATGGGCTATCATCATTCTTAGCATACAACAAGTGTGACTCATGGGTTAGGGAAGTTAATGATCTGACGCGTTCTATGGAGGAGTCCCAACCCCAGTAACTCAATTATATCAAGGTTATCAAAGACGAAATTATTAAGCGATGGTCGCTTTCAATTAACAGGCCAGATGCTAATATACTTAGAGTATATGCTACATTCAAAACCCAGTTTATTCTCGAACCTTACCTAACCATCGTATCAAATCGACAACAGAGAATAGCACTTACCCGTCTTAGAATATCTAATCATAAACTCCATATTGAAACTGGTAGATATACCCAACCCAAGACCCCCATATAGAAAATAGGCAGTGTTTGCAATGTAATTCTGGGGAAGTGGAAGATGAAACTCATTTTGTAATGCAGTGCCCTCTCTATCTCGCGGAAAGAAATTATCTTTTTAATCCAGTCCTGGCCTATAATCCGACGTTCCAGTCTCTAAATTATAACGATAAATTCATTTTCCTGATGGAATCCTGCGACCCCATTATCAAAGATTTTGCTAAATTCTGTGCATCAGCGTTTCAATCCCGGACAAACAACATGACTCAGTAACCGGGAGTATAGCCTGTCGACGTGTTACTTGTAAGACCCTTGCATATGTGCGTGCGTGCGTGCGTGCGTGCGTGCGTGCGTGCGTGCGTGCGTGCGTGCGTGCGTGCGTGCGTGCGTGCGTGCGTGCGTGCGTGCTATCACATGTATATAATTATAAGTTAGTGTTCCTTTTTTGGGCTTTGATTTGCCCCGACTGTGTGTATATGTTCGTTTCACAGTATGATCCCCGGTGGGATAAACGGTTAAGTTTATTATTATTATTATTATTATTATTATTATTATTATTATTATTATTATTATTATTATTATTATTATTATTGAATAAACTGGAATCCAACCAATATTGTTCTGTACGGTACGCATTTTATTTTTAAATAAGCTAGCGTTTTTATCACTGATTGTATGTTTATCTGTAAAGCATTAAAATGTATGTGCATCTCCGCAAGTTTGTGTTTATTGTGTTGTAACACCCGTGTATCCCTAACTCAACCAGGCCCAAAGACTTCATTATTATCATAGAGTTGATATTTTTTAATCCTTTATATAATGGCGAATTATCTAATTTTGACATCCTCTTACAGGCCATCGCATAATACATACACCACGATGACTGTATCGCCATATCCTAACTCTGGCTTGCTTTCAGGCATGATGCTGAAATATCTCTACCTAAATAGATATTTTAAAACAAAAAGATACTAAATGTGCGTGCGTGCGCACGTGTGTGTATGTATGCTGGATTGACACCAATACTATGTGTATTGTATGGCTAATGCTGATAACAAAATCAGGATGATTTGCGGATGACCTCAGGGTCGGCTTGCCATCACTGCCATGTGAATGCAGGAATCCAGTTTTAGCTTTGCCTGCTCAGCTTTAGCTAAGCTGCACCCATGCTTCGCCCGTGTTGGAATCAATCGATCCATGCACTCTCTGTATCTCAATTTCAAGAAACTACACAGGCAAGCTGTTGAATATTTTGAAACTAATTTAAATGGTTGCTGTTGCTGCCTATTTGATAGACAGCACATATGCAATAGCTTTCATGGACATGTTGGATTAAATGACAGAGTGTCTTGGATCACCCATCGCTAAACAAAACACCATCTTTAGAAAAATCTCTGCACAAATGAAAAGATACCAAGATCAAAGGTCACGATTGTCAGCTACCAAAAGCCAAAGGTCATAATGGTCAGCTAGGTGTAGAAGGGACAGCGGGTTTGAATCCAGCTACATGAGAAACCCTAGTGAGAAATTCTACAGACTACCACAGAAATGATGAGACGACAGCTGGGGATAATGCGAGGGACGTGATATCTTTCTGTCCAATGTGCAATCTTGAAGCAAAGGATACTGCTGTACAATGCGAAATCTGTACCCTCTGTCTTCATTATGAGCGCGAGGGGATCACCTCAGAAGAGGGAATACCTTATATTGAGGAAGACTCAACAACCTACATATGCTGTTCATGTCAGCTTCTCATAGTTGATAGCGCCATTACTGGTAATTCATTACCTTGAGAGGACTACTCGAATCTCTTGAGCTACACGGTTACACCCGGACATCTTAATCGCACGTCGCTCTCGCTTGTTTTCCGAGTTTAAAGGTGCATATTCACACCAGAATACTTGAAATTAAAATCGTTAACATTGTGTACTTTTAGAGGCTTAAATTGTATACCTCAAGGTAATCAAACGAAATAAATATTAACAAAAGATGATTTGATTATGCATAAATTAATATAATTGTTTAAGGTGAGGAAATTGAATTAGATACACGAGTCATCATGCTGCAGACAACCTAGTATGGAAGCAAGAAATGAACGTTTACTACTTAGCACTGTACCTCAGTCGGCGGACACACATCAAGCTAACACATACCTGACAGAGATAACTGGCGCAGCCACTCGTACTGTGAATCCGACAGCACAAAGAAACACGCACGCACGCACGCACGCACGCACGCACGCACGCACGCACGCACGCACGCACGCACGCACGCACGCACGCACGCACGCACGCACGCACGCACGCACGCACGCACGCACGCACGCACGCACGCACGCACGCACGCACGCACGCACGCACGCACGCACGCACGCACGCACGCACGCACGCACGCACGCACGCACGCACGCACGCACGCACGCACGCAATACGAACAGCTGTCCCCGAAATGTCAGCGACGATACTACTCGATCTACTATTCTGATCCAGCAATCACCCTTAGCCAGCAACAATGCCAATCGAAAGCCAAAGATTTAAAAAAAGAACATACAGCCGGATAAGAAACAATTAGGATCTGGACGAACTTGGTTTAAACGTGATTTATTTTGTTCAGATGGAAGCACGATAAGACTTAGAGTCTTATGCCCGTGTCTCCCATACACATACAGATTATTCAAAACTTTTTTACAACAAAATGGCGGCAAATCATAATAGTTTAATTAATTGTAGTCTATTACTCGACGAACTTGCAAGCCAACTAGAACAACTTGTCTTACTTGTTGGAAAATTGGAGTTCAGAATCAACGCTTTAAGTGACGAAAACAGACTATTCAGAATGCAGCTACTGTCTGTACCACCACCAGCTCCAACAAATCTCCATTCAGCTCCTGCTGTCGCAACTAACATTCTGCCAACTGCTGCCAGCTCTCCTAGTCCACCTACAGAGAGCCAGTATTTACAGCAAACTATATCGCCAAAATGCTACTAACTTCATCGCACCATCGGCAATGAACCCGCACCTGCCGCAAATTGCACCACCAATCATGGCCACCTTTGGCTTACCACCAACAGCCGTCGGCGTCACTAAATCGTCATCACCAAACCAGTACTTGCAGCAAAGCATAGCACCACTATTGCCTCCAAACCAGCCACAAGCTCATAATATGCAATGGCTACAGCAGAGGATACCAGCAACAACCAACACGCACGTGCCACATCTATGACCCTGTGTACATTTATGTAGCCAGTCTTTAGCCCACCAGCATCAACACCTGCTGCCTAGCACACTGTCGCAGGTAGAAACATCTCTCACAACATATGTAATCATGAGTCTGACAGACAGTCTCACAACAATGTATGAATCCGAATGTTATAACTAAAAATCGAACACGCTTCAATCAGCGCACAAGTTGTACAGCGAGACGCTCCATGACAAACCAGTATCAGAAAAGGACCCGGGTAGAGAATTATCATAAACAGTTTAGAAGGGATGTATCCCAGCACTGTGGATTACTATCAAGAGATACATGCAGTGCTCAGCAAAACGGAATCAAAGCGACAGTATGGCAAAGCGCACATGTATGAAACCCACCACGTGCCACAATATAGATATCCACTTAAGACAAATCGGAATACTACGTATCACATCATAAAGCGGACTATAGGTGTATGACCCAGCAAAAATAGGAATACAGCAGCTGGCACTATAAGAGTAATAAAGCTCCAAACTATCACAAAACTTGCCAAGGGCAAACAACATATCATAGATAAGAGCATAGTGCATCATATTATAGACGCTGACAAAACCAGGAGTGGACACGTCAAGCTGACGTTTTCGAATACAATCATAACATACGAGATGATCATATCAGTAGTTATAAGACAACGATAGGGTATAGCTATGGCTTTTCTTATAGTTCATTGCATCACCATACGAGAAACGACATCAAGAAAGCGTGTGAAACTACCCATTACAAACCATCAGTCACATATAACCAGGTGTACCATCTGAAGGGAGAGGAAGCCTACTCGACTAGAAAGGAGCCAGCAACACTGACTGAGGTTGAGGAAAACATGTACCAGAGTGGTCAAACAAATGATATGACCGTCCTTTGTAATAACACAACCGGGTAAAAAATCCCAAAGTAATTGCAATGTTTGTTTTATAGATAGAGCGATAGCCCTCACTTTTCAATTGGATGAGCGTTAGATCACGCCTATGAAATAGATGTGACCTAAACGCCCAAATACGGTAATTCCTTCTAAGTTGGTGGGGCATCAAAGATCCCCTCCCACTTGCGAAGGATGCCCATACTTTGGTATTTAGGACATCCCTCCCTTAAAGGGTGTGTGGTCTGTGTATCAACTAATAAAATTGGGAGCTTATCGCCCTATCTATAAAACTAACATTGCAATTACTTTGTGATTTGTTACCAGATTTAGGCTAAACCCCGGTTTCAACCTCCTTATTGAATTCCAGCCTGGTTTCTTAGGTATGAGCTCAGCTCCATATCACACTTTCCAAATCATGCGTGTGCAGCTAAATGCATTGACTATGGCAACCCAGTTCTGTCATGCTACAAACTTAAATTAAGATAGTGCGGGTGTGGCCAATATGTGGCACCAGTCACTCAACCATTGCATAGAGCCACTCTCCGATGACAGTAATAGCCTCATTACTATGTGCATCAATACCGTACCTGAGCCTATCATACTTATAAATACACATGTGCCTACAGAAGGATCACTGGAAAAAACCCGCCAGCTATCAAGGTGTACTTGATGAAGTTTGGGAGATAACAGATACGCAAGAACATGTGCAATGTTATGAACCTGGGACATCAACGGTATGTTCAACAGATGCAGAGAGACACTGAATGACACACTGTTGAAGTAGTTCTCTGCCAAATCAGGCTATAGACTCTCCTTACTGATGCCGGACCTGCACAGATATCAGCACTGTAGGCAGTTCTACATCTCAACGAGGCCTCATACTAGAAGTAACAGGCCATGCGAGACTTATAAATGGCAACGTAATAGACACTCGAAATCCAGTGAAAAATAACGCATATAACCCTGTTATAGCTACTCTTTCGATGAAGGTCGACGGTCCAAAACGTACTATAACTCAGCGCACAAGGCCAATAAACCCGTGTGTAAATGGACAAAATATAGACATGGCAAAATAATAGGCGCTCAACTTAGCTTGTCTACAAACTATCCTTAGAATCACTGCTTCTAACCCACGCCCAGGTCTTCTGCTCCAATTGGACAAACAACATCCTGTACAAGTCTGCAGTTGATGCCAGCCCAGTCAGAGGAAAACCAAGAAGCAAAATTCGGTACAAGTGGAATCCTCGCTTAAAATCCACTCAGCAATAATTACAAACTAGCTCACACATCGTGGAAAGATGAGGGGAGCCCAACTGATGGAGTTGCAGCTGATAATAAGAAAGCAATCAATACAATTCTGAAAAAGACACAGCAGCAATTCGCAGCAGAAGAACGCAGTTGTCTGCACAACACAGTAGTGAGCTCACAACTCACTGATTGTATACCTCAAGGTAATCAAACGAAGATGTGCAAGGTAATAAGAAATCTGCGAAAGGACAAGTCGTCAATGAAGAGCAAGATGACCCAGAACTTGAGCTGTGGGCTAACTACTTTGAAAACCTTGTCACTCCAAAAGAAGAACCAAACATTTGGTCTTGAAATGAAAACCTCCTTAGAGCTGAGAAATGGACCGTATTACATCTTCAGCAAATCCCTTACCATTGGCAAATATAGAAGAAACTGAAAATCATGTTTCATGGCAAAGCACCGGATATATTCGGCGTATCTGCTAAGCACATACTACTTTAAACATGATCACAAATAGGGTACTCACTACAGGCAAAATTCCAGACGTGATGAAAACTGGTCGTATGTCCCCAAGTACATAAGAAATGCAAGTCTCCATGTCTTTCTGAGAGCTATAGATAAATCACAATTGGCTCTGTCCCCAGTGAGGTCGTCGAAGAGGAGATTGTACAAAGAGTCTGACCTGTGCTAAACCAATCAAAGAGGAGACAGCTGATGGGTTTCACTGAGGATTGCTCATCTACATTTACATCTGTATCTATGCTAAATGAACATATCGAATAGACAGTAGATGCAAAAGGTCAGCACTCCCAGCAGTACATCACTTTTTTTTATGAAAGTAAGGCATTTGATGTAGCAAATCACTATAGTCTCTTCAGTGCCATATACAAACAAGGCATAAATGGAAAGCTATGGAGCAGCATGTATACTGGCATAAGCTATCAAATGGAAGGTTAAACTTTTCAGAGTATTCACTGAAGGTCAGGGCATCCATCAAGGTGGTGAGTCTGCTACAGACCTGTTCAACAGCAAAAGCAATAGCCTGCTCAACAAGCTAGAATTCCATCCAGCTACATACCGTATTGGCACAATTCCCCAACAGCCGCAGTGATGTATGCAGATGGTCTGGGACTAGCTGCACAGCCATTATATGCCATGCAGCAACGTATCAATGAATCACAATTGAATGCTGCTAGTGAAAGATACCTGCTTAGTGAAAGTAAAACCACCACTATGGAAATTAAAAGTGCCCGACATCAGTTGAGCCAAAGAAGAAAAGCATCTTGGCATCACACAGAACTCTGAATGTACCAATAAACGAACTCTCGACTGCAGAATAAAATCTGCAAGATGAGCTACTTACTCCTTAATTGGTACAGGGATGCATAGTTTAAGTGGTCTATATATATTTGAGACATTTATGTAACACGTTTTCTCCTGTGCGGAATACCAGAATACATGCACCGTCTGCCAGTATCACCTACATGTACAGCAACACACCTGCTGGTAGGTGCTCTACCAATTGAAGGTGTATGAAAAGGTCCTAACATTCTTTGTAAACATGCTGCATAGAGAAAACTCCATAGAAATGGATTTAATTGTCAGGCAATTAGCTGTTTCGCTGCCTACATCCCGCAGTATGGTCGTAAAATGCAAGCAGATTCTGCAAATGTACAGCCTGCCATCCGCTTATAGTCTTTTATACAACTTGCCAGTACCGGAAAATTGAAGTCAACAGTCACAGCACATGTACACAGTTATTGGGAACATAGGCTGAAGGAAGAAGCAGTGCAAAACTTACAGTACCTCAATTTTAGATTCTTGTAAAATTGGAGAGGCACACAGCATATAGAAAAGCTGCAAGGCTGATACAATATGAGTTTATAAGGCCACCGTCCAAGCCAAGCTGCTTGTACATAGATATAATCTACTTGGATTACTTCAGGGAGTCCGTTTGTAAAAGTGAAGACAAAACTACAACACACTCCCTGTTTGTCTGTCCAGACCTTCAATCAGTCAAAAAACCCTGCATGGAGAAAATATAGGCTTGTCTGAGGCAACTTGGCCCTACTCTAACAACTGAAACCTGTGTCGAGTTCATTCTAGATCCGAGTAAGGTCGCCGGCCAAGAAGATGCACATAATACCATGATGAAACTTGAAAAGACCCAGCATCCTGCACCAGAGACGAACAGTTATACTCGTGACTGTGAGAAACTAGCAGAGGTGACAGGTTGCGCCTGTAATCATCATGATAATCATCAATTAAAAGGCATAAGCAGTTGGCTTGTTATTGCTTCGGTGGTTTCCCTAATATTGCTTCTTTAGATTTGTTGTCATTCTGTGTGATGCTATACAGGTATTCTGTGTCTTTAAAAATATATAGTTTTCCGCAATTCTCACTACCCAACTTTCCTTCATTATGATAGTGTTACTTCATGTTTACCACAAAAATGTTCCCGCGGAAGCAGTGACCTATCTAATAGACCGCCACCCACACCTCGCTCGTGTTGGGATCGATCGATCTCTGAACACCCTGACTATCAATTCCCAAAAAATACACAGGTAAGCTGTTGAATATTTTGAAACTAATTTGACTGGGTGCTGTTGTAGCCTAACGCGGCAACAGTGCCTAGTCAAATTAGTTTCAAAATATTCAACAGCATGTTGATTAAATTGCAAAGAATTAGAAAGACATACAATTCATACAATGTGTCAGACTCTTTGAGATTTGATAACGGTCTATATGGAACCCTTTGTGACTGATGTAATGATTGTGACGTCATCATACACGCGCTGAGCTGATTATGACATCATGTTAGGTCAGCTGATGGATGGATACTCTAGAAAGGTGAATTGAAATTGCTACCGATATCAATTTAACCATATCTGAACGAGATTCTGGATCCAAACGGAATCCACACTAGTGTCTCTTCATGACAAACGTTTAAAATGTGTCCATAGTAAACCAGCGACCTATCCGTCTAAATGGTATCGCTAATGGGCGTGTTCTTACTTATATGAAGTAGCTGGTAAATACTGGTACTTTGTTTAGGCAAATTCATGAAGCACCTCTGAAATATATGTCCAATTGATTTATGTCCAATTCATTTGTTATTTACAACATATGAATGATTGGTAGAACACCCCATCTAGCCTACGGCTGTCTGTAAATGTCGCCCAGCAAAGATGGTCCATGTTTGGCCATGTGCTAAGGACGCCAGAAGACACACCAGCACATAGAGCCTTGGGATTTGCCCTACTCGGAGACAGGCATTTCATAT
Organism: Chaetoderma sp. LZ-2023a; assembly: GCA_034401795.1. NCBI lineage: Eukaryota > Metazoa > Mollusca > Caudofoveata > Chaetodermatida > Chaetodermatidae > Chaetoderma > Chaetoderma sp. LZ-2023a. The sequence continues at coordinate 32,776,813 of CM067365.1, read as the reverse complement.
GTTATTTCTTTTTCTCTATTAATTGATTGTGCGATGGCTGGTTACTGCAGCATATATATATATATATATATATATATATATATATATATATATATATATATATATATATATATATATATATATATATATATATATATATATATATATATATATATATATATATATATATATATATATATATATATATATATATATATATATATATATATATATATATATACATGTTGATTATTTACAGCAGTTGATTTGCTGGTGGTGAGACCCACCGAACCCCAGGGGCTGTGCTGGTATGGTACTGCACTAACCCATTGATGTAGCGAGCCCACACAGCTTTCGACGCAAATCATTTCATCAACACGTGTACAGTATTGAGTGGGTTTTAGTGGGACTGGTAGCGCAGCAACATTCTTAGTATTTTTCTCACTCCAAAATGTGTGCTTTATCTAGGATGGTAGGGTAGAGACCACTTAGGCTGACCCAAGCTGTAATTCGTGCCAAGTTCCTACATGGTCATGCTTCACAGTGATTTTATACAGCATCGCAGTATCATTGGATGTATACATGTGTGCATTATAAGTATCGGTAATCATGGGTAGTGTGATTGCCACAGAGCCACTTTCTGGGTACACGCTGTATATATTACAGGATGATGCTTGGGTTGTGTGCTGAGACTTCCCTAGGTTTGTTTTAGCTACTGCTGGTAGATCAACTCTGTATATGAAGCTGGACCACCATTTGTCGAGTCAATTTTAAACAGTTTAAAGTTGCTTGCACAACTTCCTCGCTACGTACATTCCAGTTATAAATCTGTTGCTGAATGTGTGTTGTCAGTGAATGATTGGAATGATGCTTCAGTAGTTCGATGCTGGGACCATGTGTCTTGTCTGATGTGCCCAGAACCAGTCCCGGAAAGTCAGGATTGTATTTTCCATGCAGGAACATTTATGTTTCTATCATGTCTCCATGCACACGACGATGTGCAAGAGATGGGCACTTCAGATAGCGTTGCTTACCCCCGTAGTTCATATTTTTTAGGATTGGAAGCCCTATGGACCTGGTTGCCTGTCTTCGTACATTTTGAATTAGAATTTTATCCATCTTGATACGAAGATACCATATTGTGTTTGCGCATTCTAAACGAAGCTGTACTCGTGATCTGAACAACAGTGTGAACATTTCTCCATCCAGGTATTGGAAGGACCTCCTAATAAGATCGACAACTTGGTTCACTTTGGTGGCTATCTGTTTTTGAAAAGGTCAGATTGTTATCGACATTAACTCCAAGGTCTCTCTCATCCGAGAACACTTCAAGCACAGTTACTTGATCTCCAACTACTGCAATTGTGTAGAGATGAGGCCTGTGATCTGTACCAATCCTCATCACTTTGTATTTCTGTTGGTGAAACTTTAGGAGGCAGAGGTCAGACCACATATATCAGGAACATAATTGGCCCCAAGACACTGACCTGGAGAACTCTGCTGACAATGTCTGCCCATGTTGATTAAGTCCCGTTGACACAGACTAATTGATGTCAGTCTGTTAGAAAACCTTTGACCCGGCTAAGATTTAGCCATTGACACCATAGCACGGAAGTTTGTTGATTAGTCTAGCATATGGTATGGTATCAAATGCCTTCTGCAAATCAAAGTAGATTACATCAATGCATGCTTGGAGATCGAGCAGTTCTACCCATGCTTCCATGACCAAAATCAGCTGAGTAATACAGGAACGCCCTTCCCTAAATCTGTGCTGCTGATCTGAGAAAAGGTTGTTTTTGTCATGTGGTCGACGATTGTGTTCATTATAATTGATTCCATCACAGTACAGTAAATGGATATAATGCTGATGGGTCAGTAGTTTCCAGCTGCGCCTTTACTACCCTTTTTGAAAATGGGAGTAATTGTTACTGGCCAGATGTCAGAGATATTACTTTCATCCATGGACTTGGATAAGATAGCTACCAGTGGAGTTTCCAATAATTCACACAGTTCTTTTAGTACATGTGGATGGATATTATATGACCTGTCTGGCTTATTCATCTTCAGCTTGCCCTGCTTTTCCTGCATTTGTTTGGTTGTTAGGTGCATTTCGTCCAATGGTTCATTAACATGGTGTTGGCTACACTGAACAGACTCCCTGTCTTCCCTCATGAAGATACAACAACAAAACACAGTCAACACATATGTTTTTCTCAAAATCTGTTACTGCTATTCCTTAGTCATGTACTAGGTCAGAGATCCCCGAATGTGTCTTGAGTTTGCTCTTGGCATATTTATGGAAGGCACTGGACAGGATTTATAGAATTCTAGTTGCCATGCCTTAGACCATTCGCATACCATGTCTATGTTTTGTTAGATATTATTTGTTGATGGGTTGGCTTTTCCTAACTGAACTCTGATATTTGCGTATTTTTAGTTCTGCTACCTGCTGAACAATATATGCAACCGACTAATAGACTGTCCGTGTCTTAGACTGGTTTCATGGAAGCTTAGTACTTGCTTGAGATTAATGTAGATTCCTCTGATTGTGTTTGGATCGAGGTTGTGAAGAAATCATATCCATCTATGCTAAGTTCTGATGTTGCAACTGGATTCTTAGTATTTTTGGTAATATTTCTATGATGGCTATGATGTCAAGATTTAGGGCATCAATAGTTGCCTGAAGCTCATTTCGCTTATTCAGTAGTGAGTCTGTATTCGTGCATATGCAGGCCATGCCAAAGGAGGAGTTTAACATATTTACAAGGGTGTCGAACATATTTATAATAATGGTACCCATGTTACTTATCTTCGTATTTGATGAATTTGCTGACATACTTCTTCTTCTTCTTCTTCTTCTTCTTCTTCTTCTTTTCGTTCGTTGATCATACCACCAGTCCTATAAGTGACTATCGACATGATCATAAGCTTATGCTGACATACTATTTCTTCCGTCTCATGTGATGAGCCATCTCACACTGTCGTTCCTTTCTTAAGATTCCCGTACTTTCAGATCTTCCTCAAGCTTATCATTTCCTCATGCTCTACGCATGTCAAGCCTCGTCTGATGTAGATTTTCCTCATGTTGTCCTTGTTGCTCATTCCTGAGTATCCCGTTTTTAAGGTAGATTATCCACTGTTACCGGCCGGGGTCTGTATTTGTTAGCCGCCCCTTTCCTTTCTAAGCATACAGGTTTGGTCGCCTCCATTTCATTTTCCAGGTACTGCTTTAATGTTATCATCTTTTCTCTGCGATGGTTCGGCCACATTGCTCTCTCTTTACATTGAATAACACCAGATTTTGTTTCCTGCGATCTCTATTTTCCAGTTTGTTTACACTTTCTCGTAGTACGTGGCATTTATCTTCTTTTGTGTCTGTTTGCTGGTTAACAGCAGCTGGTTCTGGTGTAGTGTTATTTGGTACCGCACTTTCGTGCTATGCTATGAATCTAGTCTCCTTATCTTGGAGCTGCTGTTTTATATTTCTGTGTCCAGTCATGCATTTATTGCTGTATCATTTGCTGTGATGAGTCTTTTGGCGATCTCAATATGTTTTATTCTCATTGACCTCTCGTTTGTATCACCATAGTCAGCAGACAACTAGACATAATAATCAGCTTGACCAGTCTAAGTTTTGCAAAGATAACTCGACTGTCCATTACAGCATGATCAGGGTGGAGATGACCAGCAAAATCCTAGAGTTGAGACCCATCATCCCTCTTTAATCTCCAGGCAATATCTCTCGAATCGCATAACTCAAGATGTAGATCCCAAACACCAAGAGAGGAGAAGTAAAAACACAAGCACTATCCAAACCAGAATAAGACAGCTCCAAGTCAAAGTCGACATCACTTGCAACAGTTGAAGCAAAGGAACAACCACAAATCTCTTCATTTTAGAGCAGGCAGGGCCTTCAACCAGCATAACGTAGAAAGTACCAGTGGCAAAGATGACCAGAAGCTACAAGTCGTGGCCTTTAACCGTAAGAACATTAAAACACGAGCTTTCTTAATTAATCAGTTGCTGGAAAGTAGTTGCATAGTGTTACTCCAAGAGCATTGGCTGTTCGAGTCTCAGACCAACATGTTGGGAGAAGTCAGCAGAAATAGTGCTGGAAACGATCTTGATATCACTAACCCGTTGCTACCAGTTTTGATGTCCAGGGGATATGGTGGAGTGGCAGCTATCTGGAGAGATGGAATTGCCCACCTCGTAAAGACTCTTCCATGTGGTGGAGAAAGGATGCAAGGTATTGAACTAGCAATTGAACCGCTGTTGCTAGTCATTTCAGTACATATGCCATCAAGTGGTACTACTTGAGTGAATGAGTTTCATGATGCCATTGATCAACTCTGCAAAATATTTGAAAAATTAGTTCCATGTCACTGCATAATTGTTGGAGGCGACCTGAATGTAGGTCTCACACATGAGAACTTGTCATCAAATAAATGTAAAAGCTATCTCTTAAGATTCATAAACGACTATACAGTCTTGTATTCAATAATGTGTAGAAAACATTTATGAACTAACAAGGCCTGGACTGTTCTGAACTGGATTACTTTCTACATAACCTGAATCCAGGCATTGAATTATCAACAGAAAAGTACTCGACAATCTTACAGCCAACACATCTGACCGCTATCCTGTGAAGATGTTCCTCAACATAAAGTTACCAGCAGGAGCTATTGAGAAAGTAGTAACTAACCAGGCCTACAGAAGTAATATAAACGGGGGGGGGGGGGGAAATTAATAAGGAAGTCTACTCTTTAAGCATATGTAATAATCTCCACAACCTGAGCAGTGAACTGAATTTTGAGAATACAAAGCACTTAGGGGCTGCAATAACGCGACTCTGTTCGATAATGTCTGCTTCTCTCAATAAGCTTGCAGGTCCAATTAAAATGGTCTCCAGTAAACAAAAGCTCAAAGTGTGGACTTGTGAAATTGCACACGCCTTAATGGAAATGTATGAATCACGCACAACCTTGGTGAACAACGGTAAGCCTATGACAGCAGATAACAGTCTGAATGTGCAACATGTCTGTGCGAAGAGAAAACTGAGGTAGACCTACTCCCTACAAATGGCGATCACACCCACGAGAGAGAAAGACGAAATCATTCATGCCCAATAGTTTGGCTCCAAACCCTTCCACAAATTGGTGCGAATGCATAGGAAGTCTAAGAATGCTTCTCTCGCAGAATATATGTCGATGATGTGTGCTACTCGGGTGAGTGCTTCTTAGAAAGCTTCCAGCAACATTTCACATCTCTAGCTGCAGCTGATAGGGATCCAACATTTGATGATGCATATCACACCATGGTTTGCCGTGATTGCCGGTGAAGCTGAGATTATCCAAGGAAGTGTCAAAGACACCATTGAAATGGCTGTAGCAGAAACTACACAAACCAGATCTACAGTGAATACGGATAAATCATTTGATGTATTTGTTGTGGCAGCTGAGAACATAACCCATGCTTGAGACGATTTTGTCGTCTATATATTGGATATTATTAACCAAATAATGAAGAATGACTATGTTCCTGAAGTGTTGAAAGTTGGTTTGCTAACACCCATATATATATATGAAAAATGGCAGTATCACTCACCCTAAGAACTATTGAGGCATAACCGTGCTACCCACATTAGCCACGATCATAGAGACAATCCTGCGAAGTAGAGTGAGAGAAAAGATGGAGGCAGTGCAGTGTCCATCCCAGCTTGACTTCACAGCTGGTGCTTCTCTTCTCCGCAGGACACCTCGTTAGGCGCCTATACTATGCTTGTATACAGAACAAGCACTTGGCGCTAATCTTAAGCACCCACTAGAATGCTTTGAGCAGGCTGAAATGGCAAGTGTTAATTTCTGAACCATTTGGAATCGATCAAGGAGTGCGGCAATGTGTCATTCTGAGTACTGACCTGTACACATTATATCTGGATTCTGGATCGTTACTGCAAAGACTGCATTTGTCAGTGGTAGGTGGAAAGTTTGGTAACATACTCCTGTAATAATAGCACCTGTGCGGATAATGTTGCACTTGTAGGTTATAGTGTGGAGGATACCCAAATAATGAATAATGTGGCCTCAAGCTTTGCAAAGGTGGAACAGTACACACTTCAACCATCTAAGGGTGTTGGCGTACAAGTCGAGCCAGTTGCCGCCTGCGATCCACCTAACTTTCTGCTTAATGAAGGATGCTTGGCTTTTGACAACATTGCTACACGAAATGGGCCGGATCCTACTACAATAGCTCACCTGTATAAGACGTGTATGGCACGAATATTGACGTATGGACTTGAGCTAATCCTGCCAGAGTTGGGACTCCTGAAACAACTTGAAGTCATTCAGAAGAAACTACTCAGGTAGTAGCTTTCAAATCCACCTAATGCTGCGGACCCATCCATATACATATTGAATGTAATTCTACCAATCGTGGTTCAAATCCATATTAAGGTGCTCAACCTCTTCAATAATATATGTAACTAATCCGAAAGACAGTCTGGAAAACATGATAGTAAGGCACCAGATAGCTGTTAAATCCAGAGCACGTCATAGCTGGTTCACCGACGTAAAGCTAATTTTGTGGAAATATCACTTTGAAGTCAGTATTGACCTTTATATCAGCTATCCCATCAAGAAGCAGGCTTGGAAAACTTTAACAAAGAGAGCCGTTAAAAATACTGGTAGCTGTCAATTGAAATACCTAAGCATTGAAAACTTTTCACCCGGTAAACTCCATCCTATCTTGCAGCTAGGCTGCCACCGTGACAATAAGGCCAGTAGAATCATGATCATGCTCAAAGTACAAGCTCAGTTATTTCGCTTAAACTGTAAGAGACTGGAACACAATATCCACAGCGTTAAAAGAAAGCCCAAGCAAGCCAGAATTTAAGTATCTGCTTCCGCAGTACCATTACTAATACTGCACACACATCTATCGTCATGATACCTGGAAGAGATTTTATGAGTATTCAACAGAAACAGAAAAATACCTAACAAACACGTTATTATTATTTTTTGCTATCGTCATTCGTCAATATCCGAATGAGGAAAGCTGCTGAATTTAACATGTCATGGAACCCAGCAGCCAGTAAATGTGAATTAACTGTATGTAGACTCCCGTCTCATATTCTCGCTGGGTTCCATTCTCGTGGGTTCCATATTCTCGCTGCAATATGACTTCTTGCTATAGTAACACCCAATGGTCCCCTACCGCTGTTTCCCATGGCGACACAGTAACCATGAAGTAACAAAAGATAGCAAACAACTTTTTCCAAAAATGTCCTGCTTATTAGTGAGTAAAATAGAAAGCTACAATGTACCAAAAAATCGTGAACCCTACTTCCCAAACTCGTCACTAACTCACAAAAACCTAATATATAAAACTTCTAGCTGATTGAAACATATCATCTGCTAATTTGTTTACATCATTGACATTATCAAGCCCCATGATCATTGACTCCGCCCCGCTGATAGACGACTAAAGTGTATGGAAAAAATAAGGGTCGCCATTTATAATAAGCTCATAAAGTTACTACGTCATAACACATTACCATGTAATACTTTTAGGGGTTTGCCAATCACTCGTCTTATATACAAACATTGGCATGACCTACCGCATACGGTATGATAGGACCACAATTTTGAACGATTTAAAAATAATTAATAGTGTATTCTTGAAGGCTTATTAACCTGGAAAGCATTCTTGACATTTTCTCTGGGGTTTGACTATGCTGGGCCACTGATTTTGCATTATGACTAACGCGTCAATTACTTTGCGCATTATGAAATGGTAAGCGCAAGAAATACATCTGCACGATTTATGCAGTCTTTGCTAAATGCATATTATAGATATGCTGTCATATGCAAGACTTCTGTATTATAGAGTAATACACATTAAAAATATGCATGCGTCATGCGTTATAAAGTAATGCATCATTGCATCATTTGAACATGTAATTGTTACATGTTTAGTAATGGAAATACATAGATAGCATATATAATCTGTTAGGCTATTATAAAATACCGGAGCTGACCTAATATAGAGTTAATATATCTTGTCACTTGTCTTTATTTCAAATAATTCAGAAAAAAACACAACGAAATTGAACTGTAATTACAGCATAAAGAAATGCAAAGAATCTGACAGTTAAATTACAGCTCAGAATCACGGTTTCCTACATATGACACCGAAGACAGCTAACAATAACAATTCAGAAACTATAGGGTTGTCATTCCACGGAATATTGACATTGAAGCATACCACGAAAATATACCTTGATTCGTTATATGTTCAACCTGAAATAAATAGCATTGAATCTTGAATCTATGACGTATATGACGTATGTATGCAAGGTATATTAATCTATATACCCGACATTTGCATGCTATAGTATAAATAATATATATTTAACTATAATTTACCTGCCATCAGTGATTATCAGGGGTCCATTCAGGAGAGTGAATATTTTCCGTTCGCCGAACAATTGGTAGGTCATGTGGTACGTTTGCCCTCCTGAACGAGCGAACAACTTTATAGGTGACTCTCCATCATTTGCCGTGAAAACAAAGATGGCGGCAAAATATACAGCATCGTCAACTGAGACACATTGGTTGTCAATTTAACCATAAATAATGCATACCAATGCGTTCTTAGCGATCTTGGTATTATGTTAGCCTTCCCCCAATATGTGTATGCTTGTGGATTGTTTCTGAGACCCTGATATTCATTATAACGTAATAAATATGACAACATAATGCATCAGATCTGACAAAAAGTTAACCCTCATAACTATCACGTGACGTCATAAAAGAATTCTCGTCGAAGTTACGCGTGACGAACAGCGAACATAAATAGGCGAACGTTCGCCCAACATTTTCCTTCGTGAACCCACTCCAGATGATAAATAAAAACTTATAACAAAATCAAAATGGCGGCCAGAGTCTGTTAAATTATGACGTTCGGGCAGGACTAGAGTAGTCCTTATATTTCCGAGAATTCTATCATTTTTTAAACAGCAAAATCCTGCGTAGAATTTAGAAATAAATAATAATAATAATTTTAATTTAGTGCCCAAAAGTAAACCTGACACGATTTGTAGTAACATAGCTACATATAATAAGTAACTCACCCAACAGGGATTCTGAATTGGCTCGTGAAACCGATGGAAGATGTACACTAGATTCAAGATTCAAGATTCAAAATTATTTATTTCATGCTTAATATATAGAATATATACATCACAGTTGGACAGTCCATCAAAGGCAGAACCTATGAATCGATGGACCCCCCCCCCCCCCTACACATAAAACAAGACATTACAATATATGGGGTGACAGCCGATACAAACATCTATAATATAACAATAACGCCTGTATAGGCGCAAACACAGAACGGTACAACATATATTTTTTGTACCATTTTGTCATGATTGTCCTAGAGTGTTTTACATATAAATGATCTTCATAATATTTTGTAATTGTCTTCCATCTAGGATATTTACTGTAGATTCAGGGCTTTTAATATGGTACATTGGGAGTGGGATGGGATGGGAGGGGATGGGAAGGGAGGGGTGTGTGTGTGTGTGTGTGTGTGTGTGTGTGTGTGTGTGTGTGTGTGTGTGTGTGTGTGTGTGTGTGTGCTCAACAATAACATAGCAGTATTAGAGTGAGAAAGTTGTTGGTGGGTATGACTGTAGATAAGTATTTTGTAGTAGACTGTCGACATTTGATATGTTCACTGAGAAAAAAGAATATCAGATGAGCGCTCAAGCTAATTGAGATCTGATATGGACCATCTATTTCGCTTCATTTCATGCTTTTCAGCGTGGTATAGCTCTCCTAAATTTGTTAACACCTACCACACTGATGGCAATATTCCATCTTCTATTATAAGCACATAAACCGGCACACAAGATACAGCAAATTCGGTGGACGATGTTGCTGTTTATGACTGCAGGATCTTCCACCAAACCAGCCTACAGAATGAAGCACCAGTTCCTCTGCTTTATTTTGAAAATTGATATCCCTGCCATCAGAGTGACAAGAGCTAGGGTTAGGGAAGAGGCGAAATCGTGAGACGTCGTCTATGCCGAATATGTCCACCAAGAAGATGACATATGGCCCAAACAAACATTTTTTTGACTTGCAGGCAAGCCGGCAAACTGACACAGATGCGCCTAATAACTAGACAATAATAATAATAATAATAATAATAATAATAATAATAATAATAATAATAATAATAATAATAATAATAATAATAATAATAATAATAATAATAACAACAGTAACAAGTCAGCTAGTATTTGAGACGAGTTTCTTATGGTAAATATAGACTGATAAAATGCTTGAAATAGTAAAAAGCATTGATGCAGAATTGGAATAGGTAAGGTGGGATTGACTCATACTGGCAGAAATCACCAACTGCAGGTACAGAGTAAATATGAGATCTGGCTGCTAGGTTAGAAAAATGATTAGGTTTGACACTATACGGATTCCAAAATATGAATGCCGAGCGTTGGTAGAAATGGCGGGAAGTTGTAAGCCCGGTAGCCGTTAAATGCGGAACCCGTAGTCGCCGGACACCACCAGCACCACATCGACCAAATTGTTGGAAAGTGTACATCTGGTTTCTTTGTTAGTGACACAGCAAACGAATATTGACATCAGATTGGTAAGAGACAAAGTCTAAAATCTAATGGTTTCGAGGAGACGTAATTAAGCAACACCAGTCAAATCATTCAAGAACAAACTAGAAATCGACTTCAAGGAAAGAAATTTAGAATTAAACTGAACAAGCCATACTACAACAAATAACTCTGAGGCAATAACAAGCCAATTGCTTACGCCTTGTAAAATGAGATTGGCGCATGCGTGGAGGAAAGTTTGATGTTTTCTAACAGCTCAAATCTTTGGGAAAAAACATCAGTAAAACTCGAATCTGAGCCTTTTTATCAGCGCATGTTATCATCAACACATCTAGGAAGGGATACAGCAACATTACAATACCATCAACACGTATTTAACGAACCTGTTCACCATTCCGGTATAGATACCAGTTTTTGAAATGAAAAAAATCATCAAAATTTCATCATGATTCATGGCCGTGTGCAGAATTCTCATCGATCATCGACTCACTTGTGTCTGTTTCTTATCATCATTATGTGCTTCATAAACATTCTCATCATCATGTGTTTAATAAACATTTTCACTGCACAGTCACCAGTTTTCAAAAATTCATCAATCATCAGATATCACATTTACAGTAGTAACATTTTGTACATTTTACCTCACCTCATCGACTCGTACTCACGTGATCAACATGTGTTATGAACATCTCTATCATTCTCATATCGTATCGTACCCGCTTGATCAACATGTGTTATAAACATTTCCATCATTCTCATATAACATTATCATCATTCAAGCTAATCATCATCTAACTATCGTTTACTTAATCCAACATGGCAACACTGTATCAAAGAGCAGCACTTAAGAATTCTATACTCCACCTACTGTACCTGTCTATATTACTGATAGTACTCTCTTTTGACACTGAATTAAAGCTAGGACCATATAAACTAAAGTATCCATGCCAGATCTGTGAAAAGGCAGTGAAATGGAAGCAAAGAGCTGTGGCCTGTGACGAGTGCATGAACTGGTACCATGTCAGCAGCCTACACATGACTACACCGGAATTGTATTAATTGTGGTTTGCCAAACTTCGCTACTAGCTTGTTCGAGTCAACGTTAGCTCTTGGTGCATCAAGTACTGATAATCCTCTAGCAACTAGCTTTACCAGTCAAACCACCAAGAGCCCTGGTCCTCCAATGGTATCCTCATCTCCGAAGAGATCAACAGCCAGCCACCAAGGTATGATCAGCACTCTCAAAGTTCTAGTCATCAACCTCCAGAGCATCAAAAATAAAAAAGAGGAGCTCTGGGTCTTAATTGACCAGTCAAACCCATGTATCATAATAGGCATCGAGACATGGCTTAAACCAGACATACGTAGCTCTGAAAATTTCCCACCTGGCTATAATGTCTATAGGAAGGACCGGAGTGATGCGCATGGCGGAATTTTGATCGCGATTAAGTCTGAATACATTAGCGAACTTGTTGATGGCAGTGATGATGATAGTGAAATAATCTTCACAAAGATTGCAATGCCCTCACAGAAACAATTGTTATCGGCTCCATATACCGACCACCAACCAGTGATACTGAGTACGCAGACACAGTATGTAACCAGATCGAGGCACTCGTCAATGCAAATAAGTCATCAGTCTTCTGGATCACAGGTGACTTCAACCTGCCAGACATCGCTTGGTCAACAAATACTACCATTGGACACCAATACAGAATTGGCATCAACCTACGCTTTATTGAGATGATCTCTAATATACATTGTGAACAAGTCGTCAACCAACCTACGTGGAATGATGCAATACTGAACCTCTTCATTACAAATAGATCGAGTCTAATAAATCGACAAGAAATGTTCCCTGGTATTGGTGACCATAACATCATTTTCGTGAACTCAAACATCAAGGCAACACGACAAAACCAGTTCCTAGAGAAATTCACCTTTGGTGAAAGGCTAACACTGATGCTATGAAACTGGAGGCAGTACGTTTCACATCATCCTTCACTGGGAAGTACTCAACCACAAGTGCCATTGAGGAAATGTGGAGTGACATAAAATCTAACCTCACATGTATTAGTGACATCATTTCACCAGATTCATCCAGTAACGCGAAAACGTTCTGGGCCTTCATTAAGAGCAAGAGATGTGAAATAAATGGCGTAGCACCACTCAGAAATACTAATGGTATCATTTACAGCGATGACCAGAGGAAAGCTGCAATTCTTAATGACCAATTTGTTTCAGTCTTTAACAAGAATGAAGACGACAACATTCCTGATAAGGGTCCAAGCCCATATCTGTAAAATAACAACTTGACTACAATATGGCGGATACTGAGACTGGGTTTTATTCACATGCTTAACCTATATATAGCTAATAGATTGATAAGTCTTAGTGGTGTTACAGTATAACTTTTTCATCGACTAGTTACCACACTCATGAAGGATAACTCATCCATTAAGCCTATATGTTACATCTCAGTTTTTCATTTTTGAGATATTAATGATTCATTATGACGATAAATGTTATACCATTAAGTGTTAGATATTAATTCATTACAGCAATAATCTAATATGATTAATTCGTACTATTAATTATTCGGTAGTAATTCATTACGACGATGATCTAATATGATTAAATCGTATTATTAATTATTAGATATTAATTAATTTCCAATATATATGTAATAAATCTATCAGTGTTCCAGTTTTAAATCTATGTCTCTGTAAGTTCTATGTTCTACGTGTATAAATGTTACTCGCTGTATTTATACAAAGTCTTTAAATCTGGCTGGTTTTCTGATAGTCCGACCACGTGATGTCTGAATGACTGCTAGAGATGATGTTTCAGAGCGTGGTGATGGCTCTATGGGTTCATTCACAAAGTGGTGCTGATCGCGCTGAGTAGCTGTTAGCATCTCGCTTTGTGGTGGAACATTTGTATCACTTGTTGATGTATTATCATCACTAACAAGATCTGACATGTATGGCTCGGGAGCTTTAATTAGGTCGCCCCTATTCTGACGATACACTGTGTTTCCAGACTCGACCATATTTGAACGAGGTTCATCACATATGTTTCTTACACACCCTTTTTTCCAACATTTCCGTCATTTATTCGAACAGTATAATTTATTGAAATGGGTTGTAATGGTTTAGTATTTCTGTCACAATAAAACTTTTGTTTTTGTTTCCTGTTAGAAAGGTTTGATGTCACAACACGAGTATTAATAATCCTTGGCTTTAAAAGGGTTTCATTTGTCAAATCAATGCTTTTGTTCGTCGTCCCATCAGTCTTTGAACTGGTGATCCTAGCAGTTCGTCTCGATGCATATTACGAAATTCCATTAAGGCTAAATACGGGTCTTTATTATCTGCTTTGGCTTTTAATAACAACCGTTTTGCCATCTGAACTGCTTTTTCTGCCATTCCATTCGAATGCGGGTATTTTGGGCTGGACGTAATATGCTTAAATTGATATGTATTAGCAAACACCTTGAATTCATGACAAGAGAATTGAGGACCATGATGGTCCAAGACCATTTCGTTCACAATTCCATAACATGCAAATTGTGATTTACACTGATATATTATTTCAGAAGATTTGGTTGTTCGCAATTGTGCGACTTCAAAGAATCCTGAATAATAATCAACAATAAGGGGGTACTGTTCAGAATTAAATTCAAACAAATCAGCGCCTACCTTTGACCAAGGTCTGTCTGGGATTTTATGAGGGAGTAGTGGTTCTTTGGCATTTTTGTTTCTGTATTCATTGCAAATAGCGCATCTTGAAACCATTTCTTCAATATTGGAATTATCCCTGGCCAAAGCACAACATCCCGTGCCTGACTTTTGCATTTCTCTATGCCCATATGAGCGCCATGTATTTGATTCAATATTTCAGCTCTCATAGAGTTGGGAAAAAGGAGCCTTTCCGATTTAAATAGCAAATTGTCATAGACAGATATTTCTTCTCGATAATTCCAAAATTCTCTGACTTCCGGTTCAGTTTCATCTCTATGGGTAGGCCACCCATTAAGAACAACTTCTTTCAGTTTTATTAAGACCTTGTCTGCGTCAGTTTCGCATTTTAATTGTAACAATTTGTCTTGCCAAACAGGCAATATGCTTATGATAGTAACAAGTAATTCATCGTCATAATGTCTATATTCAGTGCATCTGCGATATACAATTCCTTTCCATGTTTGTATTTTACGCAGTGATTGGACTTTTGTAATTTCATGAGCATTTTCTGTAATCGCAAAGGGATTTGATATAATGTTTTTGGAAATATTTCCTCAAGTGGTTTATGAGCCATTTCAATGTATACCAACGGTTGGCCATAAATATAGTCAAAAAATTTCTCACAGCCAAATACGATGGCAAGCATTTCTTTTTTAATCTGTGCTTAATTCTTTTTGCATATCAGCTAACGCTTGTGAAGCGTAAGCTACAGGCCGGCTGTCTTGCAATAAAACTGCTCCTAGCCCATCTGAGCTTGCATCTACTGATAAGGTTACTGGCCTATTTATGTCAAAATAGTTGAGCACTGGTGCCTGTGTGTGCGTGTATTTTGGCTTGTTGAAGCTATTCTCATGACTCTGATCCCAGTGCCACTCAACATCATTATGTGGTAACTGCCCTAAAGGGGCACTAACAGTAGACTGGATAGGCATGAATTTTGACATATAATTAATCACACCTAGAAATCGCTGTAAAGCAGGCTTGTCTGTAGGAGGCGGCATTTACTGTACAGCTGATATTTTCGTTTATCAGGTTTCAAACCCTGGCTGCTTAGTATATGTCCTACATAGCTAATTTCGTTAACACAGGTTTGACATGTATCCTTGATCAGTTTAAGATTACCCTTTCAAAAGCATTTCTTAGCCTTTGATCGTATTGCTCTCGGGTTTCTCCCCAGATTAAAATATCATCCACTATGCATTCGACACCTTCTGAAGTTTCAAAGATCTCCGACATTTTCCTTTGAAATATTTCTGACACCTATTTGATACCAAATGCTAACCGTTTAAATCTAAATCTGCCAAGGGGACTGTTAAATGTGCACAATTTTGAACTTTCATGTTCTAATTTCATTTGCCAATAGCCCGAGTTTGCATCTAGTTTTGAAAAGTATTTTGCTTTTGGTATTCTGGATGCAATCTCTTCTATTGTCACCATTGGATAATGCTCTCTTTAAATGGCCTTGTTCAAATCTCTTGGATCTAAGCTCACCATAATTTCATAATTTGATTTTGGTCTATCGCCATACTATTAACCAATTCATTTGGCTCTGCTACTTTTTCTATCACACCAAGATTCTCCATGTGAATTAATTCCGCTTTTAATTTATTTCGTGAAGCAATGGGTACTTTCCTAGGCGGATGCATGCACAGTTTTACAGATGGGTCTATTTTAATATGATGCTCACCATCGAGACAACCGAGTCCAGAGAAGACATCTTTGTATTCCTCAAATATATCCTCGTTGTCGTCACTATTGCTGATACCTAGAACATGTTTGATAACACCTAGTTTTTGGCTTGTTTCCAGACCGATTACGCTTGGTACAGGTTTATCCACGACCATCAATTCTAAATCATAGAATTTGTCCCTGTATTCGCACAATAGTGTTGATTTACCACACGGATGAAATTTATGTCCATCAAATATTACAAGTTTGACGTTTGCAGATTTCAATGTTTTACATCCAAGACGGCGAAATATTGTCTTTGACATACTATTGCATTCCACACCAGTGTCAATTTTGAACTTTTCAATAACATTTTTCACTTTTAAGTGTACGCTTCATTCAGTTTGCTTATCAGAATTGTCCTTTTCCATGGCTCCAATGAAGAAATCATTTACCGCATTTCCTCCTGACTCCATACTTTCAGTTAATCCATGCACATTTTTCTGCTGTGTTTGCTTAATCCTTGAGAAATATAGTTTAGCGAAATGTTTTTTCTGATTACAATACAGACAAGTTTTTCCATATGCTAGGCACTTGCGTGGTTCATGGTCATTTCCACAACATTTGCACTGAACTGATTGTTTCTGAATAAATCCCCGATTTTGGCTTGGTTTACCACTGTACATCGTTTTGACAGTTTTGCCGGATTTCAGCACACTATGCACATATTTATCCTCACCTTGTAGAGTTTAAGTTGCCTGCTGCTTAACTCAGCTGCCCTACACATGTCAATTGCCCTTTCAAGGGTTAAATCCGATTCTCTCCGGAGTCTGCTTCGAACAGAATTATCCAATATTCCACAAACAATCCGATCACGTATTAATGTGTCATGAAGCTGTCCAAATTCACAGCTGCTGGATTTGGTTCCAAGATCTGTCACATATTGGTCAATTGTTTCCACAGAACTTTGGCTTCGCGTTAAAAAGTTATGTCTTTCCCAAGTTATATTTTTCCTGGGATTACAGTAAATATGAACTTTCTCGCATAATACATCTAACTTTTCACTATCATCTTCGTTTTCGAACTCGAAGGTGTTATATATATCCCAAGCTTCCTCACCTATTATGTGTAGAAAGGTTGAAGACTGTACTTGCTGCGACTTTTCATTCAGTCCAGAAGCGATTTTGAACAATTCAAATCTTTGTTTCCACCTTTTCCAATTTTCAGACACATTGCTGTTCATTGCCAATGCACCCGGAGGCTTTAACTGGTCCATGTTTGCATTTATCTATTGATTACTACCTGACAGCATGTAAAATATGGTGGATACTGAGACTGGCTTTTATTCACATGCTTAGCCTATATATAGCTGATAGATTGATAAGGCTTAGTGGTGTTACAGTCTAACGGAGGCAACTCTTTCATCGACTAGTTAGCACACTCAAGAAGTATAACTCATTCATTAAGCCTATATGTTATAGTATCCATCAATGAGCCATGTACAGGTGACAGAGAAGGGAGCTTTTGTGCTCCTGAACAGACTTAATGTCAGCAAAACATTTGGCCCTGATAACATCTCACCATGGGCATTGAAACTCCTCTCATCAGAATTTGCACCTGCATTGACACATTCCTTC
The DNA here is from genome assembly GCA_034401795.1 of Chaetoderma sp. LZ-2023a. Classification (NCBI taxonomy): domain Eukaryota; kingdom Metazoa; phylum Mollusca; class Caudofoveata; order Chaetodermatida; family Chaetodermatidae; genus Chaetoderma; species Chaetoderma sp. LZ-2023a. The sequence goes on along the minus strand of CM067365.1, from coordinate 32,759,135 downwards.
CAAGCTTCTCTAGACCAAGGCATAGTTCCATCAGATTGGAAGCCAGCCCATGTTGTCCCTCTTTTAAAAAAAGGGGACACATCCAAAGCATCAAACTACCGTCCAGTATCATTGACATCCATCTGTTCAAAACTACTGGAGCATAGCATCCATTCAAGCCTCATGACACACTTCGACGAAAACACCATACTAATAGATGGCTAGCATGGATTTAGAAAAGGATGATCATGCGAGAGTCAGCTCATCAAAACAGTGCATGACTTAGCTAAAGGTATTGATGCTGGTCAACAGATCGATGCTATCCTGCTCGATTTTAGCAAGTCTTTTGACAAGGTCACACACAAACGCTTATTATATAAACTCAAATATTACGGAGTAACAGGCAACATGAACAAATGGGTGAAAGACTTCCTAGAAAATCGTCAACAGAAAGTTGTCCTCAATGTCAAATTTTCCACCGAAGCCTCTGGTGCATCAGGAGTACCTCAAGGGTCAGTCCTCGGTCCACATCTTTTCTTAGCCTTCATTAACGACCTGCCAGAAAGCGTCACAGTATCCACAACAAGACTCTTTGCAGATGACAGTTTTCTCCAAAAGGTTATTAAGGAAATAAGAGATAGCAAAGCACTACAAGAAGACTTAACCAGCTTGACGAAGTGGGAAGCTGATTGGTTGATTGGTGGGAAATGTCAAGTGGTACATATAACAAACATGATGAAGCCATCAACATTCACTTACTCGATCCATGACCAGCCACTAGAGAGTACATATAGCGCCAAATAACTTGGATTGTCCATCCACAAGAAACTCTTATGGAAAGAACACATTAAACTGACTGCGAAGAAAGCTGATCGCACAAGATCATTCCTCCAGCGTAATATCCATTCCTGCCCAATGAAAGTCAAGACACAGTGCTACACCACATTGGTGAGACCCATGCTCGAATACGCATCGATAATATGGGATCTGCATGCCAGACTAACATTGACAAACTGGAAGCAGTTCAGAGGAAATCAGCTCGCTTAATCAAGAATGACTACAGCCAGTACAGCAGTGTCACTGCAATGCTCCAGGAGCTAGAAATCCCAACTCTTGAAGAACGCTGTGCTAAATCCAATGTCACCATGAAGTACAGGATTGCCAATGACCTGATTGGCATCCCAAGCGATCAACTTCACCCAGTCAAGTCAGCTACCAGGAAGGCTAACAAAAACAACTTTTTACTACCACACAGCAGACTGACTAGCTTCCAAAAATCATTCTATCCAGATACAATCAGATTGTGGAATTCACTGCCTGCTGATGTCTTCGAGAGTCCAGACCTGGACACCTTCAAGCTGAAGGTCCAGTCTGTGAGGCTATGCTAATACATAATTAGCAATATCATGTTTTTAATAGTAAATACATTTTTTTTAAACTTCTCTCTGTTGCGACGCCTAGTACGACTATTCTCAAGCTATGAGTGATGTACTGTAATAGAAGAAGAAGAAGAAGAAGAAGAAGAAGAAGAAGGAGAAAATGATGATGATAATGATAATGATGATGATGATGATGATGATGATGACATGTTTATTTTCATCTCTTGTTTCCATAAAGTGCTGCCAACTGTGGTGTTTATTTCTGATTACTTACTAAGGTTTACTTAGGTTCCTTCTGACCGCAGGCCTAAGCCTTTATGGTCAGATCCTCATCATCATATTATGGTGCTCTGTCGCTACCGGATTCCAATGGTTCAGTGTAATTATGCATTAGTGGTTGGTCTTTCCAATGTCTATTGAGGTGAGCTTAAATGTGTTGACAAATTGCGTGTCTACAATGTGTTCTGCCAGCTTGTTCCAGACTTTTACAGCCCGAACTGCAAAGCAATTTGTCCTCAATTCGACCTTTGCCCTTGGTTGGAAAATTTTCCTATTATGCCCTCTATAGCCTCATCTCGTTCCACAACATCATTTCTTAGGGTGAAAAAACCTCCTGTTTCCATGTCATAGATACCAAGCAGCATCTTATAAAGTTCAATCATGCCCCCACGAACTCGTCGAAAAGCCAGTATTGGGAGCCTAAGTCTCCGAAATCTTTCTTCATAATGTAATTCCCGTAAGCCTGGTATCTGCTTCGTAGGCCTTCTCTGGACATTTTCTATTAGTGTTACCTGGGTTTTTTCTGAATGGGCTCCACACCGATGCTGCATAGTCCAGGTGGCTTCTAACCATTGCTTTATACAGTGGTATAAACGTCTTTGTCTAACGTGTAGATCACCTTATAGTATTTGCCTTAGATGGACTACATATTTACATATGTTGTTATACTAATAAGTAATTGCAAAATAAATCTACCTGAAGTGAATTGAATTGATTAAGGGTTGCTAACCGAGATAATGCGACAGACGGGATCTACGCCAGAAAGGAGAAGATAAATTGTCTAGCACGTTTTAGATAAATATTTGGAGAAATTTTCTACCCGTTTAAGTTGCAGCATTAATATGTTAGTCGAACACGTTTAGCACCAACCTTTGTTTCACTAGAGGTGTTTAAATCTCACATGATATTTATGCTTTTGGAGAAAATCCTACATGACACCAGTTTTCGATATAGTGTTATTGATTGATGGACAACCTCCCCCACCCCGCCCACCCCTACACATAAAACAAGACAATTACAGTTCATAGAATCGTGATCACGTCGGCTATATCTTGATTCTTACCCCTCGCATAGGTTTACTATGGGATATCGGTTTGCCCAAAAATCTGGTTAAAACACTGACTGTCTATAGAATAGATAAAATTATCTATAATGTTTTCAATGTCTACAGCATTTTAATAAGCTATCTCGGAGCTCCGAATGCGCATGTGCAGCAAACGTCAGGTCAAAGGTCAAAACACATAAACAAACCACTTTGTGTGCCTTCGCTTAGCAATAATCACAGCTTTTACGGTGTTTTCACTTTTCAGCTAAATGAACCTTTGGTTTTGCAAGCATCTCGCTTCATAAAAATAATATTCTTAAGTAGTAATCACCGCGTGTTTATAAACCCATATTGATTAAAACCTATAAAATTAATAGTTTGTAACTATTATTTATTTATTTATATATAATTAGCAGCCTCGGCGGTTAGCGCGTCGTCACCCCCCACCCCAACCCCCATACACGCACGTAGACCCCCAAAATAGACATGACCGAGGTGTCAAGAACATACAAATTTGTTATTAAATCTTTATAAAAAAAACCCTCATGTTCGGCGATATGTTTTAACCCATTTCCCCCAATATATGTTGACTGCTAACCATTTGGAAATTTATACCACATATCATATATAGGGCCTACATTCATAGGGGTGTACGAACGCACTTTGGCGGGGTGGGGTGGGGTGGGGGTGGTGCTAAACTATATGGGTGTGACCAAAACCTTAGGGACGCTATGGACGGATACACTGAGAGGAAAAACAAATCAGCGCCTACCTTTGACCAAGGTCTGTCTGGGATTTTATGAGGGAGTAGTGGTTCTTTGGCATTTTTGTTTCTGTATTCATTGCAAATAGCGCATCTTGAAACCATTTCTTCAATATTGGAATTATCCCTGGCCAAAGCACAACATCCCGTGCCTGACTTTTGCATTTTTCTATGCCCATATGAGCGCCATGTATTTGATTCAATATTTCAGCTCTCATAGAGTTGGGAAAAAGGAGCCTTTCCGATTTAAATAGCAAATTGTCATAGACAGATATTTCTTCTCGATAATTCCAAAATTCTCTGACTTCCGGTTCAGTTTCATCTCTATGGGTAGGCCACCCATTAAGAACAACTTCTTTCAGTTTTATTAAGACCTTGTCTGCGTCAGTTTCGCATTTTAATTGTAACAATTTGTCTTGCCAAACAGGCAATATGCTTATGATAGTAACAAGTAATTCATCGTCATAATGTCTATATTCAGTGCATCTGCGATATACAATTCCTTTCCATGTTTGTATTTTACGCAGTGATTGGACTTTTGTAATTTCATGAGCATTTTCTGTAATCGCAAAGGGATTTGATATAATGTTTTTGGAAATATTTCCTCAAGTGGTTTATGAGCCATTTCAATGTATACCAACGGTTGGCCATAAATATAGTCAAAAAATTTCTCACAGCCAAATACGATGGCAAGCATTTCTTTTTTAATCTGTGCTTAATTCTTTTTGCATATCAGCTAACGCTTGTGAAGCGTAAGCTACAGGCCGGCTGTCTTGCAATAAAACTGCTCCTAGCCCATCTGAGCTTGCATCTACTGATAAGGTTACTGGCCTATTTATGTCAAAATAGTTGAGCACTGGTGCCTGTGTGTGCGTGTATTTTGGCTTGTTGAAGCTATTCTCATGACTGATCCCAGTGCCACTCAACATCATTATGTGGTAACTGCCCTAAAGGGGCACTAACAGTAGACTGGATAGGCATGAATTTTGACATATAATTAATCACACCTAGAAATCGCTGTAAAGCAGGCTTGTCTGTAGGAGGCGGCATTTACTGTACAGCTGATATTTTCGTTTATCAGGTTTCAAACCCTGGCTGCTTAGTATATGTCCTACATAGCTAATTTCGTTAACACAGGTTTGACATGTATCCTTGATCAGTTTAAGATTACCCTTTCAAAAGCATTTCTTAGCCTTTGATCGTATTGCTCTCGGGTTTCTCCCCAGATTAAAATATCATCCACTATGCATTCGACACCTTCTGAAGTTTCAAAGATCTCCGACATTTTCCTTTGAAATATTTCTGACACCTATTTGATACCAAATGCTAACCGTTTAAATCTAAATCTGCCAAGGGGACTGTTAAATGTGCACAATTTTGAACTTTCATGTTCTAATTTCATTTGCCAATAGCCCGAGTTTGCATCTAGTTTTGAAAAGTATTTTGCTTTTGGTATTCTGGATGCAATCTCTTCTATTGTCACCATTGGATAATGCTCTCTTTAAATGGCCTTGTTCAAATCTCTTGGATCTAAGCTCACCATAATTTCATAATTTGATTTTGGTCTATCGCCATACTATTAACCAATTCATTTGGCTCTGATACTTTTTCTATCACACCAAGATTCTCCATGTGAATTAATTCCGCTTTTAATTTATTTCGTGAAGCAATGGGTACTTTCCTAGGCGGATGCATGCACAGTTTTACAGATGGGTCTATTTTAATATGATGCTCACCATCGAGACAACCGAGTCCAGAGAAGACATCTTTGTATTCCTCAAATATATCCTCGTTGTCGTCACTATTGCTGATACCTAGAACATGTTTGATAACACCTAGTTTTTGGCTTGTTTCCAGACCGATTACGCTTGGTACAGGTTTATCCACGACCATCAATTCTAAATCATAGAATTTGTCCCTGTATTCGCACAATAGTGTTGATTTACCACACGGATGAAATTTATGTCCATCAAATATTACAAGTTTGACGTTTGCAGATTTCAATGTTTTACATCCAAGACGGCGAAATATTGTCTTTGACATACTATTGCATTCCACACCAGTGTCAATTTTGAACTTTTCAATAACATTTTTCACTTTTAAGTGTACGCTTCATTCAGTTTGCTTATCAGAATTGTCCTTTTCCATGGCTCCAATGAAGAAATCATTTACCGCATTTCCTCCTGACTCCATACTTTCAGTTAATCCATGCACATTTTTCTGCTGTGTTTGCTTAATCCTTGAGAAATATAGTTTAGCGAAATGTTTTTTCTGATTACAATACAGACAAGTTTTTCCATATGCTAGGCACTTGCGTGGTTCATGGTCATTTCCACAACATTTGCACTGAACTGATTGTTTCTGAATAAATCCCCGATTTTGGCTTGGTTTACCACTGTACATCGTTTTGACAGTTTTGCCGGATTTCAGCACACTATGCACATATTTATCCTCACCTTGTAGAGTTTAAGTTGCCTGCTGCTTAACTCAGCTGCCCTACACATGTCAATTGCCCTTTCAAGGGTTAAATCCGATTCTCTCCGGAGTCTGCTTCGAACAGAATTATCCAATATTCCACAAACAATCCGATCACGTATTAATGTGTCATGAAGCTGTCCAAATTCACAGCTGCTGGATTTGGTTCCAAGATCTGTCACATATTGGTCAATTGTTTCCACAGAACTTTGGCTTCGCGTTAAAAAGTTATGTCTTTCCCAAGTTATATTTTTCCTGGGATTACAGTAAATATGAACTTTCTCGCATAATACATCTAACTTTTCACTATCATCTTCGTTTTCGAACTCGAAGGTGTTATATATATCCCAAGCTTCCTCACCTATTATGTGTAGAAAGGTTGAAGACTGTACTTGCTGCGACTTTTCATTCAGTCCAGAAGCGATTTTGAACAATTCAAATCTTTGTTTCCACCTTTTCCAATTTTCAGACACATTGCTGTTCATTGCCAATGCACCCGGAGGCTTTAACTGGTCCATGTTTGCATTTATCTATTGATTACTACCTGACAGCATGTAAAATATGGTGGATACTGAGACTGGCTTTTATTCACATGCTTAGCCTATATATAGCTGATAGATTGATAAGGCTTAGTGGTGTTACAGTCTAACGGAGGCAACTCTTTCATCGACTAGTTAGCACACTCAAGAAGTATAACTCATTCATTAAGCCTATATGTTATAGTATCCATCAATGAGCCATGTACAGGTGACAGAGAAGGGAGCTTTTGTGCTCCTGAACAGACTTAATGTCAGCAAAACATTTGGCCCTGATAACATCTCACCATGGGCATTGAAACTCCTCTCATCAGAATTTGCACCTGCATTGACACATTCCTTCCAAGCTTCTCTAGACCAAGGCATAGTTCCATCAGATTGGAAGCCAGCCCATGTTGTCCCTCTTTTAAAAAAAGGGGACACATCCAAAGCATCAAACTACCGTCCAGTATCATTGACATCCATCTGTTCAAAACTACTGGAGCATAGCATCCATTCAAGCCTCATGACACACTTCGACGAAAACACCATACTAATAGATGGCTAGCATGGATTTAGAAAAGGATGATCATGCGAGAGTCAGCTCATCAAAACAGTGCATGACTTAGCTAAAGGTATTGATGCTGGTCAACAGATCGATGCTATCCTGCTCGATTTTAGCAAGTCTTTTGACAAGGTCACACACAAACGCTTATTATATAAACTCAAATATTACGGAGTAACAGGCAACATGAACAAATGGGTGAAAGACTTCCTAGAAAATCGTCAACAGAAAGTTGTCCTCAATGTCAAATTTTCCACCGAAGCCTCTGGTGCATCAGGAGTACCTCAAGGGTCAGTCCTCGGTCCACATCTTTTCTTAGCCTTCATTAACGACCTGCCAGAAAGCGTCACAGTATCCACAACAAGACTCTTTGCAGATGACAGTTTTCTCCAAAAGGTTATTAAGGAAATAAGAGATAGCAAAGCACTACAAGAAGACTTAACCAGCTTGACGAAGTGGGAAGCTGATTGGTTGATTGGTGGGAAATGTCAAGTGGTACATATAACAAACATGATGAAGCCATCAACATTCACTTACTCGATCCATGACCAGCCACTAGAGAGTACATATAGCGCCAAATAACTTGGATTGTCCATCCACAAGAAACTCTTATGGAAAGAACACATTAAACTGACTGCGAAGAAAGCTGATCGCACAAGATCATTCCTCCAGCGTAATATCCATTCCTGCCCAATGAAAGTCAAGACACAGTGCTACACCACATTGGTGAGACCCATGCTCGAATACGCATCGATAATATGGGATCTGCATGCCAGACTAACATTGACAAACTGGAAGCAGTTCAGAGGAAATCAGCTCGCTTAATCAAGAATGACTACAGCCAGTACAGCAGTGTCACTGCAATGCTCCAGGAGCTAGAAATCCCAACTCTTGAAGAACGCTGTGCTAAATCCAATGTCACCATGAAGTACAGGATTGCCAATGACCTGATTGGCATCCCAAGCGATCAACTTCACCCAGTCAAGTCAGCTACCAGGAAGGCTAACAAAAACAACTTTTTACTACCACACAGCAGACTGACTAGCTTCCAAAAATCATTCTATCCAGATACAATCAGATTGTGGAATTCACTGCCTGCTGATGTCTTCGAGAGTCCAGACCTGGACACCTTCAAGCTGAAGGTCCAGTCTGTGAGGCTATGCTAATACATAATTAGCAATATCATGTTTTTAATAGTAAATACATTTTTTTTAAACTTCTCTCTGTTGCGACGCCTAGTACGACTATTCTCAAGCTATGAGTGATGTACTGTAATAGAAGAAGAAGAAGAAGAAGAAGAAGAAGAAGGAGAAAATGATGATGATAATGATAATGATGATGATGATGATGATGATGATGACATGTTTATTTTCATCTCTTGTTTCCATAAAGTGCTGCCAACTGTGGTGTTTATTTCTGATTACTTACTAAGGTTTACTTAGGTTCCTTCTGACCGCAGGCCTAAGCCTTTATGGTCAGATCCTCATCATCATATTATGGTGCTCTGTCGCTACCGGATTCCAATGGTTCAGTGTAATTATGCATTAGTGGTTGGTCTTTCCAATGTCTATTGAGGTGAGCTTAAATGTGTTGACAAATTGCGTGTCTACAATGTGTTCTGCCAGCTTGTTCCAGACTTTTACAGCCCGAACTGCAAAGCAATTTGTCCTCAATTCGACCTTTGCCCTTGGTTGGAAAATTTTCCTATTATGCCCTCTATAGCCTCATCTCGTTCCACAACATCATTTCTTAGGGTGAAAAAACCTCCTGTTTCCATGTCATAGATACCAAGCAGCATCTTATAAAGTTCAATCATGCCCCCACGAACTCGTCGAAAAGCCAGTATTGGGAGCCTAAGTCTCCGAAATCTTTCTTCATAATGTAATTCCCGTAAGCCTGGTATCTGCTTCGTAGGCCTTCTCTGGACATTTTCTATTAGTGTTACCTGGGTTTTTTCTGAATGGGCTCCACACCGATGCTGCATAGTCCAGGTGGCTTCTAACCATTGCTTTATACAGTGGTATAAACGTCTTTGTCTAACGTGTAGATCACCTTATAGTATTTGCCTTAGATGGACTACATATTTACATATGTTGTTATACTAATAAGTAATTGCAAAATAAATCTACCTGAAGTGAATTGAATTGATTAAGGGTTGCTAACCGAGATAATGCGACAGACGGGATCTACGCCAGAAAGGAGAAGATAAATTGTCTAGCACGTTTTAGATAAATATTTGGAGAAATTTTCTACCCGTTTAAGTTGCAGCATTAATATGTTAGTCGAACACGTTTAGCACCAACCTTTGTTTCACTAGAGGTGTTTAAATCTCACATGATATTTATGCTTTTGGAGAAAATCCTACATGACACCAGTTTTCGATATAGTGTTATTGATTGATGGACAACCTCCCCCACCCCGCCCACCCCTACACATAAAACAAGACAATTACAGTTCATAGAATCGTGATCACGTCGGCTATATCTTGATTCTTACCCCTCGCATAGGTTTACTATGGGATATCGGTTTGCCCAAAAATCTGGTTAAAACACTGACTGTCTATAGAATAGATAAAATTATCTATAATGTTTTCAATGTCTACAGCATTTTAATAAGCTATCTCGGAGCTCCGAATGCGCATGTGCAGCAAACGTCAGGTCAAAGGTCAAAACACATAAACAAACCACTTTGTGTGCCTTCGCTTAGCAATAATCACAGCTTTTACGGTGTTTTCACTTTTCAGCTAAATGAACCTTTGGTTTTGCAAGCATCTCGCTTCATAAAAATAATATTCTTAAGTAGTAATCACCGCGTGTTTATAAACCCATATTGATTAAAACCTATAAAATTAATAGTTTGTAACTATTATTTATTTATTTATATATAATTAGCAGCCTCGGCGGTTAGCGCGTCGTCACCCCCCACCCCAACCCCCATACACGCACGTAGACCCCCAAAATAGACATGACCGAGGTGTCAAGAACATACAAATTTGTTATTAAATCTTTATAAAAAAAACCCCTCATGTTCGGCGATATGTTTTAACCCATTTCCCCCAATATATGTTGACTGCTAACCATTTGGAAATTTATACCACATATCATATATAGGGCCTACATTCATAGGGGTGTACGAACGCACTTTGGCGGGGTGGGGTGGGGTGGGGGTGGTGCTAAACTATATGGGTGTGACCAAAACCTTAGGGACGCTATGGACGGATACACTGAGAGGAAAAACAAATCAGCGCCTACCTTTGACCAAGGTCTGTCTGGGATTTTATGAGGGAGTAGTGGTTCTTTGGCATTTTTGTTTCTGTATTCATTGCAAATAGCGCATCTTGAAACCATTTCTTCAATATTGGAATTATCCCTGGCCAAAGCACAACATCCCGTGCCTGACTTTTGCATTTTTCTATGCCCATATGAGCGCCATGTATTTGATTCAATATTTCAGCTCTCATAGAGTTGGGAAAAAGGAGCCTTTCCGATTTAAATAGCAAATTGTCATAGACAGATATTTCTTCTCGATAATTCCAAAATTCTCTGACTTCCGGTTCAGTTTCATCTCTATGGGTAGGCCACCCATTAAGAACAACTTCTTTCAGTTTTATTAAGACCTTGTCTGCGTCAGTTTCGCATTTTAATTGTAACAATTTGTCTTGCCAAACAGGCAATATGCTTATGATAGTAACAAGTAATTCATCGTCATAATGTCTATATTCAGTGCATCTGCGATATACAATTCCTTTCCATGTTTGTATTTTACGCAGTGATTGGACTTTTGTAATTTCATGAGCATTTTCTGTAATCGCAAAGGGATTTGATATAATGTTTTTGGAAATATTTCCTCAAGTGGTTTATGAGCCATTTCAATGTATACCAACGGTTGGCCATAAATATAGTCAAAAAATTTCTCACAGCCAAATACGATGGCAAGCATTTCTTTTTTAATCTGTGCTTAATTCTTTTTGCATATCAGCTAACGCTTGTGAAGCGTAAGCTACAGGCCGGCTGTCTTGCAATAAAACTGCTCCTAGCCCATCTGAGCTTGCATCTACTGATAAGGTTACTGGCCTATTTATGTCAAAATAGTTGAGCACTGGTGCCTGTGTGTGCGTGTATTTTGGCTTGTTGAAGCTATTCTCATGACTGATCCCAGTGCCACTCAACATCATTATGTGGTAACTGCCCTAAAGGGGCACTAACAGTAGACTGGATAGGCATGAATTTTGACATATAATTAATCACACCTAGAAATCGCTGTAAAGCAGGCTTGTCTGTAGGAGGCGGCATTTACTGTACAGCTGATATTTTCGTTTATCAGGTTTCAAACCCTGGCTGCTTAGTATATGTCCTACATAGCTAATTTCGTTAACACAGGTTTGACATGTATCCTTGATCAGTTTAAGATTACCCTTTCAAAAGCATTTCTTAGCCTTTGATCGTATTGCTCTCGGGTTTCTCCCCAGATTAAAATATCATCCACTATGCATTCGACACCTTCTGAAGTTTCAAAGATCTCCGACATTTTCCTTTGAAATATTTCTGACACCTATTTGATACCAAATGCTAACCGTTTAAATCTAAATCTGCCAAGGGGACTGTTAAATGTGCACAATTTTGAACTTTCATGTTCTAATTTCATTTGCCAATAGCCCGAGTTTGCATCTAGTTTTGAAAAGTATTTTGCTTTTGGTATTCTGGATGCAATCTCTTCTATTGTCACCATTGGATAATGCTCTCTTTAAATGGCCTTGTTCAAATCTCTTGGATCTAAGCTCACCATAATTTCATAATTTGATTTTGGTCTATCGCCATACTATTAACCAATTCATTTGGCTCTGATACTTTTTCTATCACACCAAGATTCTCCATGTGAATTAATTCCGCTTTTAATTTATTTCGTGAAGCAATGGGTACTTTCCTAGGCGGATGCATGCACAGTTTTACAGATGGGTCTATTTTAATATGATGCTCACCATCGAGACAACCGAGTCCAGAGAAGACATCTTTGTATTCCTCAAATATATCCTCGTTGTCGTCACTATTGCTGATACCTAGAACATGTTTGATAACACCTAGTTTTTGGCTTGTTTCCAGACCGATTACGCTTGGTACAGGTTTATCCACGACCATCAATTCTAAATCATAGAATTTGTCCCTGTATTCGCACAATAGTGTTGATTTACCACACGGATGAAATTTATGTCCATCAAATATTACAAGTTTGACGTTTGCAGATTTCAATGTTTTACATCCAAGACGGCGAAATATTGTCTTTGACATACTATTGCATTCCACACCAGTGTCAATTTTGAACTTTTCAATAACATTTTTCACTTTTAAGTGTACGCTTCATTCAGTTTGCTTATCAGAATTGTCCTTTTCCATGGCTCCAATGAAGAAATCATTTACCGCATTTCCTCCTGACTCCATACTTTCAGTTAATCCATGCACATTTTTCTGCTGTGTTTGCTTAATCCTTGAGAAATATAGTTTAGCGAAATGTTTTTTCTGATTACAATACAGACAAGTTTTTCCATATGCTAGGCACTTGCGTGGTTCATGGTCATTTCCACAACATTTGCACTGAACTGATTGTTTCTGAATAAATCCCCGATTTTGGCTTGGTTTACCACTGTACATCCTTTTGACAGTTTTGCCGGATTTCAGCACACTATGCACATATTTATCCTCACCTTGTAGAGTTTAAGTTGCCTGCTGCTTAACTCAGCTGCCCTACACATGTCAATTGCCCTTTCAAGGGTTAAATCCGATTCTCTCCGGAGTCTGCTTCGAACAGAATTATCCAATATTCCACAAACAATCCGATCACGTATTAATGTGTCATGAAGCTGTCCAAATTCACAGCTGCTGGATTTGGTTCCAAGATCTGTCACATATTGGTCAATTGTTTCCACAGAACTTTGGCTTCGCGTTAAAAAGTTATGTCTTTCCCAAGTTATATTTTTCCTGGGATTACAGTAAATATGAACTTTCTCGCATAATACATCTAACTTTTCACTATCATCTTCGTTTTCGAACTCGAAGGTGTTATATATATCCCAAGCTTCCTCACCTATTATGTGTAGAAAGGTTGAAGACTGTACTTGCTGCGACTTTTCATTCAGTCCAGAAGCGAATTTGAACAATTCAAATCTTTGTTTCCACCTTTTCCAATTTTCAGACACATTGCTGTTCATTGCCAATGCACCCGGAGGCTTTAACTGGTCCATGTTTGCATTTATCTATTGATTACTACCTGACAGCATGTAAAATATGGTGGATACTGAGACTGGCTTTTATTCACATGCTTAGCCTATATATAGCTGATAGATTGATAAGGCTTAGTGGTGTTACAGTCTAACGGAGGCAACTCTTTCATCGACTAGTTAGCACACTCAAGAAGTATAACTCATTCATTAAGCCTATATGTTATAGTATCCATCAATGAGCCATGTACAGGTGACAGAGAAGGGAGCTTTTGTGCTCCTGAACAGACTTAATGTCAGCAAAACATTTGGCCCTGATAACATCTCACCATGGGCATTGAAACTCCTCTCATCAGAATTTGCACCTGCATTGACACATTCCTTCCAAGCTTCTCTAGACCAAGGCATAGTTCCATCAGATTGGAAGCCAGCCCATGTTGTCCCTCTTTTAAAAAAGGGGACACATCCAAAGCATCAAACTACCGTCCAGTATCATTGACATCCATCTGTTCAAAACTACTGGAGCATAGCATCCATTCAAGCCTCATGACACACTTCGACGAAAACACCATACTAATAGATGGCTAGCATGGATTTAGAAAAAGATGATCATGCGAGAGTCAGCTCATCAAAACAGTGCATGACTTAGCTAAAGGTATTGATGCTGGTCAACAGATCGATGCTATCCTGCTCGATTTTAGCAAGTCTTTTGACAAGGTCACACACAAACGCTTATTATATAAACTCAAATATTACGGAGTAACAGGCAACATGAACAAATGGGTGAAAGACTTCCTAGAAAATCGTCAACAGAAAGTTGTCCTCAATGTCAAATTTTCCACCGAAGCCTCTGGTGCATCAGGAGTACCTCAAGGGTCAGTCCTCGGTCCACATCTTTTCTTAGCCTTCATTAATGACCTGCCAGAAAGCGTCACAGTATCCACAACAAGACTCTTTGCAGATGACAGTTTTCTCCAACAGGTTATTAAGGAAATAAGAGATAGCAAAGCACTACAAGAAGACTTAACCAGCTTGACGAAGTGGGAAGCTGATTGGTTGATTGGTGGGAAATGTCAAGTGGTACATATAACAAACATGATGAAGCCATCAACATTCACTTACTCGATCCATGACCAGCCACTAGAGAGTACATATAGCGCCAAATAACTTGGATTGTCCATCCACAAGAAACTCTTATGGAAAGAACACATTAAACTGACTGCGAAGAAAGCTGATCGCACAAGATCATTCCTCCAGCGTAATATCCATTCCTGCCCAATGAAAGTCAAGACACAGTGCTACACCACATTGGTGAGACCCATGCTCGAATACGCATCGATAATATGGGATCTGCATGCCAGACTAACATTGACAAACTGGAAGCAGTTCAGAGGAAATCAGCTCGCTTAATCAAGAATGACTACAGCCAGTACAGCAGTGTCACTGCAATGCTCCAGGAGCTAGAAATCCCAACTCTTGAAGAACGCTGTGCTAAATCCAATGTCACCATGAAGTACAGGATTGCCAATGACCTGATTGGCATCCCAAGCGATCAACTTCACCCAGTCAAGTCAGCTACCAGGAAGGCTAACAAAAACAACTTTTTACTACCACACAGCAGACTGACTAGCTTCCAAAAATCATTCTATCCAGATACAATCAGATTGTGGAATTCACTGCCTGCTGATGTCTTCGAGAGTCCAGACCTGGACACCTTCAAGCTGAAGGTCCAGTCTGTGAGGCTATGCTAATACATAATTAGCAATATCATGTTTTTAATAGTAAATACATTTTTTTTAAACTTCTCTCTGTTGCGACGCCTAGTACGACTATTCTCAAGCTATGAGTGATGTACTGTAATAGAAGAAGAAGAAGAAGAAGAAGAAGGAGAAAATGATGATGATAATGATAATGATGATGATGATGATGATGACATGTTTATTTTCATCTCTTGTTTCCATAAAGTGCTGCCAACTGTGGTGTTTATTTCTGATTACTTACTAAGGTTTA
Source organism: Chaetoderma sp. LZ-2023a (assembly GCA_034401795.1). Classification (NCBI taxonomy): domain Eukaryota; kingdom Metazoa; phylum Mollusca; class Caudofoveata; order Chaetodermatida; family Chaetodermatidae; genus Chaetoderma; species Chaetoderma sp. LZ-2023a. Next base: position 32,743,914 of record CM067365.1, on the reverse strand, counting down.
CTTAGGTTCCTTCTGACCGCAGGCCTAAGCCTTTATGGTCAGATCCTCATCATCATATTATGGTGCTCTGTCGCTACCGGATTCCAATGGTTCAGTGTAATTATGCATTAGTGGTTGGTCTTTCCAATGTCTATTGAGGTGAGCTTAAATGTGTTGACAAATTGCGTGTCTACAATGTGTTCTGCCAGCTTGTTCCAGACTTTTACAGCCCGAACTGCAAAGCAATTTGTCCTCAATTCGACCTTTGCCCTTGGTTGGAAAATTTTCCTATTATGCCCTCTATAGCCTCATCTCGTTCCACAACATCATTTCTTAGGGTGAAAAAACCTGTTTCCATGTCATAGATACCAAGCAGCATCTTATAAAGTTCAATCATGCCCCCACGAACTCGTCGAAAAGCCAGTATTGGGAGCCTAAGTCTCCGAAATCTTTCTTCATAATGTAATTCCCGTAAGCCTGGTATCTGCTTCGTAGGCCTTCTCTGGACATTTTCTATTAGTGTTACCTGGGTTTTTTCTGAATGGGCTCCACACCGATGCTGCATAGTCCAGGTGGCTTCTAACCATTGCTTTATACAGTGGTATAAACGTCTTTGTCTAACGTGTAGATCACCTTATAGTATTTGCCTTAGATGGACTACATATTTACATATGTTATTATACTAATAAGTAATTGCAAAATAAATCTACCTGAAGTGAATTGAATTGATTAAGGGTTGCTAACCGAGATAATGCGACAGACGGGATCTACGCCAGAAAGGAGAAGATAAATTGTCTAGCACGTTTTAGATAAATATTTGGAGAAATTTTCTACCCGTTTAAGTTGCAGCATTAATATGTTAGTCGAACACGTTTAGCACCAACCTTTGTTTCACTAGAGGTGTTTAAATCTCACATGATATTTATGCTTTTGGAGAAAATCCTACATGACACCAGTTTTCGATATAGTGTTATTGATCGATGGACAACCTCCCCCACCCCGCCCACCCCTACACATAAAACAAGACAATTACAGTTCATAGAATCGTGATCACGTCGGCTATATCTTGATTCTTACCCCTCGCATAGGTTTACTATGGGATATCGGTTTGCCCAAAAATCTGGTTAAAACACTGACTGTCTATAGAATAGATAAAATTATCTATAATGTTTTCAATGTCTACAGCATTTTAATAAGCTATCTCGGAGCTCCGAATGCGCATGTGCAGCAAACGTCAGGTCAAAGGTCAAAACACATAAACAAACCACTTTGTGTGCCTTCGCTTAGCAATAATCACAGCTTTTACGGTGTTTTCACTTTTCAGCTAAATGAACCTTTGGTTTTGCAAGCATCTCGCTTCATAAAAATAATATTCTTAAGTAGTAATCACCGCGTGTTTATAAACCCATATTGATTAAAACCTATAAAATTAATAGTTTGTAACTATTATTTATTTATTTATATATAATTAGCAGCCTCGGCGGTTAGCGCGTCGTCACCCCCACCCCAACCCCCATACACGCACGTAGACCCCCAAAATAGACATGACCGAGGTGTCAAGAACATACATATTTGTTATTAAATCTTTATAAAAAAAAACCCCATGTTCGGCGATATGTTTTAACCCATTTCCCCCAATATATGTTGACTGCTAACCATTTGGAAATTTATACCACATATCATATATAGGGCCTACATTCATAGGGGTGTACGAACGCACTTTGGCGGGGTGGGGTGGGGTGGGGGTGGTGCTAAACTATATGGGTGTGACCAAAACCTTAGGGACGCTATGGACGGATAAACTGAGAGGAAAAATCCCCCCCCCCACCCCCACCCCCACCCACCCCTACGCCTATGTATATGGCAAGCATCTCGAAAATTTAAAAGCGAACTTGTCCCTGTATGGTATCTGTATTAAATCCAATAAATGAACTTGTAATGTTCTGGAAACAAGTATTTTTTTTAGATTTATGTTCGTGATACCCACCAACCCACCACTCCACCCATAGACCATACCCACCTTCAGCAATGGCAATCTGGTGATTTTTTGTTTGAAAAATCCAAATCTGTAAACCAAATTAGGGTATGTTGTGGTGCATTGTTTTAATTTTATTTTAAGAGCAACCCTATGTCTAAACTACAATTAAAGTATTAGAAGGATTCTCAGATCGAGCTTAATCTTCAAAGATTTGGGATTTTGGGAATTGGGAAGATCTAACTCACACCCTCCCGACACTGCCTCCTGCCACACTGTCAATCAAATAAGTTGTCAGAATGCAATTACTGATCACCCATGCGCCTACACAATCTAGCAATCAAAGGAGCAACAAGTCAGCCACTAGAGCAATCAGAATATTCATTAAGTCAATCAATGATTAAAGAATAAAGAAATAAATCAATCAATAGTTGGATTCAATTCAATTCAATTACAGCCAGGCATGCGATCGTTCGGCCAATCCATTAGGCATATATACGCACCATTGCAGTGGTGTAGCCCTAGCGTCATGTATGGGGCGGTTTGGGCTACCAACTAACTGCATGAGAGTGATCGACCGACTCACAGACTGACCAACTGACTCGCTCGCTCGCTCGCCTGCCCGCCCGCCCACACGCACACTCACTCACACTCACACTCACCTCACTCACCTCACTCACCTCACTCACCTCACTCACTCACTCACTCACTCACTCACTCACTCACTCAACTGCCTGAGTGAGTGATCGACCAACCAACCAACAGAGTACTGACTGGCTAGCTGGCTGGTCGCTCACTCACTCACTCACTCACTCACTCACCGACCAACCGACCGACGCACGAGTGAGTGACTGATAAACTGTGTGGGTGAGTGAGTAAGTGACAGGCCGATTAACCAACTGGCTGGTAAACCGACCAACTAACTGGCTGACCGAGTGGGTCGGTGGTGGAAGGGGCCATAGGTGGATGTTCGTCTGCCGCCGGGGCTGCCACACACCTGGTTGTCTGGCTGCCGCCGTGGCTGATTGCCTGCCATGGCTGCCTGATTGCCTGTCTGCCCTGCTCTGGCTGCCTGTTTTCCTGATTGGCTGTTTGCCTTGATTACTGCCTAATTGTGTGCCCTGCCCTGCACAGCCCAGTCCTGGCTGCATGCCTGACTGCTCTGGCTACCTGTCATTCCCTCACTGACTGCCTGCCTGCCTGTCTGTCCTCCACTAGCTGCCTGATTGCCTGCCAGCCCTGCCCCGGCTGCCTGATTGCTTGCCCTGCCCTGGCTGCCTGCCCTGCTCTGGTTGCCTGTCATGCCCTGACTGACTGCCTGCCCTGGCTGCATGCCTTCCTGTCCTCCCTTGGCTGCCTGATTACATGGTTGCCATGCCATGCCCTTGCTGCCTGCCTGCTCTGATCTGGCTGTCTGATTACCTGCCATGTCCTGACTGACTGCCAGCACTGGTTGGCTGCCTGCCTGCCCTCCCTCCCTGGCTGCCTGATGCCTGCCTGCCCTACCCTGGCTGCCTGATTGCCTGCCTGCCCTCCCCTGGCTGCCTGATTACCTGCCATGCCCTGACTGACTGCCAGCACTGGCTGGCTGGATACCTGCCCTCCCGTGCTTGCCTGATGCCTGCTTGCTCTCCCCTGGCTGCCTGCCTTCCCTCCCATGACTGCTTGATTGCCTACCTGTCCTCTCCTGGCTGCCTGCTGCCCTGCCATTGCTGCCTGATTGCTTGCCCTGCCCTGTCTGCTTGGCCTGGCTGCCGGTCCTGCCCTGGCTACCTGCCTCAGTGGTTTGTTTGACTGATGTTTATTTATGGATAATATGATTAACATAATTAAACTCCGTTTGGGACAATTCCTTTATCAATGAACGCGCATGTATTTACATTGAATGATTACATTAGGTAGCCATGCCTTTAGGAGACTAGAGGATTATAGTGTTAAATTGGGAATATTAGAACAATGAAATTGTAAGACCCAAGTATGCATAGTACCATACACACAAGCAATATAGGCCTAACTATGAAGCTGGTGTACACGCGTAGGCCTACACTGTCAGTCTCGCGTAATCGCTGACACTACATAGACTTAAAAATAAGCTTATTGTAATTGTAGTTCTAAAATACGTATAATAACTACATTTATTTATTGAAATTATGGAAAATACACTAGTGTGAATCCACTTATAATCGTAACAGCTAATTAATGGGCCGAATTGGCACTGGGGCGAATGCGCTTGACCGCCTCCAGTTGCGTAAATATTATTTGATTTTCTAATTCTGCCGCATAAATATCTTGATATGATTCCATATCAAGCTGTCGCTAAGAAGTTCACACATAAGAACACCATAAAACACGCAGGTATGAGGAGGAAAATTCGTAGCGCAGCATTCATAATCACAGAGCTGTCAGACTCGAGAAATTTGGTTATGTGCTTTGACCTTTGACATTACCCATAATTCTTTGCGACGCCGTAACTCTGAGATAGCTTATAAGTAAGGCAATACTTCTATGATGCTTTTTTCGCAATATGAAGAACGTGACAAAATCAAATAACACATAAACGCAAGTTACCACTTCGTGAGAGCTAAGAATAAGGATATATCCGTATCCAGTTTCGGTGAGGCTCTAGTTTCGGTGAACTTTCGTTACGCATGCGCTGTGTAAGTTCTCGTGATGTCATAATTTTGTAGTCAAACAGTACGGTAATTTTCGGTAACACTTGCCCTGTTTATCCTCAAAATGCACATTAAAATGTTAAGTGAGCACTAAATCAACTTTACAGGGGTGTAGATTTGTGGCGAACGGTTGAGCGCGTTCGCGTGGAAGTTATGCAAACACGATTTTAGGAGACCTATATCCGTTCTCCATAAAATACCTATTTTCGTTCACCATAAAAAAATTCAGCACAGTAGGTTCTCAGTACTAAGTACACTTAGTAGTTAATATATTAATTGTTTTCATATGATAGACATAATAGTTACATGAAATAATCGATTCGTGTCGTCAAAATATGTTCGGCGAATGGCTTTTTATTGCGGCAGACTTGCGGGTTATTGTGAGTTTCAAGTCCGCCACAATAAAAAGTGTAACCAGCTCTCACGAATTTAGTAGATAGCTTGACCATTCTTCTTAACTTGCACTCTTCAAACTGACAATTTACTGGAAATGCGATCTACTGGAAATAAGAGTTACTACGCACCAGTTTTCCTGACATATAGACCTGTTTTCTCGGTCGCTCCAAAGTAATGAATCACTTAAATATTGGGTGGTATTACTCTCGGAACCTTCCAGTAATAATATATTGGGTCATATTTTATGCCAAAATTAGAATTATTTTGATGTAATAAATGATCTTTATTGAAGATACACAATATTTAGGCGGTCCTATTTAATAATTTCTCTTCCACCAGTATCAGAGTGAGAAAATTGTTGGTGGGTATGGCTGTAGATAAATATTTTGTAGTAGAGTACCGACATCTGATATATCCACTGAGAAAAGGAATATCAGATGAACGTTCAAGCTAATTGAGATCTGATAGGGACCATCTTCTATTTTGGTTCATTTTATGCTTTTCAGCATGGTATAGCTCTCCTAAATTTATTAACACCTACCACTCTGATGGCAATATTCCATCTTCTTCAATCAATACTTACCATTCTATTACTTCTGATAACATGCTATCCAGATAGCTGGCTCTAGGAATGTAGACGTAGTAAGCTTTACCGGCTCCTGGAACCGGGTACCTGGTCCCAACAAATGGGTACCCTTTTGCCAGTGAGGCTCATTGTTGTTTGCATAGCAACAAGAGCACACATGCTTTCTTTGCATTTGGAAATATCATAGTGAATTTAAAATCATTTTCTGTGCCTGTGGTAGCTGTTTTGCACTTCAAGGATTACTGGATTATCATGGTAGGAGCCGTTGAAACTCAGGTCATATATTTCCATGTTATTCCATAGTTGTAAAAGACTTAGGTCTATAAAATTTCATCTGTGTCGCATGTTCCAATTTCTTACCCCGAATCTGGGACATGTGTTAACAACGAAATATGCCAGATTGGTCGCCTTCCTTTAATCCCAACAGGCGATCGGCAGATATGAAATAAGGTGTTGGCTAACATTGTTTTAAACACAAAAATCGGCTGATGTCGTTCTCCGTATTATCCGAGCGTGTGATGTCACACCCAGGTTTATTCTCAGATTTTTATGTGAAGAAAATATTTCATTAATTCACGCATCTTGTTCTGGGTGCTGCGTACTTCATTGTACCAGAAAACTTTGGAATTTTCAACAAGTTTTCGTGTTATCACGATCTGTTTGCAGTGATCGGTGGTTTCAAAATTCTTCATTAATATGTGTGGTCAACGGTTTTACCGTGCTTTACAGCAGTTTGTTTTAGGGTTGGGCGATATTGCTCAAGGCATGACGATATCGGTTTCTCATTAAAATACCGCGGTGTCATGATATATCGTCATTTGGGTGGGGTGTGGAGTTAGGGTGTTTTCACATCAAGAGTATACTTACCTCCCTAATACTTTTGATATTGCTAAATATTGGCGTTCACTCAATAAAACACTCAGATTAAAAACAGTTAGGTGCCCCTACTGGGCAGGTAGACAGAGGTAGTCAGGCGGATGCCGGCCCCACCACCGCGCATGCGCCGACTACTACTTCCTCTTTGCTAATTTATTGGCAGAGAGTTCACATGCGTTTGTGCTTGTTAAAAAGTTTTCACTCGTTTACCTGTGTAAAATCGTCTGAATATACCTGGAAAGAAAGAGAAAGATGTCAGAAAGGGCGACTTCTCCGGAGGAGGGAGCTGGATCTCTTTATCAGGTGATTTCAACTATATTCTAGCGAGTTTTTCCCCGGTGTAATGTGTTTCCGGGACTCGCGCTTACCGTGATGAGCGCCGGTTTGAGTTGGTTTTTTCAACTCGGTGCTATATAAGTCTAATCTCTCTTTGTGTTTATGTCCACAGGTATGGATTTGCATTATTAGTGGACATCTCAGCACAGGAGGGTTTGTTTCTCTCCACCACGGTTCCATTTCCTACTAATACTGTTAGGTTATCTAACCAAAGATTCTATGCTCAGTGAGTTGGAGGCTTGATATAAAGGTCTTCTCACTTTGCCCTCTTGATCCAATTCCTTCCCCTTAGGTGGAGAGAGTTAAGAGGCGTAGTCTTGGTGGAGTGCTCCAGTGCATCACGTTGGATGGTTTGTCTATACCAGGTGTCAGGTATCTAATTAATGATATGAGGTGATATGAATTATTTGAAAAAATAATGACTGTTTTATATAAACATTGTTATCATTGGGTATCTGATGGTGTGTAGTCTGAATATCCATGTGAGGTTGTTCTAGTTGCGAATACAATTCGTCCTTGCACTTGGATGCTTGTTGCGGACCGATTTAATTTCTGTCAAGGGATTGATGACGTCATAATCAGCCTTGCTCTTTATTAACATTTAAAGTTTTGTCCAACGCTGGTTTTTTCTTGATTACTGATCTTTATGATCTTGTCCCTCTCTTTTAGTTTGGTTTTGAGTTTCTAACCTTAACTAACTTACTCATTGTCCTCGTCCTTTGTCCTGTTTCAGAGACCTGGTTGTCCGTCCTGTGGCCGGTTTCTGAAGGATCGGTTTGTTCCCCATTTGTGCTTCAGCTGCAGTCCCTGTGGACCGCTGCTTAAGTGCGACGTATGTAAGCAATGGGGGGGGCGAACTGATGTCTGACTTTTTGTCGTTGCAGGCAAAGGAGAAGGGCGTGGAGGAGGAGAGGAAGGCGAAGAGAGAGAGTGTTTCGAAGAAGGGTAAGAGGAAGGCCTCGTCCGCGGTGGACATGGAGGCCTTCCGGTCCGAAATGTTGGGAGAGATGCAGAGGACAATAAAGGATTTGGTCCCAGAGTTGCTTCGCAGCATGCTTCCTGGGCCAGCTCCTTTGTTGTCCTCAGCATCTGCTTCAGAGCAGGTTATCCCCGCCTCTGAATCTAATTTCTGTAGGTCGATTCCGTTGTTTGAGAACGATTCAGAGGTGGCCCCGTTGATGGGGGCGTTCCACGACCCTGGCAGCAGGCTTGGTGCCGCGCCGAGGGGCCGTGGACATCGGTTGTTGCAGGGACCCGCGGTCTGCTCATCAGACCCTGGGTATCCGCGCGCCGCGGGTGCCAATGCCTCCTATGGCACCTTCCCTGGCCAGTCCGGGTTAGCTCTCTTTGCTGACCCGGAGTCTAACCTTTCTGGCCAGGAGGAAGAGGATTTCCTGCTAGGGTCGCCGTCTGGGGACGTGACCATGGACTACGACGTCTGTGCACCCCTCGCGGGGAATGCAGGCGACGTGGTCCATGGTTCTACTCACGCAGGAGTAGAATTCACGGTCCAGAAGGTGACCCTGGGCGGTGCTGAAGGCCAGCGTTACCGCATACCTCGGCTTGCCGAGAGTGTCGCTGGTGCTGGTCTGGGCCGTGGTGGGGCGGTGTCTGCCCCGCGCTCTACCACGGCGCCTGCTCTTGGTCAAGCCAGTGAGCTTAGCATGCCTGGTCTTTCGGGGCCGCATGGTTTCCCTGGCTTGCCAGCGGTATCAGCATACCCGCCGTCAAGCTCTGCTGCGTGCGCTCAGGAGGAAGACGAAGGCCCCCGTCTTGTAGAGCGCTCGCAGCTAGCCACGGAGGAGGATTGGTCGGACGCTTGCCAGTGGCTGGTGAGTGTTCGGCCAGACCTGCCCGTGGAGCAGTCGGCTAGCCAGCGAGATCACAGGCCGTGGTTAGCTGGTAAGCCGACTGCAAACGCTATGCCATCTCTGCCGCTGGCTGAGCATGTCGTGGACATGTTCGAGGCGGCGGAGACGTCCATTAAGGCGAATGGGCGTCTCGCGAAGGCCCCTCGCGAGGTGGCCAGGCGTTGCCGCATCGTGCCCCTGGACTACCAGCGGTACGGTGTGGTGCCCAAGCCAAGCGTCGATGACCGCGCGGCTTTGGGCGAAGATGCGCGGCCAGGCTCCCGTTCTGACACGGGTGTCCTGTGCTCGAACGCGTTGCGTTCGGCAAATGCCGCGCTGCGTGATGCGGAGGAGAGTGGGAGAGCGTCGATTGCTGCTCTGTCCCACGTCTCCCAGCTGTTACAGGGGGTGGTAACGGCATCCGCATCGCGCCAACCAAGCCCGGTCACAGTCCAGAGAGCCATCCAGGATGGTATCAACCTGGCTCTGGACTGCTTGACGCGGGCGGTGACCAGGAGTGTCCGGGCGAGGCGCACGTTTGCCTTGGACAATCTGTGCCCGTCCCAGGACCTGTACAATAGGCTACTGCGTACGCCTATGACAGGTCCTGGTCTCTTTGGAGGTGAGGGATGCAAGCACCTCCAGGAGACGGTGACTCTGGTCAACAACCAGAGGGCGCTGCGCGAGCAATTTGAAGTGCTCCGTCGTGCGAGCGTTCGCGCAGCACCCCCTGCGTATCGTCCCCTGCAGGCTCGAGGTGGAGGTGGCCAGGTCAGAGGCCAGCCACCATCGCAGCGACGGCCTAGGCCGCGTGCGATTCGGCCCGCAGCGAGGGGGGCGCAGGCTCCCCAGGCGCAGCCAGTCAGGCAGCCACCCGCGCACCGAGGTGCGCGCGGTGCTGGGCGTGGCGCGCGGGGATCTGGTCGCGGTAATCGGGCCTGATGGGCCGGTTACCACGGTGGGAACCACTCCGGTGTTTCTGGCCGAGAAGACAGTGCCACTCTCGCACTCCTTATGTCCACCTCTCTCCCTAGGTGGACCGGTGGGCGGCCGATTGGCCGACCACTTGCCAGAGTGGAAGCGGTTGACTCAGGACCGTTTAGTCTTGCGATGGCTTTCTGTCGGCTATCATCCCGATTGGATGACAGGCCCGCCATCGCGACTGTCTCTCGTGCCGATCTGGACTCCGATTCCGAGAGATCCAGATCAAAGGTTGTGTATCGAGGAGGAGATAAATTCCCTCATACAAAAAGGAGCTATTCAGCCGGCGCAGAGGTGCCCGGGCTTCTATTCAACCGTGTTCTTAGTAACAAAAAACACCGGAGGGTGGAGGCCGATTCTCAACCTCAAGCCATTGAACAAGTTCATAGAGACGCCCAGTTTCAAGATGGAGACTGTGCGCTCGGTGTTGGCGGGGTTAGAGCAGGGAATGTGGACAGCTTCAATAGATTTGAAGGATGCTTATTTCCACATTCCCATAGAGAGGAGTTTCCGTCGCTTCCTGAGATTTGCATTCCAGGGCAGACAGTGGGAATTCAGGGTATTACCCTTCGGAATTTCCACGGCTCCTCGGGTCTTCACCCGTGTGGTTCTCGCGATCACGGCATACCTCCGCAGGAGAAGCATAGCAGTCCACACGTACATAGACGACTGGCTGTTAAAAGCACACACCCAGGAAACGTTATCGGCCAATCTGGAGATTGTTTTGAAAACTCTCACGGACTTGGGCTGGATAATCAATTTCCAAAAATCAGAGCTGACTCCATCCCAGAAGTTTGTTTACCTGGGCATGTTCTTCGATCTGGAGACGGGATATGTTTATCCTACTCAGGAGAGGGTTCAGAGACTCATCTCCTTAATACAGTCGGTGTGCGACAGTCGTCATGTCCTGGCACGGGTTTACTTGAGAATGCTGGGTTTGATGGTTTCATTGGAACCAGTCATTCCGCAGGCGGCCTTACGCAGGCGCCCGATCCAGTTGTTTCTCATGACACAGTGGACCCAGAGTTCAGGTTCGCTGGACTCGAACGTGTCAGTGTTGGCGCCTCTAATTCACCACCTGCAATGGTGGTTGAATATAGAGAATCTCTTGCTGGGGGTTTTGCTAACCCCTCCCCACCCTCAGGTGACTGTGTATACAGATGCATCGATGGAGGGGTGGGGAGCTTGTCTGGAAGAGTCCACAATATCAGGGCTTTGGGATCTGGATCAGTCAAAGGAACATATCAATCTACTGGAGCTAAGAGCAGTAGTCCTGGGCCTGGAACATTTCTTACAGAAAGTTCAGGGCAAGATTGTTCTTATTCGTTCAGACAACTCAACAGTAGTGACTTACATAAACCGCCAGGGCGGAACGAAGTCGCCCAGTCTCTGTATGATGACTTGGAAACTGCTTTGTTGGTGCCTGGATCACAGGATTACCTTGAGAGCAGTTCATATTCCGGGAAGGCTAAATCTGCTAGCAGACTCATTGAGCCGAAGGATGAGTATTTTACCCACGGAATGGCAACTAAATCAATGTGTGGCGGATCGTCTGTTCGACCATTGGGGGAAGCCCAACATCGATTTGTTCGCAACGAAGAAGAATGCGAAGATGACGACGTACGTCTCTCCGATTCCAGACCCAAGCGCTTTCGCAACAGATGCGTTAGCTATCAGCTGGGCGGGAATGTATGCATACGCATTCCCTCCAGCAATCCTGATTCCAAAGGTGCTTCAGAAAATCAGGCAGCAGGAGTGCCAAGTGCTTCTGATCGCCCCGGATTGGCCAAGCCGATCGTGGTATACGGATCTGCTGGACCTTCTGGTCTGCAGTCCGGTTCCTCTGCCTCTGATGGACGACCTTATCTTCCAGGGCAAGGCCCTTCACGACAATCCGTCAATGTTCCGATTGACTGCGTGGATGTTGTCAAGGAATCTAGAATTAAGGAGGGCTTTTCTGAGCAAGCGGCCATGTTTATGGCCAAAGCCAGGAGGGGGTCAACCTCCAGAGCATATAACTATAAAATCAACAGATTTGCAGAGTGGTGCTCAAAGAGATGTATTGATCCAATGGATTCATCTATTCAGGTAGTAGCTGATTTCCTCTGTCACCTATATGATGCCTATAGCCTCAAGCCTAACTCTATTGCTGGTTATAAGTCAGCTTTAATGACTGTTATTCCTTGCTTGGCTAACAGGGGGAGTGATGAAGTAAGTACATTAAATGTATTAATTAAAGGCATGGGCAATCTAAGACCAAGGAATCCACCACTGATTCCAGTTTGGAGTTTATCTCTGGTGCTTCAGGTACTAGGAGATAAGCCTTTTGAACCACTTATTTCCATTTCTATGAAATTGTTGACTCTTAAAACTGTGTTTTTAATTGCTGCGGCCTCGGCAAGGCGTAGGAGTGAGATTCACGCCTTATCAGCCGAGGATGACCGTTTTGTGGTTACAGGGGAAGGCCTTAAGCTTCTACCTAGGATTAATTTCTTGGCTAAGAATCAGTCTTTGAAATATCCAGGTCAACCTATTTTTTTGCCATCTTTAACTAGATATGATCCTAATTCTAAAGTATGGTGCCCCGTACGGGCGCTGCTCCGGTACAAACAGCGTACTTCGGAGTGGCGTACCGACCAGTCAGCGTTATGGTTGTCATATATTGAACCCCATGGCAGGGCGTCTAAGGACACCATTTCCAGGTGGATTGTAGAATGTATTCAGTTTTGTCACAAATCCGCCACCGGGAGACAGGTTGATGTGGCCAAGGCTCACAGTGTCCGCGGTGTCGTGGCATCCACTGCCCTGTTTAGTGGGGTCCCTGTGGATGACATTATGTCCGTGGCTCAGTGGCACTGTGAGTCAAGTTTTACAGACCATTACCTCCGTGACACCTCAAATCCTCTCGCCTTGTCGATTTTGAAACAATAATCGCCTGTATGTTTTATGAGGAGCGTTTCCTCGTTGCTTATATACATCACATTTAAGTAATGGTAACAACCACTTGTCGGGACTGCATCAGGCTTCTCTACTGGGAACGTGATGACAGCTTCCAAGTTCAACAAGGTCAGTCTTGTTTATGTGTTGTTCATTGTTAAATGTATTGTCACGTTACCCGTTATTATTAATATGGTGATGGTTTGTGTGGATTGTGGTTCATAGAGAGTATACGAAAATGGAGTACTTTCGTCTCTGTCCTGTAGTACGTGGCACTAGTACGTAGAGAGCGTATAGGACATTGAGGTCATCTAGTCTTCCTCCCAGGAGGGGGGGGGGGGGGGGAGCGCATATGACATTCGGTCATCTCTCATGCATCGGTTGTGTTATCCGATGGTTTGTCAAATCCTGACTGTGTTCTCACACAGTTTTCAGACGTTTTTAAGTGCCGTAAACGCGTGAAAGCGTATAGGGAAGAGCTGGTCTTTTGACCTCGCCTCCCTCCCGCCAGATTCACTTTCGAATTCTGGCAATATCAAAAGTATTAGGGAGGTAAGTATACTCTTGATGTGAAATAAACGAAATCTAGGATTTCTTTTTTCACGAGAGAGTTGATACTTACCTCCCTAGATACGGACCCGGCCTCTCCACCCCACAGAGGCTCGGTCTTCAGGCTCTTAGTAGTTGCATGTGTGTCAGCCAATAAATTAGTCAGAGGAAGTAGTAGTCGGCGCATGCGCGGTGGTGGGGCCGGCATCCGCCTGACTACCTCTGTCTACCTGCCCAGTAGGGGCACCTAACTGTTTTTAATCTGAGTGTTTTATTGAGTGAACGCCAATATTTAGCAATATCAAAAGTATTAGGGAGGTAAGTATCAACTCTCTCGTGAAAAAAGAAATCCTAGATTTCGTTTTAAAACATAGAATAACATATGTATTTCAAATTGGTGGTGTCTGCAAGTTATTTTCATTAAATTTGTTGCATTGAAACCGTAAATTGAGATCGCCATGATTTAATACACGTAATTCCACACTTTGACACCCTTCAATATACAGTTTAAAACAACGAAGGTAATGCAACTAACCGTATTCATCACAAATAAGAAGAATAAAGGATTTTCTTCTGTTCTTGTGTTGTATTTTGTCTTATCTTTACCTCACGACAACTGTCAAAAGATTGAGCAAGGAATACGCATTAACTTCATTACACAGAAACGAATTCCGCAGAGAGAAATCTGATTGGCCGCCGTATCATACTTGAGCCAATCAGAATTCAGACTGCAGAATTCCAACAGCTGTTATCACGCCCGCCGCTAGCATAGACGATGCAAATTAATAAAATAATACTGCATGATTTTGAACGAGAACCAGCGTGAAGACTGGAAACAATTATATCAGATTTTATTTGGTCTGTAATATTAAATACTAATTTGCCCCATTTTAGACCTATTCAAATTCGCTCACTACTTAGCGGGTTTATCCATTGATCTCACGGCGTAGTCGGGATGTGTGAAATTAACCCAGTTAACTCTGCAGGCAAGACTGCCACAACAGATAGAAGACTGGACATAATTAGGCCTAAATTCTTTATTTTAAGGATGTTTCTCACTTAGAATAAATCCGTAATGTTATATGTGGAATGAATTTTGATCTGATTCGTTTAAAAATGCTAAATATATTGTATAAAGTTACATAAAAACGTATAACGGTAAAGGAAGAGATTAACTCCCCCCTCAGCCACCGTTCCAAGCTGTGGTATTGATAAGGGATTAAGTGTGTGTGGTTTCCTATCGACCTAAAAAGTTTTAAAGTCTAAATCTTTCACGGTCAGAAGAATGTTTAACCATGCAGCTCAATGACTAATGGATAAATAGCTTGACCTGTAGTAATGACGTCATCAGAATGGAATGTGGGTAGTGCAAATGGTATTCCCCACTGACTAATACTCAGAATGAGGCAAGAAAAAACATGGCGTCGTCTATTTATGTTATTATGAAAAGTGAACAACAAAGGATTATTTTGTACTTTAAATCATTTTATTAGCGCAAACAAACCATGAATTAAATGAACACAGATTATTTTAGAGTTTATTAAGTTTTTATAACCTTAGACAAAGACTGGGTTATTACTTAAAGACTATTACTGGACCGAATAGAGGTAAGAGTATGACATTTCTAACTTAGTTCTTTATATTATGCTCACAGTTAAAAGTGCAATATCGTCCTGTCGGTATTGACGATATTGACGATAATATCGAAAAATCGCCCAACCCTAGTTTGTTTACATTTTGTTGTTTTCTTCACATATCGTTTTGGCCTTCGTTTGAGAGTATAATTTAAAATTTATTGTTAAATATACCACGAAAGCTATTCGATATGGTTCCTAGTTCCGTTTATACACCCGTCAGGATCAGTATATGGGTGTATTCATGTCCGCATCGTTCTTGTCGTCATAATCTATCGATCTTTGCTGTAGCGATGCGGGGTGGGGTGCTGGAGGGTTACAACTTATTTATAGTCAAAATTTTTGCAAATAATTTGTCTGCCTTCCATTATTGTTTTGTTCCATGTGCTTATTTTAGGTTTTGTGCTTATTTTATAGGCCAAGCATATAAAGACCATGTCTGTTACCGTTGTTCTCCTTGTAATATCGATAATAGGTGTGATATATGTTCAGTGTGGCCAGTCTATATGTTGGTCAAGTTCCTTTCCCAGAAGGGTTAGCTGACACTGCCGAAGGTAGCAACTGCTTACAGCCAAAATAGGTTTTTGAGATGCTTAACAGCTGACCTATGACTAAGCTGACAGGGAGTTATTGCTGCACATATTTCCTCAGCCAAATTAGAACTATTTTAGCCAATGTTTTTGCAATGACAACAGTCCATCACCATCAGCTAACCTTAGCTCAGCTCCACCTATTATTTACTCCTTTCTGTTCATGTCTATTTTTACAAAGTTGTCCAAGATTATCTTTGTTTTGTGTTGATTATTCTATCCACTGCATTATTTCAACGCTATGCGATAACTATATAGATACTCTGTATATATCATCTCCACCAGGTAACTCTAGCTAAGCTCCAGCTACTATTTTGCGTGTGCTGAAATCGATTTATATATTTTGAGTCCTTAGCTTCCAGAATCCCAATTTCAAAGTAACTATATAGGGAGGCTGGTGAATATTCTGAAAACTGGGTTGGCAGGAAGCTGTTGCTGCCTAAGGCAACAGCAGCCTTCAGCCAGATTAGTATCTAGATATTCAACAGCTGGCCTGAAGGAGTGTATGGCGTAAGCATTAACACCATATTTTGACAATTGCTGCTATCAAACATCAATACAGTTACTGTGCCAAGATGAGGAAGCCACTCTGTAGTCCATTGACTACCTAGTCCTGGGTGTCATCTATCCTTTCTCTTCGTTCTCTAATCTTCTCCTGCCAAACCCTAATGCCTGCCAGGTTCCCTTTGCTCAACCTGTAGCAAACCAGTAAAAAAGAACCACAGAGCACTATTATGCGATTTATGTAATACCTGGATTCACTTGAAATGCTCCAAGCTCAAGAATTCTGACTACACCCATCTTGAAACCAATAACAAATGATGGTGGTGCATCAACTGCAACAAATCACTGTTCCCCTTTAATCACTATGGCAATGATACACACTATAGGCTTGTAATTCTAAATCCACATTGCAAATACGACCATATGGAACACATGGACCAGCAAATTATAAACCCATTTACACTAAATACATGCAAAACAAACCTGACTGACAACAGAACGGACCTAAATATAACACCACCATCATGTGACTACATTCTACAAAAAACATTCAATGATAATTTAATAGCATCTAAGGAACATGTCACCTTTTCACTCTTACATGCAAACATATGATCACTCCTGAAGAACATTGACAGGTTAAGCTGCCTTCTAGAACTGAGTGCACATGAATTTGTAATTATTGGAATTACTGAGACATGGCTAAAAGAAACTTCACCTACTAACCTTGTATCTATAAAAAATTACACGTTTATTGAAAAGGACAGAAAAATTTAAAAGGGTGGTGGTGTAGGCATATACATCAAGGATAATATTCAGTACAATGAGCGTGAGGATCTTTCCGTTCTGGACCCAAATTTTGAATCATTGTTTATAGAAATCCCAATAGAAAAAGGAAAAAATAAAATAATAGGCACTATCTATAGTGCACCAAACAGCGACAAAAGAAAATTTATTGACCTACTAGGAGCAACCTTAGATGATATTCAAAAAGAAAACAAAACAGTCTATCTCATGGGTGATTTCAATATTGACCTGATGGAACAAAACTGCTCTCATTCACAAAGTTTTACAAATTTGCTAAATGCACGTTCCTTTTATCCAAACATAACTAAGCCGACCAGAATTACTGAGAGTTCGACTATAATTATTGATAATATATTCAGTAATAATATCAGTTTCATCAACAAAACACATTCAGGAATTTTCGTAACAGACACATCAGGGCCCGGTTTCACGAAACTTCTTAAGTCTAGTAATTTGCTTAGCTCGTAGTTATTTTCTTAAATCACTACAAATGCATTTCTCGAAAAATCTTAAGCTCAAAACTACACAATATTTAAGACAAAAACGCAATTTTCTTAAGACTGGCATAGAGCAGTCTTAAGTTCAAAACTAGTCAGATAAATATGGCTCCCGTGAGAAACAACATTCGATAAAATTCATGATTCGCCCTGAAAGAATATTCAGGGATCGGCAGAATTCGCTTGTATTGTATTATGCGCATAAAATACTGTCCCAGTATCGTTCATTATCCATTAACTATCATTTTCAGCCAATTTAGAAAGACCACAAAGCGATCTAATAAGGCATTTTTAACGTCGTAATCAATGCTATTTTGGCATTAATGAACATCCAATTATGACGTCATAATGGTGAAACATCACAGGTATAGTCACTCATATTCTGGGCACGTTCTTGTTGCATTTTCCCGGCGTAGCGTTAACTATGCTACAAATCCATACACTCATGTTTTTCACTGGTATAGTGGCATATGAAATAAAGAAAATAATAACACTATATATAGGCTCTAATAATAAATTAAATGCTTAACCACTGTTACTGCTGTAGGCCTCCTGGTTGTTCTAACCGTGTTAGCCGCGCCTCCGAATTAGTAATCATTTCATGAATTAATCAATTACATTTGAACATTTTGATTCGTATAAAAACAAATAAATTCTAAAAAAAACATCGAACTATATATAGTAGAGTTCCCGTCGGATTATTTGTCTGGCTTATCCACCACTTTCCCATATCTGTTAGACTTAATTACCCAATCACAAATCCCCATCACTTTCCTCAGCTTTGACCTTTTTGGCCCCGCACCTACCCCATGCAAAGGAGACGTAACAATTCGGTTGGAGTTCACCAAATGCTTTCAGTGGAGAAAGAGTGGTGGAAGGAATGCTTATGATATTTGACCTTTTGACCCCCACCCCCCGCGCAACACACTCACCCATCATGGGTTGCAGCCCACAATAAATTCATGTATCATCTCCCAATCTGCAAACATATGCGACCGTGATAATCCCGTATTATTTCCCGCAATCACTAGACACACGTGTACCAATCGGATTGACATGTAGGTTTAGGGAATAATACTACCTTTCTTACCCGGTAGTCTGTCCATCATGCCAGAATTTCCATAGGCCAGAGTCGGAGAACTCGATCAACTACCTACAGGGGTTAAATTTTCAAAAAGAACCGCGGAGAAGAGCCAAGTAAAAATGTAGCCTCTCAATCATTAATGATATGGGTAACCCATAACAAATTTCGTTGAATTCCTATAAATCGTTTTCAAGGCGATAATCAGATGGGCAGATTGATGTTAATATCCCTGGAGGGATTTTCTTCAAACCATTTTTCCCAAAACGTGTGAGGATAATAATGCATACATTTTAGGCATATATGGCATATACATACACTGTTGATGTCCGTCTGTTTCTAGCTCACCTGGCCTGAAAGGCCAACTGAGCTTATGTCATGGCGGGCGTCCGTCGTCCGCCCGTTGTCCATCGTCCATCCATCCGTCGTCCATCCATCCGTCCGTCCGTCGTCCAACCATGATGTGTTACAATCGATTTTTGAGCGCAGACACATGCCCGCCTGCCCGTCAGCCCACCCACCGCACGCACGCACTTGTTGCATGGCAAAATCTCCAACTTTCGAAAAATGTGGCGATAGTATATACCAATGATATATTTTCATTAGATGAGCTGAAAATTGGCGCTTACATTGCAATACTAGTCTGACAAAACATGCGTTAGCTATCCTACAATTTAGTGAATTAATCAGCTAATCTTGTCTCATTTTAAAGGCAAGAATTTGTAGATACAGTGTGTAGGCTACGACAGTTCCAGATTATCGGCAGTTTCGGATCACTATATTTTAGTCATCAATAAAATTCTTTGGAATTAGGCTTAATAGATTTAATATTTTGTTATGTTTTTCAATAACTTCAGTTATTGAGGAGGAAGAAACATAAAAATGTGTGTATCAATTGTGTCAGATTTCCAGCATTTGATTCATAATAAATCATCTGTTGCGATTAACCACCCTTATAGTCGAAACAAAAACAAGCTCATCTCTCATAGCGGTATGCCGAAAATGCTTCTATAGACAGCACATGTCAATGATATTTCTCATATTCTTGTTTTTTGCCTTCTGAAAACATGACAATGGAATAAGAATGTTTTCGAAAATATTATTTTATAGTCCTCAATCTGACAATTTAAATGACTGGATCCGGAACTACCCAAAGTGATAGGAATTGACGTATTCGGTCGACTCACGCTATTGTGAAATTCTTTGAAGGGTAAAACTCAAACTAAATCATTTTTATATTTGTATAAAGCACAAATGTGGGTCATCAAAATCTAATCTGTTTGATTAAAAATATTCTATAAATATATAATTCACAGGAACTATTTTTAGGTAGTGATCCAAAACTGCGTGAAAAAAATAATAATATATTTATAATAAACAGATTGCTGAAACACCGAGAAGAATTATATTGTTTATTTGTAATTGTGTGTTATACCAGTATTGATTAGTGCGTCGATGTCGTAATGTTCGGAATGGAACTGAATAGGGGTGAGCCCATCGAGGCTGGATTTCCACATACAGATACAGATAATGGCTCAATGATAATAAACAGTGCATACATCATCCAATAGCTGTGAGCGGTGTGAGACTATGATGTTATATTTGGGTCATTCCATATAAGAAGGACCACAATTTTTTTAATCCGTCAAGTCATAGTTTCAGATTTCCTTCAAACTTTGTCAGAGTAAGCATATGTATGTATTAACAGGAAATTCCAAGTATTATAGTGAAAGGTCAAATACTTTTTGAAAACTGGCCTATCCAATACCCCCTGCCTAAAATTGACAAAAATTTGTAACAAAATTTCTATGTTTGAGGCTTCATATCTCACCGACTACAGTGCTCACAATACTAGGTCTTTTTATTTTAACAGTCTGGTCACCATAGTTCGAGAAAATCACAAGCATTTTGTGCTGACCTGTTTTAGGCATGTATTAGGGGTCGTCAAAAATGCCAAAAAATGTGATTTTTCATATTTTAATCCAAATTTGGTGATGCCGTAAAATGTATTTGTATTTGGTTTACACAAATGATTTCTATCCTGTTAACTAGAACTACTGCTACTTTAGTGATATTTATTACCTAATGGCAAGATATTCTCCGCAAAAATTTTGTGGGAGCCATACCCCCCACCCCTGTTCGCCAAAATGGGGTGACTTCATAACATCTTTTTTCAAAATAACCCCTTTCAATTTTTTTAATATTTTGGTGAATGTTATATATATGGTCAATGGTTACAGGGCCAAAAGGTTCACTCTTACATTTGTTTCCTTTTAGAGCTATGGCAAATACAAAATCTGATATTTTTTCAAAAACTTGTATGATATTCGATTTTGGGGGGGTTAATAATTTTAAAAGTATACACTCTAGAAGTATGAAACAAGAGATGTAGCGCGTTTCCCTGCCTTATTAAAAGAAACAACCAGCATTTCCCTTTTACAAAATAGATAAACATGGATTTTAGAGATGTCAAAACCTTACTTTGTTAAAATTTGACATTTTTGTGGGTAAACTACAAGTCATTATTCAACAACATTTTCAATGGGAATAACATATTGCCTGGAGAATATTTAAAAAACAATTTGACTATAAGTTGTTGCTGACTTAGCCATCAATAATTTCCAGTCAAATCATTTTCAAAATATACACCAGGTACAGAGTTTGTCCTGTAAGCTGGTCGAGCTGCAACAGCTCATCACTCAGTCTTGAGTTATCCAGTGTTAATAAAGACTGAGAGATTTCATATCTAGAGAAAATAACTCAACCTTCAGAGCTTTGTATATAATTAGGTCAATTGCTGTAATAGACATAGGTAGTGAGGTGATATTGATTAGTCACATGGTCTCAGTTTTTCTCAGAGATCTGCATGCAAGTATTGCTATCAACAAGAGTTCAGTCAAGCATTTTAAGTGATCAAGATTAGGCAGCATGACCAGTGAAAGTGTTTAATAATTACTGCTTCGAAACATTAACATTGTTGCTGATACACAAATGTTTAGATATTTACTTTAGAAATTTAATAATTCACTATACATTTTAATGATAAATTAGGCCTTTTAATTTGAAAAGTGTAAACTTTGACTAGGACACGTTGCACAATGGCTGAATTACCAGAGACATTTTGTTCAGTTGGACGTCTCACTAATGATAAATGTCATAAGTTTACGGATAAATGCTCTGTAAATGATGTTGTACAATTGACGGCTACAGATAAAACACTTGTTGCAATGAGAAGCGGCCAGAGTGAGGATAGTTTAGAAACAGTGTGCTGTTGCCACAAGAAACACTATCTGCATATATTCCCGATGATGAAGCAGAACACTTCATGTTGTGATCCCCTAAAAGTTCACAAAAAGCTTATTAAAAAGGGACTAGTTAATATAGATCAAGAAATTGTGGCATTAATACAGTCGAAAACTAGAGAGAGAAAACAACC
Organism: Chaetoderma sp. LZ-2023a; assembly: GCA_034401795.1. Classification (NCBI taxonomy): domain Eukaryota; kingdom Metazoa; phylum Mollusca; class Caudofoveata; order Chaetodermatida; family Chaetodermatidae; genus Chaetoderma; species Chaetoderma sp. LZ-2023a. The sequence goes on along the minus strand of CM067365.1, from coordinate 32,722,228 downwards.
TGGCCAAAAGATTTGCCATCATTGTTTGCAGAAAATTAATAACCTGACAGATTGTAGTGACAGTGAACCGGAATCAATGGCCTAGCAGATACTTTGTACAGTAATGCTGAATGCCTCAACTCTAGTTTCTCAGCAGTTGGAGTTTCTCCCCTAAAGAGTGTCCATTCAGAAAGTAAAGTATCATATGGTAAACGAAAAATCAAACAAATGGCAGAAGCAACAACAAGTCACGTGGCATCCCACCTAGGTTTTCCACCTAATAAATTAGTTGCTGACACTTCACAAACTGAATGTACATGTGATTCTAAGTTAGATGTGGACTACTTGGTATCGAACATGAATGAAAAACTGTCTGTGTCATCACGAAATCAAAAGATACAAGTATTGACTATTACACCTAAATCATGGTCGATAGATAAAACTGTTCAGGTTTTTCAGGCATGTGGTGTTACGCGTTATATGGTGAAACAAGCCAGACAACTTGCGCAGAATGATGGAATACTCGCTGATCGTGAAACCTTTAAAAGAAATAAGCTTGATCAGCATACACTAGATAGTGTTATTAACTACTACCAAGATGATACTGTATCTAGACTATTACCCGGAAAAATGATTTTGTTACTATAAGAATTTGTGGTACCAAAGAACATAAGCAAAAACGGCTAATCCTGACAAATTTGAAGGAAGTACATGCTAATTTCAAAACAGAAACTGGACTTAAAATTGGTTTCTCTAAATTTGTTGAGTTAAGACCCAAATGGTGAAGCGCTTAGCCGCAATGGCTAGTCTGCAAACAGCGCTTATACGAAATGCTAGTGAATTGTATGAATTCAGCCAACAGAACATAAGCAAGATCAAGTTCTTCTTAGTTAGTAAAGATGAGATCCAGAGCCATCATACAATGTTGGAAGAGCGGTATCTCCTTGCCAAAACAGTGCAAGGAACCAGGTCATTCCATTCGTTTGTTCCAAATGACACTAACTCTATCACAGTAAAGCGAATTTCAACTGATGATGTTTCATACACTCGGTCATTTTCTAACACACAACCTGGTATGTCATTAGAGATTCAGAATTTAAATATCCCTATGGAACTGTCTTTGAGTGACTATGTTGGTGCATTGTATGACAAAAATTGGTGTTTTGGCATAGTGTTAGAAATTAGTCTAGAAAATGAGGACTCTCATTTCGTTTATGAAGCCGCATGGACCAGCTCGATCCTTTAGTTGGCCAAGGCGCACAGACCAGTGCTGGGTTCCTTTTTGTGACATTCTAAGTAAGGTGTCAACACCATTGACAGCAACTGGCCGGCAGTACACTTTTCCACAAACTGATATCGACTTTATAAATGGACTATTTAAATAATTTGGAGGAGCGGTATATGCTGGATCATGTACCGTATCATCAATTATTGCTGAGGTATGTAGTATTATGTACTATCTCTTAACACTTTTATATTATATCATGTGTATTAACCAATGCCTGTCTCAGTTTATTAAATAATTCCATGAAATGGGTGACATTTAGGCATACTTTAGTATGAGAGATTACACATATTGGCCTGGTCGCAGTGTGTCAAAATTGTCTATAAATGGCCATAGAAGTCCACGTAGCTGTACTAATATGACCATAATATACCATTCAATGTCCACCTATGATGAAAAAGTATCTAAAATGCTAAAGTGGAGATATTTTAAACTTTTTAAAACAAATTAGATTGTCGCGAAAAATGTCAAATTTTAACAGAGTCAGGTCTTTGGGTCTAGAAAATCGATGTTTATGTATTATATAACCAGGGAATGCTGATTGGTTCTTCTAATATTGCAGGAGAACTGGTTGTATCGCTTGTTTCATGCCTCTAGGCCCTATAATTTTAAAATTATTAACCCCCAAAAATGGAATATCGTACAAGTTTTACAAAAATATCACATTTCTAATATGCCATAGCTCCAAAAGGGAACAAATGTAAGAGTGCAACTTTTAACCATGTAACTATTGACCATATATCTACCATTCACCAAAATAAAATAAAAATTGAAAGGGGTTATTTTGACTTAATAGGCGATGAAGTTGGCCCTCTTTTGTGAACAGGGGTGGTGCATTGGGCCCCCCAAATTTTTTGATGAGCAAACCTTGCTGTTAGTCAGTAAATATTACTAAGCTAATATTAGCTCTAGTGAACTGGGTAGAAATCATTTAGTTACAGCAACTATAATATACATTTTACTGTATCACCAAATTTTGTTGAAACAGGAAAATTAGCTGTTTTTAACGTTTTTGGTGACCCCTAAAACACACCCAAAACAAGTCAACACATATTGCTTGTTATTTTCCTCAAGTATGCTGACCAGAGCATTAGAATGAAAAGATCTAGTATTGTAAACAGTATATTGGATGAGATATGATGTCTCAAACATTGGATTTGTACCTGAAACTTTTGTCAATTTTAGCATAGGGGTCTTTGAGAGGGCATTTTTCAAAAAGTATTTCACTTATCAGTTAAAAAATTGTCATGCTCAACTAAAACATCCATATGCTCACACTGAGAAAGTTTGAAGGAAATCCGTGACTATGAGTTGACGGGCATTGGTCCATCTTATACGGAATGACCCATTTATGACATCACTATGACCGCTGTGATTTTACAACAATCTCACAAAATGTGAATAATACGCTGTAATGAAAACTAGGCAATGACGGGTCATGACCAATATAAATCACATAGAAAAAGCTTTCCCTGACTGAAAGCAACTGTTTATCAGGGCCGTGGTAAAACTCGGATTTACGTCATGGTATAGGCTTGTACCCGACTCCCCGTCCTTTCTCTTGCGATTCCTTGCTTAAGAGTTTGCTAAGCTAAGCAAATCACGTTTTGAGATTAGCGCGTTTCGAGAAACACCTTAAGGTTTTTTGCTCATGCTCAGCAAATTTGTTTTGCTTAAGTTATAAAACTTAAGAAGTTTTGTGAAACCAGGCCCAGATCACCTACCAATTTTTATCCTCGAAAAACAGTCAAACTACAGTAGACCATTTAAGAATGAAAAAATAGTGTCGAGAAATGAATCAGGTCAACATTGAAAAATCTTAAAAGGCCATGTCTGAGGTAGGCTGGACCGAAGTGATAGATATAGAGTCATGTGATGATGCCTACACCAAGCTCCACAACATATGCACTAACATTTTTTAGCACAGTTTCCCCATGAAAGAAAAGAAATTATTCAAGCACAACCCTACTAAACCATGGTTGACAAGAGGATTGATATCTGCCTGTCATAAAAAACAGCAACTTTATTTGACATTTATAAAATGTCAAACAAAGTATAATGAGACAAAGTTTTAAAAATATAGAGATAAGTTGGACCAAATAATAAAAACATCAAAAAAGAACTATTATCAGAATACATTTGAGCAATCCAAAAATGATATAAATGAAACATGGAAAATCATAAAATCACTTTTGAATAAAAACAATAGAAAATCACAACAGACCCACTTTCTCTACAATGATAAGGTAATCACGGATAACAATGAAATTGCAAACGGTTTCAATCAATATTTTGCTAACATAGGTCCAGATCTCTCAAAGAAAATCATCTACATCAGGAATTAAATACAGTGATTACCTCACAGATACTTCCGCTTATCAATCCTCTTCATTTTTTGCTTATCCTGTTAACAATGAAGAAATCTTCACTATACTTAATTCACTTAATCCTGCGAAAAGTGCCGGCGTAGATGGGTTTAAATGGAGCATATTTAGCTACTACATATTTGATTTACTAACGCCACTCAACCATATCTGCAATCAATCACTAGTACAAGGCATATTTCCATCAAAACTAAAATCTGCACGTGTCACTCCAATATATAAAGCAAAAGACTCGTCTAAGTTCACAAATTACAGGCTTGTCTCAATACTTCCACTTTTCTCTAAATTAATGGAGCGATTAATGTAAATTATGTAGAAAAAAAGGAAATTTTATGCGCTGCCAGAAACACTCAACAATGCTCGCACTAGTTGAAATGACAGAAAAAATAATTGAATCAATTGAAAAGAAAGAAAATATACTGGGCATCTTCTTGGACCTTTCAAAAGCTTTTGATACTATCATCACAATATATTATTAGGAAAACTTGCCTATTACGGAAACTGAGGATCATGTGCACTTGCCTGGTTTCAGAGCTATTTAACTGATAGAACACAATGCATGCTATTTAATGCAACCTGCTTTGAAAACAGGAAATTAACCTGTGGTGTTCCTCAGCGGTCAATTCTTGGCCCTCTGCTGTTTTTACTCTATATGAATGACTTGCCCAAAATTTGCCACAATTTGTCACTAATACTGTTTGCTGATGACACCAATGCCTTTTGCTCCGACAAAAACTTAGATATATTATACGAATGAGTAAATAAAGAAATGGAAGAAGTTATTAACTGGTTCAAAGTAAACAAGCTATCATTAAATGTTGATAAAACAAACTACATGCTATTTTCAGTCTAGACAATCAAAAAACAATAGTATTCCAAAAATCTATATTAATAAAAAAGAAATTGAAGAAGCTCCTTTTGCTAAATTCTTAGGAGTTTATTTAGACAAGAACCTGACCTGGGGCAAACAAATTGAGGTAGTCACAACTAAAGTAGCAAGAGGGGAAGGTGTCATTCAAAGACTAAAGCCATACCTAGCACAAGCTACCATTAAAACCCTGTATTCCACACTGATCCTTCCACACCTAACATACTGCAATGCCATCTGGACTAACACACAAAAAAACAAATTAACAAAATTGCAAAGCATGCAGAAAAAATGCATTAAAATGTTCTCAAAAACAGCAAAGGATCAAAACATCTTCAAAACACAAAAACTTCTTAAACTCACAGACATAGGCAAGTCACAGATGATCAACATTTCCAGAGCCTTTCATCACAAAATCCTACCTAAATCTCTAACCCACAGCTTTGCAAACAACATCGAAATCCACACATATAACACTAGGAACAAACATGATCTCCACATTAGATATACACGAACAGACACAGGGAAGCATAGAATTTCATCATAATGCACTATTACAGCTATCATGACTACGGCTTCCCTCAATCTGATGCACCTCAACAAGTGCTACTACTAAATAGCAACCTATGGGTTGAGCTGGGGTAATTAGCATGCATGACCCCCCATCCTCCTTCCTTCCCCCCCCCCCCAAATATAAATCTCTATTCTCAATGACTAAAAGGAAAAACATAGATGTATTGTATCGTTTGTTCTTTTTTCTATGTCTACTTAGCTCAGTACCGTATCTGTACATTCACAAGTATGTCTCACATCCTATGCTAAGCTGTGTGTGTAATTGTATATGTATGTTTAATGTTAGGTGTCCGCCACCACTATAGGCAATGCCTTCGGCGGACAACCTGTATTGAAAATATGTAAATTGGTATCCAAGAAGCAAATAAATAATATTGAATCTTGAATCTAGAAGGGGCAAGATCGTACCTTAGGGTACGGTAGCTCCCTTCATATCTGCCTGACCCGCGCCTGTGCGACAGGAACAGCGGTGCCAATTAGACCAGTCAAGCCAAGACCCAAATGGTTCTCTCTCTTGTCAAGAGAGGGGGGGGGGAGCGGATCGCGAGCCAGACACCCGCATAAGGCATCAATGCGTCTATAGTGGGTGGAAGGCTCATGCATTTCGTCAAGGCTTGGCGAGGTGTGATGTCAGACAGTCTGGTCCTCGGATGCTTATCCCAGAGGTACATGCTGGAGTGGTTGGATTTTCCACCACAAAATCTGTCTTTGGCACCAGTCTGGACACCCATACCAAGAGAGCCAGACAAGTTAGAAGCCATTCAAAACGAAGTGTCAGGTTTGCTTCTGAAGGGAGCAATAAAATCAGAACACTCCAGGCTTCTATTCAAACATGTTCCTTGTCCCCAAGAGCACGGGGGGGTCCCCAAGAGCACAGGGTGGGGGGGGGGGGGGGTGGGGAGGTGGGGTGGAGACCCATACTCAATCTCAGGCCATTGAATTGGTTTATCCATACACCTCGGTTTCAGATGGAAACTCCGAGGTCGGTAATGGCAGGATTGAGGAAAGGAATGTGGTGGGTGTCAATCGATTTGTAAGCTACATATTTCCACATTCCAATGAACAGGAGTTGTCACAGATTTCTGAGATTCGCGTTTCAGAATCAGGTATGGTTTGTAGTCCTCCCATTCGGCCTGTCGACAGTTCCATGGGTTTGCACCAGAAGAGAGAATGTGGCGCTTTACACCTACAAAAACACATGTACATAGTCGATTGGCTTATCAAGGCGAACACGCCATCCAGGTTAGAAGTGGATACTGCTCTGACTGATGTTACTTTCAGATCTAGGCTGGATAGTCAACAAGGAGAAATCCGAATTGACACCCACTCAACATTTCGTTTATTTGGGGATGCGATTCGATCTCGAGGAAGGCAGGGTTTACCTGTCAGAGTCCAGAGTGGTGTCTCTGTTAGCCATCCTCAAGAGTTTTCGATTGGGAAACCACATTCAGGCGAGGCAGTTTCTTCAGATGCTGAGTATGATGGTCTCCATGGAGCAGGTAATCCCGTACGCTGCTCTAATGCGAAGACCTATCCAGTTGTATCTGATGTCTCTGTGGAAACAGAGAACAGAACCCCTGTCAAAGCTGGTGCCAGTTTTGGAGCCAATAATGTCGCATCTTGTATGATGGAAAAAGCGTCAGAATCTCCTAGTAGGAGTTTTGCTGCACCTACCCCACCCCCAGCTGTCCGTGTACATGGATATATCACTGGAGGGGTGGGGGGGGCCTGCCTGGGAGAACACTGGGTCTCGGGCACATGGACTCTCCAAGAGAGCCAGCTGCATATCAATCTATTGGAAATGATGGCAGTGGAACTGGCATTGGAAAAGTTTCTTCCAAAAGTCAGGGGCAAGATGATATTGATAGTCGGATAACTCGACAGTAGTATCATAGATAAATCGCCAAGGCGGGACCAAGTCGGCCACACTATGTATGAAGGTGTAGCACTTGATTCAATGGTGCAGGAATTACTCAGTTGTTTTGAAAGCAGCTCACATTCCTGGGTGATTGAACATTCTGGCAGATGCTTTGTCTCGCAGACAGAGAATTCTGCCAACAGAATGGTCCCTCAACCCTCCAGTTCTTCACAGGATCTTCGAGCATTGGGGAAACCCAACATGGACTTGCTCGCCACAAAGGAAAATGCTCAAATGTCTCGCCGATTCCAGATCCAAATGCCGTCGATACAGACGCTCTGGTGATAAGCTGGAAAGGGATGCACGATTTTGGTGACGATCAGGTGGGAACCGTGCCTGGTTCTGCTAATAGCGCCATTTTGGCCCAGCAGGGCATGGTTCACGGATCTTCTGGATCTGTTGGTGGACAATCCAGTGCAGTTACCCAAGATTCCGAACATAATCTCCCAGGCCAAGGGACGATTCCTATACGAGCGTCGCGAAATGTTCAAATTGACAGTGTGGATGTTATCAAACAATGTTCCACCTTGGAAGGTTTTTCTCGACAAGCTGCGAAATTCGCCGCAGCTGTGAGGAGGTCAACCTTCAAGTCATATAACTACAAGGTTAACAAATTTGCAGACTGGTGTGAAGGAAAGGGTATACCTTTCAATCCACTATTCAGCAAATAGCAGACTGTGTCTGTGAGCTATTCTATTTTGGATTAGCTCGTCACAATTGCTGGATACAAGTCAGCTTTGGCATCAGTTATCCCTTTTCTAGCCAACAGGGATAGTCCAGAGGTGGCCCAGTTAAATGTGATGGTGAATGGAATGAGCAATCTCCGACCGAGACAACCGGTAGTCATTCCAGCCTGGAGTCTATCTTTAGTGCTTAATGTACTGGCCAAGCACCCTTTCGAACCCTTGGGTTCGGCTAGTCTAAAGCATTTGACTCTAAAGGCAGTCTTTCTATTGGCAGCTTCCTCAGTGAGAAGGCGCAGTGAGATCCATGGGCTTTCAGCAGAGAGGGACTGATTTATTGTCTCCGGAGGGGGTCTGTGTCTACTGCCAGGAGCAGAGTTTATGTCAAAGAATCAATCTTTGAAATATCCCAGCAAACCGATCATTATACCGAAACTAACTAGGTTTGATCGTGATGCCAGTGTCTGGTGCCCAGTCCGTGCTTTGACTAAGTACAAAAAACGGACAAACTTGTTACGGTCGAATGATAGACATCTGTGGATCTGCCATAAAAAGCCTTATGGCACGGCATCCATGGATTCTATCTCTCGTTGGGTGGTAGAATGCATCCAAACTACCCACGAGATTGCGACTGGGCACCACGTGCAATGCGCAAGGGCACACGACGTCAGAGGAATAGCCGCCTCGACCGATCTTTACAATGGTGTTCCGTTAGAGAACATCATGGCCATTGCACAATGGCACTGTGAGTCCTCATTCATGGATTACTATATGAGGGATGTGTCAGACTATGCCAATCCACTCGCTTTAGCTGTTTTGAAAGATAGGTAAACGGCCACACTGTTCTTCTCCCTTTTGGTACTTGAAAAAGCAAAAGTAAGGAACAGACATGGTCAAGCGAGATTACAACCAAATTGTGTCATGGATGGTCGGTTGAAGTGCTTGGTTGAAGGCTTCACGTCTGAAATCCAATAATCATAAGGTAATCCAAGTTTGAGAGTTTATATATCATGATTATTCATATTATATAGTCATGCGCATTCCCAGGCTAATATATGCAAAGAGCAGTTAACCCTCTTAGCATATTCGTGTTTCAGGCGAGATGGATGTTCGTGAGTTCTCTCCCTTTTTCTTAGGAGAAAAAAAGAGGGGGTGGGGTTGTGTGTGTTTGTGGTGGGCAGTGATGCGAATGTGATTCGGTCCCTAAACTTGATGGTCCTTTTAGGTCTCCGTGTGTCAAGTTTAAGTCTAAGATCTTTCTTCAGGGTCAAAAGAAGCAAATGATGGCTTGCCCCTTCCCACCAGGTTACTGTTTAATTCTGGTGTTATCAGAAGTAATAAAATGGTAAGTATTGATCGAAGGAGAATGAAGATATAATAGAATGAAGGAAATTTCAATTTCCCTTTCTCCGAGATCTAACAATACTTACCATTCTATTACAGACCCTGCCTCCCAGCCCCACGGAGGCAAGCCATAGGTATTCTCCTGTTTGGTAGCTATGCAAACAATATGATCCTCACTGGCAGAAGGGTACCCATTTGTTGGGACCGGGTACCCGGTTTCAGGAGCCGGTAAAGCTTACTAAGTCTAGATTCTTAGAGCCAGCTATCAGGATAGCTTGTTATCAGAAGTAATAGAATGGTAAGTATTGTTAGATCTCGGAGAAAGGGAAATTGAAATTTCCTTCATTCTATTATATCTAAAGCAGAGCAACTGGCGCATAATATTCAGCAATTTTGGCGGACGATGTTGCTGTTTATGACTGGAGCATCTTCCACCAAACATGCCTAGAGAATGTAGCACCAGGTCCTCTGCTTTATTTTGAAAATCGAAAATCTTGCCATCAGAGTCCTAAGGGCTAGGGAAGAAGCGAAATCATGAGACTTCGTCTATACCGAATATATCCACTGGGAATATGACATCTGGCCCAGACAAAGATTTTTGACAAATGTACAGATCATGTATGTAGGCGAGCCGACAAACCGACAAAGTTGTGTCACATAATAAAAAACAGTAACTTGATAATAGTAATAATATTAATAACAACAGTAATTAATCAACTAGTATTTGAGCTGAGTTTCTTATGGTAAATATAGATTGATAAAATGGGGGATATTAGATCAGAATTTAAAATAGAAAATCTCATTGCAATTGTCCATTTGCAGAGCAAGAGAGTGCTATTTTTGTAAATTTACCACTGGAATGACTGGCTCGGTTATTGAGCCAGTCATTCCAGTGGTAAATTTACAAAAATAGCATGAACAAATTTGAGTGTTAAAGGGTTAATTTACATTTTGTTTTCCTGTTTTTTGTCAGTTGCTATAAATGGCTTCGGAATCGCAGGGTGAGTCCAAACCAAGTGAGCATCCAGAGAATGATTCAGAACTTGGCAAGCCAACTTCATCAGAACTCACTTTGAATGCTTCATGTGAAGATGTCGTCCAGCAAACTGATGTGAAGTATGGGCATGGCTGTGCAAGAATGAAACCAGAGTGAGTGTATTAGACATTACATATATACATATAGCCATATAGATACCTCCATCTGTCCATTGTTAGCCCACCTCGCCTGAAAGGTCAAGTGAGCTTATGCCATTTGAGATCGTCTATCCTTCATCCGTCAACTTTTCCTTGAAGCGACTTCTCAAGAACCACGGGACGGTTTCAATTATATTTGACAGGAAGCATCCTTAGGGCATTGGGATCGAAGTTTGTTCAAACGAAGTCGATCGGCCAATTTGGCCAGTGGCCATTTTGAATTTGGCCGATTTTAGGAAACGTCTTTAAAAATCTTCTCTGAAACTACTTGATGGATCGATTCAAAACTCATAACATATCATCTAGGGTAAGAGCTGAACAAAGTTTGTTCAAGGGAATTTGATTGGCCAAATAGCTCAGCGGCCATCTTGGATAGCTTAGTTTTCCAGAAAACTACTCCAGAACCGCTGAAGGGATCGGGCCGAAATTTGGGAGATCTGATAATTAAAGAGTAAGGGCCATTGAAGTTTGTTCAACAGAAGTTCATACGTAAAAAACCCATGGTTGCCGTGGACCAATCAAAATGTAGCGCATTTGACAGCCCTTTTTTTATTTTTTTTATTTGATGCCTGCAGAAATTCCCATACTAAAGCAATGGGAAAATTAAAATATCTTCTCGAGAACCACTAGGCCGATTTCGAGTATATTTGGGAGGAATCATCCGTAGGGCATAGAGATCCAAGTTTGTTCAAACAAAGCCAATCGGCCAATTTGGCCGGCGGCCATCTTGGATTTTGGCCTATTTTGAGAAATGTCTAAAAATCTCCGAATCTGCTTGGGGCATCGATTCAAAGGTAGCCCATGAAATATGATCACGGCAAATAACTGAACCAAGTTTATTCAAAGGAATTTGATTGGCCAAAAAGCTTGGTGGCCATCTTGGGTGACCTGGTTTTCGCGAAAATTACTTCTCCAGAACCGCTGACCGGATCGAGCCGAAATTTGGCAGATATGATTAGGGACTAAAGACCATTAAAGTGTGTTCAAGGGAAGTAGATACATAAAAACCATGTAGTGTTTGGTGGGCATATTTGATATTTTTATTTGATGGATTTAATTTTTTTTTTGAAGCCAAAATGGGTTTTATATAGGCTTTTAGCTATTCTGATTTCAAATTTGCAATTTTGGAAACTGTCGGATAAGTGGTTTGTCGGCCATCTTGGATATTTTTCCTACCAAAAATTCCCATACTAAAGCAATGGGAAATTTAAAATGTCTTCTTCTTGAGGGTCGATTTCAAGCATATTTGACAGGAGGCATCCTTAGGGAATAGGGATACAACCTTGGTCAAAGGAAGATGATCGGCCAATTTGGCCCGCCGCCATCTTGGATTTTGGCCGACTTTGAGAAACATCTTTAAAAATCTCTGAAACTGCTTAGTGGATCGATGCAGACCTCATGAAATATGATCTGGTGCAAGAGCTGAACCGAGTTTGTTCAAGGGAAATTAATTTGCCAAATAGTTCGACGGCCATCTTGGATGACCTAGTTTTCACGAAAACAACTTCTCCAGAACCTGTGAACGGATCTGGCCGAAATTTGGCTGGTATGATTAGAGCCGAAACACCATTAAAATTTGTCCATGGATTTGTATTTTCTGCAAATTTCTGAGAAAAACATAAAAAGGCTTAATTATTAACCACTGGGCCAATTTTAGTAAAACATGGCTGAACCTTCTTCACAGAAATTTGATTTGTAAATATTTTCAGTGGTCATCTTGTTTTGTTCGGTTGTGCCAGTGGCCAATTGGGCCTCTTGTACTTGTTTAATTTTAACTGTTTAACTGTTGAATTTGTTCAAGAAATTTTCAATTTTTCTCATTGAAAATGTCCATTTGCAGACCAAGAGAAGATTATTTTTGAAAATCTACCAGTTAAATGACTGGCTCAGTTATCGAGCCAGTCAGGCTCAGTTATCGAGCCAGTCATTCCAGTGGTAAGTTTTCAAAAAGTCTTCTTGTGGTCTGCAAATGGACATTTCTTAATACCACTGCAGACACTGTTTTTGGCTGATGTGACTGTTAAAAAGTTAAGCAAGCGAACAAGGTAAAATTTTAAGTTTACATGTATTTGATCTGATTCCAATTCATGCTCTACTGCATAATTGTATACAATTACTATTTTATAGTACAGTAATTGAGAGGTCCGATCTGTCACTCAAATATATGAGTATATGATGTCATAATCAATTATGTCGCATGTTCGTAGGCTGATCTCACTCTCCGGTAGTATGTCAATATGGTGTGAGATAAATCATGGAACCCAAAGGTTGTTACCCATTTTGTGTAATTTATCATAACTAATCAGGATGGTTTATTCACAGGAAAACTGAAATTCGGTTTTCGGTAGGTTACCATCAACAACGATCACGGAACGAAAAAATAGGTTCCGATATATTCTGAAATATCTAGGCGTGAATGATGTATCTAGCGCCGTCATGAACATTGTATAGGCTGCCAAATGTACGAATTGTATGTCTGCTGGATTTACTATTTAATAAGCATCCATAGTCGGCGACAACACCAAGTGAAATTAGTTTCAAAATATTCATTGGCTTAGCCAGAGCTCCAGATAAGAATTAGTCTTTTGAGTGTTTTACTCACAGGGGATGATTATAATTGAGTATTCTTCATATTAATTGGGTATTTCAAAATACCTTTACTCATAGGAAGTGGCAGAAATTGAGTATTTGAGGCCCACTTAGACATGAAAAAACCTTTTGTATTACTAGAGACTAATTGACTGTTCTGACTCAGTATAGGCTATTAGTCTCTAGTAATACACGTTTTTTTAAACTTCAAGTGACTTACATGTATGATTATGACCTTTTGACATGTACATTAGTTATGTAATACATGTACATAGATGTAGACATCTTAGACAAGCAGATAGTCTAATTGTGGGAGAGCTGTGGTGCTGCAGCGGACCTCATAGAACCACACGTCAGTAGGCCCTATGTAGGTGTTTCAATTGTGAGTTGTGACTGCTCTGAGTCTGATTAAGGTATCAGAGTCTAACAGAATTACTTGACCCACTCTACATTTACATCAGACAGCCTGAAACAGTATAACAATATCAAATCATTTGATATTATCATATATTCATACTGTCTCTGATATAAATGTAGAGTGGGTCAAGTGATTCAAATCATTCGTGCTGTAATACATGTATTGTCACTATAATGTATACATGGAATCCACATTTCTTAAGTTGACTGATGAATAGAATTAAAAATTAGGTAACTGTGCCAGTCTGTAACAACTGGCAATCCTTGTTTTGTTTTCTTTACTGCATTAAAAGATGTTCCTAGCACAGTGCCACTGTATGACATTAATGACAATTGACAAACTAAGTTTCTCACTTCCATTTTCCCTGACTTTTATGGTTTGATGCCTATATTACAGTCAAAAATATTAGGTCATATGCAGTTGCTACAGCATGGTTCTGCCAAGAAATTCATTTAGTGGGGATGCACCCAATGCAAAACAAACAAATGAATATCTTAGATAAGCTTACATTGTTGTGTCTTACTTAGTTGAACAACCCAGCCCAAACCACCCTGTAACCCTACAACTTATTCACAAAAGTTTTAATTTTCTCATAAAAATGTGCTTTTGCAGACCTAAAGATGATTATTTTTCAAAATTTACCAATGGAGCCTAAGGCAGCCTAAGGCAGCAACAGCTTCCAGCAATATATTTTCAAAATATTCAACAGAATATGCTTTAATTTGTAAAGAATTACACCTGTATCAAAGAACCACCATCTTAATGGCCCCCAAAACATGTGTCTACTATACACAGCCAGATTTGACTGTGTTTTGAATAGCGTGCGGAAGACATGGTAGGGGTTTTCCCAGTAATGAGGCAGTGTCACGGTTTCAGTTCAGTTTCACTTTGCAGAAGACATGTGCTAGGGGATTTCCCAGTAATGAGGAAGTCAGCAGCAGCAATTTGCAGCAAATAGGAGAGCTGTAATTAGACAAGTGGCTACAATCATGACAATGTATCAGATTTTGGTGAGAAATAACTCCAGTAAAAGGATCGCTGTTAAATACTTTGGAAACTATTTAACATAATGTTACTGCTGCCTTAGGCTGTAATAAATGTTAGATATTTTTTTTAAATATGCAATGTTGATAGTTATATTGTCATGACTGTAGTGGTTCTGTTGCATGCTATCTAAGGTTTATAGATCTATGGATTTGTCATTCGGCAAATTTGAAAGCATATTCTCATTATAAGTTGAGATTCTTCTTTATAATAACTATAATGATTATTAGCAGTTCATGCCGAAATGAGCGTATGCCCATTGCAGGGCGCATTGACGATCTTTAATAACACAAAAATAGGACACATTTCACACAACCCCCCACCTCCACCCGCCACCCTGGTTCAAATTATTTCCATCTTACACCTATGCTTAATGTATACTATATCCATCTTCGCGGGATTGAAATTATTAATTGGCACTGTATTAAATATTGTGTACGTATGCACCAAAATTCTTCATAAAATACAACAAAAATTTGCCGTGAAAATTCATAATTCCTGTCAGGAATTTGCGAGTAGATTCAATATTTAGAGTGCGTGCTCGGCATAGTCATCTGCTACTCGCGGATCTGTAATTTTGAACTCAGAATTTTGAAATTACTACATAATATTATCATTGCGTAATGGTAACCGAGTACTGCAGGTTTGATCCGATCCACATAACGGATACCCGTTTGAGCACTGATAGGAATCATGTATACGCTTGACTTTTTCAATATTTTGCGTGTTTGGTAATTGGATTGCATTTTTAATACGCTTGAGGTGTGATTTAAATTGGGTTTTTAAATATATTTTTGCGTATTTACGCAAATACGCTGTTTATCTGGAGCTCTGGGCTTACCTGTATGGTTAGCTTGGAATGGGGATTCTGGGTTCAAAGTATGTAAATTGATCCCAGCACACACAAAACATGGGCGGAGCTTAGCTAGAAATGGAGCCCTGTATTGATGTGGAGGTTTGTAGAACAGAAGAATGGGGTCTTAACCCTTTAGCACTCAAGCCGACAAAAAAACGGCTTCTACAGTAGTCTTGGGAAATGTCCACAATTTGCAGAGCAAGAGAAGACTATTTTTGAAAATTTACCACTGGAATGACTGGCTCGATTTTCAAAAATAGTCTTCTCTTGGTCTGCAAATGTACATTTTCAATGAGAAAATAAAAATCTTCTTGAACAAATTTAACGGTTAAAAGGTTAAAATTAAACAAATTCAAGAGGCCCAAGGGACCTGTATCGCTCACCTGAAATTATCGAGCCAGTCATTCCAGTGGTAAATTTTCAAAAATGGACTTGTGGTATACAAATTGACATTTTCTATTAGAAAATTGACATTTTCTATTAGAAAATTGTAATTTTCTTGAATATATTCGAGGGTTAAATGGTTCAAAATTACTCTACTTTCTGCATGTGATGCCAGTCAAGCACTCTAATAGAACGCCTTTGTATCCACTCACTCAGACAGTGAATTTGCATTGATCGATGCAGATAAATGTATCACTAAAGTAGCCTTTCTTTATGGCTAGCAAGCAGTGATTCTCATAAGGGTCCTTTTGAGGGTATATACATGTACCCACAAAATTCACCGTGGGACCCTCAAAAGTAATGGCAGTGGGTCCCATGGTACCCTTGAAAATCTTGTATGATTGTTAAATACTAAGTGGTTTTATAGGCTTTTGCATAAAAATACCTACCAAATCTAGCATGAGACATACATAATTCATAGTTGTGGGTCCATGTTATTTTAGCATGGATGAGATAATACTGCTTGGGAACTCCAAATTTTAGTTTTGGAACCCCCAGATTTCAGCTGGGGACCCACAGATTTCAGGGTGTGGGCCCCTAGCACCTCCAAACTTTAGATTCCATGAGAAACACTGCTAGCAAGCTATATATATACCCACTCTAGTTAACTTTTATATCAATTCAAGATCTTATTTCTTTCTTGTCATCAGGTATATTTTACATGATTACAAACCAAAGCTATCCACAGACTATCTCCCTGCTGACCTTAAAGAAAAGTGTAATCTGGAAACAAAGGAATTAAGTGACGGTGCCACTGCAATATCTGAGAATATATCACTTACTCATACCCATGACAACTCTGAACATGTTCCATATCACAACTCCAAAGACGGTCACGATCACGGCTCATCATCAAAGCTACAAAAACTTAAAGGTCGGAATAAAAATCGACCATATCAAAAGCGGGCAAAGGCGAAGGATAAAATGTGCCCCTCTATCATCAAAGAACGTACGTGTAACTATGGAGACAATTGTAGATATGGTCATGATGTGAAAAGTTATCTGGCTTTAAAACCAGTTGATTTAGGCGATCAGTGTTTTAATTTCCAAACATTTGGAATGTGTCATTTCGGTGTGACATGCCGTTATGGCAGCTCACATTTGACCGTGGACGGGAAGAATATGGTTAATGAAGAAGTGCGTAATAGAATGAAAGATAAGGAGACAGTAATGAACTCTCTAAGCCATGATCTCAAGGTTAAGCTTTGGAAAAAGCGCTATGATTTTACGAAAGCAAACAAGATAGTTAAAAATGCATTCGATAGACAGGACCACAGCAATACAAATAATAGCTGTGATGGACACATTATTAATGTTGTCGCAAAAGTAGCAGATTTATCTTTAACTAAGTTTAGCTCTGACAATGAAACGATTACAGAATTAGCAAACTCACAAAGCGCTAACTCTTCCACATCTGCTGATGTTCATCCGACGAATAGTCAGAGTGATGATACTAGTCAAAATGTACCACAACCTCAAGAAGATGTAGCTAGTGGTAACTTGTCTACGTCTAACATAAATGATTCCCCTCAGAGCACAGCTGTTGAAACCAAAGCATCTACTCCCCAGTGTTTAGCTAAAGATTCCATCATCACAGTACCACCGTCACAAACACCACAAGATATGCAAGCTGTTAGTGTAGCTGCTGGAGAGTCACATGGGACATTGACTAATCTTGGATGCTTGACAGATGAAGGATCTATCAAGTTGAGACCACAGGAAAAGAAAATGGTGAGAAGTTATTGAGTACTTTCCAATGTATTTATCTCCCGATGTCTTTGAGAAAGGTGACAAAAGTAATCCCTGTGCATTCTGACTATGCTGACCAATATGTGTCTAGATTAATTTTTTAAAGTATAAATTTTGATACAGGACAGCTCAAAACTAATGGACTTTTCCGGTTTTAGCTATGCCCCAGCCATTTCTAGCTAAGCTCCACCCACACCTCGCTCGTGTTGGGATTGATCGATCTCTGAACACCATGACTATCAATTTTAAAAAACTACACAAGTAAGCTGTTGAATATCTTGAAACTAATTTGACTGGGTGCTGTTGCTGCCTAAGGCAGCAACAGCGCCCAGTCAAATTAGTTTCAAAATATTCAACAGCATGTTTCTTAAATAGCAAAGAATTACAAAGACATACAATTCATGCAACGTGTCAGAGTATTTGAGATTTGATGACGGTCTATATGGAACGCTTTGTGACGTAATGATTGTGACGTCATCATTCATACGCTGAGCTGATTATGACATTATACGAGGTCAGATGATAGATGGATACTCTGGAAAGGTGAATTGAACGTTTCTTTGGAGAACAATTGAAAGAAATGAACAAACAATCTAACATGAATACAACCAAAAGAAAACACGATAGAACAAAAAACTAAATGCAAATAAAACAAAAATGGAACAATCATTGTTACATGTGCGTGGTAACTACATGTGATGTATGATTGTTACATTCTTGTTTCTGTATTGTTTCTGTTCCCATCAGTGTTTTGTTTTCCAGTTATGCCATACGACATATTAACGATTTAGTCCTTAAAGGTGCATATTCACAGCAGAATGCTTGAAGATAAAATTGTTAAAATTATATACTTTTAGAGGCTTAAATTGTGTACCTCAATGAAATGAAACGAAATTAATCTTAGCATACATCTATGATGATTTCATTCCATATAAATAAATTTCGTAGGTTTAGTTGTGAATTTTAATTAGGGACTCGTTTTATTAATATTAATTTATGCGTAATGAAATCATCATATGCTAAGATTTATTTCCTTTCATTACATCTAGGCACACAATTTAACCCTCTAAAAGCACAATTATATAATTTTAACAATTTTATTTTGAATCATTCTACTGTGAATATGCACCTTTAAATTTGTTCAAGAAACTTTTAATTTTGTCATTAAATGTCTTCATTTGCAGACCAAGAGAAGACTATTTTTAACAAATTAACATTGGAATGACTGGCTCGGTTATCAAGCCAGTCATTCCAGTCGTAAATTTTCAAAAATAATCTCTTGGTCTGAAAATGGACATTTCTCAAGACCACTGAAAAAGCTGTTTTTGTCCAGCTTGAATTCTAAAGAGATACATGTATGCTGTTGTTTCTTGTGGTGTATTGCACTTGTGTATGTGTCGTTTCTGTTCAAATGTGGTATGTCATCGTCGTGTGACTTCATTCCATGTAATAGTGGTTCAACGAAGTTTCTCAAAAATTATCTGCCTTAACCCTTTCAGGACGAAACCGGCCTCTGCAGGGGTCTTGAGAAATGTCCATTTGCAGGCCAAGAGAAGACAATTTTTTGAAAATTTACCACTGTGGTAAATTTTCAAAAATAGTCTTCTCTTGGCGTGCAAATGGACATTCAATAAGTAAATATTTTTAAATTTTTCAACAAATTTAGTTGTTAAAGGGTTAAAGGTGCACATTCACAGAAGAATGTTCAAAATAAAATTGTTAAAATTATATACTTGAAAGGCTTAAATTGTGTGCCTAGATGTAATGAAACGAAATAAATCTTAGCATATGATAATTTCATTACGTATAAATTAATATAATATTTAAGTTGTCAAATTGAATTAGAGGCACGAGAGTCCCTAATTCAAATTCACAACTAAACCTACAAAATTTATTTATATGGAATGAAATCACCATATATGTCAAGATTTATTTCGTTTCATTACATTGAGATACACAATTTAAGCCTCTAAAAGTATATAATTTCAACAATTTTAATTTCAAGCATTTTGGTGTGAATATGCACCTTTAAACAATGTTGAAATTATATCTCTGGTCTATAGATCTAAAAGGTTGCTGTGGATTAGTCTCCAGTTTTATATGCTCATACGTTATGCCACGCAATTCCTTAGAATTGTTTTAGACAGCAAAATGTGACATGTTGCAATTTAATGTACATGTATCTCCTATAAATACATGAAACTAAATTAAAAGAAAAAGAAAAATTTGCAAACCCGCTAAAATTCCTGAACTGCTTTGGTCTTGAGGAATGCCCATTTGCAAGCCACGAAAAAACACTGAAAATTTACCAGTCATTAATTTTGTAAATTGTTAAAAATAGTCTTCACTTGTTCTGCAATTGGACATTCACTAAAGAAATATTCTGCTTTTCTTGACCATTAAATTTATTAACCCTTTCGCCTACAAATTCCTGAAAGCGTAAATTCTTTACGATATAAAACCTATTCTGTTGAAATTTTGAAATTAATTTTTTACTGGAAGACATTGCTGCCTAAGGCAGCAATGACTTCCAGTCAAATTAATTTCAAAATAGTCGACTGTTTTTCTGTATGGTTGAGTTGAAAATAAGATATAGGGGAATTCAGCAGTGAAAGGTTTAAAGACATGTTTACATGCTCTATTTTAGATTGACTTCAGAGATAAGTTGTATCTGGCTCCACTGACTACAGTAAGTATTACTATTATTTATTTACGTAGCATAATAAGAAATATCAAGATAATTTTATGAAGGGAATGTTTGCATAAAGATTGTATGCTCTAGAGATGTTGTGAATGGAGGCATTTGATCTGTGACTCAAGTATATGACATCATGATCATTTATGTAACTGGTTAGCTGATGTCACAATTATAATGACGTATACCTCTGTAGCGAAAATTGAAAAGATTCACATGTTTTCTCACGTTTTTAATATTTTGAAACTAATTTGACAGCAACAGCGCCTAGTCAAATTAGTTTCAAAATATTCAACAGCATATTTATTAAATAGCAAAGAATTACAAAAGCATACAATTTATACAACGTGTCGGACTCTGAGATTTGATGACGGTCTATATGGAACCCTTTGTGATGTAATGGTTGTGACATCATCATACATGCGCTGAGCGTATTATGATGTCATACGAGATCAGATGATGGATGGATACTCTGGATAGGTGAATTGCTAATTAACCTGGTCACAGTTGAATTCCCTATACGTCTACAGGGCATAATTTAGAATTTGATATTTGCATAGCATGTATTGCTATGCAAATTACAAATTGTATAGTTGTGGGCAAAAATGTATAGCAATTAACTCTTTCACGGATAAATTCCCTGTATCTCAATCTCTGAGCAAACAAACCAGAAAGCTGTTGAATATTTTGAAATTAATATGACTGGAAGCTTCCAGTCGTATTAATTTCAAAATATTCAACAGAATATGCTATACATGTACATAGTAAAGAATTTACTTTTTCAGGGATTTATCGTTGAAAGGGTTATTAATAGAACTTAAGATATTCAATAATAAATTGCAATCACATACAAATTTTTCATAGCAGATAAGCTGTGCATGTTGCAGAATGCATAACAAATGCCTAACTGTGTAGCTAATTGAGATGCGATACCAGATAAATTATGCCCTGGTCTATCTCTCTCATTTTCTTGCAAGTATTCAGGAAAACTTGAATATTTTGAAATTAATTTGACGTCGGCTTCCAGTCAAATTAATTTCAAAACATCCATCAGAATAAGTTTCATATTGTAAAATCTTGAGCGGAAACACATATTTCTTTCAGGGTAAAATATCATATACGGTACATGTCACTGTCACTGTTCAAATTATTTGAATTTTTGTTGCTTCATAATAACTAATGCCCTATCTGGAATAAAAAGTGTTTTTATTGCTGTAGGAGAAGGGGGGGGGGGTGGGGGGGGGGGGGGGGTCAGGGCAGGGGCTGGGAGGGGTGGGGGTGGAGGATCTAATAATTTTATCATTTAGTTAATTTCTATAGGTTGGGAATTTACCATTCCGTCGATTGTGCAAAACCTATGGAGCGGATATAACCTGTGGAGAGATGGCTTTGACAACAAATTTACTGCAGGGCCAGATGTCAGAGTGGGCATTGCTTAAAAGACATCACACAGAGGATATATTTGGTGTCCAGGTCAGTGCGAGTATGCCAGATCTTAACCCTTTAATGGTCAAGCCAGCCAAAACCAGCCTCCACCATGGTCTTGAGGAATGTCTATTTGTAGACCAAGAGAAAAATTTTACCGTTTATAATAACTGGCTCGATAGGCAGTGGTTAATTTTGAAATGTCATCTTGTTCTGCAAATGAACATTGACAGAGCATAAATGTTAATTTTTTTTAAATCTTGACCATTAAAGGGTTAACAATCAAATTGAATGAAGAAAATTTAAATTTTCTCAGAAAGTCACCATTTGTTGATCAAGAGATTAGTTTTGAAAATTTATCACTGGAATAACTGGCTCGGTTATCAAGCAAGTAATTCCACTGGTAAATTTTTTTAAATAGTCTCTGTCTGCAAATGGTCATTTCTCAAGACCACTGCAGAAGCCGATTTTGGCCAGCTTGAGTGTTAAATGTCTAATGTTCAAATCAACATGTAATAGGAATTGTGTCGACTTTCATTTAGGATATGGCTAATTAAGTAATACCATATTTACAAATCGTATCAGTTCAGTACTCGGCCGAATAACATGTCATGAAGCACAATGAACAAACTAGAAAATTGCCATCATCATTATCTCACCTGGCCTGACAGACCAGTTGTCTGTCTGTCATCTTTCCATAAACCTTCCCTTTAAAGGCAACTTCTCAAGAACCATCTGGATGATCTCAAACACATCTGGCAGAAAGCATCCTTGGGCCATAGATTATTCAAATAAATCTGATTTGGTCGGTGGTAGGGTTGTACGATTATTGTTTTGAGTGATCACGATCGATTATTTAACAACAATTGTGAATCGTGATTACTCGATTAATCAGCTTGGGTACAATTTACCAAGACCTACATGTAATAACAAAGGCATATCAATGACGAAAGCTGAATGGGGTTTAGAAAAGTGTATTTGCATGGCGAGAGAAGACGATTTATATGTATCACTGGAATGCCTGGCTCGATTCTCGAGTAATGCATTTTCAAAAATAATCTTCCCTTGACCTGTAAATAGACATAAAACATTCACTGAACAAAATGTAAATTTTCGTGACTAATCTTATTAAAAAGTAGTTTAAATGTTTGGAATTGAAATATTTTAGGCAGTAGAAACTATTCACGATTATTTGATTATGTAAGTTTTAATCAAATAAAATCACTATTTAGAAAATTGTGATTTTTGATTTAATCACATAATCGCACAATTTTAGTCAGTAGACATTGCGCAATTTACTTAAACACCTTTAAGTAGCTCGTAAATACGCTATTTTTAGAAACTCATTGAAATATTTCCTAAACAGCTTAGCCGATTGACGTTCAGTTCAAGAGACGTCGTCTACATGTGTGGCATGCACTGACCCAATTTTGTTCTAGAGAACCTGATTTTGGTGATTTGTCAGGTGGCCATCTTGGATGACTTAGATTTCCCATGGAACCGCTAAGGGATTAATCCGGAGTATTAACCCTTTAACCGTTAAATAGTTTTTAAAAATTTCTATTTTTTTCGTAGAAAATGTCCATTTGCTGACCAAAAGAAGACTATTTTTGAAAATTTACCACTGGAATAACTGGCTCGGTTATCGAGCCAGTCATTCCAGTGGTAAATTTTCAAAAATAGTCTTCTTTTGGTCAGCAAATGGACATTTCTCAAGACCACGTCAGAAACCATTTTGGCTGCTGTGAGGGTTAAAGGTTATTCATGAGAAATTGAGATTTTTATCAGACTAGAAGTTACTGATACATGCACCTCGCCAACAGCTTTCACACAAATTAATTTCAAAAGTTTTGATTATTTCTTACATATGGTAGTCTAGAGATAGCTTTATTATAAAGAAATTTCCCAGATACATCTTTTGAAATAATCAACATGTTGTTTGTTTTAAATTGCTGTACGTCAATGTTTCCTGCTATTTATTTTATTATCCCCACACATTTTGAAAAAAACAGGGATATTGTAATCGCCTCGGTCCGTCAATCCATATGTCCATCCAGCTATCCCCTCCGAAACTACTTGCTAAAATTCAATCAAATTTGTTATATGAGTTGGTAGTACCCATGTGATCGCCGATTGCAAGACATTCCAGTGCTGAAACTTAAGATTTAGAGATGAATGCCATCAGGGCATACTACAAATTAAAATAGAGTTCCCTCATTGAACTTAGGCTTCCGTATTCCATATAATAAAATAAATCGGTACACATCCTTGCATTATTATAAAATATTGCATAAAGATGCTATTTATCAAGATTCAGTGACTATCATTCTGAAATTGCATTTGTATTACACAATGATAGGAAATAAAAATCAAACAACCTGGATTTATAAATATTCAAGACACTGATATTTTTCCCAAGCGCAAAAAATTGGCACGCTCATGAGGGCATCTGGTTGTTGAGATAATCATACCCTCAGCGGTTTTCAAGTGCATTTGCATCAGGGCACTCACTAAGTTTCAGCAATGCATTTAGATTAGACTAGCCCCAGGGCTTGTGTGTGTGTGTGCGCGCATGTGTGTGTGTGCGTGCACGCGCGCGCGTGCATGTGTGTGCCTGTGTTTTGCTAAGGTACATGTAGTTACTGTTATGATTGTGAATTGCGGGACAATGTTTACATTACCCCAGGATAGGGGTAGGTTATTGTTTTCGTAGGGGGCAGAATCTCGAAGTTGGCGAAACCATAGGGATTTTCGATGGCATGGCATTGACTGCGTATTCTCGCTTTCATTTAATTGGTGCTAATTAATTTACATTCTAACATTGCAGTTGTGTGGTGGCTTTCCAGACACGATGACCCGCTGCAGCCAGCTTCTTAATGAGAATATTAATGTTGATTTTGTGGACATCAACTGTGGATGTCCCATTGAGCTTGTATACCAGAAGGTAATTAAACATAAAGATAGTCTAAGGCCATGAGACTCTTGACCCTTTCATCCTCAAAATGGCCAATATCTGCTTTTGCAGTGGTCTTAAGAAGTGTCCATTTGCAGACTAAGAGAAGACTGTTCTACCAAATTTACCACTGGAATAACTGGCTCGATAACCCAGCCAGTCATTCCAGTCCTACGTTTTCAAAAATACTCTTCTGGGTCTGCCAATGGATATTTTTTTTAGAAAAAAATTGAAATTTTCTTGAAGAAATTTGAGGGTTAAGAGGTTAGTGGTCAAGATTGGACAAGAATATAAAAGTGAATTTTAATTTGCAGGCCAAGTGGATATTTTTTAATATTTACGACTGGAAATACTGCTGGCTCGGTGACCGACCCCAGTCTTATAAGTGGTTAAATTTTTACATATATTCTCTTGTCCCGCAAATGAATAGTACTCGTAACCATTGCAGACACTATTTTTGGTTGGTTGATCATCAAGGAGTTAATAGATTAAGTAATTTCATATAGAAATGTATCCTAAAGTACAAGTCATAAAATATCAAAAACATGGTAGTACAAATTTGAACATGATATAAGAAATGTTCTGTTCAATTTTAGTCATCAATTCTGCATTCGTGATGAGCTTATCCACATCATTCATGACATCAGTGATTATGACATCATCGTACTTGATTATCCATCTATAATATTACATCATAATCAACTACGTGACATGTAAAATGATGTCATAATCAGTGACGTCATGAATGATGTAGATAAGCTCATCACGAACACAGAATTGATGATGGACTAAGCGTTGTTGTACGAATTGTATGTCTACTATTTAATAAAAATGCAGTTGAAAATTTTGAAACTAATTTTGACTGGTGCTGTTGCAGCCATTCAAATTAGTTTCAAAATATTCATCTGCTTGCCCGTGTAGTTTTCTGGAAATTAATGGTAAGGCAGTTCATGGATCGATTTTCTTTTGAGGGTTAAAGGGGTAAGATTTCTTAATAATGTTTGAATTCTTGCTTACTGAATGTCCATTTGCATGCCAAGAGGATACTCTTTTTGAAAATTCACCACTGGAATGACTGGCTTGTTTATCGAGCCAGTCATTTCAGTGGTAAACTGTCAGAAAATCGGACTTCTGTAAATGGAGATTTATCAAGACCAGTGAAAAGGCACCTAGTATCAAATGTGCAGCCCTCTGCTTAGACTCTCATTCATATACAGTAGTGAATGTAATAATGGATAAATATTTTCTCCTCAGTACAGCTCAAAAGTAACTGAACATCTTTGCAAAACAAAAAACGAAACATGTTAGTACACAATTGTATTGGAAGAAACTGCCTCCCTAAGCAGCAATGTAAATAAGGCAGCAATATCTTCCTGTCCAATTATGTTCAAAATATTCAACAGTATGTTTTATTTTATTTTGAAACCATGTATGTTACCTGTAGATATATTTCTAGCCACCAATACTTCTGATTTCCAAATTGTTTTTTCATAATTTTGTGGCATTTTTTCTGATTTTTCAGGGTGAAGGATGTGCAATAATGGGCAAGGTTAACAGATTTGAAAAAATCATAAGCTGTATGAAGTCAGTTCTTGATGTTCCTCTTACGATCAAAATGAGGATGGGCATCCATGACAAGAAGAATATTGCTCACACACTAGTCCCGAAATTACGTGACTGGGGTGTATCTATGGTAACGGTAAGTATGCAACACCTATTATATACTGTGCACAAGTGTGTCCAATACCCTCGTCATTGAGATATTTTTCAATCGGGCCACCGTGATGTCAAAAGTGTTTATTTTGGAAACAATGTTGCGGAAGGCTGTTGCTGTTGTGTTTTAGCTGTTGACCCCAAAACTGGCTCAAGTTCCCAGGACACCAGCTGCATGCTTCCATCCATGTTTGTAGAAGATCCCTCGAGTAGAACCAGAGTTCATGAAGGATGTCTTAAGAAGAATAATAATAAGCACTCGGTACTCGCATTAAGCATCTAACTACTGAGTTTTTACAGACGACATATTCCAAGGGTTATATCTGTGGATGTGCTAGATTTTTTGAAAACAATGCCACCAACAACATTCAGTCAATTTATTTTCAAAATATGTAGGAAGTCAAGAGTTTTTGCTCATTGAGATTGTTGTCTGGTGGCCTGCAGCAGTGAGACCTTGCATCTAGAGACGCGTGTAAAACGTATTGAGAGATATAAATATTTACCAAGATCATTGCAGACGCAATTTGTGTTCATCTTCATTATTAGCCCTTTGAACCCTAGAGTTCCAGTATCTCAATTTCAAGTATTTCAATAGATTACATCTGCGTGAATTGAAATAGCATTCGCGTACATGTAATCTATTGAATATTTAAAAACAAATAAGACAAGAACCTGTAACTGCCAGACTGAAATTAGTATCAAAATAATGATCATAACATTTTCTACATTGTACACTATTAATCGTATGTGGTCTTTCTGGTTCTAAGGATTAAATGGATTTTTCCATTTTATGTTCATTTTTTTATGCTGTATTGTAAGTAAATCATCCCTGTATATCAGACTTCTCTGATTACAATATCTGTGTTCCAGAGCATAACTAGATATTCTTCATGGCTTTGTATCCTATGCAGTGCATGGATACAGTGAGAAAACACCCTTACAATATCATTTGCGACACCCAAATGTAGTGGCAGTGCATCCAATGATACCCCTGAAAATTGTGTATAATCATTAAATATTAATAAGTTTTATAGCTTTTTGCACAAAAATACCCATTAAATCTAGCATGTGACCCGCATAATTCATACCTATGAGAAGGATGAGAAAAAATGCATTGGGAACTCAGATTTTCAGTTTGGTACCTCAAGATTGCAGGGTAATGGTTCCACTGTGCCTCCAAAATTTAGATGCCATGAGAAACACTGCTTGCTTAAATCAAAAGTTATGTCAACAAGGCCTTATGTGATGGCCATAGAACTTCCATGAATATTTATATGCCATCAATGTACTCTGTCTGCAGCGTAAAGAAAATGATTTTAATATTTGTTCGTAATCTGTTAGTTGTTTTTTACTTAGCATAGGTTCTTTGTGAGGAAGAGATTTTTTGAATGAGTGTTTGTAGAACCCATAGCGAAGCGGAGGATCTCGGCATCCGATGTCCGGCGTGACAAGAATTAGGAAATTGTTAAAGTTTTTCAATGGACATTTAATTCATTAAGGACTTGTCCGATGTTAATAAAACGTGACAGATTTGATCTATACCATCATTGCATCTAGTCTGATGATTTTCAAATTTTTTCCATATTTTCACGGGGTTTGGACTTCAATGTAGCTTATTTTGCACCAAGAATTATGTAAATATTAACGTCTCAATAGACATTTAATTCATCAAAGTCCTATTTGATGTCAAGAAATCTTTACAGATTTGTTCAACGCTATCATTGCATCAGGTCTCCATCAGGGTTGACATAATTGGAATTGGGAATTGGAATTGGTGGTAATTTCATTCCTTTTATCAGGAATTGATAGGGAATTGGTAATTGGGTAAGTTTTGAGTAATTGGAATTGGAATCAATTACTTTGCTCAGGTAATTGGTAATTGACAATTCTTTTACCAATTACTTTAGTTTATTTTTTATATACTCTTAGACTTAACTGTGACTATACATTGTAGTATTCATTTATTTTACTTATTTTATTCTTTTTGATCCTTATAATCCACAGCATGTTCTGTTGAATATTTTGAAACTGATTTGACTGGGGGCTGTTGCTGCCTATTGCAGCAACATGTTCAAGTCAAATTAGTTTCAAAATATTAGTTTTAAAATATTCAGTGTTCGGCTTTCATGTATCATTCTCTTCACAGAATGGTTAAGATTTACTTTTGAAATGAAAAAAATAGCTTTTCTTTAAACTATTGTTGTCTGTTGAAGGCATTTCTTAGTTTAAAGTTGTAAATGGTGGATTCACTCATTTCATTATAGTTGACTGTTTGCTCTGATATCCTGAACTGTCTCTGCATCTGTCTTTCTACTGAACCTATTTCATTCTGAATTGTCAGAAACTTGCTTTGAAGCAGAGATATCTGAAAGATGTATAATAATTATGAAATTAATTTGATTGAAAATTAGTGCTACCTTAGGCGCCAATGATTATTTTCAAAATATTCAACATATTAGTTGTGGTCACTTTGAAATTGAGATGTAGTTTAATTACTGAAATGACTAAATGATAAAGTCTGCTAACTCTGGTGTAGCTCTATGCCCTGTATTTACTAACTACATGTGAAAATTCTCACCTCTGAGCTCCTTGGACTTATGACATGTAAGTTGTGTTGTCATAGTGTTTAGTTTATCTGATATGTATTGCTAGTCATGCAAGCAATGATTGAAATCCCCCAACACTTAACCCTATATCCCCCAAAATCCCCATGCCTCAATTTCAATTTAGCTGTATATATGTACATGTAGGAAAGCTGTTGAATATTATGAAAGTAATTTGGTGGGGTGCTGTTGCTGCTATAGGCAGTAATATGTCCCCATCAAATTATTTGAAAATATTCACCAAATATGTCTTTCATTATAAAGAAAGTGTCGTTTCTAGACTAGGATTTAAATGGTTAACCCTCTACTCACCTACATTTTTCAAGAGCTTATGTCGTGGCAACCGTCCGTCGTCCATCCGTCAACTTTTCCTTTAAATGACTTCTCAAGAACTGCTGGGCCAATTTCAATTATATTTGGCAGGAAGTATCCTTAGGGCATAGGGATCCAAGTTTGTTCAAATGAAGCCGATCGGCCAATTAGGCCGGCGGCCATCTTGGATTTTGGCCGATTTTTAGAAACGTTTTTTAAAAATCTTCTCCGAAACCGCTAGAGGGAATGAAGGAAACCTCATGAAATATAATCTAGGGCAAGGGCTCCACCAAATTTGTTCAAGGGAACTTAATTGGTCAAATAGTTCGGCGGCCATCTTGATTTACCTAGTTTTAGTGAAAATAACTTCTCCAGAACCGCTGAAGGGATCAGAAATTTGGCAGATATGATTAGGGACTAAGGGCCAGTAAAGTTTGGTCAAGAGAAGTTGATCCGTCAAAAAACATGGCTGCCGTGGGCCAATCAAAAGATAGCATGTTTGGCGGCCATTTTGGATTTTTTTATTTGATGGATTTTGAGGCCGAAATTGTTTTTTTATAAAGGTTTTTGGGTATTCTGATCTCAAATTTGCAATTTTCGAAACTGTCGGATAAACGGTTTGGCAGCCATCTTGGATCATTTTCCGGCCAAAAGCTCCCATACTAAAGCAATGGGAAATTTAAAATGTCTTCTCGAGAACTACTGGGCTGATTTGAATTATATTTGGCAGGAATCATCCTTATGGCATAGAGATTTCATTTTGTTCAAACGAAGCCAATCGGCCAATTGGCCAGCGACCATTTTGGATTTCGGCCGATTTTTAGAGATGTCTAAAAATCTCGTTCCACGAAATAGCTTGGGGAATCGATTCAAAACCTATGAAACCTCATCTAGGCAAAGAGGTAAGCCAAGTTTGTTCAAGACGACTTGATTGACCGAATAGTTCGGCAGCCATCTTGGATGACCTAGTTTTCCAGAAAACGACCTCCAGAACCGCTGAATGGATCAGGCCAAAATTTGGGAGATATGATTAGGAGCTAAGGGCCATTAAAGTTTGATCAAGGGAAGTTGTTCCGTCAAAAAACATGGCCGCCATGGGCCAATCAAAATGTAGCGTGTTTGGCAGACATATTGGATTTTTTTATTTGATGGATTTTGAGGCCAAAATTGTTTCTATATATGTTTTTGGGTATTCTGAGCTCAAATTTGCAATTTTCGAAACTGTCGGATAAACGGTTTGGTGGCCATCTTGGATAATTTTCTTGTCATAAGCTCCCATGCTAAAGCAGTTGGAAATTTAAAATGTCTTCTTGAGAACTACCAGGCCGATTTCAATTATATTTGGCAGGAAGCATCCTTAGGGCATAAGGATCCAAGTTTGTTCAAATGAACCCGATCGGCCAATTTGCCCAACGGCCATTTTGGATTTCGACCGATTTTAGGAAATGTCTTTAAAAATCTCCGAAACCACTTGGGGAATCTTCATCTAGGCCAAGAAGTAAGCCAAGTTTGTTCAAGAGGACTTGATTGACCAAATGGTTCGGCGGCCATCTTGGATGACCTGGTTTTCATGAAAATGACTCCTCCAGAACCGCTGAAGGGATCAGGCCGAAATTTGGGCCATTAAAATTTGGAAATTTTAAAAGGGAAGTTACTCCATCAAAAAAACATGGGCGCCGTGGGGAAATCAAAATGTAGTGTGTTTGGCAGCCATATTGCACTTGCAAAAATGTCCACAAACTCATTTAAAAGATTGCTAAACCACCCACCAACAATTTTGACAAAAATTGATGGTGCTCCAGGTGAGCGACACGAGCCCCTTGGGCCTCTTGTCTTGAAATAGCTGCTTCATCAGCCCCAATGGAGGAGTGCCTCTTCAGTACTGGAGGAAAGATTTATAGTCATGAGAGATTTTCATTAAGGGTGATCCAAAAAATGAGTAAAACTATTTCATTAAACATTGTTTAGTAATGTCTACATCATTTTTGTGTGATTTATATCCGACTTAACCCCAGAATTAGAAAAATGTTTTGAATAGACATTTGATTTGTCATTTGGGGGGGGGGGGGGGGGGGGTGTGTGTGTGTGGGTATACTATTTTAAGGAATCCTGCCACACATGGTGTGTGATATTTGCGGAAAACCTAAAAAGAACGCAGTCCATCTAGTTTCAATCAGCATTCTTATAGAACTTCACAGAGTACTTATAACACGACAGAATAATACACTTTTGAGTCAATATCTGTCATCTGACTCAACAAGGGCTTGTTATGAGGTTTGGTTGCATATGTTAGAATACATGTATATTGCACCAATAACACGACAGAATAATACACTTTTCAGTCAATATCTGTCATCTGACTCAACAAGGGCTTGTTATGAGGTTTGGTTGCATATGTTAGAATACATGTATATTGCACCAATAACACGACAGAATAATACACTTTTGAGTCAATATCTGTCATCTGACTCAACAAGGGCTTGTTATGAGGTTTGGTTGCATATGTTAGAATACATGTATATTGCACTAATACCTGCCCGGATTTAACCCTATAACCCTCGAATTTATTCAAGAAAATTTAAGTTTTCTCATAGAAAATGTCCATTTGCAGACCAACAGAAAACTATTTTTTTTAATTTACCACTGGAATGACTGGCTCAGTTATCAAGTCAGTGATTCCAGTTGTAAATTTTCAAAAATAGTCTTCCTTTGGTCTGTAAATTGACATTTCTCAAGACCATTGTAGAAGCCGTTTTTGGTTGATATGAGTGTTAAAAGGGTAAGCTACCTGCTTTCTACAGGTATCTCTTGTTACCTGGTTGTTATAGATTCATGGTAGGTCACGTGAACAGAGGTACACAAAGATTGCCGACTGGGAGTATATTGATATGTGTGCTCAGCAAGCCAGCCCCATGCCTATATATGGTGAGTATTGGCAGGAGCAGTAGTAACATACATCTAATGGAGGAATCCAGTTTCTCAGTCATTCATATGACGTCATTATCAACTATGTGACGTGTAGGCTGATGTCATAATTGTGATCTTTGCATAGGAAATTTATGTCCATTTATAGACTACATGTATGAAAACTTTATCCCCCCGTTCTGGAAGATAGGTGGGATATAGCGATCAGCATGTCCATCTGTCTGTCCATCCATCCGTCTTGTCGATGCAACTCCTAGAGGTCTCAATGGATTAACTTAAATTTCGTCCACATCAGTATCATGTGCAGATGTGCATGTGCTTTTTTCACGACCGAAAACTGGTTCATTACAGAGTTATCCCCCTTTAAATATCTTAAAGCCGATATATAAACTGCATTGGCAATCATTTCTTGTCAACGCGACTCCTACAGTTTAGCTCAGATTCTTTTGAAACTTAGTAAGTGTTATCATTACCACATGATGGTGTGTATGTGCTATCCATATATCTGTACGTCCATCCGTCTGTCCAAAATGGATGTATGTCCATCTGTCGGTCCTTCCGTCTCTGACAATCATTTCTTGTCAACGCAACTCCTCCTAGAGGTCTCAATGGATTAACTTAAAATTTCGTCCACATTATCAGTATCATGTGCAGATGTGCATGTGCTTTTTTAACGGCCAAAAACTTATTCACTGCAGAGTTATCCCCCATTAAATATCTTAAAAGCTGATACATAAACTGCAGTGCCAATCATTTCTTGTCAACGCAACTCCTCGTTTAGCTCCGATTCTTTTGAAACTTGCTAAGTGTTATCATTAGCATGTGAAGATGTGCTATACCTATACCTGTACATCTGTCCGAAATCTATGTATGTCCCTCTGTCAGTCCGTCCATCTCTGACAATCATTTCTTGTCAAAAAAACTCCTAGAGGTCTAAATGGATTAACTTAAAATTTTGTTGACAATATCAGTATCATGTGCGGCTGGGCATGTGCTTTTTTCGTGGCCAAAAATTCATCACAGAGTTATCACGCTTTAAATATCTTAAAGCCGATACATAAACTGCATTACACTTATTGACAAAGGAATTTAGGTTTTAGGAGGAGTTGCATTTTTCATTGATAAGTTGGGAATATGCTGTCTTCTGATGGCTCTTGTTTAAAAAGTCTTTTGGCCATCAAATGGGCATTCACTAAGGAAAAATTTCAATTATCGTAAACAATCTTGGTCATTAAATGATAAGAAAATATTAGCAGATTGCAAATTTAATGTTATTCAAATTGAACTGTGTTAAATTCAAAAGAAAACATGCATTTTCTTGATATTCAGGGAATGGCGATATCTTGTCATATGAGGAAGTTATGTTGCATAGAGAAGCCACCAAGGTCAGCGGTCTGATGATTGCAAGGTATGGTTCTGTGGTAAAGATAATAACTGGTACAGAATGAACATGAAGCTAGACAAAAGTTAGTCAAAGCTTTTGTCCAGCCCTACGTAAACTGGAGGATGTCTCGACATTATGATCCAGATGCTGTGCGGCGTCTGGCATACATCAAGAATGGACCTTTCCAGTTTATCCATCCATCATATGATGTCATACTTAACTACGTGACGTGTAGGATGATGTCATAATCTATTACAGCATGAATGACTCGATTTAGTCTGGTTTAAACACATAATAGTCTGATGCGTTGTACGAATTCTCTGTATGTCCTTACTACATGTATTTAATAAACATTCTGTCGAATATTTTGAAACTAATTTGATGGGGCACTCGTGCTGCCATAGGCACCCAGTCAAAATAATTTCAAATTATTCAATAGCTTACCTATGTAGGTTTCTTGAAATTGATAGTCAGGGAGTTCAGGCATTGATTGATCCTAACACAAGTGAGGTGTGGGAGGAGCTTAGCTAGAGATGGGCCGGGCATAGCTAAAAACTGAAAAGGTCAATTAGGTAAGCGTTAATGTTTTTCAATCGACATTTCCCTTGATGAATGCAGAGGCCAGTTTTGGATGGCTTGTCCATGAAAGGGTTAAAGAGATGAGCTTACATGACCCTTTAGCCCTTGAATTTGTTCAAGAAAATTTTAATTTTCCCATAGAAAATGTCCATTTGCAGACCAAGAGAAGATTGTTTTTGAAAATTTACCGCTGGAATGACAGGCTCAGTTATCCCGTCAGTCATTCCAGTGGTAAATTTTCAAAAATAGTCTTCTCTTGGTCTGCAAATAGATATTTCTCAAGACCACAGCAGAAGGTGATTTTTGGCTGATACAAGTGTTAAAGTAGTAAGTATAATCATAGCTTAACTCCTCTTGTGTGAACTTTAGAGAAGACAATTTTTTAGAATTTACCACTGCAATGACTGGCTCGGTAACCGAGCCAGTCATTGCAGTGGTAAATTCTAAAAAATAGTCTTCTCTTCGCCTGCAAATGGAAACTGGTAAAACAAAATCTTGAATTTTCTTAACAATTATCATTAAAGGATGATTAACACTGCCAAAAGCTGGCTTGACCCGGAAAGAGTTAAAGGACCTTATTTAGTGACCACTCCTCGAAGTTATTTTCAAACCTGATTCTAAAAGGTTTTATTTACAGAGGTGCGCTGATTAAGCCGTGGATCTTTACTGAGATTAAAGAGCAGAGACATTGGGATATATCAGCGACAGAGAGAATGGATGTTTTACGCAACTTTGTTAATTATGGAATGGAGCATTGGGGCTCTGACCAGCAGGGTGTCGACACGACCAGGCGCTTCCTCCTTGAGTGGCTCTCATTCTTACATAGGTATATATATATTCTGTATGTCATAGATAATAGAGAGACATTCCTAACTATGTTTCATCCTTATCTACATTCGTCTCTAACATCTGCCGTCTTTGTACGGGTGGTTGAATTAATTTTAACACTGACCTGTGAATTTCACAGAATTCCAATTTCGATACAGGTAAATTGTTGGACAGTTTAAAACTAATTTTACCGGGAGCTATTGCTACCATAGACAGCAAAAGCTCCAAGACAAATTTCAAAATGTTTATTAAATTGTAAATTTACCAAGGACATACAATTCAGATGGTTAATGTCGGAGCTTTGCCATTTTGATTGTGACACCAGCTAACAAATGACATATATGTTGATTACGGTATTTGAATGACAAATCTGATTCATCCCTTATACTCCCAATTGATGAAGTGTGTGTCTGATGGCTCTTTGTTTGCATGACAGTCCCACATTCATATTATGGTGTCACTATGATGTCCGTCTACTATGCCATCAGCCAAATTGTTTGACCTAGGCTTGTGTGATTATTACTTTGAGTGATCACGATTGATTATTTAATAATAATCATGATTACTCGATTATCCCGATTACAAATTACCATGACAACAGCAAAGGCATGTCAATGATGAACGCTGGAATTGTGGTAAGATTAGGAGATGTCCATTTGCAGGCCAAGAGAACACTTTTTAATGAATGGCTGGCTCAATGCTCAAACCAGTTATTCATCAATACATTTTCAAACATAGTCTTCTCTTGGCCTGCAAATGGGCATACATTCGCTGATCAAAATGTCAATTTTCGTAAAGAGTAACTAAAAGATAGATTTTGTTTCATTTTATGAAGACGAAATTATTCACGATTTTATTTTTTAATCATATAAATTCATGATTTAAACGATAATCTCAATTTTCCATTTAATCACATAATTGCGCACGCCTAGTTTGACCGGTAATGGTGGGCATTTGCTGGTTCTGGGCTACTATCCAGCTCGTCTAGTGACTAATATAACTGGAAAACATATTTTATTTCACATTTGCTCATATATCATTGAGCTATAAATGATGTATTTTGTATTTCTAGGTACCTTCCTGTTGGTTTACTTGAAGTGTTGCCACAGCGTATAAATGAAAAACCACCTCGATATCAAGGTCGCTCTGATCTTGAGACATTGTTCTGCAGTAGTAACTGTGCTGACTGGATCAAGATTAGGTAACAATGTTTGGATACAGTACCTTCATGATCATTGTACCAATGGCTACAACACACTGGTTGTATTTGTGGGTATGATTTCTAGTTTGAATATCAACATTATTAACTCACCAGGTCTATATACCCTTTCACCAACAAATCCATGAAAATGTAAATTCTTTATAATATAAAACTTATTTTATTAAATATTTTTGAAATTAATTTAACTGGAAGCCATTGCTACCTAAGGTATTCAACAATTTTTATGTTTGCTAGTATTGAAAATGAGATATGGGGAATTCATCAATGAAAGGGATAAGCGATGCAATTTGTGTTTTCTGATGACATTGACCCAAAGGATAATTTAGACCAATATGTACCCTGTGTATTGTAGTTGGCCATCATTTGAGTAATTTTAACTTCTTTATAGATATTGTACATGTGTATGGTGGTTATACAACATTTTGTGATAATGTTTCACTTTATACAGAACGTGATCAGGAGCAGTACGTTCATATATTTCCTTTAACCCTCGAATCTGTTCATAAAAATTTTAATTTTCTCAGAAAATGTCCATTTGCAGACCTAGATAAGACTATTTTTGAAAATTTACCACTGGAATGACTGCCTCGGTTATTGAGCCAGTCATTCCAGTGGTAAATTTTCAAAAATAGTCTTCTCTTGGTCTGCAAATGGACATTTCTCAAGACTACTGCAGAAGCCATTTTTGGCTGATATGAGAGTTAAATGGTTAATGGTCAAAATGATATAGAAATTTATTTAGCAAATGTCCGTTTGCACACTAAGAAAAAACATAATCTCGAATGGCTGCTTCAGCTTCTGAATCAGTCATTCCAGTGATATGTTTTTTAAAGTATTTTCTCCTGGCATATAAATGGACCTTTCACAAGACCTAATGTAGGATTCCAGTTTGTCCACCAATCATATGACATCATAATCAACTACATTACCTGTACATGTAGGATGTCACGATCAATTGCGTCATGAATAATGTATTGCGTCATGAATAATGTATTACGTCATGAATAATGTGACTTTAGTGTCGTTACGAGCGCTTAATTGATGACGGGCTAAGCATTATTGTACGAATTGTATGTCTACTACTACTACTACTACTACTACTACTACTACTACTACTATTTATTTAATAAACAGGCTGTTGAATATTTGGAAACTAATTTGACTTGGTGCTGCGACCACCCAGTCAAATTAGTTTCAAAATATACAAACAGCTTGCCTGTATAGGTTTCTGGAAATTGATTGTCAGAGTTCAGGGATCGATCGATCCCAACATGGTGGAAGCGTGATTGGAGCTTAGCTAAGGCTGTATTCCTCCATTAGCTGATTTTCTAACCGGCTTGACCATTAAAGTGTGAACCCCATCTTATGTCCACAGCGCCTCAAAGCGCTCAAAATACTACTCCATATATCAGTTAAGCATTTTGCTGGTCAATATTTAAAAATATATTTTAATTTTAGAAGTCTATTTTAGTAAGTTTAGCACTGAAAATTCAAATCTTTACTTAGCCAGTGTCTATTTGCAGGCCGAGAGAAGGGTATTTTTGAAAATGTACCACTGGAATGACTGGCTCGGTAACAGAGCCAGTCATTCTAGTGGTAAATATTTTAAAATACTGTTCTCTCGGCCTTTCAAATATCCATGTCTGAAGCCCACTGTAAAGTTGTATTTGGTCAGTTTGACCAGTAAAGGATTAAGTTGACACAAGACGTGATGAGCCTGATCTAAATATATTTGGCATTTATTGTGTTTGCTTTTCCATGTATCCATCTGTCCATCCCGTCTTCCATATCTGAATGATTACTCATTACCTTTGAATCAATCTTCACCAGTCTAGGTCTGTTGATTTGCGTTTAGTGGCTGAAGAGCCCTCTTGATTCTAGCATCAAAATCTCAAGGTTGTAACTCGAATTACTGAAATGTATTTCCTGGTGATAACTACCGAAGAGATATGCAGCGTGCTTGCTCACCACACTGCCCGTGTCAAATTATTCTTTTTTATACTCTTTTTATAAGATAAATTGTCAGGTTCTCTATGGTCAATCACCCCACTCACCCTCGGGGGCAAGCTTTTGAATACTGTTACGATAAATTGTTGCCGTATATGTCTTAGTCAGCACCAGCTTTCCTTGACATTAGTTTCTGAATATTCAATATAATATTCTGTACATTGTAATAAATGTGTCAAGTATTAGGTCTTCTAGGTTTAGTGTTAACCCTTTCAATGACAAATCCCTGAAAAAGTAAATTCTTTATGATAGATGGCATAATCTGATGAATATTTTGAAATTAATATGACTGAGAGCGATTGCTGCCTAAGGTGGCTGCAATGGATTCCAGTCATAATAATTTCAAAATATTTAAAATTTTCCGGTTTGTTTGCCATGGGAGTTTATCTGTGTAAACATTAAGATGTGATTCTGTTATAAACTTAATTTAGTTAGTCCTTATTTTCTTGTGTCTGTTTTTCAGTGAGATGCTACTGGGACCAGTTCCGGAAGACTTTACATTTTTGCCGAAACACAAAGCCAATGCTTACCAGTGATTTAAGATCGTGATAGAATATATAGCTACTGATCAAGGATCACACTAATGACTATTCAATGTAGAGATACTCTGTGCTACCTGAAATTCAAGAGGGTCTTTAGCGCACACACTTACATTTATCTTTAGTCCCTATAATGTCATTGTATAAATTCTGAAAAAGATGTTGCTATAAGGTGTTGATGTTTTCGACATCATACAGCAACATCATTTTCAACATAAATATTCTCCCACTATGTGCTATCACATATTAGGCTTTCAAATACATTTTTTAAACCTTCTCACCGTCTCTAACACATTAATGATAAATCCAGAAAAAACCCATCTGGCTTCTGCAGTAAGCGTGAGAAGCAAGCAACCATTTGGAGGCCAATAAAGCTGTTGTTGAAAATTTACCACTAGAATGGTTGGTGCAACAACCAAGCCAGTCATTACGGTGGGAAACCTTAAAAAATAGTCTCTTGGTTGCAATGAACCTTTCCAAGTGTATCCATCCATCATGTGACATCATAATCGACTAAGTGAGGTGTGTGATGATGTCATGAATGAGTCGATATGCTCAGTCTTTAACGCTTAATAGTCCGACACATACAAATTGTATGTCTACTATTTAATAAACATAGCTAAAAGTGGAAAGGTCCATGGGACATTCACTAAATAAAGATTTTACTTTTTTGGAGCAAACCTGACTATGATTAGCCCCTTTTATGTCAACGTAACCATTTAATGGTCAAGCCGGCCAAAAATGTCCTCTACAGTGGTCTTTAGGAACGTCCATTTGCAGGCCAAAGGAAAACAATTTTTTGAAAATTTACCAGTTGATACTAGTGGTAAATTTTCAAAAATAGTCTTGTGGCCTGCAAATGGACATGGACTAAACAGAAATTATGATTTTCTTGACTATTACCCCTAATCTGGTCACAGGAAATAACCATTTGTAGGAGAACAGGAAGCAATTTTATTAAATAATCTAATGGTCAATTTACAAAAATTGTCTTCCATTGGTCATTCACAGAGCAAAGATAGTAATAATCACATGACGTCTTAATCAACTATGTGATTTGTAATCATAATCAATTACATGTACGTCTGAATGACGTAACTAAGTTCATCACGAACGCTTAATTGATGACGAGCCAGTCATTCCAGTAGTAAATTTTCAAAAATAGTCTTCTCTTGGTCTACAAATGGACATTTTTCAAGACCACTGCAGAAGCCATTTTCGGTTGATATGAATGTTAAAGGGTTAATACACATTCTGTTGAATATTTTAAAACTAATTTAACTTGGCGCTGTTTCAAAAAATTCAACATCTTACATGTATAGTTTTCTGGAAATTGAGATTCAGGTCATGCAGGGATCGATCGATCCCAACATGGACAAAGCGTGGATGGAGTTTAGCTATAGATGGGCAGGGCATAGCTAAAACTGGCTTCCTCTATTTTATTGAGAATCTTGACCATTAAACGGTTAGTTGATAATTTCGTGCACTTTAAGGGGCCTTTGCCACATGAGCGGTTAAGTGCTTAAGCAGACATTGATATCTATGTCCAGGTTTTGAAACAGATTCTTCATTTCCTATTTGTGCTTATCTTTTATGACGGAGTTATCTCTCATGTGACCAGTTACGGTTTCAAGATTATTTATTTTCCTCGGGTTTATTTTTCATGTGTAAATAATGGGGTTTTTTTTAGCTGTAAGGTACAACACGTATCAGCCAAATTTTTTTTGCATTTTTGCCAAATCTGCATTAGTCGCAGCTATAAATGATACATGCTTGTTTTAAATTACCTGGTGATTATTGTCAGTGTGTACGTTAACCGCTATTTATAAGATTATCTCCCTTTCTTAGTAATCCTTTAACACTCAAGCCATTTAACTCTGCAGAAATATTGAGAAATGGTGATTTGCAGGCCAAATGAAGGCTATTTTTTAAAATTTACCACAGGAATAACTGGATAATCGAGCCACTCATTCCAGTGGTAAATTTTTTTACCTTGATCTCTTGGTCTGCCAATGGACACTTTCTTTTCTTGATCAAATTGGAGGGTTAAAGGGTTAATGTTACTACACTTCTGTTTATTTATTTTTCTACATTTATTACTGACATATATGTTAGCTGTTTATCATATAAGCTTGTATTTCTATCACTGTAACCACGACACCGCCACTGAAATACGTCACCGTTGGATACTTTTCTAACCCATGACCCTTCAATGTCAAAACCAGCTGCTGGTGTCATATTGAGGAATGTCTGTTTGCAGGCCAAGAGAAGACTATATTTTGGAAATTTACCACTGGAATGACTGGCTCGATAATCGAGCCAGTCATTCCAGTGGTAAATTTCCAAAAAAATTGCCTTCTCTTGGCTGGCAATTGGACATTTAAAAAGCAAACTTATTTTCTTGATCAAATTTAGTTATTTACAGGTTAATGGTCAAGTCCACTCAAACCAGCCTCTGCAGTTGTCTTGAAAAATGTCCAGTTGCATGCCAAGAAAAGATTATTTTTGAAAATGTACCACTGGAATGTCTGGCTCGATAACTGGCTTGATTATTCCAGTGATAACAAGTCTTCTCTTATCCTACAACTTGACAAGCTATATGCAATGTTATTGATTATTTGACCATTAAAGCTTGAATCTTACCATTAAAATGATATAAATTCCATTAAGGCCTTCCAATGTGCATTCCATAGTGTATAGAAAATTACAGTGTACATGTAATATAGTTTCCAGATGTCGTTTTGATTTGTTATGTTTCAATGTAGCATGGCGCATGACGTCATTGCTGCCTAGCGAGCCCCAGGTTAGTAGATACTTACCAGACCTCCGTGACCGTACATGATTGTATAACTATATACTACGCAAAACACTGATGTTGTGCAGCTCAGAAATAATGTAGAATATTTCCAAAACAGCATAAAAATGTACTGTTGAATAAGTTGAGCATAATTTGATTGGAAGACATTGCTGCCTTAGACATTGCTGCCTACCAATCCAATTGTGTTCAAAATATTCAACAGAACATTTCTTAAATTGTTTTCAAAATCATTTTGTGTTGTGGAAACATATTGGCATATTTATGGGCTGTACTGTATATGATAGTAACTTGTGCAATTTTGATGACGGTGTTACCGAAAGATATTGCTGCC
This sequence comes from Chaetoderma sp. LZ-2023a, assembly GCA_034401795.1. Lineage (NCBI taxonomy): Eukaryota > Metazoa > Mollusca > Caudofoveata > Chaetodermatida > Chaetodermatidae > Chaetoderma > Chaetoderma sp. LZ-2023a. The sequence goes on along the minus strand of CM067365.1, from coordinate 32,680,566 downwards.
TCTCCTACAGCAAAACTGTTTTCAAAATTACACAATGTCTAAAGAGAACTGAACAATACAGCTATGATCTTAATAGAATTCTGGGTTGAGAGTAATTTCCGAACGTGCAATTGATAGAACATTGATTGTTAGTGCTCTCAGAATTTACTTGTGAAAAGGGGCTAGTTTTTCTGGGTACTAGATTATTCAGGTTAATTTAATAGACACGGGATGCATATAACAGGTGGTGTCTGCCTGATACATTGTTAGCTCACCTGGCCTCAGGCCAAGTGAGTTTATTCCTTGATGACCGGCCATTGTCCGCCTGTCTGTCAATTTTTCAAGAATCACTGGGATGATTTCAACCCAATAAATTAAGAAGCATCCTTGCATGAGTAAGATCCAAGACTGTTCAAATGAAGTTGATTGGTCGATTTGAGACTCGAGAATCTTCATCTAGACCATGGGATGAAACAGGTTTGTCTGAGAGGAGCTGATTCGTTGATTTGTATGGTGGCCATCTTAGATGTCATTCGGTAGCTTTCGCAAAAATGACTTCCCCAGAACTGCTGGATGGATCGGGCCTAAATTTGGCAAATATGATCGGGAGGCATAAAGTTTGTTCAAGCGAGGTTAATTAGATCAATCAACATATTCTGTTTGCTGGTCATAGTGAATTTTTTATGTGATGGATTTTGATGGCAACCATTAATGGCTTTATATATGTTAACCGTCAAATTTGCTCAATAAAATTTCAATTTTATCATGGAATATGTTCATTTGTAGGCCAAGAGAATATTTCCCCCCCCCCCCCCCCCCACTAGTATGACTGGCGCAGTTATCGAGCCACTCATTCCAGTTTCTCAAAATCACTGCAGGGGTCTAAGACTACACGCTGTTAATAATGTGTGTACTGAATTCTAATTTTATTTTTGATGTCTTTCTTGAAAATAGAATTGTTAAAATGTTATGCTTTTAGAGGTTTAAATTGTGTGCCTAGATTTAATGAAATGAAATAAATCTTAACATATGATGATTTCATTACATATAAATTAATATAATTTTTTAAATTGTGAAATTGAATTAGAGACAATACTCCATAATTCAACTTCACAACTGAAAAAAGTGTATTAATTGCGTATTGTGATTTCAAATTTGCCATTTTCGAGACTGGCGGTTAAACGGTTTAGCGGCCATACTAAAGCAATGGGAAATTTAAAATGTATTCTTCTCGCGCCATCTTGGATTTTGGTAGATTTTTAGAAACGTCTTTAAAAACCTTCAAAACCGCTTGTGGGGATCAATTCAAAATGCATGAAATATCATCTAGGGCAAGAGCTGTGCCAAGTTTGTTCAAGGGAACTTGATTGACCAAATGGTTTGGCGGCCATCTTGGATAATCTATTTTTTGCCAAAACTACTAGAGCCACGGAGCGGATTGGACCGAAATTTGTGAGATATGATTAGGCACTGAGTGCCATTAAAGTTTTTTCAAGGGAAGGATCTACATCAGAAACATGGCCACAGTGGACCAATCAAAATGTAGCATGTTTGGCAGCCATATTGGACTTGCAAAAATGTCCACAAACTCATATAAAAGACTACTCTTAAACCACCCACCAACAATTTTTACAAAATTGCATGGTGCTCCAGGTGAGCGACACAGGCCCCTTGGGCCTCTTGTATTGAGGTACACAATTTAAGCCTTTAAAAGTATAGAATTTTAACAATTTTATTTTCAAGCATTTTAGTGTGAATATGCAACTTTAACCCCTTTGCAGTGGCCTTGAGAAATGTCCATTTGCAGACCAAGAAGTTTTTTTTGAAAATTTATTACTGAAATGACTAGCTCGATAACCGAGGCAGTCATTCCATTGATAAATTTACAAAAATAGTCTTCTCTTGGTCTGCAAATGGACATTTTCTATGAGAAAGTTCACATTTTCTTGAACAGATTTGAGGGTTAAAGGGTTAAAGGATCATGTCTATTTAAATTTAATTTTAATTTTAATTCTTCACTTGATAATGTTTGAGCTGAGTCACAGGCTCTTTTGTCTTTTGTTTAAAACACACACACATATACGTCATCAAAGACTGAATGAAGGATTCCAGTTTATCTATCAATCATATGATGTCATGATCAACTATGTAATGTGTAGGATGTCGTCATAATCAATGACGTATCTAAGTTCATCACGAATGCATAATTGATGACAGAATAACTGTTGTACGAATTGAATGTCTGCTTTTTAATAAACAGGAAGTAACAGCACCCAGTCAAATTAGTTTTAAAATATTCAACAACTTACCTGTATAGTTTTTGGAAATTGATAGTCAGGGAGTACAAACTTATTATTAGAATATCTGGATTAGTTGCAGATCCAGTCATTCCAGTGGTCAGTTTTTAAAAATAGTCTTCTTTTGGCCTGCAAATGGACATTTCACAAGGCAGCGGCAGAAGCCATTTTTGGCCGGGTTGCGTGTTAAAGGATTAAGTTCATTATTTTAAGGATTTTGCTTTTCTATCTTACCTCAATCGCAAGACATCCAATGGACCTTTCCATTTTTAGCCATTCCCCGCCCATCACTAGCTAAGCTCCACCCACACCTCGCCGTGTTTGGATTGATCGATCCCAGAATGCCCTAGCTATCAATTTCCTGAAAACTATACAGGGAAGCTGTTGAATATTCTGTAACTACTTAGACTGGGTGCTGTTGCTGCCATAGGCAGTAACATTGCCCAGTCAAATTAGTTTCAAAATATTCAACAGAATATTTATTAAATAGTAAAAGCAAACAATTTGTACAACAGCCCATAGACCGTCATCAAATATGCGTTCGTGACGTACTTATCGACGTCATTCATTATGATGTCATCGTACACATCACGCAGTTCATTATGACGTCATATGATGGGTGGGTACTCTGGAAAGGTGAATTACTTTGTCCTCTTACATTCTGAGAATTGGTTTTCAAAATTTCATTGGTAAATTATTTTCATTAACAAATCAAATTGTTGGAATGTTATTCTAAGAAGAGAAATTAAAGTAAAAAGAATGATCCGCCAAATTAACCCTTTAAACGCTCAAACTGGTCAAAAACGGCTTCTGCGGTGCTTTTGAGAAATATCCATTTACAGACAACGAGCATATTTCTTTTTTACATTTGACACTGGGATCATTGGCTCGATTATGGAAACGGTCATTCCAGTGATAAATTAAAAAAGTAGTCTTGATCTGCGAGTGGAAATTTTTGAAACAGATTTGATGGCTAAACGCTACCCGTACTGCCACCATAAGCTGGCTAAAATCTCATTTCTTGAAATCATTATACCTCAATGCTAAATCAGTTATGCTGGTAGGCTCTTAACTGTTTTGTAAACTAATGTGACTGGATGCACTTACAGTTTCAATTCACTTAATTTCCAAATATTTAACATTATTTCAGACATCGCTTAGACTGTTATTTGATCAGTATTTAAAGGTGTCTATTGTGCTACACAATTGTTGAGGCACACAAAATGGCTACTGTCCTTATGCGCCATCTTTTAGTTTATTTTTGTTATTTATATCTATTGTTACGTAAATAAATATGTATTAATAGAATTTCCAGTCTGTCTGATTTTGTTATTCCCCATCACATTGTTTGCTTAACCCTTTCACCGCAAAAGGTTGATTTGATTTCAAAACTATTTTGTTGAGAATATTTTAAATGAATTTGACTGGGAGCTCCCAGTCAAAAATTCTTTTTGAATAAAAATATTCTTAAGTATTTTGAAACTAATTTTGCCTGGCAGCTGTTGAGAAGCAACAGGTGGCAGTCAAATTATATTTCAAAATATTTAAAAACAAAGCTGTATAGTAGACGTCTTGAGACACTGGTGTTACAGGGCTTAACATGATTATGATTGATGCTGATCTTGTGTCAGTAACCTGACTATATCTCATTTCTAGCCATTTGTCTCTTTATTACCCAAAATGGTAAATTTCTCAAAATCATGTTACTTTACTATTTTATGTGAGGGGATATACCCTCTACTGTCTGTGTGCCATATGTTGCAGGTATCATCGCCTGTTTATTTATTCCTATCCTGGGGAAAAAACATAGGGGCTTTAACCCTGTCCCCTGTGAATTGACCATATCTCATTTTCAAGGCAGGGATACTGTTCAATATTTTGAGATTAATTTCAATTCAAAATATTCAACCGAATAAATTTTATATCGTAAAGAATTAATTTTTGTCAGGGATTTGTCGGTGAAAGGGGTAATGTGAAATACCGTCCATACAGTAGAGCTCCGAAATAAGCTAAGAGGTTTCCAAAACAAATGAAACCAGAAATATGTTAGTTAATACAATTCTGATGTCACAAATATTTTGTTGAATATTTTGGACTTAATTTAATTGGAAGCCATTACTGCCTAAGGCAGCAATGTCTTCCAATCAAATTAAATCCAAATATTCAACAGTAAGTTTTATTTTGTTTTGTAAACATTTAAAGTTATTTCTGAGCTTTATTGTAAATGTTTATGATTGTTCAGACTATGTATTCTGAGTTGGTGTGGTATGTTTGTTCATTTCTGCGGTTTATGTCCTGGAGCCATGATGTATGTAGTTCAATGCTGAATATGAGTTGCATATTGATGTTCAAGACAAGAGATCTGTTCTATTTGATCTGCAGATGAAAATGGATAATTCCCTGGCTAATGCCTACAGTACATGAGACCATGGAACAATCATCTGAATGTCATTATGACATGAAAATTTGCCATGTTGATTTAAATATATAGGTTATAGTCTCACAAGGCAATTGATAACCTCCAGTCATTGACACTTTATATACCTCCAACTTGCCTTCTAACCAGCTGGACCCTGTAAGTGTTATCACCAGAGAAAAAAGTATCTAAAAAAACTACTGATCCGATAAAACTACCTAGATCCGGATCAGATCATATTCTAGATCTATGAATATCTCGGAAACTACTGGTCCGATTTGGCTAAGGTTTTAACACAAGAAAGGGTGTAACCATACACTGATTCCACAACCTTGAGCGTGATCCAAAAATTCTTGGAATCGAGAACCCCAGAAAAACTGGAAAATCGAAAACGTTTTACAATGTGACAAAGAATGAAGGAAATTTAAATTTCCCTTTCTCCGAGATCTAACAATACTCACCATTCTGTTACTTCTGATATACAGCTGGCCCTGACAGCTGGCTCTAGGACTATAGACTTAGAAAGCTTTACCAGCTCCTTGGAACCGGGTACTCGGCTCCCAACTGCCGAGTACCCATTTACCATAGAGCTCATATTGTTTGCATAGCCACCAAACAAGAGAAACCCATGCTTGCCTCCGTGGGGCTGGGAGGCTGGGTCCGTAACAGAATGGTGAGTATTGTTAGATCTCGGAGAAAGGGAAATTTAAATTTCCTTCATTCTCCGATCAATACTCACCATTCTGTTACTTCTGATATACACCAGATTTGGTCAGTAACCTGGTGGGAAGGGGCAAGCCATAACTCCTACTTTTGCCCCTTGGAGAAAGAGCTAGACTTAAAACCAGACTAAAGGAGACCTGAAAGGACCGTCAAGTTAACGGAACCGAATCACATTCGCATCACTGCCCCCCCCCCCCTTTTTTCTCCTAAGAAAATGGAGAGTACTCACGAACATGCATCTCGCCTGAAAACACAAATATGCCAAGAGGGTTAACTGCTGTGCATATACACATGTATTAGCCTGCGAATGAGCATGAATATATAAGATGAATGAACATGATATATAGACATGATACAAAAAACTCAATCTCGAATTACCTCATGATAAATGGATTCCAGACGTACCGCCTCCAACCATTCACTTGTCCGGCCATCAGTGACAAATCTGGTTGTCATCCTCTCGCTCGACCATGTCTGCTTCTAAATTCTTTTCTTACCAAAGTCAAAAAAGGGAGAAGAGCAGTGTGGTCGCTTAACTATCGTTTCAAAGCAGCTAAAGCGAGTGGATTGGCTGAGTCTGACACATCCCTCATATAGTAATCCGTGAATGAGGACTCACAGTGCCATTGTGCAACGTCCATGATGTCCTCTAACGGAACACCACTGTAAAGGGCGGTCGAGGCTGCTATTCCTCTAACATCGTGTGCCCTTGCGCATTGCACCTGGTGCCCAGTCGCCATCTCATGAGTAATCTGAATGCATTCGACTACCCAATGAGAGATAGTATCCATGGATGCGGCGCCATAAGGCTTCTTATGGCAGATCCACAGATGTCTATCGTTCGACCGTAACGAGTCTGTCCGTTTTCTGTACTTAGTCAAAGCACGGACCGGGCACCAGACACTGGCATCACGATCAAACCTTGTTAGTTTCTGTATAATGATCGGTTTGCCGGGATTGATTCTTTGACATAAACTCTGCTCTTGGCAGAAGACGCAGACCCTCTCCGGAGACAATAAATCGGTCCCTCTGCTGAAAGTGCATGGATATCACTGCACCTTCTAGCTGAGGAAGCTGGCAATAGAAAGACCGCCTTTAGAGTCAAATGCTTTAGACTAGCCGAACGCAACGGTTCGAAAGGGTGCTTGGCAAGTACATTAAGCACTAAAGATAGACTCCAGGCTGGAATGACTACCGGTTGTCTCGGTCGGAGATTGCTCATTCCCTTCACCATCACATTTAACTGGGCCACCTCTGGACTATCCCTGTTGGCTAGACAAGGGATAACTGATGCCAAAGCTGACTTGTATCCAGCAATTGTGACGGGAGCTAGTCCTGAAAAGAACAGCTCACAGAGAAAGTCTGCTATTTGCTGAATAGTGGATTGAAAGGTATCAATACCCCCCTTTTCTTCACACCAGTCTGCAAATCTGTTAACCTTGTTGTTATATGACTTGAAGGTTGACCTCCTTCTCGCAGCCGCGATGAAATCAGCAGCTTGTTGAGAAAAGCCTTCCGACGTGGAACGTTGTTTGATAACATCCACACAGTCAATTTGAACATTTCGGGACGCTCATGTAGGAAGCGTCCCTTGGCCTGGGAGATTATGTTCGGAATCTCGGGAAACTGCACTGGGTTTTCCACCAGCAGATCTAGAAGATCCGTGAACCACGCCCTGCTGGGCCAATACGGCGCTATTAGCAGGACCAGGCACGGTTCCTCTCTGATCTTCACCAATACCTTCGGCAGAAGAATGGTGGGTGGGTATGCGTAAGCGTGCATTCCCCTCTAGCTTATCGCCAGAGCGTCTGTATCGACGGCATTTGGATCTGGAATCGGCGAGATATAAGTCATGATTTGAGCATTTTCCCTTGTGGGTTTGCCCCAATGCTCGAAGATCCTTCGTAGAACTGGAGGGTTGAGGGACCATTCTGTTGGCAGAATTCTCTGCGAGACAAAGCATCCGCCAGAATGTTCAATCGCCCAGGAATGTGAGCTGCTTTCAAAACAACCGAGTAATTCCTGCACCATTGAATCAAGTGCCACACTGATACACAGTGTGGGTGACTTGGTCCCGCCTTGGCGATTTATGTATGATACTACCGTCGAATTGTCCGACAGTATCAATATCACCTTGCCCCTGATCATTGGAAGAAACTCTTCCAACGCCAGTTCCACTGCCATCATTTCCAACAGATTGATATGCAGCTGGCTCTCCTGGAGAGTCCATGTGCCCGAGACCTGGTGTTCTCCCAGGCAGGCCCCCCAACCCCTCCAGCGATGCATCCGTGTAGACGGACAGCTGGGGGTGGGGTAGGTGCAGCGAAACCCCTACTAGGAGATTTTGACGCTTTTTCCACCATACAAGATGCGATATTATTGGCTCCAAAACTGGCACCAGTTTTGACAGGGGTTCTGTTCTCTGTTTCCACAGAGACATCAGATACAACTGGATAGGTCTTCGCATTAGAGCAGCGTACGGGATAACCTGCTCCATGGAGACCATCATGCCCAGCATCTGAAGGAACCGCCTCGCCTGAATGTGGTTTCCCACTCGAAAACTCTTGAGGATGGCTAACAGAGACACCACTCTGGGCTCTGACGGGTAAACCCTGCCCTCCTCGAGATCGAATCGCATCCCTAAATAAACGAAATGTTGAGTGGGTGTCAACTCGGGTTTCTCCTTGTTGACTATCCAGCCTAGATCTGAAAGTAACTTCAGAGTCAGAGCAGTATCCACCTCTAACCTGGCTGCCGTGTCTGCCTTGATCAGCCAATCGTCTATGTAGGTGTGTAGCGCCACGTTATCTTTTCTGAGAAACGCTGTCACCGCAAGAACCACTCTTGTGAAAACCCTTGGAGCTGTCGACAGGCCAAATGGGAGGACAATAAACTCCCATACTTGATTCTGAAACGCAAATCTCAGAAACCTGTGACAACTCTTGTTCCTTGGAATGTGGAAATATGCATCTTTCAGATCGATCGACACGCACCACATTCCCTTCCTCGATCCTGCCATTACCGACCTCGGCGTTTCCATCTGGGACCGATGCGTATGGATAAACCAATTTAATGGCCTGAGATTGAGTACGGGTCTCCATCCCCCTGTGCTCTTGGGAACAAGGAATATATTTGAATAGAAGCCTGGAGTGTTCTGGTTTGCTGGTTTTATTGCTCCCTTCAGAAGCAAACCTGACACTTCGTTTTGAATGGCTTCTAACTTGTCTGGTTCCCTTGGTACGGGTGTCCAGACAGGTGCCAAAGACAGATTCTGTGGTGGAAAGTCCCACCACCGTGTGCTTGCCGCACCAGCTCTAGCTGTAGGTTCACCGTCAACCGATTCTGCGCAATGCTAGCCGTGTCCTCTAAGATGGCCCGCGACTGGCCACCGAAGATGCTAGGACCTGTCAGGGGCGTCCCAAGAAGACGGGCCCTGACGGCCGTAGCCGGATGCATATGGTCAAGAACCATTTGCCTCCTGGACTTCGTAACACGCGCCTGCACCCTTGCCAGTGCGTCGATAGACAGCACCAGGCCGTCATTGACGCACGATAGCGCCACAGGTGGCACAGGGTCACCGACTGAAGAAGGCGATAAGAATGGTTGACAGCACTCATGGCTGCCCTCACACCCTCATCGCAAAGGGACAGGACTTCCTCATGGTGTCCCTGGGATTTGTCCACCAGTGCCGGGGCGGGGCCACCCGCTCCAGCACTCTGGACACCCAGAACCCATCGGTCATCCTCGTTAACCGACGGTACAACACCATACCTGTCGTATTCCCCCCGTGGAATACGACACCACGCCCGCACCTCCCTGGAGGCCGCAGGGAGCTGGTCCTTGGTCATGAGTTGCTTACTATAAATAGCCTCTAGCAACTCAATAAACTGTGGATCCAGTCCAATGGACTGGATCCGGGCTGTGGGAAAGATCCCTGTCCTAATCGATGCCACCGATGGACGGGGCGCATCCTCAGACCAGTCTATTTCCGAGGAGGACACACCCGTGAACACGTCACCCGTTGACATGTTCACGGACCTACCAGCCATGGCCTCCCGGCTAGGATCCGTGGCTGACATGCCAGGAACTCCGGTACCATACGGTTCCGCTGCCACCCCATGGAACACACCAGTCCATGGAGTAGGCCCACACGGAAAACCGTGCGGACCCATAGCAGACACGGAACCGTGGCCAGCCACGGGCGCCAACGGCACCCCATGTCTGACCGCCGGACCAGGCGAGATAGGTGAGTACCACGCCTGGCCCGGCACACCCGTCACCTTGTCGGTTGGCATCAAACCAACCATCACGGGACCGGTGCCTGGTACCAGATTGGCCTCAACCACGAGCGGAGCCGCTGCCCTAGCTTGCGCCAAGCCAGACAGATGGAGGATGGTTCCGTCCAGGACGGAATCCACCTCCATATATATTCTCCACCCGTGGCATCACAGGCCGCAGCAACCTCTCCTCGGCCTCCTCATCTTCAGACCCTGAAGAGTCTTCACTAGATGAGGAAACTATGGAGTCGTCCTGGCGGATGGCTCCCATGCCTGACGGACCGGCCACCGCTACTGGACCACCCAGAGGTGGCCGCAGAGACAGAACCCGTCAGGCCGGAGCCCGACGGGACTGCCAGGGGGCCGTACGAGACGGCTCCCTCGGCGACCAGTCCAGAACCCCGTCCAACGATAGGGTCCGAACCAAGCATGGGGAGAGACTGCCCAACAACTTTCAGCAGCAGGGACGACACCAGCGTGGGCAGAATGCTATGCAGAAAGCCCTGCATAGCCGGACCAAACCACGCCGGCGGTGCCATCTCCGCCACCTCCAGCTGAAGACGTGGAGCACCCCCAAGGCCCGAAACGGACGCTCCATGATTTAATTTCGGTCCGCCTGACCCCGCGTCAGACCCAGCCAAGTCCTTCTGGGCAAGGAACTTCATCATCATATCAACAGCCCACACTGCACATATATTACACCTATTGTCAAGGTTACATAACGTAATCCTCCCGCAACGTTACAGCAAAGATCGCATTGATTATGATGACAAGAACAAAGCGGGCATAAATACACCCATAAATTGATCCTCCAGGATGTATAACGGAACCAGTAATCATATCGCATAGCATTCGGGGTATATTTACCAATCAATATAAATTATACTCCTAACGAAAGCCAAAACGATATGTGAAGAAACAACAAAATGTAAACAAACTGCTGTAGCACACGGTAAAACCGCAGACCACACATCTAAATCAAGAATTTTGAAACCACCGATCATTGCAAACAGTTATGTCCTCTGGTATCAGTCCGTTGAACGTGAAGATTTGATGTGTGACCGGTTTATCATAGATGCCCTGAATGATTTTGTATATTTCTATAATATCCCCTCTCATCCGCCTGCATTTTAATTGTTGGTAGCTGCAGTATCTTTAGCCCCTGTGTGTAGTCAACTTCCTTTAATGAAGGGACACACCTCGTCGCTCTGCATTCAACATTTTCCAGTGTGTCAACATCGCATTTCTTGAGCACCAGATTGGATCCATCCATTGTGATGAATGCACTTCTGCAATGCGGTGGAAGGGGCATGTTATTTGTATTAGAATGTTTCTGCTGAGTTATGGGTGTGTGATACGCTATGATTTATGTCCGACGATTTTCGATGGTGTTTGTTCATGTCCCTGTAAATCCGGCGATTTTAGTTCCTTTCCAGCTCTTATAAGCACCCTGCCAGCGAGACGGTTATTTACTAAAACTAGCTAGCGGCTGTCAATGGTCCCCCACAGATTTCGTCGTAAGCGTATATTCGTTCATAATTTTATATGATAGACCTTAATAAACCTAGTGTTGTATGTTTCCGGGGAGAGCAATCATTCCTCTACATGTAGGCATCGATAATTAAGCGATGCAAGTAATAATATGAATTTAAGCATCGCCTATCCAACCGGGATGTCAAAATAGGTTTCACACCTTGTGTATATTATATATATATACACGTACATGTATATATACATGTAGTAGGGGAATATGCGGTAGTGATATGGATGGACGAAAATTCAAACGCCTGTGAACATAGGTTTCTTGGTTTTTTCTTTTTATTTGAGCTGTGAGGTGATAATTGAAAAACATTAACCAAAATTTAGTGTCCGAAATGACAGAAAATCGCACATTTTGATTAGGAGTAATATGCATTCCCGGAAATATAGGAAAAAAATGAAAAACGTCAATTTTACAATTTTATGTATGATACTATTATATTTTAGCTCAGTTATGCAACAGTGACTAACCAGTTATCTTTGTACGACACTCTTTTATAGTTTTACATAAGTAATTGTACAATCCAGTATACGTGGGTCATTTTTCAGAATCAAGGTCTGAAGGTGTATTAATGTCCATGGTACCATTAAAATGATGCTTATATATTATAACAGATTGTTCATACATCAATTACCATTAAAATGTACAGAAATTCGTCCACTCTCTGTAGCATTGATGTGACAGTTAGCGCTACTGACGTGGCACAAATTATTCTATATCCGAATCATCATCAGACAGAAGTGGGTCTTCGTCCCTAATTGAAGTTACAGCACGCCTGTTCTCACAATGTTGTTGGTCACACAAACACGCATCGATACATCTAAAATTGTAATGTTTACAAGTGCAACGAGCACCAGAACATATTTTACACTTGCAACTAACACATTCTAACACATAATTTGGGGCTGCCGAAATGTCCATCCAGTGTGGAACAGCCTCCTCTCCGACAATCCATCCGTTGCCATGTGGAGAAGGAATAACTAGCTGGGGTTACAAACAGTGGCTGCCTGATAGTTGGCACGCTTAATGTGATTTATGCACGCATCTTTACATGGTGGCAACTTTGCTGGATCAGTTGTTCTAGATCCAAACATTGCATGGCGCAGTCTAGAGCTGGGCGGTATTGATATTTACATGACGGTATCGGTACCATGAAAAAATACCGCGGTACCACGGTATACCGTCATCTGAGCTTGGGGCATGCCAAGAAATTAGAACAATTTTTCCCATTTCCTTTTCACTTCCATCTCCAATCAACGGTAAATATAGCCAGGTAAAATAAATAAATCGGCTTCCTGATTTAGAGAAGAAAAACATGGCTATTGCGACTGTTTAGTTTCACGATTTTATTAGGTCGCTATTTTTATTGACGTAATATCATTCACGGGAATATCGGTCAAAGGGTGCGGTCGACTCGCTAACTATAACCCGCTGTTTGAGACATTGGGGCGCACTATTTTCAATCTGGATTGTTCTTGCTATTAATGCGTGCGACCAGCAAACGGCACATTTTATTTTGGCAGTCGAGCGCTTTGATAAACAGAGTCTAGACAAAATCCGCGAGTATTTAAACCGGGCGAGTGTTGTACTCTTTTATTTCTGTTGGAATCGTATATTCTGTTAATCGCGAAAACAGGCCTATACACATACATTATAACACGACATTGAATATAGCCGATTCCAAAGCTCCTGATAATTACCGAGTACCCGATGTGCAGACTCGTTACTCGCCATGCTTCACGTGAACAATTCGTGTAAACAGCTATTTCCGCGAACTTCCGACGTGTAGCCAGTTAAAAAATGAATTACAAAAACTAAAACGCTATAATTTTTAGGTGTCGTTACTTAAACTGGATTTAATCCTTAAAGAAATTTCTTAAAACAAGCCAGAAAAATAAAAAATAACGACTTCAACGCTGCTCGTTCTTAATAAAATAGCAAATACTACGTTTTAGTAAATTTTCATTGTTAAATTCAGCATAGTAATGTATTTTCCCACGGTCTAGTTCATGAACAACCAATCAGATACGTCTTTGCGAGATCGCTGTTGCGTTTGAATAGCACGCAGTTTGTATGTTATTTTGTTATTCTAGCGTGTTTGTTCGGTGACAAAATGCTTGGAGTAATAAATTACAAATAATAGAAACGGAAATAGGGAATATATTATAGTGTAATTACTACCGGCGGACGGACAGAGAATGAGTTTAGATGTTTTAAATAAAGCAATTTTACCATGAGACTTTCAAGACGTACGTTTGACATACAATTCTGCCTGTCATTATTTTGTAATTGACGTCTTGATGTGTGTTTTTACAACGACCCTTTCACCTCAACTCGGCTAATAGGTAGGGATGCCTGTATTTTTGGCACTATTAGCACCTATTTACTCTTGGTCAAGGCAGATTTTATGAATATATTTCTCAAATATTGCTCAAACATTATTGACGGTATTCACGGTATATGGAAATGTCAACGGTATCGGTTCACGGTATACCGCGGTACTCACGGTACTACCGTCAGACCGCCCAGCTCTAGCGCAGTCTATTCACGTCGTGTTCTTTAGGATGACCATACAATGCACACACTGCCACGCGCCAACTTGTAAAACCTCTTCATCAGCGAGAAAGGATATACCAAGCTGGGACATAGCGTTTCTAAATGCTGGGTTATTCTTAACAAGTTTTAGTCCCAAAGCTTTGCCTTTACCAACAAACGCGCTGGTCGAATCGCAGCCACTGAATGCCTGATATTCTATCAAGGCATTGCAGACATGTGGTCCCAAAATAGAACCCATGCTTGTTAGTTTAATGCGGCGTTTCCGTTGCTTTGTACCCATGGTGAAAATAAGCTGTGATGCAATCTCATGACACATTCCGATAGCCATCACTACAACGTCTGTATCAGGTGACTTAAGAACGATGGTTGATGAGTCATGTTTATCAGCATGAGCAGATGTGGAGTCCAAGGAAATGAGGAAGCAGACAAGATGGCAAAGATGGGTGCAGAAGAGAATCAGACAGAAAACATGGTTACCCATACAGAGATGAAGACTATCATCAAGTCACTCTATAGAACACCTCAATCAGAAGATGCCTACCGTCATCTCTTGAGGCCAGAGCAAGTGACCATTTTTCGTCTCAGAACTGGACATAACAGACTAAACCAGGGTTGGTAAGTTTTGGACACTAGTGGTTTAAACCATGGTTTAGACCAGGTTTAAACCGTCCGCTTAAAACCGGTTTTGGACACCTGAAAAGTGTCCAAAACTGTCCAAAACCTAAAATCCTGGTAAAAAATATTTCTCCATAAGCTTAAATTATATTTTAAGTTGATTAAAACCTGTTACTACCAGTCAAATTAGTTTCAAAAATATTCAGCAGGGTGTTTTCCTTATAATTGAGACTAGACTGTGATTCAGGGATTAAAACCTGGAAGACATACAACTGAATCTACTGATAGTGCATGTATTTGTCTAAACATTAAGTGCCTGTCTACCTGCTTTAAAATTGCCAACACATATATACACTGATCATAAGATCACAGCTCATACATGTAAGTGACAGTAAGTCTGTTAAGATGTTTTTACTACTATTAGCTGACTTAGCCCTGCTAGTTAAGTTTTCTCATTGCTTTTTGATAGCTATCATGGCTATGTTTATGCTACAATATTCCTCTGATACATGTTTACACAACTAGCATACAGTGACTAACCTCTAGTCTGACAATTAATACAATTATCAGCTTATTTCATCACTATATAATTCTACTCCACGTTCTATTAGAAATCAGTTATCAAGTAAATCTTCTTAATTAAGTTCATCTGTTTAGTTCCTGTCTGGATGTTCTCTCAGTATAATATTAACTTTTGATGTTATTTGAAATATTTGATCAAAGATGTATTTTAAGGGTGGTAGGCCTAAGGATCCAATTTGGGAGCATCTCTTAGAAGTTCAGAGTAATGGAAAATCATTTGCTAAGTGTAGAGAATGTGATTACAAACTTGGAAATAAAGTAGCAAGAATGAAAGCCGACTATCAGAAGCATGAGACGCCGACTCCAGAACCCATCATCAGTGAAGAGGTAACTTCTATATCACTTAACATATATACAAGATTTGTTTGAAAACAATTTGACTGAAAGTAATTGCTATCTTAGAGCATGTAACTGCAGTAAAATCCTTTAATAAGAGCAACTACTTTCAGTCAGATTGTATAATAGGAAAACTGTTGAATATTTAGAAAATAACTTGACTAGAAGCTGTTGCTGCCTCAGGCAGCAACAGCTTCCAGGCAAATTACTGTCTAAATATTCAACAGAAAATCTGTTAACTTGTAAGGAATTTGCCATTTCTGGTCATTCATTATTATTGAAAGAGTTAACCACAGGCTGTAATTATTCAACTATGATGTCTATGCCTTTGAGTGTGGAAGATGGCTGGAGGTATTAACAATAGGCTCTGTGTGGGGAATCAGATCTAAGTTCAGATAACCTGCATGACCAGCAGTCACTTCAGTAGATGTTATGTTGTAACACCTACAAGGGAATGAGCCTTTAATTACTATTATAGTTAACTAATCCAAGTACAGCTAACCCTTTCACCGCTGAAATTACTCTACGCTACATGTAAATGGACTGACCCATAAATATGTTGAATGTTTTGAAAATAAGTTAATCTGAAGGTGTTGCTGCCTAAGGCATCAACAGCTTCCAGTCAAAGTATTTTCAAAATATTCAACAGAATATCTTTGTGTACTTTTTTGGACAAATATAGTAGTTATAGTCACTGTTTAAACAGAGGGATGGGTAGTTTAACCCTTTCATCCATTAATTCCATTATTTTCCTTTCAAATCAAACATGCAAGAAATATGTTGAATATTTGGAAAATAATTTGACTGTAAGCTCTTGCTGCCTTTGGCAACAGCAGCTTCCACTCAAATTAATTTCAAAATAGTCAACAGAATATTTCTTATTCACACTTTTATAGGATAAATACAGTAATTATAGGATATAAAAATAAACACACATGCGCAGTGAATTTGACTTTGCTTTACAATATATACATGTACATGTATTTCTTATTTCAGAAACGAGTTGCGGCAGGACCCACAAAGCGTGCCAGAGAAGATTCGCCATTGTCGCCACCAATGAAGCGTCAAGCAGTTTCAGTTCAACCAGACCTTAGTCGTCACTGCATCTCCACCAGCTCTTCGATGAAATCGGCAATCGACGTAGAAATTGCAAGGCTGTTTTATGCATGCAACCTCCCATTTTCACTTGTTGAGCATCCTCAGTTTATAAAGGTTGTTCAATTACTACGCCCTGGATATAAACCACCTTCCCGTAAGCAAATCGGTGGCACACTGTTGGATACAGTCCACGATCAGGTGACAGAAGATATGAAGGCGATTTTGAATGGCAAGACTGCAGCCTTAGTAGAGGATGGTTGGAGCAATGTGCACAATGAGCCAATTATAGCATCGTGTTTGCAAGTTGAAGGAAAGAGTTTCTTTCTACATAGTTATGACACTGGTTCGATGACTAAAAGTGCTGAAAACTGTAAGGTTAAATGCCAGGAGACAATTAAGTATGCTAAGCAGAAATATAACTGCACAGTCAGGACGATTGTTACAGATAATGCGAAAAACATGGAAAAGATGCGTGACAATTTAAAGGCAGAGGATAATGATTTAGTTGTATATGGCTGTTCAACACACTGGTTGAACTTGTTAGGACAAGATATAACACCAGATTCACTAAATAAACATATTGTTGAAATTCAGAAATATTTTAGGAATCACCACAAACCATTATCCAGGCTCTCCGATTGCCCTGGCAGTATGAAGCCGCAGGTTCCTTGTGACACAAGGTGGAAGAGTCAACTAATGTGTATAGACTCTTTCATTCATAACAGACCACACTTCATGAAAATTGTCCAGGACCATGAGGGAGAGTTAGAGAGTGCTATTATTAGAAAGATTATGGATTATAACCTATTTAAGAACGCCAGAGACTTAGCAGAGCAGCTAAGACCTATTTCCCATGCGATTGATATTTGTCAGGGTGACTCAGCAACACTGGCTGATGCATGTAATGTTTGGATTAACCTTAAGAACAACACTGCTTGAACCACATAAAAAGCATGTATCTGCTCGTTTTCACAAGGCAGTCTTGCCAGAGCACCTCGTGGCATACACACTACACCCAAAGTACCAAGGAGAGCTGCTCACACCAGATCAGCTTGAAATCGTAAACAAATAGGTTATAAGTAAAGATCCAAATTTCATAGCGACATTAATCTCTTACCAAACCAAGAGCGTGCCATTTCCTGTATCTTATTTCTCTGATGCTGCTGTCCAGGTACCTCCACTGACATGGTGGAAAGGTCTGAAACCTCTAGGTGTGTCTGCAGATTTTATAGACATGGCCATGCAATTGATGGATGCGCCAACCTCATCAGCATCCAATGAAAGAATCTTTAGCAATTTCAGTTACATACATACAAATATCCGGAACAGACTAGGAGTAGAGAAAGCATCAAAGCTTGTCTTTTGTTATAGGATGCTGAGAGGACTGTCTGATTTAGATTACTGAAGGTTAAATGAGCATAAGCAACATGTCATACCTCTTACACATTTCATAAAACTGAATTTTCATGCCTGTAATCTTAATCTGTTAACATGGATAATATTTGTAATAACTTTATATATCTTAATATACAATGTAATACAATTTGTATGTTATTTTGGTGCTTTGTTTCTTTTATTGCATTATTACTAAGACTAGTAAGTAAGCATGAATAAGCATAGTACAAATATGCTGAAATTAGATTTGGACAGTTTTGGACTGGTTTAAACCCTTTAAGACAGGTTTTGGACAGGTTTTGGACAAAGTCTGTTCAAAATTAGTTTTGGACAGTCCAAAACCCAACCCTGGACTAAACCAACACATGTACAGGTGGTTCCACCTTACGACATCGCCCGCTTCTCCTTGTGGAGAAGCAGAACAGACGACAGAGCACATCCTTCAATGTTGCAGTACGTATCAGCTGCTGAGAGATGAGATCTGGCCTTTGTCAACCTCTTCTTGAAACGCTGTATGGGCCTGTGGAAGAACTGCAGAAAACCACAGATTTCATCTTGAGAACGGCTCTCCAAGCGTGATACCAGCGATCGAAAAGATGTAGAAGAAGAAGCATGAGCAGCATGTAGAAGCATGCGACTGTCGGCCTCTTCATGATTACAAAACAGCTCAGGGATAGGTTGTGAATTTATTTGATTTGTTTCACCATTTACTTGTAACAGGTGACATTCTTCCCCATGTGTCAGATAGAGTGACCGCCCCATTAAAAGTTGGCCATACATAGACTGTTGCCATGTCTTCGCGAGAAACTGCTTCAGTTCCTGTTTGAATTGTGGGCTCTGTAGTGACTTTTTGAACTGATGGTCAATCTTTTGATTCTCCGAGTTAATGGTTGTTTTAGGGTAACCTGCTGCAGAAGATGTGCGATGAGAGCGTTCTGAGTTTTTAATTGAAATCTCTACTACCCAGTCAATACGCGATGATGCTTTGACACCTCGGATAATGCTCTTGAAAATTTGAGTTGCCAAGTCTTTGTAAGTCATTACTGTATTTACAATTTGTGTGTGCAAGATTGCCATGGCATCTATAATGTGCACGCTATCATCTGGTAATACTTCTAATGTTTCACAGTTCTTCTCAAGTTCTCGAAGCAAAGACGCTTTGACAGTCTTTACTAGGCTGCCCTCTGGTGGTGCACTAGATAGCGGATATGCCCGTAGGGGAATGTTTTAATAGTTCTGTGAGCGAGATATTTCTGTTCTGACAAATGACAAGCAATTTGCCAAAATGTTCATGAGTGGATTTCAAGACGGGTATCTGCTTACTGGTTTGTGGCAATTTTTGTTTCTCAAGAGAGCCACATGTTTTTAACTTCATCTTTGGTATTGGAGCATAGAAGTCTACATTACCAGATACATCCAGTCTAGCACTCACAAATTCTTGAAACGCTGCTTCCCCTTTCTCACGTGCGTTCATAAGATCAGATGTAACATCCTCGGGGGCATTTCTTCCTGATGCAAGATGGCACAATTTTTTATCTGCTTGAAAAGGATTTAACCACGTGTTTATGCATGATTTTACACATTGCACTGCAACTTCGTCATCAGCAATTCACCTTTTCCAGCATCCTTAGGTCTGTTGCTGCTATCAGAACTAACTTGTCCAGACAGTTCACGACCCGATCGAAGATACTCGCCACGGTCAGCTCTTAGAACCATCCATTTCAACACAGCACCTAGATTTAATGTGATCCCTATAATGCCGCCACAAGTTTTAGTATCCTGATTTACTGTTACTTCAATTGTAACTTGATCATGAGGAATACGATCAAATACATTTGTCCTTGAACGTTGTACAGCGAATTCACCTTGCATCAAAAGCTTATGTGCATCTGGGTGTGTTTGTGGGAGATTTATCATTTGCAGAACATATGCAGGAAGGTATCGTGCATAATTAGTCCTATGCAGCAAACCATGGCATCATTGCTAGTAAGCATTGGATATGCAATGACCAATCTGCTTCCCTTGTATGACTTGCAGCAGAACGTTGATCATATCAATGTATGATGACCAAAGTAACCCATTTGGACCGAGTGATAAACAGACCTCTTTGAAAGAATGTTGTGTCGACACAAAGATCTCTGATTCCAGCAACAGCTCTGCAGTTTCTTTACATGGATTTTGCCGCACCTCATTGATGGCAGTAGCTAAGGTGTCAAAGTTAAGAGGATTTGGCTGTTCTTTATTCCACTCTGTGAACGCCGCCCATCGAAGTCTACCTAGAGCATCAGCTACTAGCTTATGTACACGAATCCCTCTGTTGTAGTGATGACCATTAAGTGTTGCATCTACATATCACGTATCTAGAACATCAGACTCAATTAAGATGTCACGCAAACTAGCACTTCCAAATCCACGACCAAGAATAGCCAGGAAGTTGATGATGATGTGAAATGCACCCATGCGCAACACGATTCTACTTAGACTGTCATGCAGAAGTGAGCAATATATTGTGAGTGCCTTCGCATACACAGCTTGGTCACAAACAATTAGAACCGAAGGTTGATGATCTTGTTGAGTAGAACAATTATTAATCATGTCAACTGTTTCTATTGACATATGCATTAAAGTATAAACCGCATTTAAATCTGTTGGTGGTTTATCAATCACTGGCAGGTACGCAACTCTGTGTGGTAATGGAATCGGCTCATTCTCCCTAATCAACGCATTGAACCCACACCACCCAGGCACGGTTTGTATATCTTCTTCTTAAGGCCATTCCAAACTAACACGCAGGCAGGACAAAAACCACAAAAAATCTTTACAATACGCAATTTTCTGTACTGAAGACCTAACATCAGCTATGATCGGTGATGCATCATGTACTCTCTGTGGCCCGATATGCTTGTTTCCATGTGTGCACTCCTGAATTAGTGGTTGAGACACATAATTGATTGACCTCTTACGAGACTGAGTATTACTTGATACATTAGGTGGGGGAGCACACATTGCTACTGTTTGTTGTATAACAATGCCTGTAGTGCAAAGAGTTGTATGCTTGCCTGATGGAGTCTCCTCACGAAAATCAATATTGTCCCAAACTAAACTCACAGGAACATTTGGCGATATATTTGCTGGCATTATTGCAGCATTTTAGTTTTGTAGACGTATTTCCGCTAAAGCACTTTCAACCTCTTGCAACTTTGTTTTGGAAATGCAATGACCAAATCGATTTAATGTAGTAACGAGTTCCATGCTTCCCGTTAAGTGATGCACTGATGCTGCTAGTGCCAGATGTTTTGGTGTACGTATTCTACCATGACGACTGCAGTATACAATATCCTGTGCTATAGCAAGTATCTGTCTTTTAATTGAATCAGGAATGTTAGCACAGTTATCTGTAGACAATGCATCTTCTGTATCTTCGTTGATGCCGTGTATGATCCATGTAAGGAGAGTGAAGAGAAGAGGCGGGACAGTGTCTTTAACAGAATCATCAGAAACATCTGCAGGCATTGGCAGCCAAGGCATATCTTTCACCTGTTGTATCGACTGTCTGACAATCTTTGAAGCCAAACAAACCTGGCACATTTCATTGGTTGTTTGAGCAACCTGTGGTATGTTATCGGGACACTCCATGTCTAATTCGAGACGATCTCAGCAGATGCTCCTGCCTCAACGTACATGCCATTTGGAATTAAGTCTGAAAACAGTATCTCAGATTCACTACAAAACCGTGGGTGCCAGAAAGAAACTTGCTCTCCAAACGATTTTATAATACATTTTTTTCCAATTTTTACTGAACAGTAGTTCGGGTGATCTGTGCCCAATTCAAGAAGAATTTCAACAAATCTGTCTCTAACATCAGACATTTTCCAAGCTTCATACCCATCAATAACTCCGGTTTGAATTTCTAAGATAACCGTCTGAATGCTTCATCATAGGCACTGTCCAAAGACGTATTGCTTTGCAGAAATGTTAGATTTAGTTTGTGTGTGTAAGAACTACGACAAGATCTGTGAACTAGAACGTCACCAGTGATAGCATCAGTTCCACCTCTAGCACCACCAGAAAGCTGAAGTAACAGCCTTTCATCTTTTCTCATCATGGCAGCATTTTGTAACGTTTCCACTGCCGAATGAAGCGTTAGGGGATGCAAATCTTCATACCTGCGCCTGTCTCCAGGTACACGTGTATCTGTTTGGCAAATGGCACATTTTGCTATATCAGTTCCGGGAAAACTAGACCGCGTCAATCTACCAGTACCCATCACATCATCATTACCAACTTACCCTTTATCAACGTCACTGTCTGCCTGCTCTCTGTGTTTCCTTTCAGTGAGTTCCACACTCTTTGGTAAGGTATACGTTGCATAACAATTATGGTGTCTTACTATCGAGCTAAGTGGTTTGGGCAACTCGAGTTGGCCATCAATATATTCTTGCAAGTTCGAATAAATGGAATCTCTTCTGCGCGATGCAGCAGCGCAGAATTTGTTCCATGATGCACCTGTGAAAAGTTTTCCGGGGTTTGAAGAATAACCATGGCATAGACAACCGGTCAACCTGCTAAGATCTACATCTGGGCGAAATTGTTTTGATGCTATAAATTCCATCGCACGCACGCACGCACACACACACACGAACGTGTGCGAGCCACGTAACGAATCCATCTCTAATATTGAATGGGTTTAGATATTTTGAGTAAGTATAATGTAGCATACCTTCAAATTTCAAGCATGTTTATAATGGAGATTCTTCTTATAGCAAATCTGTAGGCTATTTTATAAGAAGTCTACTCAATATAAACACACTGGATTTTAAAATAACTGATAGTAACAGGATTGCTTCACGGTAATTGCGTATTATTACTTAAATGTTAAACTTAGACACGAATCAATCAGTATTGATAAAGCGTACGTTGTCTTGTCTCCAGATCGGGAACGTCTCACAGTATCATTTCCGCGAAAACCTCACCCGGATTCTTCGTTTCATCTTTTGGGGGTGGGTTACATAAATGCTTATATCTTCAGATACTTTCAACATATTTGGATAATTTTTGTTTTAAAAGAAAGGGGAATAAAGTACACACTCGATAATATGATGTTTTATTTTGTATACAATATGGTTGCAATAATATAAATTGGTACTGTTACCGTTGAAAAATATTCCAGAAAAATTGACATTTTTTAATTCAAAATGTTGAGTCCTTCTAGCTACAAGGGATATATGCGAGTGTAACTTTGATAGACTTATTCCATATGTTATTCTACACTAGTTTGCCAAATTTGGTGAAAATTCATCTTTGAATTACTGAGATATCACGTATTTCTTGTTTTCCTATATTTCCGGGATTTTATGGTACCCCCACCTCTAAATAAATCAATTTTCTGACACTTTCGTGTAGTATCGTGCACAAATACATTCCCCATAAAACTAAGTACACCTATCCTGAACCTGTGGTAACATGAGCTGCCCCACCTAATTACCAGGCACTGTATCAGCATCTCCCAGTGACCTCAGTTAGTTGACTGTCGTACCGTACATACCTACTGGCCTCTGCTCTATTCAATTGTACTATTAAGCATATGTTACAGTCGTACCTTTATTTTATATACAAGTATCAATAGTCATAATTCAGTGTAGTAGTTGATCTATTAAAGTATCAGTATTAAGTAAGATCTAGTTGTGTCTACCTCGTTGAAGTTACATACCGTTACTTCTAATTAAGTAATAGCCAAGTACTGGCTAGAACACTACATTTCGGACACCTGAAATTTCGGTTAATGTTTTGAATTTATAAGTTCGATCTTCAAACTAAATGAAAATGCAAAGAAAACTATGTTGTACTAAGGGTGCAGCCAACTCTTATTTTAAGGCCTTTTTGAAAATCAGTCCCAGGACTATTAATGCGAAAACTGCAGATTGTCAATAGTTTGCAGATTTTGAAAGGTTTTGCCTACCGAACGCAAGGCTGGCTCTAGTCCTCATTTACCCTTTAAGGGCACGTCGGTAAATAAAGTGAACCTGTCACAACAAAATTGTCTACTTTTACAGTCCACGGACAATGCTTTGAGGTCAGCCTGATTCCAGGGCACGGATACATAATTAGGGACCCCAAAATAAAAAGGTAATCGCATTTCACCCATTTGAACCTTTTAATCTCAGTATCTGGCTTCTACAGTACCTGTATTGAATTGTTGAACTATTTACCGATATGGAAATAAAGAATCTTGAATCTTGACAGTCATGATATATACGTAAGGTGTTGAGCATTTTGAAACCAATTTGACTGGAAGCTTGTGTTGCAGTCAAATTAGTTTCAAAATATTCAACCACATCTTGGCCGTGTGGGTAGAGCTTAGCTAGGGATGGCTCAGATGGGCGTGGCATAGCTGAAACTGAAAAGGCCCATTGATTATGACGTCATATACTTGATTGACAGATCTGATCTTGAGATTAAGGACAAGCAGTGTAGTTAATCAGCTTGGATCACGGCCATGTTGTGAAACTAAAAGACAGGTGGGCTTTTCGACAGGTGTCACAAATATTGTCCTAGATAAATATATATATATATATATATCAAGTCTGTCTAACCATAATAGTTGTGAATGTTTGCTTACCATAATCCTATAATTAACCGCTTGAACAATAACTTTTCAATTTTATACAGATAAACCTATACCAATAAGCTGCTGAATATCTTGAAATAATTTGACATGAACCTGTTGCTGCCACAGGAAGCAACAACTTCAAGTCAAATTAATTTCAAAATATTCAACAGAATAATTAGTATATAGTAAACGGTATTTGGTGTTTTATCAATGGTTAAAGATATGTACACCCCAACTGCTATGCTATATAGACATATAGTACAAACTCTGTTCATTATATTGAAGACAATTAATGTGAGTGAAAAGTGTTGGTAAATAAGGCAGCAACTACTGTCAGACAAATTGTTAAATTAAACTACCTAACAGTTTACCGATAGATTTAGCTGGCTCAAACGCGATTTAATAGGAAAAGCGTTAAAATCTCAGAGTTTTATGGTTCAGATATTCGGAGAATTCAGACCAGAGTTGGTCCACATATTCATACTGGTAGAAACCGCTAGGAAAATAGTAGGCCTAATGTTTACGTGATATTAGATATAGAAGCTTTTGAAGTCCGAATTTTGACGATTTTGAAGAATTTTAATGTAAGTATATACTAGGAAATGAATATCTAATTGGTCTCTGGTCATATCAGCGTCATCTTTGCGATAGCTGATCTTCGATGAGTAGCCTAATCTTGACCAGTATTACTATATTGACCACGATACGCATACCGGTGTAACGAGCCTGCCCGGGTTAGATAGGCATTAACCATTACATGCCAGAAATGACAAATTCTTTATTATATAAAGGGTATTCTGTTGAATATTTCGAAACTACTTTTAATGGGAGCTGTTGCTGGCTGTGGCAGCAAGAACGATAGGTTCCAGTCAAATTAGTTTTGAAATATTTACGCCCTTTTATGTATTAGGCCCCTATTGTCTTGAATTTGAAACCTGGAATTGGAAGGGTTAACATGTTAAGTTTTATTTTGTTCAGCTCAGAAATAACTTAAATTGCTTCCAAAACAAAATAGAACATACTGTTGAATATTTTGAACATAATTCACCTTTCCAGAGTACCCACCCTTCATATGACGTCATAGTGAACTGCGTGATGTGTACAATGACATCATAATGAATGACGTCATGAATGGCATCGATAAGTACGTTACGAACGCATATTTGAAGACGGTCTGGAATTGGGTTGCGTTGTTGTACAAATTGTTTGCTTTTACTATTTAATAAATATACTGTAGAATATTTTGAAACTAATTTAACTAGGCGCTGTTGCTGCCAGCAACAGCAGGCGCTGTTGCTGCCAGCAACAGCACCCAGTCAAATTAGTTACACAATATTCAACAGCTTCCCTGTATAGTTTTCAGGAATTTGATAGCTAGGGCATTTAGGGATCGATCAATCCTAACACGACGAGGTGTGGGTGGAGCTTAGCTAGTGATGGGCGGGGCATAGCTAAAAATGAAATTGCTTGGACTAGGCAGCAATGTTTTCCAATTCAATTATGTTCAAAATATTCAACAAAACTTCTTACATCGTGTTAAAAATTGTACTAACAAATATATGTCTCTTTTTGTTTTGGAAACAGCATTTTAACTTAGATATGAGCTATACTGTAGGCTAGCCTGCTCCAAGCTATATATCGGAATAGCAAACAGAAAAATCTTGAGTTGACATCGCTTTGGGTTATTGCCATAAATAAGCCTGGCGAAGCTTATTGGGAGCGTAAACCTGTCTATAATGGGCACTATCTCTCTGACCCATCAGAGAATGATCCATACAGAGAAGTGATAGCTTAATAAAAGGCATGTTCAGACATCAGCTCAAGAAACCGTCAGGCCCCTTAGTTAGTGAGTTAGTTAACTAGGTAGTTAGTTAGTTCGTTAGTTAACCAGTTAATTAGTTGGTTAACTAGTTAGTTCGTTAACTAGTTAGTTAGATAGTTAACTATATCGGTGGTTAGTTAGTTATCTAGCTAACTAGTTAGGTCGTTAGCTAACTTGTTAGTTAGTTAGTTAGTTAGTTAGTTAGTTAGTTAGTTAGTTAGTTAGTTAGTTAACCGGTCAGTTGGTTAGTTAATTCGTTAACTAATAAGTTAGTTAACTAGGTGGTTAGCTAACTAGTTTGCTACCTAACTAGTTAGTTAGTTGGTTAGTTAGCTAGTTAGTTAGTTAGTTAGTTAGTTAGTTAGTTAGTTGGTTGGTTGGTTGGTTGGTTGGTTGGTTGGTTGGTTGGTTGGTTGGTTGGTTAGTTAGTTAGTTAGTTAGTTAGTTAGTTAGTTAGTTAGTTAGTTAGTTATTGTGTTAGTTATTTAGTTAGTTAGTGTATGTCAACCGGGATGGATGAGAGAAAATTAAAAAAAATTAAAGAAAGGGATTATCATAAAAACGTAGGAAACATGTTGAATTTTATAAAGCAAAAAGTTGCGTATTTGATTAAAGCATCTAAACGAGATTATTTTGTAAATAAATTAGAAGCAGGCAAAAATAATCCGGCTAATATTTGGAAAATTCTAAAAGACATAAATCCCAAGGCAAACAAATTACCTTCAATAATCTGTGATGATAATGGAAGTGAAATTCAAAACCCGCAAATTCAATCTATCTGAACATTTTAATATATATTTCAGTACAATCGCGTCAAAACTGACACGCTCCATGATAAAACAAAGGCCAATAGCATTTGATAAGCTATCAAATCATGTTCTTAATAAACTTCCAGAAAATATAGTTTCGAATTGCATATATAACTGTTGAATATGTGTCCAGAGAACTTAGCAACTTAAAAACAAATAATTCAGCTGGCTGCGATGAATCGAACGCACACTTCCTCAAAGCTGCAGCATCAATAATTGCGCCCTCAATTACACTTATTATAAACAAAAGCATAGCTACGGGAGAATCCCCCAAAATGTGGAAATGTGCAAAAGTAAAGCCTCTACATAAATCTGATTCAAAAACCAATATTAGCAATTATAGGCCTATCTCTATATTACCCATTATCTCTAAGGTTATTGAACGTCCATGATCATATTTATAAATTTATAACCAAGTATAATTTATTAGTGGAGTCGCAATCAGGCTTCAGACCTAACCTTTCATGTGAAACTGCATTGTTAAATCTAGTGGATAGATGGCGTTTTTCGATAGATAACGGCGACCTTATTGGTTCTATTATGATTGACTTTAAAAAGGCCTTTGATCTTGTCAATCATGACATCCTATTACACAAATTAAGTATTTACAAATTCAGCTATAATACATTAAAGTGGTTTTCTTCATATTTAAATGGCAGACAACAATACGTTTCAATTTCTGGAAAGAATTCTAAACCACTGCCCATCGATATAGGAGTACCACAAGGCTCAGTTTTAGGGCCACTTCTGTTCATTTTATATGTTAATGATTTACCCATGTGTGTCAACAATCTTATGGATATGTATGCTAATGATACAACTATGCATGCTACTAGCTCAAATATCGCTGAAATTCAAGAAAATCTAATTAACGGTATAAAATGAAGTCGGTAGAAGAATGGTGTGTAAATAATAAAATGTTGTTAAATACGGACAAAACTAAGTATATGATGTTAGGAACTATGCATAAATTGAAACAAGTAAATAATAATGTTATAATCCCTACAAATCGTGGAAGCTTAAATGTGGAATCTGACAAACATTTAGGAGTATTTATAGATAATATGCTTGCATGGAAAGAACATATAGGCAAACTTTGTAAAAAGATTTCGTCCTTGATTTATATTCCACGGAAAACTAAACATTATCATAGCATTGAGCATCGAAATCTTTTCTATAAGTCGTAAATCCTTTCACACATTGATTATTGTAGTCTTGTATTTTACCCGTCTTCAGCTACATTATTGGATAGCTTACAAAAACTACAAAAACGGGCTGCTAGAGTGATATAAGACATGCCTTACAGGACACCATCTGCACAACTATGTGAAACATTAAACTGGACAAATTTACCTAACAGAATGCAAATTAAAATGGTATTATGACATATAAATCTAGAAATGGGCTGCCCCTGGTTACATGAAAGACATGTTCACTTCCGTTGGGGTGGCGCGCACTAGAAATTTACGTCCCAAAACACGCAATCACCTACAACTCCCGAGGATTAAAACGGAATATGGCAGAAAAAGCTTCAAATACACTGCAGCGCAACTGTGGAATTCTCTGTCTGAAACGATTATTCAGTCTTCTACTCTGCTATATATATATATATATATATATATATATATATATATATATATATATATATATATATATATATATATATATATATATATATATATATATATATATATATATGCGTGCGTACGTGTGCGTGTGTGTGAATGACCGTGTACGACCTTGCGCGTATATATGTATTTATGTATGTGTTTGCGTGCGTACGTGCGTGCGTGCGTGCGTGTGAGGGCCTCAAGAAGATCAGTTTACTGACCATGTATACCCTCCTTAAATAAAGATTATTATTATTTTTATTATTATTATTATTATTATTATTAGCTCACCTGGCCAGAATGGCCAAGTGAGCTTATGCCATGGCGACCGTCCGGCGTCCGTCCGTCCATCCGTCTGTCCGTCCGTCCGTCAACTTTTTCCTTCAAATGTCTTCTCAATAACCACTGGGCCGATTTCAATTATATTTGGCAGGAAGTATCCTTAGGGCATAGGGATCCAAGTTTGTTCAAACAAAGCCGATTTGGCCGGTGGCCATCTTGGATTTTGGCCGATTTTAGGAAATGGCTTTAAAAATCTTCTCCGAAACCGCTTGGTGGATTGATTCAAAACTCTTCAAATATCATATAGGGCATGAGCCGAACCAAGTTTGTTCGAAGGAACTTGATTGGCCAAATGGTTCGGCGGCCATCTTGGATGACTTAGTTTTCGTAAAAACGACTTATTCTGCAGACCCGCTGAACTGATCCGGCTGAAATTTTGGGGATATGATTATGGACTAAGGGCCATTAAAGTTTGTTCATGAGAAGTTGATAGGTAAAAAACATGGCCGCCATGGACCAATCTAATTTTAGCGTGTTTGGCTGCCATATTCAATTTTTTTATTTCATGGATTGTGAAGCCGAAATTGGTTTTCTTAACTCCGCTTACTTGTCAGTCAGCTATCATATAGCGATAACCCTATCCGTCTTCTGTATGTCCGTCCATCCATCTGTTTGTCCATCACCAACAATGACGGCTCATTTTGTTATTTCTTGATGGATTGACACCAAACTTGGTCACGATGTTAATGACGGCATCTAATATCTGTGTTGTGAAAATGTAACTGATAGGACGTCAAATGCCAGAGTTATCACTCCTTAACTATTTGCAGTCTCACTTTCATGGGGCAAATGGTTTGTTCCCACCGTCTTATCACCATGTCAGATTTTATTGCCAAACTAGATATTAAATTCCAATTAACAGATTAACCTTTCCAATACTGCGGAAATATTTAAGATATGTATTATGTGCACTGACATCTATGCTCTTAAAAATATTTGAAATGTATTTGATTGAAATTTGTTGCTGCCTTTGGTAGCAATGAAAGTTTTTGCTGCCTAAGGCAACAATGACTTTCAGTCAAATTATTTTCTAAATCAACTCCAGCTCACCCTACCCCTGCTGCTAACTCGGTGATTCAGCCAGATGTGCATGTGTTAAATGGATTGTGTGGTGGTGGGGAATAACCTGCTATAAAGACCACCTACTTGCCTTTAGAGACCATTTTCTTCAACTTGTATTTAAACCTCTAGTAAGCACTGAGTGAGTTTTTGCAGACGACATATTCCAAAGGTTATGTCTCTGAACGTGATAAATATTTTGAAAACAATTGGACTGAAAGTTGTTGGTGGCTAAGCCACTAACAACTTTCAGTCCAATTGTTTTCAAAATATTCAACAAGTCAAGAGCTTTTGAAAATTGAAATTATTGGCTGCACTGGCTTGCAGCAGGGAGACAGTTAAGAAACCAGCTGTTGTTAGCACTGATATCATCTATTTTCACTTAAACATTCTTCAAAATCACTAATGCAAAAAAAACAGTCCAGAGATTGTTGTCAATATCTCGAAAACTAAATCATTTGACTGAAAGTCATTGGAAGTGACACCGATAGATGTTAAACTTAAGTAAGATTAGTTTGATATGCCAATGTTCCAGGTGAGCGATACAGGCCCATTGGGCCTCTTGTTCAACTAGTTAACTAGTTAGTTGACATGTTAGTTAGTTAGGTATCTAGTTAACCAGTTAGTAAGTTATTTAACTAGTTAACAAGTTAGTTACTTAACTAGTTTGTTAGCTAGTTAACTGGTTAGTTAGTTAACCACTTAGTTAGTTAGTTAGCTAGCTAGTTAGTTAGCTAGTTACCTAGTTAGTTAAGCTAGTTAGTTAAGATGGTCGGTCGGTCGGTCGGTCGGTCGGTCGGTCGGTCGGTCGGTCGGTCGGTCGGTCGGTCGGTCGGTCGGTCGGTCGGTCAGTCAGTTAGCTAGCTAGCTAGTTAGTTAGCTAGTTACTTAGTTACTTAATTAACCTAGTTAGTTAAGCTAGTTAGTTAAGATGGTCGGTCGGTCGGCCGGCCGGCCAGCCAGCCAGCCAGCCAGGTAGGTAGTTAGTTAGGTGGTTAGTTAGTTAGTTACAAAAGCGTATTCAGGGCTGTATCATAAAAACTGCTGATCCGATTTGGCTCAAATCTTAACAGAATGGATGACCTTGCCGTGAAAGAGGATTCCAAGATTTTGCCCATTATTCGGATAACGGAATCAGGATCGGGATCAGGTCATATTTCTGTATCTTTGGATATCTGGTCTGATTTGGCTCAAATTTTAACTTTGAAAAGGGTGTGACGATATACTAGTATTCCACAACTTGGGGCGTGATCCTGGAAAGAATAGGGACAATTAGGAAAACTCTGGAACCCGCAGCTAGCGAAATTCATTGTCATTATTTATAAAATAATGTGGCGGGTTGAGGCGCAAAACTAAATAACTGAAAATAAAATAGTTAAGATTGAATACCTTTAGAGGCTTAAATTGCGTGCTTAGATGTAATGAAACGAAATTAATCTTACATTATGGTGATTTCAGTTCATATAAATTAGTATAATCCTTTAAGTTGTGAATTTGAATTAGTGACACATTATATCATATTACTTTATTTGGAATGAAATCATGGTATGCAATTTAAGCCTCCAAAACTATACAAGCTTAACAATTTTACTTTCAGGCATTCTGGTGTGAATATGCACCTTTAACATAAACATAGGAGGGGGGGGGGGGGGGGTGTCCTACACCTTGAAGATTTTTTTACCATTCACAAGACTTGATTTACGGATAAGACGGGCCAATCTGACTTGAAGATTCTCTAGGTTCGGAAGAAAGACGTGAACTTCCTCTCTTCGTTGCAGCTTAGAATTATAAAGACTAGAAACACATTCGTATAAGAAGACTGAAACAACTTTAATAAAAACTTTATAAAAATTAATTTAGGAATAAGGTAGTAATTGATGACCTTATAATATCGTACAACGATAAATCTATCTATCTCCTATAGCAGATGATAACTTTGTAATAATAAAAGACTACTTATATCTGAACAGATTCTATATCAAAGTATTTCTGAGGGTCAGGATCATCGGATGACTACTGAGTGATCATGAACATTGTCACCACTGTCTTATATAGTATAAAAGGACGTTCATCCGTTTTCTGATTGGTCGAGCCTCATTGCTCGCCCAATAGAATCCCCACAAACTCTCCTGAAGATGCGTGGGTTCGACTAGTTCTAACTAGTTCTCACTAGACCCGATTTGAAGGATATAGCACAACATCTTGTTGATATTGCTCAATACTGACGTCACAATGTTCTGATTCCAGGCATAGTTTCATGTTTTGTTCTGGCTTGACAGCTCAACCACGGGCTTCTATCTAAATCCCTAGGATTCTCTCATACATGGTTCATCTATTTAGGCTTGGAAACACGATGGTTACAGCATCACAGAACCCCATCATTCAGTGATCTCTGATCTAGCACGTACTACGGATCTGGTCACGGGGAAATCCGTAGCCCACGCAGCACATGAGTCAGCAGCACCTGATAAAGTTCCATTATACCAGCAAACCGGTCATTTAACCACTGCATCTATTCAAGATATTTCCAGTCATAGTTATCAAAATAATCATCGCTTGCCGTATGCTGCCGAACATTGACTACCTAAATAGCTATAATTGTTCCTAAAACAATCCCGCATTGAAGCAGTCAATTCTCAGCCGCATTTTATATACCACCGCTTATATGCGTAGCATCAAAGTTCATTCAGTGACACAGAACCAGTATTTCATACAGGCCTAACTAGCCATGCTTGGATTTCGGATACATTCTATAACACCATCATGAAATATGTTTGACATTTAGAAATACGATAGTTTGCAGTTGCTGTTACGTACTAACAAATAGTTTGCGTTTGCTGTTACGAAAGTTTGCAGTTGTTGTTACGGATTGCATTCAAAATAGTTTGCATTTGTTGCCGTCAAACGGTAAGTAATTCTTTCATCCATTTCATTACATTCATGCTGCATTTATTAACACTGGCACTTGCTGTCTTCACTATAGACCCGCGCCACTGTTAAAGTAAATGTTCGTTCCGCCTATTACTGTCTATCCTTCCTTTCTGTCTGTTCGTCCGTCCTTTATTCATATATCGAATTTCAACACACAGCGTAAAATGGTTAACATATCACGCGCTCCTGACTAGATCATCTTGCTCATCCATCTATATACATGATATTTGTTACATAAATGAAAACAAGGTCAAACTACAATCTAATTGCGTATATGTTCACACGCACACATATACGTACGCACACTCACACACATATTACATAAACGGTTTCTCATAAATGATATATATATAAATCACGATGACTTTGTCATGACGTAGACAATATTTATAACTGAGATGCACTTATCCAAAAAATTGCTAAAAGATAACAGAAGATTTGGGCTTCGGGCTCGCCAGGTCAAGAGGTCATACGCAAACAACCAAGACAGGAACCGAAAATCTTGAGGTAGCTACTTCCCCCAAAATCCCCAGATCCGAATCCGGATATCCACACCCTGATTCATGGATATGAAAAGGATGTCAATATGTCACATGTTAAATGTAGATGGCAGGCTCTAATCGAAGATCTAGGTGAACATATATCATGTGTATACTTGTGACTGCGTTGTAATGTTTGATATTTTAATGCATGATGTAAATGCGTGCCCGCTCCTGCGGACACGCTTCTATTTATTGCTGTCTAGAATTGCCTATAGGCGCAGCCATTTCGCGCAGGGCATTGTGGGGCTGTGTCTCGCGAGATCTCCATCGATACAAGATCTAATAATTCTCGGTGCGAAGACATGGCTCTATTTTTAGATTGCTGGATATATCATAATTATTATCTCCATGCGCGTGATTCATGGCGAGTTCTCTTATTTGTTCTGGTCTGACGGTAATAGAGTTTGCGCGGCTATGACAGCTTAATTATTTTAATAAACAGCCAATGCTCCAAATAACTACTCTAAATAAGTACTCTTCTTTTGTTGGAGGACTGCGTACAAAACATGTTTATCATTCAGTCTGCAGATGAAAGTACTCAAGCACACGCCCGCTCGCGGCATCTCTTTTATGTCCACTTTAGCACTCTATCAAACTGACCACAAATGGCTTCTTGCGGTGATCGCGAGAAATGTCCATTTGCATTAGCTACTCGCCAGGGAACTTGTTTTGAAAGTTTACCACTGGAATGACTGGTTGGATAACCGATCCTATAATTCCAGTAGTAAATTGCAAAAGAAAAACCACAATGGTCTCTTGGACGGCAATTAGACATAGGACATTTTCTATGATAATGGATTTTTCTGTATATGACATCATAATTATTTAGGTCAGATGTAGTTGGACGTCACAATCAAAATGTGTAATGAATGACGTATCTAGCTCCACCAGGAACATTGAATAGCCAGTCAAGTATGCGAATTGCACGTCTACTATTTAATCAACATGCTGTTGAATATTTTGAAACTAATTTGACTGGACGCTGTTCGAATTGTATGTCTTTGCTATTTATTCAACAGTCATTATCTATGATAATGGCTGGGTTCGATCTGTAACTGAAGGATATGACATCATAATCAATTACTTCATATACAGGCTCACGTCACAATCCAAAATGTGTAAATGAATGGCGTATCGAGCTCAGTCATGAACATTGAATAGTCCGGCAAGTGTACGAATTGTATGTCTTTACTGTTTAATCAACATCGTGTTGAATCTTTTGAAACTAATTTGACCTGGCGTTGTTGTGGCCAGAGGCAGCAAACCTTTAAAACCACCCAGTCAAATTAGTTTCAAAATAGTCATCAGCGTACCTGTATAGTTACCTTGACATTGGAAGTCTGGGAATTCATTATTCAGCGTGTGTGTATATATATATATATATATATATATATATATATATATATATATATATATATATATATATATATATATATATATATATACATATATATATATAGGCGTGGCATACCTAGAGATGGATCTCTCTATTGAAATTGTCATGAGCAAATTGAGCATTACATGGCTAATACCACATGGTAATGCGTGGCCCACACAATATGGACCACTTGTATTAAGAGACCACCCATATTTATAGGTCACATATTTTAACAAGGCCAATCATAGATTGTTGCCCTAAATACAATGTACTCGTCCTCTGACGGAGGGAGGATAATTAATACCTCTTGCTAATTGGCATTTTCATGTTGTCCACCCATCATATTACGTCATATGATGTCATAATCAACGACATGGCGTATAGAATGACGTCATAATCATGACATCATGACTAACTCAATTTAGTCCTTCTTAAATGCTTAATAGTCCGACACATTGTACGGATTGTATGTCTTTGCTATTTACAAAACATGCTGGTGAATATTTGAAACTAATTTGACTTGGCGATGTTACTGCCACAAGCAGCAACAGCACCCAGTCAAATTGGTTTCAAAATAGTCCACACCTTACCTGTATAGTTTACTGGAAATTGATAGTCAAGAAGCTCAGAGATCCATCGATACCTACACGAGCGCAGTATTAATGTATTAATATACCATCCGGATTCAGTGACCGATTGACTAACGTTAGGCCTATGGAAGTCATGTCAAGCAAACGCCACCAAGATGTGACTTACTTGGGCACAATTGTGTGTTTTTCTAACAAAATCCTTTAGAAGGTTTAACACCGAAATTTCAATATCTCGGATAAAGACAACTATACGAATATCTTTTTAATACTTTGACTGGTAGCCCACCCCACCCTACCCACATACTTGTTGCTATCATAGACCTGTATTAAGTATTGCAACGACAACAACTGCCCATGTAAGCCTATCATCTTCTCTTAATGTATTTTAACGCTTTCATGAGGAGGCCGCCAAAACCGGCCTCTACAGTGATCTTGAGGATGTTAATTTGCAGGTTAAGAGTTTTTGAAAATTCACCACTGAAATGACTGGCTCGATAATTGAGCCAGCCATTCCAATAGTAACTCTTCAAAACAGTCGTCTATTGGCCTGCAAATAGGCACTCAATAACCAAATATTTTTTTTATATTCTTGACTCAATTTAGGTAATACAGGGTTAATAAATTATGAGGATGACGATGATGTACCATGTCTGTTTAACCTTTCCCATATTGTATTATAGTATGATTCACATTTGATGCATTCAAAATAGGGTAAAAATTACAGACTTGTTACAGACAGTCTTGAGGCGTACTATGTGTGTGGTAAGTTTCAAAAGAAAAACATGCATAATAATATTGTAGAGGGCGAAAAAGTAGACAGAGTTCGCTAACAATAATGGATCCATCTAAAAATAAAGGCTTGACTTCTTCGAAACTACACCTCTAATGTAATGACCGGTCATCTTACGTTATCACAATGACTAGACTGTTACACAGACTCAACTTCGGATCCCAGACAGACCGGGACCTATCTATCTCCATAGCAGACTGTAAAAGCAACACTGTGGATCGTGAAATCGCTACGTGAATGGCTACGCAATATGCCCCTACATACGAAATACATTTCTCGATCTTGTATCGAAAGAGAACTCGCGGGATACGAATGAATAATGGATGTGTGGTTATCAGTAGTATCCTTTTGTCTTTAATCCATCCGTGGGAATAAATCCATGTAGGGTCAATGCACTCATGTAGCAGTATTGATAGACTACCAATGTTCCAAATTTCCAGTCAAAACTGCTGTCAATAATATTGTAGCAGATTGTTGAATACAGAAATCAACCGAAAGTGTAGGCCTATGCATGTGCTAAGTTAAGAACGTCTACAGAAAATTCGGCCACAGAATTTCAACCATATAGTTAGATAGGTATATCAATACGTTAGTGAAGTAATGGATTGAGGTTAAAAAAACTGGCTTAAATGTTGGGTTTTTCGTGCTTTTCGGTGCCCTACTGTCTGTATGTATTATGGTCGACTCCAGAACTTCGCTCACATAGACGTAGAGGGATTTGAATACGATAGTTATATTGGGAATTTAAAAAAATTTGACCGTGAAGTAATTTCGTAGTATACGATTTCATCGTGTAAATTCGTTTCAATTTTGGCAGGTCTGCGGGTTTTCAATGCCCTACTATTACCTGTCTGCAATAGGTTTGGCCACGTAATTTCA
Source organism: Chaetoderma sp. LZ-2023a (assembly GCA_034401795.1). NCBI lineage: Eukaryota > Metazoa > Mollusca > Caudofoveata > Chaetodermatida > Chaetodermatidae > Chaetoderma > Chaetoderma sp. LZ-2023a. Next base: position 32,643,390 of record CM067365.1, on the reverse strand, counting down.
CTGATATGGTTAGATAGCGATATGAACACGCTAATGAATCTTGAGTTTTCTACCACGTAGTAATTTCGTAATATTCAATTTAGTAGCCACCGACATTTGTCAAATGCCAACAATTGACTATATTCAGTATTAGAATCTCAGTTCTCGGTTTGTAATCATTTTTTTACATATAGCTGTATATAACTGAATATGTACTACTGCTTTTGCACGATTCTACCATCAAGTAATTTGGTAATATGTAGTTACATGTTCGCCATATGGCCCCATTGTAATATGGTTGGTTCACATTCACCACATTCCGATAGGTGTCGATATATCCTGACATATCGCTCATAATGGGTTCGGCCCAGAATATCACCCATATGTTTAGATAGGTATAGGCATAAGCTTACGACGTAGTGAGATTAAAAAATTTCATAATGTAAATAAGCTCAAACTTAGGATAATTCATGGTTTTCATTGCAATACGTTCACCCTCAGAATTTCACCCACAAATACTTATAGGAAATATGCTAGTTGTATTCCAAATTTAAAAAAATTCTACAGGAGCATAATTTCATAGTACACAATTCCATACCGAAAATTGGCGCAAATTTTGTCAGATCAACGATTTTCTGTACCACACTGTTTTCAATAGGTCGACCCCAGAAGTTCATCCATATGGTTAGATACGTATATGAATACGCTAATAAAGTATCAAAGGTTTAAAAAATGTTTACTATACAATAATTTCGTCATATGCAATTTAGTAGTGGCACACCATTGTCAAATTCCAATAATGTACTATATTCTGTACCATAATATCTCTACATGCCTTGTAGCCAATTTTCGAACACAAGGCCATGTAGAACTCACTATGTTCTCGTGCTGTGCGAAATATTGTAATAATTCTACCATCAAATATTTATTATAGTAATGTGAAAATATTTCTATATATCCCATACTATTAGCCGTGTGTACTGGTAGAACCTGACTTATCAGGCTAATACCCTAACATTTGCACATATGGTCAACAAGATCGTCATCATTACAACGGTTGAGGCCGATTTTGCCCTTTTTGTCGAGCAAAAATATTTGATTTAATAGTTTGTCACTGTTTCCAGTAAAGATACCGTTTAATAGGTGACATAGATATGATAGCTAAATGAAACAGATCACGATGTCGTGGCTGTTTCCCACTGGGTCTTCAGTCAGAATGTTTTCTACTGTATCATTTTCGTTGGAGAAAACTAGGTTCACGGTATTGGTTCTATCCTGGCCACTTAACTTTGTTGAAAAGGTTATCTGTCGGTACAGATCGGTGTCCTGTATTGCATAAATAATATACTTGTTTTGTGCATTTCACTAGCATTGCAGTGTATATTTCACCATTATATTTCCTGGTAATAAGCTCTTCACGTCTGTTTAAGAATGTATCAAGATTTAGGTTTAAAATATGCTTTACAGTTTTTCTTTAATATGTTTGAATGGGTGTCAGGGTCTGTACTGCTTCTTGCGCTGATTTGCTACTGACTGGGTTGCCAGTTCTGTTGATTTCTTTATATTTACAAGTTGTTGATACCTAATGACCCAAATTTGATCTGTTACGCTCTGTTGATGCAATAGTGCAATTTCCTCATCACTGGCTGCTCTTAATTGTGTCCGTTCCTCTCTCTGTTAAGGAGTTTGGCCTGGAGAAAAAGGATGGATGGAAAATTTGTTGGACTGGCCAAAAATATACGCTGCTTTTCCTAGCCCATAGCTAATACTGCCCATATCTTTTTGCAAGAAATATTCCTTCTTTTGTGTTTATTGTCTGCGTATATTTTTGTCATTAGTGGCTTGTATGCCTTTATTTAGCTTCATTTTTTCATGAAACAGTTGAGTTTATTCTCAGAATTATAATAACCTCCGGGCACGCTAATTACCATTGATGCCTTGCATCAATATGAGTACTTGTACGGTAGTTTTGGTTGGGATTGTGAAAGCGTATACGCTCACATAGGCTGGCGTAGATGCCATCATGTCAGTGACAGAATATTTATTATGGCCCATAGCAATTCAAATATTCCACGTACATGTCTTTAAAACGCTTGCTGTTTATGTTTATCACTGTGAAACATATAGTAATAGGTGTATTGTAAGAGTAAGTCTATCCCAATTCACATCTGCTAGGTAGCCCTACCTTTCAATAACCTTAGCAATATGGTGGTGCCGAATATGGCGGGTGGGGAGGTGTGGTGGGGTGGGGTTGCAGTTAGAAAAAAGCAAGGGATGTAATATTCTTAGTGTTTTAATCAATAATTCCTTGGTTCAAAACATCCATTTAACTCTGTAGGATATGTAATCTAAGAGCATCTACATTAAACAATTTTTACGGGGAAGCATTCCCCAGAACCCTTAGATTAAGCCAGAACGCTTAGATTATTGGCCCCTCCACTTTGAAAATCATTTCTATTACCCTTACCTTCTAGTATCATATATTTATGCAAAGACGAGGTAGACATCTGTGAACATATGCCTGAATAGTACCTATTAACGTCATAGTGGGTAGGTTGATCTAAGGCCATACTAAATAGAGGTTACGGAAAACTGTGGTCGGAAATGAAGGGAAAAACAAGCAGGGCAATTTTTGTTAGCGCCGTGACGTGAAAGGAATGTGGTAATAGCTACGACTCAAGAGATTAGCAACAACGACCAACATATAGGAATAAGTAAACCACCAGCGTGGTAGTACACTGAATTCATCATCCTAAGAATCATAATTGGACTATAGAATATGAGGAAATAAGAATGAAATTGCTTGGACCAGAAGACAAAGATAATAAGCCGTACCTACAGAAATGGACTGGACCTATCCAGTTTTAACTATGCCCGCTCATTTTTAGCTACGGTCCATCCACACCTCGCTTTTGTTGGGATCGATCTCCCTGAATATCAATTTCCAGAAAACTATACAGGTAAGCTGTTGAATATTTTGAAACTAATTTGATTGGGTTGTTGTTTATTAAATAGTAAAGACATACAATTTGTACAACGTGTCAGACTATTAAGCATTTAAGACGGACTAAATCGAGCCATTCATGCTGTAATTGATTATGACGTCATCATACACGTCACGTAGTTGATTATGACGTCCTATGATGGATGAATAAACTGGAAAAGTCCATTGATGGTCGTAAGAAGATAACTAGTTCTCCTTCGATCAATACTCACCATTCTGTTACTTCTGATATACAGCTGGCCTTGACAGCGGCTCTAGGATTATAGACTTAGAAAGCTTTACAGACTCCTGGGAACCAGGTACTCGGCTTCCAACTGCCGAGTACCCGTTTACCATAGAGCTCATTCTTGTTTGCATAGCAACAAGAGCAATACATGCTTTCTGCATTGAGGATTTTAGTGGGTTTTTTGTGAAAGAAAATCTAAGTCTAATCTGTGATAGTTTGTGTGTTCGTGAAAGGATTAACTAAGGACTATGGAGAATACCGCCGAAGATAACCAGGTTGTATCGTTCTTTATTATCCATAGTTAAAAGACTTAGGTCTCTAAATTTCGTTGTGTCGCATGTTCCAATTTCTGACCCCATAGAATCTGGGACGTGTGCTAACAACGATATATGCCAGACGATCGCCTTCTTTAACCCCCAACAGGCGATCGGCAGATATGAAAATAGGTGTTTGCTACGGTATTTCTAACACGAATATCGGCTGACGTCGTTCTCCGTAGGATCCGAGCGGGTGACGTCACACCCGGTCGCTCGGATGTTTATGTGAAGAAAAATTTTTCATTAATTCGCGCATCTTGTTCTGGGTGCTGCGTACTAAAAATGGTACCGGAAACTTTGGAATGATCAAGTTTACGTGCGATCACGATCGGTTTGCAATGATCGGTGGTTTCAAAATTCTTGAGTAAATGCGTTGTCTGCGGTTTTACCGTGTGATACAGCAGTTTGTTATACATTTTGTTGTTTTCTTCACATATCGTGCTGCTTTCGTTAGGAGTATAATTTATATTTATTAGTAAATATACCCCGAATGCTATGCGATATGATTCCTGGAGCCGTTACACCTCCTGGAGGATCTATTATGGGTGTGTTTAATGCCCGCCGCATTCTTGTCGTCATAATCAATGCGATCGTTGTAACGTGGCGGGGTGGGGTGCGGGGAGGTTACGGTTAATTTATGAGTCAAAATTATTTGAAAATTAATTGTCTGCCTTCCATCCGGGTCTCGTTCCGCTTGTTTATTGTAGGTTTGTGGTTATGTTATAGGCCAAGCCAGCCCTGCCATCATGTGACGAATGCCATAAGTTTGTCCGTGTCGTGTTCAAGGACCATGCTTGTTTTAGGTGTTCCCTGTGTAATATTGATCATAGGTGTAATGTTTGTGCAGTGTGGTCCGTTGAGATGATGGTTAAGTTCCTTGCCCAGAAGGACTTGGCTGGGTCTGACGCGGGGTCAGGCGGTCCGAGAGGAAATCGTGGAGCGCCCGGTTCGGCCGGTGGGGGTGCTCCATGTCCCCAGCTGGAGGTGGCGGAGATGGCACCGCCGGCGTGGTTTGATCCGGCTATGCAGGGTTTTCTGCATAGCGTTCTGCCCACGCTGGTGTCGTCCCTGCTACCAAAGGTTGGGGGGCAGTTTCTCCCCATGCCTGGTACGGATCCTGTCCTCGGACAGGATTCTGGACTGGTTACCGAGGGGGCCGTCTCGTACAGCCCCCTGGCAGTCCCGTCTGGCTTTGGCCAGACGGGTTCTGTTTCTCTGCGGCCACCTCCGGGTGGTCCAGTAGCGGTGGCCGGTCCGTCGGACGTCTCCATGGTTGACTCGTCTAGTGACGGCTCTTCGGAGTCTGAAGGCGAGGAGGCCGGGGAGGAGAGGTTGCTGCGGCCCGTGAAGCCGCAGGTGGAGAATATGGAGGTTAATTCCGTCCTGGACGGAACCGGCCTCCATTTGTCTGGTTTGGCGCAAGCCAGGTCAGCGGCTCCGCCTGTGGCTGAGGCCAATCCGTTACCGTGCACCGGTTCCGTGCGGCTTGGTTTGTCACCAGCCGTCACGGGAACGGGTGTGCCGGGCCAGGCGTGGTACTCACCTATCTCGCCTGGTCCGGCAGTCGGACGTGGGGTGCCGTTGGCGCCCGTGTCCGGCTATGGTTCCGCGACTGCTACGGGTCCGTACGGTTTTCCGTGCAGACCTACCCCATGGACCGGAGTGTTTCATGGGGTGGCGGCGGAACCGTGTGGTAGCGGAGTGCCTGGCGTGTCAGCCGTGGCTCCTTGCCGGGAGGCCGTGGCTGGCAGACCCGTGAGCACGTCAACGGGTGACGTGTTTGCGGGTGTGTCTTCGTCGGAGGTAGATTGGTCAGATGCTCTGGCGTGGCTAGCCAGGGTTGACCCGTCGGTGGTTTCGGCCACGGCCAATGAAGATGCGCCCCGTCCGTCGGTTGCGTCGATTAGGACGGGGATTTTGCCCGCGGCCCGGATCCAGTCAGTGGGACTGGATCCACGGTTCATAGAGTTGTTGGATGCTATTTATAGCAAACAACTGATGACCAAGGGTCAGCTCCCTGCGGCCTCCAGGGAGGTGCGGGTAAGATGTCGTATTCTGCGGGGGGGATACGACAGGTATGGTGTAGTCCCGTCGGTCACGGAGGATGACCGATGGGTACTGGGCGTCCAGAGTGCCGGGTCGGGTGGCCCCGGTCCGGCACTAGTGGACAAGTCTCAAGTACACCAGGAAGAAGTCCTGTCCCTATGCGATGAGGGTGTGAGGGCAGCGATGAGCGCTGTCAACCATTCTTATCGTCTCCTTCAGTCGGTGTGGGCTGAAGTGGGGGCAGGCCACCCTGTGCCACCTGTGGCGCTTTCATGTGTCAATGACGGCCTGGTGCTGTCGATGGACGCATTGGCAATGGTGCAAGCGCGAGTGACGAAATCCAGGAGGCAAATGGTCATTAACCATATGCGTCCGGCTACGGCAGTCAGGGAGCGTCTTCTTGGGACACCCCTGACAGGGCCTAGCATCTTCGGTGGCCAAGCGCGGGCCATCTTAGAGGATAACGCCAGTATCGCGCAGAATCGGTTAGCGGTAAACCTACAGCTAGAGCTAGTGCGGCAAGCGCGCGCACTAGGGGCTGTGGGGAAACCGCTAACGGGACAGCCTTCAAAGAAGCAGAAGAAGCATAAAGGCAAGGCGAAAGCCAGGCCTGTTGCGACTTCTGCTTCAGCTGGGTTTTCGGAGCCGCCGCCGGCGAAGAAGCCCAGGAAGGTTGTAGAGGCGCCTACCCTCCCCAATGTTGCTCCTGACCGCCCTAGTGGCGGGAAGGGCAAGGGGAAGGGTACGGGTAAGGCCTCAAAGGGCGGACAGAAGGGGCCGAAGCGTACCTGAGGGTACGAAAGCTCCCTTCATATCCGCCTGGACCGCGCCTGTGCGACAGGAACAGCGGTGCCAGTTATACCCGTCGTGCCTAGAACGAAATGGTTCTCACTCTCTTTCTCTCGTTAAGAAAGGGGGGGGGGCGGACTGCGAGCCGGACAACCCCGTTAGACGTCGAGGCGTCTATGGTGGGTGGAAGGCTCATGCGTTTCGTCGAGGCCTGGCGAGGTGTGACGTCAGACAGTCTGGTCCTGGGATGGTTATCCCAGGGTTACATGCCGGAGTGGTGGGACTTTCCACCACAAAATCTGTCTTTGGCACCTGTCTGGACACCCGTACCAAGGGAGCCAGACAAGTTAGAAGGCGTTCAAAAGGAAGTGTCGGGTTTGCTTCTGAAGGGAGCAATAAAACCAGCAAACCGGAACACTCCAGGCTTCTATTCAAACATGTTCCTTGTCCCCAAGAGCACAGGGGGATGGAGACCCATACTCAATCTCAGGCCATTAAATTGGTTTATCCATACGCCTCGATTCCAGATGGAAACGCCGAGGTCGGTAATGGCGGGATTGAGGAAAGGAATGTGGTGTGTATCGATCGATCTGAAAGATGCATATTTCCACATTCCTATGAATCGGAGTTGGCACAGGTTTCTGAGATTTGCGTTTCAGAATCAAGTAAGGGAGTTTACAGTTCTCCCGTTTGGCCTGTCGACAGCTCCGAGGGTTTTCACAAGAGTGGTCCTTGCGGTGACAGTGTTTCTCAGAAAAGAGAACGTGGCGCTACACACCTACATAGACGACTGGCTGCTCAAGGCAGACTCGGTAGCCAGGTTGAACGTGGATACTGCTCTGACTCTGAAGTTACTTTCAGATCTAGGCTGGATAGTCAACGAGGAGAAATCCGAGTTGACGCCCACTCAACATTTCGTTTATTTGGGGATGCGATTCGACCTCGAGGAGGGCAGGGTTTACCCGTCAGAGCCCAGAGTGGTGTCTCTGTTAGCCATCCTCAAGAGTTTTCGAGTGGGAAACCACATTCAGGCGAGGCGGTTCCTTCAGATGCTGGGCATGATGGTCTCCATGGAGCAGGTTATCCCGTACGCTGCTCTAATGCGAAGGCCTATCCAGTTGTATCTGATGTCTCTGTGGAAACAGAGAACAGAACCCCTGTCAAAACTGGTGCCAGTTTTGGAGCCGATAATATCGCATCTTCTATGGTGGAAACAGCGTCAGAATGGATGCATCGCTGGAAGGGTGGGGTGCCTGCCTGGGAGAACACCAGGTCTCGGGCACATGGACTCTCCCGGAGAGTCAGCTGCATATCAATCTGTTGGAAATGATGGCAGTGGAACTGGCGTTGGAAGAGTTCCTTCCGATGATCAGGGGCAAGGTGATATTGATACGGTTGGACAATTCGACAGTAGTATCATATATAAATCGCCAAGGCGGGACCAGGTCGCCCACTCTGTGTATCAGGGTGTGGCACTTGATTCAATGGTGCAGGAATTACTCGGTTGTTTTGAAAGCAGCTCATATTCCTGGCCGATTGAACATTCTGGCGGATGCTTTGTCTCGCAGACAGAGAATCTTGCCAACAGAATGGTCCCTCAACCCTCCGGTTCTGCGACGGAACTTCGAGCATTGGGGCAAACCCAACGTGGACTTGTTCGCCACAAAGGAAAATGTTCAAATCATGACATATGTCTCGCCGATTCCAGATTCAAATGCCGTCGATACAGACGCTCTGACGATAAGCTGGAGAGGGATGCACGCTTACGCGTACCCACCCACCATTCTTCTACCGAAGGTATTGGTGAAGGTCAGGGAGGAACCGTGTCTGGTCCTGCTAATAGCGCCGTATTGGCCGAGCAGGGCGTGGTTCACGGATCTTCTAGATCTGCTGGTGGAAAATCCTGTGAAGTTGCCCGAGATTCCGAACATAATCTCCCAGGCCAAGGGACGCTTCCTACACGAGCGTCCCGAAATGTTCAAATTGACTGCATGGATGTTGTCAAACAACGTTCCACGTCGGAAGGCTTTTCTCGACAGGCTGCTGATTTAATCACGGCTGCGAGAAGGAGGTCAACCTTCAAGTCATATAACAACAAGGTTAACAGATTTGCAGACTGGTGTGAAGAAAATGGTATTGATACCTTTCAATCCACTATTCAGCAAATAGCAGACTTTCTCTGTGAGCTGTTCTTTTCAGGACTAGCTCCCGTCACAGTTGCTGGATACAAGTCAGCTTTGGCATCAGTTATCCCTTGTCTAGCCAACAGGGATAGTCCAGAGGTGGCCCAGTTAAATGTGATGTTGAAGGGAATGAGCAATCTCCGCACGAGACAACCGGTAGTCATTCCAGCCTGGAGTCTATCTTTAGTGCTTAATGTACTGGCCAAGCACCCTTTCGAACCGTAGCGTTCGGCTAGTCTAAAGCATTTGACTCTAAAGGCGGTCTTTCTATTGGCAGCTTCCTCAGCTAGAAGGCGCAGTGAGATCCATGCGCTTTCGGCAGAGAGGAACCGATTTATTGTTTCTGGAGAAGGTCTGCGTCTTCTGCCAAGAGCAGAGTTTATGTCAAAGAACCAATCTTTGAGATATCCCGGCAAACCGATCATTATACCGAAGTTAACTAGGTTTGATCGTGATGCCAGTGTCTGGTGCCCGGTCCGTGCTTTGACTAAGTACAAGAAATGGACTGACTCGTTACGGTGGAACGATAGACATCTGTGGATCTGCCATAAAAAGCATTATGGCGCCGCATCCATGGATACTATCTCTCGTTGGGTGGTCGAATGCATTCAGACTACTCACGAGATGGCGACTGGGCACCAGGTGCAAGGCGTAAGGGCACACGATGTCAGAGGAATAGCCGCCTCGACCGCCCTTTACAATGGTGTTCCGTTAGAGGACATCATGGCCGTTGCACAATGGCACTGTGAGTCCTCATTCACGGATTACTATATGAGGGATGTGTCAGACTCAGCCAATCCACTCGCTTTAGCTGTTTTGAAACGATAGTTAGTGACCACACTGCTTTTCCCCTTTTTTCACTTTGGTAAGAAAAGAACCTAAAGCAGGCATGGTCAGGCGAGAGGATGTCAACCAGATTGTGTCACTGATGGCCGAACCGGTGAATGGTTGGAGGCGGTACGTCTGAAGTCCAATTATCATAAGGTAATTCAATAAGTGAGAGTTTTTTGTATTATGTATATGTATCATGTTCATTCATCTTATATATTCATGCTCATTCCCAGGCTAATACATGGAATATGCAGGGAGTAGTTAACCCTCTTGGCATATTGTGTTTTCAGGCGAGATACATGTTCGTTAGTTCTCTCCCTTTTCTTAGGAGGAGAAAGGGGGGGGGGGCTGTGACGCGAATGTGATTCGGTTCCGTGAACTTGACGGTCCTTTTAGGTCTCCGTTAGTCAAGTTTGAAGTCTAAAATCTTTCTCCAAGGGGCAAAATTAGCATTTATGGCTTGCCCCTTCCCACCAGGTTACTGATCAAATCTGGTGTATATCAGAAGTAACAGAATGGTGAGTATTGATCGAAGGAGAATGCAGGAAATGTCAATTTCCCTTTCTCCGAGATCTAACAATACTCACCATTCTGTTACGGACCCAGCCTCCCAGCCCCACGGAGGCAATCCATAGTTTTCTCTTGTTTGGTGGCTATGCAAACAATATGAGCTCTATGGTAAACGGGTACTCGGCAGTTGGGAGCCGAGTACCCGGTTCCCAGGAGTCGGTAAAGCTTTCTAAGTCTATAATCCTAGAGCCGCTGTCAAGACCAGCTGTATATCAGAAGTAACAGAATGGTGAGTATTGTTAGATCTCGGAGAAAGGGAAATTGACATTTCCTGCAATCCAACAGAATATGAAAGAGGAATATTGTATAGTATGCAAAAGGTCATTAAGTAAGGAAGGCAACATTCAGATATCCAGAAGGCCGGGGAAAGGTGTAAATATCACATTGCTTTGTTTCTATATAGCTTAGCTAGCTCCCAGCACTGTATGAGCTACCACCTAATTAGGACATGTTCCAATTAAAACAACATCTGTCAATAGATGGAACTATTTTTGCCTCATCGCATTGTGCTACAGACGTAACTAGGATCAGCATCTAAATATAGCTCCAATGGTCCTAGTCCGAGTTATCTGACTCCGCCCTATGCCGTTTCTTAATATGCCGGCCGAGATCACTCTGTGGCTAGTTATCACATCCGCTGATGACGTGAGTTCAGTAAATCGCCAATGTACCTGACCGGTTTTTCCCCCGGATTTTGATGTGCCGAAGCAATTTGTCACTCACAGCTGTTCAGCGGCATTCGTATCTCGCGAGATCTCCTTCGATACGAGACCGAGAAACCTATCCATTGTCGTAGTGATTTCCACCAGAATATGGTGGTATAGAGAATTGAAACTTGAAAGGACACAAGAGCTACTCTCTTCATACCAGACAAAATTATTTCACGCAAAACGAGATGATATAAAGCCTATAGTAGTCGGTATGACAAGTCGCTAACAGCAAAATAGTCCCTCTGAATTCGTCGTAAAATCCAAATCTGTCGCACACAAAATGAGGTTAAGAATCTGCTGACGTTGCGTGGAAGCTGATATCACACGAACCACTGGATGGATCGAGTCGATTTTAATGTCTATCAAGCTAGTGATATAGAGGTTAAGATGATAACAAGATCAACACGATCCACAGAGTCTGCTACGGAGATAGACTGGTTCCAGATCTGTCTGGTGGAGTGTGTCTGGTCCAGTCATTGTGATGACGTAATAAGATGGCCGGTCATTACATTAGAGCATTCTTCTGGCTACAGCCCGGTCCAATCACCAGGGTCTATAATACCGTGCCAGCATACACAATGCTGTCTTGAAAATTTTTATAATCAGAAGAGACCGAACACAAATGTTTCTAACATTGCCGTGCGCTCTCTACAGTAGCATAATAGCTACTAACTGACAATCAGAATCAGATACACGTGACCTGAATTTATTATTTTTTATCGTAAATAGAATTTGATTGTCTTATTAATCTGGCATTTTATTCGTCTAGGTAATAGAATTTGCAAAAAAAAAAAGATTTTGTTAGTAATATGATCTTCTTATCTCAACGAGATCAGCGAGAAAATACTTAAACAAACTTAGATGGTAGATTGCCAGTAGGGTCCCGAACAATGCTCCTACTTTTGGGTCAACGGTTAAGGTAAATTTAGGTCATCGCAATGGACCGCCAGGTAAGACTAGAAATAATCTGAAAAATTGTTTCATGTGTTACTATCATCTTTGCGTTTGTAATGCAGCAATAAAAGTTGCAATCCTCTTACCATGGCAATAGCTATGAATTCTTATTCAGAAATACAGCCATATGGCGAATAACAATAGAGATCCTTATATGTACAATGTACCTACAGTCTATAAGGAGGAATGGTTTCCCAGAGCCCAGTCCCTGGACCGATCAGAACAACATTGCAGAGACCTAACTGCCTTTCTGAAGACGTTTATTGCTGAGGATGATGCCGTTTTTGTGTGTTCCTTTCCCCGATCAGGTAAATATGCTCCTTTTATGATCTTTAAATTATGCAGATTTGTCGCTGTCACCATCATCAGTGGCGTTGCCATCCTCATCCTCATCGATGTCGTCGTCATTATCATTGTTGTTGTTGTTGTTGTTGTCATTGTCACTGCCGTCATTGTCACTGCTGCTGCTGTCGTCGTCGTCGAGCAGGTATTGCTTGTAGACTTTTACATTTTTGTGTTACGTGGATTGTGGTATTTGTGGGACGAGTACTGTAATGTGGCTGTGTATTTCACCTTTTATTCATAGCCCAGAGCCTCTTTGATAATTAAAATTCAATGCATTCGACAGTGATACATAGTATACAGTTGGCCCTCAGCTAAAAATGTTAACATGTTTTCAAAACAAAAACACGTTTGTTAGTACAAATTTGAACACGGCGTAAGAAATATTTTGTTGAATATTTTTTAACATAATTGGATCGGACGACATTGTCGCCTGCGTTCTCCAATCCAATTATGTTCCAAATAGTCAATATTGTGAACATAATGGACCGTTCCATTTTTAGCTATGCCCCGCCCATCACTAGCTAAGCTCCACCCACACCTCGCCGTGTTGGAATTGATCGATCCCCGAATGCCCTAACTATCAATTTCCTGAAAACTATACAGGGAAGCTGTTGAATATTTTGTAACTAATTTGACTAGGCGCTGTTGCTGCCTATGGCGGCAACAGCGCCCAGTCAAATTAGTATCAAAATATTCAACATAATATTTATTAAATAGTAAACACATACAATGTGTACAACAATGCATAGACCGTCTTCAAATATGCGTTCGTGACGTCCTTATCGACATTATGATGTCATTTTACACATCACGTAGTTGACTATGCCGTCATATGATGGGTGGATACTCTGGAAAGGTGAATTGGGTTTGAAGAGATTTCTGCCTTAGCAATGTCTCCCAATCCAATTAACGTTGAGAATATTCAACGGTACGGTTTATTTTGTTTTGGAAACATGTTAAGTTATTTATGAGCTGTACTGTACGTTTGCTGCGAATAGACAGTATGCTCGCAATTTATATTTCATTAATTTCACATTGACATTTATGATACGTACATAATGTACCTTTCCAGTTTATCAAGCTATCATATGGCGTCATAATCAACTACGTGACGTGTAGGATAATGTCATAATCAATGACGTCATGAATGACGTAGACAAGTTCGTCAATGACGCATAATTCGTGACGGACTAAACGTTGTTGTACGAATTGTATGTCTACGATTTAATAAACATGCTTTGAATATTTTGAAACAGATTTGACTGGGTGCCATAGGCAGCAACAACACCCTGTCAAATTAGTTTCAAAATATTCAACAGCCTACCTGTATAGTTTGCTTGAAATTGATAGTCGGAATTCAGGGATCGATCGATCCCAACTGGAACGAGGTGTGGGTGGAGCTTAGCTAGAGATGGGTGTGGTATAGCTAAAGGTGGATTCCTCCATTCTGTTATATTAACCTGTCAGCTAGTTTATGAGTGTTTCCCACGCCATTGTTTGGTGCTTTTTCCCGACCTATATGATGCTACGGTATAGATAAGAAATAACGTTAACATGTTTTCAAACACAAAATAAAACGTACTTTTGACTTCCAACCAAATTAAGTCCAAAATGTTCAACCAGAATATTTCTTACATCGTGTTCAAAATTATACGAATTAACATGTTTCTGTTTTTGCTTATGGAGTCATTTTAAAGCACAACTAACCTCAAATTTTTACAGATGAATTGGGATTTTAAGCTTTTTATCATCCCGTCAAAGAAAGCTATTCAGGTTTTAGTAGCTAAATGTTGGTTAATTTCTACAGCTTATGATGTCTGTCATAATTTACTTTTCAACCGATCAGAAAAAGTGTAGCGTATCTGCCTCAGTATATGAGCTCTGTCATAGAGGTGCCAACTATAGTGACAACGCGGTATAAAAGCAACCCTACAGTTAAGCTGTTGAATATTTTGAAACTAATTTGACTGGAGGTTGTTGCTGCAACTAATTTGACTGTAAGTTGTTGCTGCCATAGGCAGAAACAACCTCCAGTCAAATTAGTTTCAAAATATTCAACAATATGATTATTACATAATAAAGAATGTAGTGGCACATACATGGCATCAGACGTTATCGCTAGAGGAGACAAAATGGTGGCGCTCACTTTTCAACATTTATGAGATGTTACAAAAGCAGATAACTGTGATAAATAAATATAGGAATGTGACCATAAACCATAATCTATCAACACAATACAACATTTGAGATGGGCTTAGCATCCCTTTAACTTATCTATGAGCTGTCCTGTAGAAGGGTATTCCCATTGTCGTTATTGGGGTGGGTGTTATTACTTGCTGTTGGTTTAATTAATGGCCCCTACTGCCGCTGCCACCCATCTGGCTATGGATGGGGGTGGCGGGGGTGTTGGGGTTGCTGTGGGGTGGGTGGTCGGAGAGTTGACCCCACAAATGGATGAATAGTGGGGGTGGCAGCGGCAGTGGTAGCTAATTATACAAATATACAGAAAATATTGCATCATAGTGACAATAAGAATACCCTCCCAACATTGTATCACGAATAACAGAAACCAAAAATGGCCTGATCGGAAAGCTCATAAACTAGGTCAACTGCATCCCACCGCTCCACATTGCTAGAACATGGGCCCTACCTGAACGTACTCTATAGAGTATTTTCTCAATAATGAGTGTGTATTTACTTGAATTTGTACACAGGTACACATCTTGTATGGACGATTGTACACATGTTGGTACAGGGGCATGCTGCGAAACCTCTATACAATATGGAAGACTTTCATATCCCACGGCCCTTAACACAAGCGTTTCCAGATACGGATCGCAAAATATATGCCTTTCATATGCTGCCTTGTGATCTGCGCGAAGAAAACTTTTCTGGAAAACGCAGATTCATACGCATAGTGCGCAACCCAAAGGACACGTGTGTATCATGGCACTGGCTATTGAAAACCATGATAAAGGAGACAATGGCGCACCCAGAAGATTGGAATGAATTTATGCTTGACTTTATATATGGCAAACGTAAGTGTCGTGTTCTAGATATGTATATACCTATACCAACAAGGATAGTGTAGTCTCGTAGACTGTGCAGACTGCGCACGAGGTCCTGGGGTGAGTTAACAGACGTGCTTTATCAACATCACGCCATGGTGTGCACTACTCAAATTTCATTGCTTTCGCCCAAATTTAAAGAAAGTAAATCTAACAGACAGTAAAATATGTAAAAAGATATACTAATTTAAAATATGTAAAAGGATATACTAATTTAACAGTATCCTAATCATCAATATTTGCATCCAAAGATGCAGGAGAGCACATTTGAGAAAATCCCGCTTTCAAAATCTTATATATATATATATATATATATATATATATATATATATATATATATATATATATATATATATATATATATATATATATATATATATATATATATATATATACCTGTGCAAAAGTTAAGCACCAGCAAAAACAATAGAACGTAGAAACATGATGGTACAACTAGGCTGCCATACTTTTTGTCCCCCGCGTTAGCTGACATAATTCCAAGTACGAAATGCACATGCATGCATGACTTCACGCCGCTTGATGTCCTTGCGTGGCGGGAAACAGCACACGTGTTCAGTTATGTAAAAGTCCAGTTTGAGGTGTAGAACATTACATACAGATTTAGGCGACAAGATTAGGAATTTTGTGTTCATGACCGTGGTTTATTTGTACAGAGAGAATTAGCTCTTGATTGTGAACCGCTATGGCAAGACGAAGGTTAAGTGATCGTGTGAAATGGCAAATCATAGGCATGCATACCACTGGTATGTCATGCAGAGAGATTGGCAGACAGCTGAACATTAACCATACTGTAATCAGTCGTTTGATTGCAAAACATGGGCAAACTAACGAGGTGAAGGACAGGCCTAGATCTGGAAGACCGAAGAAGACTACTGCCCGTGATGATCGAGCCCTAGTACGCCTTGTTAGGAGATCTCCATTCACCAACAGCAGAGTGCTCAGCCAGCAATGGGAAACGCGCAATAGAGTGTCAATGTCTACCGTCAAAAGGAGACTGTATGCTGCTGGCATGAAAGCTAGGAGACCTGTCAGACGTCCTCTCCTCACTGCACACCACAAAGAGGAGCGTCTGAGGTGGTGCAACGAAAGAAGACACTGGAACATGAGATCCTGGAGACGGGTACACTGGTCCGATGAAAGTCGGTTCCTGCTTCATGCCACAGATGGTCGAACTCGTGTATGGAGGTCCAGACGCACGGCGTACGACCAACGTAACATCATGGAAGAAGTTCCATTTGGTGGAGGTTCCGTTATGATATGGGGGTGCATCTCATTTGATTGTAAGCTGGATCTGTTGACTGTACCTGGAACACTAAATGGACAAAGATATCAAGATTCCATACTGGATAGAGTTGTGGTCCCTCATTTTGTAAATCATGCACCTGGAACCCACCCTATATTCATGGATGACAACGCCCGACCACATCGTGCTAGAGCTGTGCATGAATACCTCCGCCAGAATGCCATCGAAACCCTACCATGGCCAGCAAGGAGCCCTGACATGAACCCTATTGAGCATATCTGGGACATTCTGGGAAACATGGTGAGAAGGAGGGATCCTCCTGTGCAGAACCTACAGGAATTAATAGACGCACTCCATCTTGAATGGCAACGAATACCACAATGGCGTATCAGTCGGTTGGTGACCAGCATGAGACGTCGTGTCCAGGCCATCATCCAGGCACAAGGTGGATATACCCGGTATTAATAATGACAGTCTCAAACTCGTGCACAGATGTTAAACTTCGTTTTCAGACACCATTAATGACAATCTAGCCACGTGTGTCAACTGTAGGGCAATAGTTGTCAGTTGTGTCAACGTAACCATATTCAGGCCTCGTTTTCAAGTTCAAACAAAAACATACAGTGTTTCCCCACCATCATAATCAGCATTCCTCTAGTTGCATTATTACCTCTTGCACTAAGATGGATGGGTACATAAATGTTTATGCTATTGCTTTCTTCATAGCACATGAATATACCCTCGCATGTGCGTAAAATACGGTGGTGCTTAACTTTTGCACAGGTGTATATATATATATATATATATATATATATATATATATATATATATATATCATGGTCAATTCTCCAAAATGGAAACAATTAGGTTTTTTCAGGACTATTCTAACTATTTAATTCAAATGGATCTCACCGAGACCTTTCATTGGCACTTTAGTTTGTTTTGATATGATAAAGATTAATGGAAATATGCAACTTTAACTGTCAAAATTTTCCTTGTTCTGGCTTGTTAATTTAAGCTTTTTATTTTGATAACGAAACATTTATACAATAGTGTGTGATAGACACACGTTTTAGGCTTATGTTATGCACTATGTAGCGGGGATTTCTGGTCTGAAAATCTTTAAATTTTTATCACAAGATAAAGAAATTATGGGAATTTCATTTTGGCAAATTCCTTGTGTCTACAAATGCATTTTTCAAACACATTGTTATCATGTATTTTACTTGCATCTACAAACAATGGCATCATTTAGGAATTTCATTAACAATATGTAACGTGATTGCATTATTAAATTTATTAAAAATTCATGGGAAACAGTGACCAACATCAGCAAGGACTAACATGGTTTTGGCTAAAAAAGATGTGTTGCTTACATACTACATTTCCATATCTGTATTTGTAATCATGTTTAATAAAACGAATCGGAGATTATTACCATTTGTGCATATTGCCACTTTTGAAATTCCAGCTCCATCCAATAAATATTTACATCTAATATCAACATATTGCGTTAGTGTTGTAGGCTAAAAATACGTTGCCTAGATACACATCAGCCATGAAAGGCTGTGTAGTGACTCAATCCGGGGGAGCTTGTACTTCACAAAATTGAATTAATCGTCAGCAGCCTTTTTTAGAATACATCTAAGTAACTATCCATGTTCCTAAACGGTGATAATATTCATTAACTATTTTGGTGATGTAAGCAAGATCCATTTGAAGTGAAATTCATCAAAAAATAATTCTATGAAATCGCTAGATAATGGAAGCAAAAACTTCGGACTCTTATGTCATGGGCGATAACTGGACAAAGCAAAAAATCTATGTTGTGTCCGCAACATGTGTGCATAGTGCGAAGGCAATGTGGTATGTGAGCAAGACCACTCAATCATAAGTTCGGGAATATTTCCCTTAAAGGTGTATCATAGCATAAATACCATGCAAATATGCTCTCCAGGGACTATGTGAATTAAAGTAAATCATGTATTGTTTTTATTATAATTAAATTCAATAATGTTCATGAGTTATGATCCGGTTCTTAGTCTCAGTGCTACGTCCAATCCATAGATTTGTACTGCTAATTATGTACTATTTTTGTTCCGATTAGGATTTCAATGGAGATGAATAAACCATCAACATGAGTAGCTTGCTGGCAACACTTTAATTGTGGCCAACACAATTATTCAAATAGTCTCTCAGCCGAATTGTATTGACGAAACTCTAGCACATAGCTAAACTAAGGAAGATATTTAACTAACTTAATTTTAAATGCTTTTTTGCAAAACAACATGAGAGTGTTGCGTGCGTGTGTGTCTGTATACACTACACGTTCAATAGATGTAGATTGAAATGAAAGACAACAACACAAAAGAAGAAGGGTCTGCAGGATGGCCCTATTGAAAGTCTGTCAAACTAGCAATGCATTTGGCGACCTATAAGACGCTCGTTCACAGGTTTTGACATGCAAATATGATGATTATGTCAACCTTATTGCTCAGCACTCATCCAAAATGGAAGAAGTCATCAGATGTTGCCTATTCCCATGACTAGATTTTGAAAATCAGTTGAAAGTTCCTTGTGAAAAGGAGAAATTAAACGGAACTCATGAACATAGCATATCACAAAATCAAGATAGCAATCTTTCGCCTAAGACTAAACAATAATTTGATGCTGCTGGATAAGAAGGGTGGTCAAATGAACAGGGTAAACACACAGCAATCTTGATAGGAAATTCTTTCTGGAAGCCCAGCTTAGGGTATGTCACTCTTCGCTTCTTTAAAGCTTTGACCAAGCGTGTCCAAGCATGTGTGGTTGCGTGTGGTGGCCCTATCAAGGCAACATTTGTATGTGCCTCAGTAACATGTCTTACACAAACTAAAAAGCTGTCTGAGGATTCGGTACTTTGTCAACCCAGTTCTGCGCTAATAACTCAGATTCAAGTATCTTGACAAAATAGTCTGCCCTTCCAGAACAATCCTTGACAGTTTGTAAATGGCAAAGAATGATCACTAATTTTAATGATTCAGTTATCAACAATGTAAAGCTAAAAGCTGTTGAAGGGAGGAGGAAGATGAGCTTAAATGAGAAAATTTCTGGCAGAAATTCAGGAATCCAGACTGAATGCAAGCTGTTTAAAAAGATATTCCAGAGTCGAACAACTGCATACATAATATACCAATATTATCTACCCATCCCATTGAACTATTGGATGTTGATGCCATTCCATGGTCATATACATTTGTGGAAGAATCAGTCCCTATTGTGGGTACTCAAGCTACATCTATTTCGGCACTTCCACAGCCATCTCAACACTTTCCACTGTATGAACCTAAGCGATGTATTTGCCTGATCCTAGATTTAGACCAAACTGAAATTGATCTCAGTTTCATTCATGGAGCATTCCCGAAATACATTTAAATGATGACAAAGAGACCATCTATTGGCTCTTCATAACAATATTTATGTACAGCATCCATAACAAGTAAAGCAGTTAAATCAACAACGCTTCGGATATTATTCCTGAAGTAAAGAAAAAATAATTTAAGTTGTAGTCACGTGTCAAAAGGAATAACACATTTTGTAAATAAGGAAACCGGGAATATGTTTATGAAGGATGCAACATAAAGATGCAGTGAATTATGTTGCTTATAAAATATTTGTTGCTAACATATGATGATCAAAATAATGATGATGTTTTTTATGAAATAATGATTTAAAGAAACACATATGTAATTAGTGTGTATGTGTGTAAGACGTGCATAATTGGCTAGTGATAATATTATAGGCTATTTCCCTTGTGACTATTCTCCTGCATAGATATTAATGTCAGTGTATGTCATGAACACATTTCCTTGTAGTATTAGTATAAGAATAGATATGAAATCACAGAAGCCGCAATAAGTTAAAATAATTACGCACAGTTACAACCGTAGCAATATGACATGTTCTCAAACTGTTATAGAATGTTGAGGTGATGGATAGATTTTATGCACAGTTACCTACATGTTGGCTACAAACTATATGGTATAAGATACATATATCGTGTAGTGTGTACTTGTAGCTGAAAATGTTAAGACATGATACATACTATGTTAACTCAGTATGATTTTATTTTCGATTTGAAGTGATTTGCATATTTCTGAATCTGAAAATTATGTTTTATGTCTAATTCCATTTTAGTACAAGCTAACTGTTGTCCTATTTCAAAACTTAATTGAGTGTGTGAAATTAGTTGTAGGGTAGCAATTATTGCCTTGAATACCACTAATAAAGTGTGATGGGGAAATAAAATATATGGATTCTATTTTATATTCTTCTGAATAATGGTGTTGTTTTGCCTACAAACTGCATTTTAAATATTTAAATAACATTTAAAAAATAAAAACTCATGTATTTATTTAAAATAAATTAGAATGTACATATATTCTTGTGTGTTATAACCAATGTGACTTTTTAACAACACTTTCTCATACAATCTGGCGAAAATGACACTGTGTCAGATGATAAAATTTAAAAAAAATCCTCTAGGAAATTCAATCAGCCACAGGAAATTTGAAAATTATACAATTAAAACAATATTTGTTTTTGTATATCCTTCACATATCCTTAAAGCGGTAAACATGAAGTAAACAGATTTTTTTTATTTGACATACTTCTCTACCATATAGTTGTGTATGTAGGGCACACAATGAATTAGATTTTGAACTTCACCAGCCCAGCATGGTGTGCCATTTGAAAGGGAATTTTAATTTAACAGCAAATTGACCCAAATTTGGAGAATCGACCATTATATATAATTACGAATATATATATATATATATATATATATATATATATATATATATATATATATATATATATATATATATATATATATATATATATATATATATATATATATATATATATCATAGGCGTCGCCAGTAATTCTAAAGAGTGGGTCGAATTTGGGGGTCCTCATTGCGGGGAGTGGGGGGGGGGAGGGATCTGGGGCTCCTTCCCCGAAAAGTTGTGAAATGTAGACACTCTCAGGATGCATATCCTGTATGTCTCAAGTTTAAAATACAAAAATTCGATCAAAATTAGAAGGGCTAAAATATGCTCAGACCCCCAAATAATGATTTTTTTGTGGGTGGGGTGGGGATTGGGGTGGTCGGTGGTTCGCAACACCCCCCCCCACCTCCCCGCCAACGCATATATATGTATAATATAATTGCATACATCCATGTATGCATGTTTGTGCGTCGGTATGCATGTGTGTCAGAGTGATTTCGTGAGGGTGAATGTGTGCGTGTTTGCGTATCTTTGTGTGCATGACTGCGTGCATGTGTACAGAACATCAGTGGATATTTATTTCATAATATGTGAGCAAAACACGTTTAAGTAACCTTTCACAAAACATGGCCTTGCCATTCCCCCATATAGGCTTACATGCATGTATGGATAGGGTTGTCCATATGCACCACCTCACACCACAGACCACAAACAAGCACGCACACATGCGTGGCACAGTTTAAAACATGAAACTCACAGCGATCTGTCTAGATTCACCAGAGTTATCACCCCTGAGAATGTCATATTCTCTAAGCATTCGAGTTCCACACCGATAGAGCAATACTTCAACGTTTGTTTCAGTTGCGTGGGTAAATTGGGTGCAGAACATTCGAGGATGGGAAGAATTTGAAGAAAATAATCCAAACATACAAGTATTGACAGTGCAGTTCGAGGAAGTCATCCAAGTATGTATAAACTATTGTATTGTGATAATCTGCCAAAGGTCGAGATAAAATAACTTGTGTTTCTAAAGGTGCTACATGTTAGTCCTGTTAGCATTATATAGACAAATATTGCTATCGCAACTTTTCGACCACATCATGATTGCGTATTGAGCATTGGAATGTGCTTAGTGAAAAGAGATAGCACAATGGAGGAATCCAGTTATAGCTATGCCCTGCCAATCTCTAGATAAACTCCACCCACGCCTCATCCGTGTTGGGATCGATCGATCTCTGCACCCGCTAAATCCCAATTTCCATACAACTATACATGTAAGCTGTTAAATATTTTGAAACTAATTCGACTTGATGCTGTTGCTACCTAAGTCAAATTAGTTTCAAAATATTCAACAGAATGTTTATTAAATAGTAAAGACATACAATTCGTATAGCTTGACAGACAGCTAAGCATTTATGATGGACTAAATCGCATCATTCATGGCGTAATTGATTATGGCATCAGCCTATATTAGTAGTAGTAGTAGTAGTAGTAGTAGTAGTAGTAGTAGTAGTAGTAGTAGTAGTAGTAGTAGTAGTAGTCGTATGAGGAGGCGGAGGAAGAGGAGGATGAGTACTAGGAGTAACAGCAGCGGAAGTAGCAGCAGCAAAAGCAATAGCAGTACCAGCAGCCACCATTGAAAAATAACTCGGGAATGTTATCGTTTTATCGACATCATGTCGTCATCGCTATTCACAATAATGTTTTTAATATATTGGTATTAATCTTTTATGCTAGGATTGGACGAGCTATGTTAAGAGAATTGCCGAATTCTTGGAGATTTCTGTCAGCGAGGATCTTCTAAATGATATCACATCTGCTTGCCAGTTTCATAACATGAAAACGACCAAGCCATCTGAATGGATTGTCAAGTTAATGCCAGGAAAAGATACAACATTCTTCCGAAAAGGTATATGATATGTTCATGCACATGTTCATGCATATCGGGGCTAGAACTGAAGTTTTAATGGTTACCCATACATATCAGTATATCAGAAAATTCAAAGATTCCAGACATTACAATTTGCCATCAAGCAACACTGCATTACCAGTCAAATCAAATTTCGAAGTTAGTTTATAGTTAAACAGCCTTCATAAGATTATCCCCAGTCTGCAGAAACAATGATTTTTTTAGCCTAGAGACCACTTTGACCCTGTCAACAATGAACAACTAGAATAAAATTGTTCATTGAAAACAAAGTCAAAACTTTCTCAATATATACTTACATCTAGATATGAAAATATCTGCAAAACAGGAATATACAATTTCATGCATTATACACACTGAAATGCTTACCCGGAAACAACATCATTTGGACAATAAGTCCAAGATTCACAAACGCCTTCATCGTGGCTTTCACTAGCGTTCACAGCAACCAAATATAAAAATAATAAACATTGACATGATGCTCATATGATTATCCCATAGACTTCCAAAATAATGTATGGAGAACATATATATTTAATTTGGTACCAATTCTGCTGATATCAGGATACTAGATACCAGCAGTGACCCTCTCATGTCAAATGCACGTAAAAATAAGAAATAATGTTCCATGGATCAAAGGAACCTAACAACTCAGCTATTCTGACTGCCTAACCAGGTAGCACAAAAAACAAAATTAACTATTTCTAAATTAACGAGACCCAGACGCAGTTGCCCACTAAAGACAGCAGTTCTCCTAGGCCACATTAATTCAAAGAATTATCCAATCCCTTTCCCATGTGACTACTGGAAGATATCAAACCAGATTCAATATCTTCAAAGTATTTAGAGGGAGCGATTTCCAGCTCAGCCTCGCACACATCTTGCGCATGTTGGGGACAATTTATGTACTTTGAATTATCAGAATCCCAATTTCAAGGTAATTATACAATTAATCTGTTGATTTAACAGAATGTTTATTAAACAGTAACTCCATCAAAGACAGACAATCTGTACACTTGACCGACCATTCCAGCCTCAAGAGTGAGCGTTCTTTCAATTATGATTGATGTCAGCTTACATGTGACATAATAGAGTTATTACGTCATCATACTTGATTGGCAGATCGGATCCAACAAACCACTTTCCAGAAAATCATCATTAAATGGATTAACTTGTTTCAAGTGTCATTATAAGCCAAACTACAAAGAACAATAATAAATACAACACAGGATTCCCTTAAACTAACCATGCCCTTATTTAGATGGCAATAAATTAATAATTTATATTTTTTAAATAATTTGAAAATATTTGACAAAGTAAAGTGACGTTATTTTAACATCACTTATCAGCTTTAACATCCAATATATCTATAACCTTATTTTTAACATATTTTCTAAACGCTTAAATTATTTTAGCCCAGCTTTAAACAAATACTTGACCATTTCCCTAATACTTATTAATGCTACATTCAACCATTCCATGGCTGATTTAATCCGACTTATTCATTCTAATGGTAAGCCCTGTCGCTGCATGATGAAAAGAAATGTAACTTATATTCATTCTATATATCACAACACCTTTTTATACTACAACAATGGACCGTACATTCGTACAAATTCATAATCTAAAATCCATTCACGATGCAGCCTGTTTTGGTAAACAAGTTAAGTTTCTCAGACTTAGCTCATTAAGTTATTTCCATCACTAGAACATGGGCAAAGTGGTACCTCTTCATACAATATCAAGACTCAAATATTAAATGGATTTTATTTATACTCAACCAGTCAATGAACTTTTTAAAACAATTTACCCAAAAAAATTCTTTCTACACTCGCATGCTGAGATTTCAAAAATGTTCCGAAAATTCATTACATCTTTAAGAAAAATTAACAAATTCTGTATTTTAAAATGTGGAAAGCACCAACAATCTAACGTAACTAAGAAGAATACACAACTATACTCTAAACAACTCATTCAATATTCACAATCACATACAATCCAATCGCACAACTAATACCAGCTCTTTTCCAGGTTAGCTTTCACAGTTTTAACAGATGTGTAAACTTCATCAAACTATTAGCTTTTCAAAATGAACCGTTTCATTTTTAGCTATGCCCCGCCCATCTCTAGCTAAGCTTCACCCACACCTCGTTCGTGTTGTGATCGACCGATCTCTGACTTCTCTGACTATAAAAAAAACAAGAAAACTATACAGGTAAGCTATTGAATATTTTGGAACTAATTTGACTGGGCGATGTGGCTGCCTATGGCAAAAGTGTCCAGTCAAATTAGTTCCAAAATATTCAACAGTGTCAGAGTATTAAGATGGGTCAAATAGAGTCATTTATTACGTAATGATTATGACGTCATCCTACACGCCGCTTAGCTGATTATGACGTTAGATGATAGATGGATACTCTGGAAAGGTGAATTAACACTCACAATCCAGCACGTTCTGATCAGCCTGACTACCAAGCTGACAAACATTGTTACCAAGTCGACATTTGTTTATTTTACTCTAAAACAAATACTTTCCAAAATCATTACACCAGATCAAAAGGTCACAGAACTTTCAACACCATAGATATAACTATACAGTGACTGACATCAGTTCAAGTTCAAGATTATTTATTTTGATATAAAATATACATTTACAGTTTCGCAACAGATAGTCCACCAAAGGCAGCGCCTATGTGACGGTGGACCCCTACATATAACATATAACAACAATATAGGACATAAGAATACTGAAAACATAAGGTTAACATGTTATAGTCTTATATATACATATAGTTAAATGTCTCGCTGCCAAGCCTCTGTAGTCTGCATTGCCCATGGAGCCTAACTCAGGGTATGCTGAGTACCTCTAAAACAATTTGACCGAAAGTTGTCGGTGGCTAATTGTTTCCAAAATACTCAGCCAATCCACTCATTGTCATTGAGTCATTGCCAATTGGAATTATTGTCCGGTGGCTTGCATCAGTCCAACAGTTAATAGACGTATGACAATTTATAACATATTTACAGGGAAAGACATGACAGAGTGATGTGTGCTTATCTTGCTTAAGTTAATAATTCTATATTACATATTCTTATTATCATTGACAAAGTATTAGAATTTTTTTAGGCTATGATGGTAGAGGTAGCAGTTTGGTAGTTACCATTATGACAGATATTATTATTATTATTATTATTATTATTATTATTTGTTCTGGTGACTGGGTGCAAGTATGAGAATAGCATGCCATGATGGTGAGTGTTTTCCAGAGTCTAGTAGGTTTCTATAATCTTCTTTTTGATATTCTGCTTAAAAGACTAGCTTTTTCTATGCCTGTGCGTGTGCTTGTGTCTGTATTATTCCATAACTGAATTGCTTTGTATGAGGATATTTGTTGTGCTGCTTTTGTATGGTGGTGTGTTGAGTGGAGGTTATTTCTTGTTTTTGTGTTGGGAGGATGCAATTGTGTATTGAGCATAAAGATGTTAGATAAGGATGAGGGTAAGTTGCCATTGCGGAAGGTCCCTTAAGATTGTGTATAATTGGAGCCTTCCAATGGCCTCAAGTTTTAAGACCTTTTCTGATTTAAAGATGTCCTGGCCACCTGCTGTTTGTGAAAATAGTTTAATAGATTGCTTTTGCAGAGATTTTAGAGTTTTTAGTCTAGCTTGAGATGTAATTAGTCCCGATAACATTGCAGTAGGTGATGTGAGGAAGTATCATTGTGCAGTACAGGTTTTTAATAATATTAGGTGTTAGATAGGGTTTCAGTCTGCGAATGATGTCAATGTTTTTTGCTACCCTGGTAGTAATAATTTCAATATGCTTCTCCCATGTTAAATTTTTGTCCAGATAGACTCCTAAAAACTTAGCATATTGTGCTTCTTGAATTATCTGGTTGTCGATATAGAAGTTTAGGAGAGCTTTTTCTCTTAGTTTCTTATATTTTGTGAATGGTATATAATTAGTTTTTTTATACATTTAAGGACAATTTGTTTACTTTAAACCAGTCTATTAATTTCGCCATTTCATTATTGACATTTTTGTATAAGACTTCTATATCCTTGTGTCTGCAGAAAACATTTGTGTCGTCTGCAAAAAGTATTAGTGAGAGATGTTTGCAGACTTTGGGTATGCCATTCATATATAGGAGAAACAGCAGGGACCCAAGAACTGAACCTTGGGGAACACCACAAACTATATCTTTGTCCTTGTCGCAACAAGAATTCCTTCCTCACTACATAGAAGCTAAACAAATACGATGATGAATATCTATGATCAAATTACCCCCTTGCAAATATATCAGTTCACCCCCTTACAAATATATTAAGTGTCACGTGTGATACATGAATTTAGATAGTAATGCCATAAACCTTTTGTTCATTGTACTTTTCATATATTTACTGTATAGTCATTTTCACTTACTAACCACAAGCATATTATGTGTATTTTGTATTTTAATACCAGGGAAAATTGGCGACTGGCGTGAATGTTTCACAGTGGCACAGAATGAACAATTTAATCAGATTTACCAGGAACAGATGTGTGGATCAAGGTGGCAGCATAAATTCGATCAGTGGATTTGATCAGCCATGCAAATGGCAGTATTTTCCAAAATTGGCGCCATTTTGACCAACATGCACTATTTTGAACATATGTTTTCATTAAAACCTTCAACCAGGATGTTATATATAATAGGGAATTATAATCCATACATGCTTACAACAATTTTGATGGATTGAAAATTATTTAAATGTACATTATCGAAACAAAATTGTGTTTTAAGCTTTCCGTGATTTAAGTTGTTGTCATTAAGATTTGTATAATGGTCTCCTTGTAGATATTTGGAAATATGTCAAGCTTAATCCTGAACTAAACTGTCAGTAAACTTGGGAATGGGCCTTTTTATTAACGAAGATTAAGTAACAATGAGTAGATAACGTTGAATATATCAAGAATGGGCCGCAGGTAGCTAAGGATTTTGCCTGAGGACAAGACACAGTGAGCAAAAGCGAAGAATGACTGATTGCAGCTGTAGGATGTTTCTATGACTACAGCTGCAGAATACAGTAATCATGCATACATATCATTTTGTAGAATTCGTATGTACTAGTCATAGTCTGTCTCAGAGACTTACTCGGAATCTGCTGCTGGCTATTGAATGGCGGCAGTATATCTACCAGCTTCATGTTCATCTTCACCCAGAACTTTATCTGCATTTCTGGATTCAATCATGAACCCCTTTGAGAAAGTGCAAAATCGAGTACATTTCAGTAATGGTTAGATGGGCTCTCGGTTTTGCATTCCGCTTTGCCACAATAACACATGGTGCCACTGATGCATCCATCACATCAATTTCGATATCTCTTGTACTTATGATCCATCCATGCCTGTGTGGCAGTGGAATGTCTTCTTTCTGGTGAATGCAACTGATATTTATGTACACCTGGTAGCTGGTTCTTTGTAGCATTTTTTCTTAGGGCATCTTGACATTGTGGGAGTTGATGTTCCAGAGAAGAATGTGATGGCCCCAGGATCATTCACACTGTATGTATGAGGAGAAGGATTAGAATTTCTCGATCCTGCCTTGAAATTATATACTATGCACACGGCCTTCTCACAAGATTTGAACAACTCTTCTGTTAGAGATAGGCTTATTCCATGGGATGGCAAACATACCCTTAAAGGGGAACACAAGAATGGTCGCCATCGTTTGTAGATCCCATATTTAAGACACTGTGTAAAGGTTTCCTGCGACATTTATATATAAATCCAATTAAAATTATGTTAAAAACGGCATGTTGCTATAATATTTTTTTTCGGCGAGTTAATTAAACGTATGACGTCATAGGTTGAATCCCATCCAACAAACAACATGATAATGGTAGCCTCAAGAAAGGAGTGCATGCATTTGAATGGTGATATCTCTATGGGTGATAGTGCTATAGACATCATTTAAGTATATGCCGATTGAAGATACTAAGACATTTATCACACTATGTGGAATATATTTTCATACATTAGTTGCCGAACCTTAAGATGGCCATTTCTATGAAGATGGCTACCAATTACATTAACATTACAGTATCTCAAGACGTTTTGAGTCTAATGTGAAAACTTAAGTACCTAAAGATGTATTGGGATGGATGTAAGAATTATTTATAATCTCAAATTAATAGTTGAAACTTTAATAATATTATCTGTCAGTGAGTGTTGATTCAAAAGTGCCAATTGTATTGATATTCCTATTCTATTGCGTCATTCATTTATCTCAAGATCAAAACTTGGTGTCAAAATTGGCACCATCAGAAAAATCAGACAAAGGACTGCTATCATATATTATTCCCGCAAATATAGTTTATATATTCCTAACAGTGCTGAAGAGAAACCCCTTATAAAACGCAATTCGCAAGTTTATTGTGATAACGTTGGATGACAGCAAGAAAAACGTTTAACCTATGATGGCATACACCTCGTCCGGGAATAGAAATTTGACTATTGTATTACATATTTAAATAACGAAAATATATATTTCTAATCTGAGCATAGAGCTTAGAGCTTACAATTATATATTTGGAAACGTTACAGTCTGTAGATTCATTTTATACCAAGTATTATAGAGGGTCTGGCATTCTCTTTTAAAAGCAGAAGCATTATCAGCCCTATGAATGGATGCCAACAAGACCATCACATTCTAACTCACCCAGCTTTGATCCAATGGACCTTTCCATTTTTAGCTATGCCCCGCCCATCACTAGCTAAGCTCCACTCACACCTCGCCGTGTTGGGATTGATCGATTCCTGAATGCCCTAGCTATCAATTTCCTGAAAACTATACAGGGAAGCTGTTGAATATTTTGTAACTAATTTGACTGGGTGCTGTTGCTGCCTGTGGCAGCAACAGCGCCCAGTCAAATTAGTTTCAAAATAGTCAACAGAATATTTATTAAATAGTAAAAGCAAACAATTTGTACAACAAAGCATAGACCGTCTTCAAATATGCGTTCGTGACGTACTTATCGACGTCATTCATTGTGATGTCATTGTACACATCACGCAGTTCATTATGACGTCATATTATGGGTGGGTACTCTGGAAAGGTGAATTGCTGGCACATTAATGTAACATGTGTTAGATGCCATTCCGATGAACTTGCTTGAAATCCATTCAGTCCGCAAGCAATGGATGCCAATAAAATGACCTCAATATCAGGAGATCATATTATGACAATATCTGGATGGGACACCAGATAAGATGCGTAATGGGGTTGCTGGATGGGTATTTAATTGGCTTCCTCCATCTTCAATCCTAACTTTGAAGTTTCTCAACATTGCAGTAGGCCGCCATTTTCTTAAAATATATAGCACTTCAGCCTGGTGTTGCGAAGAAGATGTGTCTGCCTACAATAATTGCCTTGTCAACTGTTCCCATTCCTCAATCAATAACTCTGCCAAAGACTCGTTGGTTTGCACAAGAAATTCTCGTTGTATTCGAGAATCGCATTCTGATATGTCAAGGAAAAATATCATACACCCAATCTACATGGGCAGCGCTATTTGTGAAAACATGCTCGATTATTCTTTTCGCTACGTCTCCAAAGGTGGCGTTATGAGCAACCGACAGGATTTGAATTAAAGTCATTGCATCTAAAATAATTATTTAATGAGACATTTGACGTGGTGCCTCTTCTGGTTCAACCAACTTCTCCAACCCATGCAACAGATGAGAATTTGATGTTTCACATGACCATGACATTCGCTTGCTAGAAAATAAGGCATGCACGCACGCACGCACGCACACACGCACGCACGCACGCACGCACGCACGCACTTAGTCATCTGCAGATACAGATACCTCTATATATGAAGGTCTTTGAAGCTTTTACGGATGTATATGTTTAAGCATCCTATACAAATAACTAGTATAGTTTAGTAACTACTAACTAGTATCGCTTGTAACATGTAAGTGACCAATAGTAGTAACTAGCATCTTTTAAGCCACCAATACTAGTAACTAAGATCATGTAGGAACTAGTATATTGCTTAAGAGACATACATATGGTCACAATATAAGCATTAAATGCCATTCTTCAATCAGGTTGTCATAGTTTTGATCCAAGTATGCATGCGTACATGCATGTGTACGTGCATGTGTGCTTGTGTTTTGGCATACATTGTAGTTTAGTATTTCTTTGGTTCAATAAACATCTAAAAAAACTGCATACTTTTGTTTGTGTTTTAATTGTGTAATAAACAGTAACGAATACTAGTTCCCAGTATTGATTATAATATTATCACCAGACTGCTATAATACTGGTTCCCATTAGCATACCAGTATTGCTCAAATGAACAATAATGGTTGCTAGCATCGTTACATATTTGGGAAAGTGCAACATTTTGGATACTGGTATGAGTATTAGCATTAGTGAATTAGCGAGTCTGTCCTGTACTTGCTGTATGTTGTGGGCTGCATATTGGAAACGTTTTCCAAAAACTATGGCATCGCCTACATAACAGAGACATATTTGCCATTGGAGCTGCATCAGCAAACATTCCATGAGTCTTTCAAAGGTGCTAAGTGGATTATACAACCCAAATGGCAATCTTCGGAACTTACGCAGACCATACAGCTATTTTCTGTTTGTCAGCTACTTGCCAGAACAACTCGATAAATTAAGTGTTCAGAACCACCGGGTGCCCATAAGTGAATCCTGTCAGGCTGTTTGACTGTGCTCTCACGTCCAGTCTCAATGCTGTGACGAACACGATATGTTTCACTTAGGTTGAAACTGCCTATGATAAGGGTGTTCTTATTCCTGCCAAACATGTATTTAACTAGAGATGCTTGCTGTGCATCTAGGTCATTAGTAGTGTGCACATACAAATCTTGTAAATGTGCATGCAAGTCTTGAGGGGGTTCTCTGAGGCTCTCATCTGATTCAGCCAGAGGTTGAATATCAGCAAACCACCTCCTGCATATCAGGAACTGGCTCTAAGTGATCACAAACGTCCACATTTGAAATGTGCTGTTATGTTTAGAGCAGACATTTAAATTTGGATTGCTTGCAATATTTACTTTCATTACAGCTCAGTTGTGAATACGCTCTGATAGTGTACATAGTAGATGTCAGTTCTGTGGCTGGTCTGCCCCTGGCAGCCATGCCTGAGTCTGGTACAGGATTAGTGCAGCGATTAGACACACCATGCAGCATAGTTGCTAGATCTGTTGCATCTACCTGCTCTAAAAACACAAACTACATCAAGCTGTCATCTCCGCTGGCGGTGACCCCTGTGATGCGCATATTTAAAACCTTGTACATACGTTGATAATTCACTGTAATCACACATGACACGCTCTGCGTGGGATATGTGGCCGGTGGGTTCATTGGCATGCGGCGATATCAGTGGCGGTGCTTCCATATACAGGAGGAATCTATAATCCATGAATGAACAAAAAAGAAAAGACAGCAAACTAGCCACAAACTACAGGGGAATTACAGTTCTTTCAATTATTGAAAAGATCCTGGAAAACTGCTCTTAAATCGTACTAAACATAAGCATGACATCATCCAGTCCAAGTAGCAAAGAGGATTTATGGAGGGTTCCTCTTCAAACAACACAGCGCTGATCATATCTGAGGTAGTGAATGAGGCAAAAGACAACCATCAGCAAATCGCCATGGTAACATTAGATGAATGCAAGGCGTTTGATGTGGTATGGCATACATCACTGCTCCGGAAAATATATATCAGTGAAGTGGAGTATTCCTTATGGAAAACCATTAAAGAGCTATACACTGATGCAGAAACGGTCGTTAACTAAAAAGACAGACATCGGAACCATTCACGATAAAACAGGGAGTTCGACAGGGTGGCATTCTCTCCACAATACACTACAAGTTATCCAACAACAATCTGCTCCACATGATCGAGGATATGAATATCGGCTCAAAAGTTTGCCACATTAACTGTGCTGCCCCAACTTGCGCGGATGACATCGTCCTTCTTTCCTCTGATACAAATCATCTCCAAGAGATGCTTAATGTTGTACAGCACTATACATGCCAGGAGCTGTACACTATTAACCTGACAAAAAACGCACTCGTCTTCCTCAACAAATGCCCAAAAGATCTGCCGGAGATACATCTAGGCAGAAACCAGATCCTTGAGTCCAAATGTGAAACACATCGTGGTATCGAGCATTCCCTGCATGACAAAGAAAATATACAGAAAAGAATACAAAGTGCACGTAGAACAGTATATTCTTTGATGGGGGCCAGGCTGCATGGCAATGGTGGAATGTCTCCCACACTCGCTGCCCACATCTGGAAAATCTACTGCATCGCAAGATTGCTATTTGGCCTTGATTCCTTTTGATGAATCAATCTGAGATTAAGCTCATAGAACAATTTCAATGCAATATACTCAGACAACTCCAGTCCTTATCAGAAGACACAAACTCAACAGCAACACTTTGTCTACTTGGTATCAGACCTGTAGAGGCTGAACTAGATTATAGGAAACTTAGCTTCCTTGGAAACATACTTCGAGATAAAGAGTCTCTAGAATATCAGATAACTGCCAGACAATTAACTTTAAAGAACATCACAAGTAATAGCTGGTTCATACAATGTCAACACTAGCTAGCCAAATAAAGATCACTGGAATGCAACTATTGACTCGCATATCAATGAAAATATACATGCAGCCTGGCAAAAGGATGCTATTGCCAAACCTACTCTCAAGTGCCATATTGTCAAAGTATGTACAGTAAACCAAGTACACCACTGTTGGAACTCTGCGGAGAATACAACCAGAGATGTCAGAAGAGCAACAATCAAGGCAAGACTATTGGTTGATACATACATCCTTCATACTAATCGTATCCGCTACAACCAGCATGCAGTATCAGACATATGCCAGTTATGCAAGCTGTCAAAAGGAGACAGAACTCATTTCCTAGTAACATATCCACTGTTAATGAACACAAGAACGCCATATCTAGCTGATATTTACACAGCCATACATCATGAAACAGAAGCACCCACATTCAACAGCTTAATAGCCGATCCAGGAAACATCACTGAACTCATCCTCGACAACTCAAAAACCTTCAATTGTATAAACACCAGGCTGTCCTCAGAGAGTTGTATCAAGGTGTAAAAAATCAGATGTTCCCTATGCTATGCCCTCCACCTTAAGTGATCCGAGCTACTAACTCAGTGTATATAGATGCACTGACTCGTCTGTTGCTGCTTTGTGCATTATGTTTGCTGCACGTCAACCCTGCACACAATATACGCTGTACACTAAACACTCACTTTCTCTCCATGTGGAATCGATCGTCTTGAGCTAGCAATACAAACATCGTTACGGGTTAGTCTTCCTCGACGAATCCGTCGTCGTTATAACTTTG
Organism: Chaetoderma sp. LZ-2023a; assembly: GCA_034401795.1. NCBI lineage: Eukaryota > Metazoa > Mollusca > Caudofoveata > Chaetodermatida > Chaetodermatidae > Chaetoderma > Chaetoderma sp. LZ-2023a. Next base: position 32,608,992 of record CM067365.1, on the reverse strand, counting down.
GGCTAATTTCGGAAGGGGGGGGGGGGGTGTTTGCTGTTAATCGATGAATCACTAAATGCCTCGCCCAGAGATGATCTGACAAACTCAGAATTTAACGACTCAGTATGGTGTGAAATTAAGCTAAATAAGGGGGAAACCATACTCATTGGAAATTGTTATAAATCACCAAGTAGTCCAGAAACTAATAATACCAACCTTGTTGACCTCTTAGATAAGATAAGACGTGACAAATCCACACACATATTGTTAATGGGAGATTTTAATATGCCAGAAAATGACTATCAATTGTTGTTCTACAAGCAATCCAAATAATATAGCATACAGATTTCTTGAAAAAACCCAAGAGATGTTTTTAAAACAACAAATTGACCAACCCACCCGATTCAGAGAAGGACATAATCCATCTATACTAGATCTTGTATTTACCAATGAAGAACACATGGTTGAACATATTGAATATCTATCAGGTTTAGGAAAGAGTGACCACATTGCTCTCTTGTTCACATTTGTTTGTTCATCCATTCCGCAAATACAAAATGATATTGCCGGAGGACACAATATATGGAAAGCTGATTTTGCATCGATTAATCAAGAACTCTCAAAGATTGACTAGGATTCACAAATAGATATCAATGATATAGATACAGCCTGGAACTCGTTTGCCCCCCCCCCCCCAGTATGTACCCCCCCCCCCCCCCCAAAAAAAAAAATCAAGACCGTCAAACACCAGTAAACCAAAGTGGATATCTAAGGGAGTACTAAAATCCATCAGGGAAAAACATAGACTATGGAAAACCTACAAAACTAGTAGACAGAGGGAAGACTACAATCAGTATCTAAAACAGCGTAATGCAACCAGTATTTTATGTAAAAAAGCACATACAGATTACGAGAAAGGGCTTGTAAAAGAATTCAAAAATAAACTAAAAAGATTCTATGGCTACATTCGGGATTGGCAGAAGAGCTAGATCGCAATACCAAACCTGCAGAAAGAAGACGGAACCTTCACTACAGATGATACTGAAAATGCAAATCTCTTAAATAATTTTTTCAAATCGGTTTTTGTAAGAGATGAAAATGATAACATGCCTCAGTTTCCAGCCAGACTTAATAAACAAAAGTACATCATACTATATCTATTTCAAGCAGTGATATCATTAAAAAAACCTAGAGAAACTAAAACCAGATTGTGACCCCGGCCCGGATAATATTCACCTGAAACTCCTAAATGAGTGTGCCAGCAATTTAGTGGAACCATTACACATACTATTCAAGCTTTCAATAGCAACTGGAACTATCCCCAAATTATGGGACGATGCAATAATAATACCTATCTTCAAAAAAGGCAATAAAAAAACTTGCAGAAAACTACCGGCCAATTTCACTTACATGTGTACTATGCAAGATATTAGAATCAACCATCAAAGACAAACTTGTACAACAACCTTTTAACGATACACCAGCATGGATTCGTCCAAGGGCGAAGCTGCTTGACAAACCTGCTAGAAACTCTAGAAAGCTGGACAGAGTCCCTTGACAGTAACAACAACAATGTAGACATAATTTACCTAGACTATCAAAAAGCATTCGACACTGTACCACACAAAAGATTACTTCACAAACTAGAGGCATACGGAGTCACTGGCCCCATATTGACGTGGATATAAGGATTTATCCAAGATCGACAAATGATGGTTCACATCCGAGGAAACTACTCAGACTGGACAAGTGTTGACAGTGGAGTTCCACAGGGCTCCGTCCTGGGTCCACTGTTATTCCTGGTATATGTAAACGACATTCCAGACGATATTCAAAGCAACGCCAAAATGTTTGCAGATGACACAAAACTCTGGACCCACATTAAAAACGACTCTGATAGTAAAAAATTACAAAACGACCTAAGCTATCCTAATGGATGGTCGGACCAGTGGCTTTTAAAATCCAATGCCAGTAAATGCAAGAAAATGCACCTAGGTCATAATAACCAATTGCATAACTATACCATGAAAGACATAAGCGAAACACATACACTGCAGATTACAACGCATGAAAAAGATGTAGGAATCTGGATAAAAAATGGCCTTAGGTCATGCATATGATGAGACAAGTCAAACGAGCATTCAACCACCTCGACCGAGAAACGTTTCTTATTTTATACAAAACCTATATCTAGAATATTGTGTGCAAGCCTGGTCACAATACCTTGTCAAAGACATCAACCAAATTAGTGGTAGGATTATGAAACAAAACTTATGAAGAACGACCCAAAATACTTGGTCTACCAACTCTAAAACAACATCGAATCAGGGGCGACCTAACAGAAACACAAAATTATTACACAAAAAGGAAACATTGATCCAGAACAATTTTTTTCATTGGTAGAACGATCTTGACAGCGAGGTCATAGCCTAAAGTTCTTCAAACACAAATCAGGCAAAATCTTTTCAGTTACAGAGTTGTGAACGAATGGAATAACCTACCAGAAAATGTGATCAAATCAAAAACCGTAAATGCCTTTAAGACTGCTCTAGACACCTTTTGGAAGCAAACCCAGCAGTAGGATAGGGTATCATATTTCAAAATGGACATAAAATAGGCAAAATCCTTAACTTCGTCCATCTCTATAAGTCTAACTCTAACTCATCATCATCATCATCATTTTACGAGGCATAAGACATTAGATTGTTATTGCATCAGTGTTTTTGTTGTAGTACGACTTGCTCAACCCAATTCAAAAGTTCTTTCTTGGATATCTAGTTTGTTCTTGAATGATTTGTCTGTTGTTGATTAATTAAGTCTCCTCGAACCGATAGATTTGAGAGTTTAACTCTTACCACTCTGATATCAATATATTCTATCTTTTGCTGTGTAAATAACAAAGAAGCTGGTGCACATTTCTCACCTGTTTGGTTGATGCTGTTGATGTCTATGACAGCAACATCATCCACCAAATTTACTGAAAAAATAAACACCAGGTCATCTTTTAATTTAATATGAAAATTTAAAATCCCGACATTGGAGCGGCAACAGCTAACACTGATCTGTGGAAATGCTGTGGTGCAGAGGTGTGTTCCCCGCATCAGCTGCGGTGTGCCGCCTACACTCATGGTTACACCCTGCTGCACCTAGCATTTGTTTTCACGCTGACTTGTGGAGGCCGTGGTTGGTCTTATTGCTGTTGTTTTCATTTTCTGTGTTTGTCGCTATCCGAATATCCTTCTCTACACTAGTGTCTCGTCATGCTACCACAAAGTTTGGACGTGGAAGCAGAGACTTATCTACCGATAATTGGAATCACTACAGAGCATGTTTTTGTCGATGCACAGCCTATTCCAAGATAAGTCACTGTATTCGAAGAATTTCAGTTTGACTTTGTGTTGGGCTGGTATATGAATGGCTGTTCAGTCGAATTCAAATTATCTTTCTTTGAAGTAGATATCTAGTTTGCTCTTGAATAATTCTAGTGTTGCTGCTTCAACTATTGTAACTGGCAGTGAATTCCACTGTGGTACCACTCTGTTAGCGAAAAAGTGGTTGCGTATATCTTTGCTGCCGTGCTTTACGTTGAGCTTGAACCTATGCCCTCTGGTCTGTGTAATACTGGATGGCTCGAAAAGGTAGGCCTTATCAATATTATAAAGATCCCTTATGAGCTTGAATGTTTCAATTAAATCTCGGAATCGTCTATATTTTAGTGACATTAGATTTAGGGCTTTAAGTTGTTCCATGTAACTATACTCTTTGATTTGCGAGACAATATTTGTTGCTCGGCGTTGAACTCTTTCTATTAGCTGTGATTGCCTTTTCAATCTTGGTGACCATGCCGAGTTGCCGCATTCGAGAATAGGTCTCACTAGAGATTTGTACAATAGCGTGAAAGTAGATCGGTCAATGTTGGTAAATGTTCTTTTGATTAGTCCTAATGTGTTTTTCGCCTTGCATACGATATTCCTTATACATATATCAAATGAACCCAAGTCTTTTTCTACCTCTGACATTGATACAGGGTGTCCATCGGGCGTATCTGTCATATAGTATTTGGTTTGAGGGTTGTTTCTGCCGAAATGTATGACAGGCGTTTTATTTGTGTTGAAAGATAGTTGGCATATCTGTGACCACTTACATACTTTGTCTATGTTGTCCTGAATCTTACTGGTAGCTGGGTTGCCATATATCTTTGTGTCGTCTGCAAATATTTTACAGTCGCAGGTTAGTCCATCAGGTAGGTCATTTATATATAACAGAAAAAGTATTTGTTCCAGGACACTTTCTTGTGGCACACCGCTGGTCACCTCAATCCAGTCTGATGTTGTGTCAGTGATCCTTACTCTTTGGCTTCTGATACATAGATAGTTTCCTATCCATCTTACTAAGTCGTTTGTGTGGTACAGTGTCGAATGCTTTTGAGAAGTCTAAGTATATTGCATCGACAGGTTCATTTGAGTCAAGTTTGGCTGTTATATCTGAGGTGTTCTAGTAGTTGAGTTTTACATGATCTGTTATGTCTGAATCCATGCTGGCATTTGGTAAATAGATTGGCTGTTTCCAGAGAATTTACAATGCTATCTCTTATAAAAGACTCTATGACCTTACATAAGGCAGAGGTGAGACTGATTGGCCTGTAGTTGCTTGGGTAGTTTTTGGGACCTTTTTTGTGTATGCAGCATACATTTGCCATTTTCCAGATGGCAGATAATATGCTTTCTTCCAGAGACTTGTTAAAGATTATGCATAGTGGTGTAATAATCTCACTTGTATTTCATCCATTGCTTTTATTGGGGTTGAATTCTTTCAATTTATTTTCGATGGCAATAGGTGTTATTATTATGTCTTTTAGTACAATGCCATTGCTTCTGGGGCTAATGATTGGTGTAGAATGAAGATTTTCTGAAGTGAACGTACTTGAGAAGAATTTGTTAAGAATGTTGGCTTTTTCTTTATCATCTGTAGTTATAGTGCCATTAGCTGGGTTTTGTAGCTTGCTAATTGATTCACGTAGAACTGTTTTACTCTTGACATAGTTCCAAAAAGCTTTTGGATTTCTCTTGCTTTCACTTACTACATTGCGTTCAAATGTCTGCTTTGATTTTCTGATGCATGCTGTCGCTTTGTTCTAGCAATTTTATAAAGGGCGTAATCTGTGGTTTTCTTTGTTTCATTGTATATTTTGTTTGTCCGATTTTTGCTATTTAGTGAATCTGTTGTGGTACGGTCAAGCCAGAGGTGCTTTTTCTTACGGCGGTTTTTTGATGAAGGGATATACTGCTTTTTCATTGTGATCAATGTTTTGTGTAAGAGGTTCCAAGCTTCTGATGCATTAAGTTCATGTAGATGATTCCAGTCAGTCGTTCCTAAGTCCTTTCTCATTTCTGTATACCGTCATTTATTCAACAGTAGCTTTGGCGTAGCTGTTTATTTGCTTGTGCTTAAGATGTCAGGATGTAATGATATTTGTAGAACATCATGGTCACTTTTTCGTAGTTGAGGTAGGTGGGTTATTTCGTGGACAATGTTTTAGTTGTTTGTTAAAACTAGATCCAAAATATTTGAAGTCTGATTTATTCTATGTCATGTCGCATTAGTAACCAGTTGCTGTAGAAAAATATCGCTGCTAGTTTTAAGAAATGCATCTTCGTCTTCATTTGAAGAAACTCCAGTGCACCAGTTAATCGATGGGAAGTTGAAATCTCCTACTATAAGAATGTGGTCTGCATTTTCTGTATCAACTTTGTTTAGTAGATTTACGAGTTTGTTATTGTTTGGGCCGTCCGACTTGGGACTTCTGTAGATACAACCAACAAGATTTGTTTACTTTTGTTGCGTCGTCCATGTACTCCACACCACTTCTTGAAAACTGTTATCATTTAGGGTTTCACAGTTTTTAACATTTAATACTACACGAGTATAGATGATGACTCCTCTTTATGGATTATTATTCAGTGAGAGATGGTACGCATCAATCTGTAGTTCACTGACGTTTATTGTTGTGTTTTTCGTTATTAGTATGATAGCAGGGCGAATCTTCTCTGTGTTCTCACAGTTAGTGTTTTACATGTTTTTTATGGCCTATGTTTTTGTGGGTTTTTTTCCATGTCTTTCCTTGTCCAAGGTTGTGTAGCTTATTATGTTTTCATTGCAACTCATAGTGTATTTGGGTGCCTCATTGTTGGGTATATCTACAGTTTCTTCGCTTAGTACTGAGTATCAGTTTGAGAGATATGTTGGTATTGTGCGATGCTTGAACTGGTTTGTAGCTGGATTCAACTTCTCCATGGTGTGACTTCGGTATAATAAAAATCCTGTGATTTGGAGGTGGTGTTCATCGCAGAGTGAAGATGGTAACTGATGTTATCTGACAGGAGGCAGAGGCCTTCATGATTAGGGTGGATGTCATCCCAAAATAGGCTGTAGTGTGGTTCACCGTTGATGTCGCTGAATAGTTCTGTATTGTTATTGAAGTTGGCTTTGTGCCAATTTGTAAGGGACCACAACATTCCGTTGAAGACATCTACCAAGTTCTTATCACTCCTGTTGTTTGGTCGTGGTAGGATCGATAAAACAGAATTTTTGGTAGTGGGTGCAATTGTTTGTATGAGTTCAATCAATTCGTCATAGTCTCTATTCATACCTTCTAGTTTACATCTGCTATTATCATTAGTCCCAACATGGACTACTATAGCATCAAACTGTTCCGCTTTAAGTAGAATCTCGAGCTTGTCATGGATTTCACCCATCCTTGGCCCACTGATGGATCATACTATTAGGTTCATGTACACTGTAGACATATAGCACGCGCTAAGCCTTTATAAGATTGAGCTGCCGATAAGCAGTGTTTTCTTTGATGTGTCTGTGTGCTATGTTTTCTGCTGACTGTTGTGGTGAGTACTGTTCCTTGATGGTGACTTTGGTAGACTGCTGTACAATTGTTTGCGAGTTGAATTCATGTATTATATGTTTCAGTGTTTCTATATTTGTTGTTGTTAGTTTTTGGTTTCTGTGGCATTGAGGCTCTCTGTTCATGTTTGTGTGCCGTGATTTTTCGTCCAGTAGTTGTTTGGTGTTGTTTGCCGTTGCACTTGTTCTCGTTATTTGTCGTGATCATTGGGGTACCTTGAGTCATCGGTCCTTCGGAAGTCTTTCTCTGTTTGTTAGGGCTTTTACTCTCAGTTAATTTTGCAACTTGTAGGTCATGTACCTGTGTTTGGAGAACATTGGAATTTTTCATCATTTCTTGTATCTCCTGGAGAACTTCTACAAGAATGTCATTAGATGCATGTGTCTACCATGGCAGTGTCACTTAGTTCGCTTTCATTATTGGCCCCTGCTAGGCTCTCATTGCCCAGTTTCTACAGCTGCATGGCCTAAGGTCAGGGTAGTCTCGACGGTAGGTTCTGTAATCACCTCCTTGAGTACTGTATCTATGGGTTTATGTGCTAGGTTTTCAGTACTGATATTAACCTGTGTGTCTGGTGGTGTTGTTCCATCAAGCTCCTGTATCGGGTTGTTGGTTAATTCCATGGCTTTTTTACAATCTGATATGCTTGTCTGATGCTTATGTGGTGTTGATGTTGTATACATCATATTTATTTATGTGCCAGGCCTGAAACTGTGTCATGTGGTCAGAGATGACAGCACACTTAGAGCATATATATATCTCCTATTAGAAGATATCAAAAAGCATGTAAGAGCCTAAGGATGTACAGGTGTAGTGCTTCCAGCTCTTACAGTCGAAGCATCATATCATATACATGTTGTCCTCTTCTTTGCAACTGCATTTTGTCTATGTGAAAGCTGTCTCTGTGCTTACGTCTGATCTGCCTGAATTATTTGTTGAGCCACTAATTTCCATGCTTAGATGTGTGTTAGTTGTATGACTGCTATCTGTGTTCACGCATATGACTGCTGCAGCTGCAGCAGCATCATTTTCAGTAGAAGATATCATGGGATCTTCAATTACTTCTGGAGATGGAATCTTATTGTTCTGCTCAGAGGGAGGCCATGATGAATTGCTAGCCAGTGTTCCGAAATGTCTCCTACGTTCTTCTACTCGTTTCTTGTTACATTCCACACAATCTACAGGCTTCCCTGCTGCAAGACAGTCCTCGCACTTCATGATGCTAGTGGTAGATTAGCTGGATTGGGTTGAAATGGAGTGAATTGAATGACGCGACTAAATCAAGGTGATTATTTATACTGATACTGTTCGTCCATTCAATACGATTCAAGATTCAAGATTCAAGATTCAATGTTATTTATTTCATTAATTTTTTGTACATATTTAATTTCACAACAGGTAGTCCACCAAAGGCAGAGCTTATAGGGCGGTGGACTCCTTATACACATAACATAGAACAATTGTACACCATAAATAAAAACATGACCACCATATCAATATCATATGGTGGCTAACATATCAACATTATGGTAGAGAAAGTTAAAAAGGTAATGATAGTAGTATAATATTAACGTTTGAAAAACATTTAGACAACATAGATCACACATTATACGAAGGTGACATAACAGTTTACACTTACGTGACATACATTTACATAGTGTGGGGAAACGGGTGCTTATCCTTTTATCATTATTATTATTATTATTATTATTATTATGTTTGGTTTTTTAGTGATTTTGGTGGCTGGGTGCTATTATATCTAGTTGCTGACTGCCATGGTGATCAACTTTTGGTGCTTGCTGAAACATTGTGTTAGTATTTACCGATGATTATATTCTTAATGTTTTGTTTAAATGACAATTGCGTTATGATTTGTGTGCATAGTTTAGTGTCGGTACTATTCCATAATTGTATTGCTTGGTATGATAGTGTTTGTTGAGCTGCCTGTGTTCGGTGGTAGGCTGTGTATAGGTTATTGTGTGATCTTGTGTTATGAGAATGTATGTCTGGCTGTTTTGTAAATATATTTGAAAGGGATAAGGGTAGGTTGCCATTGTAGTAGTCCCTAAGAATAATGTATAGTTGGACCCTTCCAATGTCCTCAAGTTTTAGAATTTTGTTTATTTTGAAAATACCTTTTCCCTCTGCTGTTTGTGTGAATATTTTAATAGATTGTTTTTGCAATGATTTTAGTTTTGTTAGCTTATTTGTGTGTGTGTTAGTCCAAATAGCATTACCGTATGTTAGGTGGGGAAGGATTAGCGTACAGTATAGGTCTTTTATGATATTTGGTGAAAGGTATGGCCTGAGTCCGCGCATGACACCAATGTTCTTTGCTACCTTAGATATAACTGTTTCTATATGCTTCTCCCAAGTTAGGTTCTTATCCAGATATACACATAAAAATGTGGGATATTTGGCTTCTTGAATTTCCTGATTATTTATGCGAAATATAGGGAGAGCAGTTTTTCTTACTTTCGAGGATTTTGTGAAAAATATGTAATTAGTTTTGTCAACGTTTTGGGATAATTTATTCACTTTAAACCAATCTGTTATTTTTTCCATTTCGCTGTTTGCATTTGTGTACAGTGAGTTTATATCCTTGTGGCTGCAGAAGGCATTGGTATCATCTGCAAATAAGATTAGTGATAGATGTTTACAGGAATTAGGAAGGTCATTCATGTATAGTAGAAACAGCAGAGGTCCTAGAATTGAACGTTGGGGTACACCACAGGTTAGTTTACCATTTTCAGATATGACACCGTTAAATTGAACACATTGTACCCTATCAGTCAAGTAACTTTCTATCCAGTCTAATGCAGTGCCCCTAATTCCATAGTAGGATAACAGTTTTTAGTAAAATATTATGATCAACGGTATCGAATGCTTTGGAAAGGTCCAAAGATACATCCACAGTGTGTTCATATTTTTCCAGGGACACATATTTTTTTCACCATGTATACAATGGCAAGCATTGTGGGATGCTTTTCTCTGAAACCATACTGAGATTGGAAGAGAATTGAGTTTTTATTAAGATACTTAATTATTCTGTTGTAGTATAGTCTCTCCAGGAGAAAAGTGGAAGTACTGAAACCAGTCTATAATTAGTCAAGTTAAATGAGTCTTTGGCTTTGTATATAGGGGTTACCCATGGCCTCTTTAGTCGAGTTGGAAACATACCATGTGTTAGTGACAAATTACAAATGTGATTTATCTGAGTTAGTATCTCAGTAACACAGGGTTTTTTTAATTTTCCATTTGAAGTTGTCAATACACAAACGGGATTACAATGTGATTTGGCGGAATTAGTATCTCAGTAACACAGTTTTTAAAAAAAATTCCATTTGAAGTTGTCAATACACAAACATGATTACAAACTAATAATTTACACAAACGCAGACACACTCACGAACAAAATGAATGAGCTAAAATTGCTAGCAAGCAACTGCTCACCACAGCCAATGATTATTGCTATCACAGAAGTTACACCAACGAACGCCAGATACCCAACTGAAGCTGCTCTTTTACAAATAAAAAAATACAAACTGTCTTCCGTAAATCTCTCCTCAAAAGCGGAACGGGGAATTGTAATATATGTACATAACGATCTAGATGCAATGCAAGTCGAAGCAGACGCCAGCTTCTCAGAATCTATATGGATTGATATAAAACTGGCAAAAAAGGATAAACTCTTAGTTGGATGCGTACATAGAAGCCCAAACGGTGATACTGAAAACAACAAAATGCTAAATGATCTCATTGATAAAATATCAAACCAAAACTACAGTCATCTTTTACTACTTGGCGACTTCAATTGGCCCAAGATAGATTGGAAAAAGTGTGTGACAGCCACTGACAACCCAACAAGTGATGCTAACTACTTTATTGAATGCTGGAAAAGAAATTACTTACTTCAACATATAAAGGACGACACAAGAGCACGAGGTGCTGACAAGCCAAGCTTGTTAGACTTGGTGTTCACAAATGAGGATAATATGTTTGAGGAGTATTCTATGCTTAGCCATCTTGGGAAGGGTGACCATTCATGCATCCAATTTGATTAAAAATGCTATGCGTCCGTAGACATCATGGGTTGCATAAGAACATATTACGACAGAGGTGATTATGAAAAAACGAAGCAGATGCTGAACATCAACTGGGAAGAAAAGCTGTCAGAACTAGATGTGGCGACTCAATGGGAGGTTTTTATGGACAAAGTAAATACAGCTATCAGGCAATGCATTCCAAGTAGACTCATTCAAAGTAAACCATGCAGGGAGAACAGAACCCCAATTGACACAGCAACACAATGTAAAATTTCAGAAAAGCACCGACTATGGAAGCGATATATGAGAACACGTGACCAAAATGACTATAAGACTTACTGCAGATCAAGAAACAAAGTCGGAAATTTAACCAGAGCAAAACAGACAAATTGAAAAAGATATAGCTAAGCAAATCAAAAGCAACCCCAAACAGTTCTGGAACTACGTCAACAGCAAGACAAAAACAAGGGTTGGCATAGTAAATCTAATAGACCCAGAAACTGGTGCTCTTACAGAAACGGACGAGGGAAAGGCAGATGTTCTGGCAGATTACTTTTCTTCAGTTTTCACAGTAGAGCCAGAGGGTGACATTCCGAGAATTCTCCCAGCAGTGGTACAAGAGCCATTCTCATATATTGTGATATCAGAGGAAATGGTGAAGAATAAATTAGGAAACCTTGACATAACTAAATCTCCGGGACCTGACAATCTGCACCCTAGATCACTGAAAGAACTAAGTCCGGTCATTTGTAAGCCACTATCCATCATATTTAAGACCTCCTTAGACTCTTGCACCCTGCCAGAAATCTGGAAAGATGCAACCATCTCTGCAATATTTAAAAAAGGAAGTAGAAAAAGCCCCTCAAATTATTGTCCCATCGGCCTCACAAGTATTGCATGCAAAGTAATGGACTCTATTGTAAGAGACGAGATATACAGACACTTGAAAGTAAACTTACTCTTCAGCCCCAAGAAATACGGATTCATTAGTGGCTGCTCAACTGGCCTCCAGTTGTTGGAAGTCTTGGACACCTGGATAGAGATTATGGACAATGGAGGTGTGGTAGACACAATATATATGGACTTTAAAAAGGCCTTCGACAAAGCTCCACACAGAAGACTAATTGGGAAAGTAGCAGCTCATGGCATAAGTGGCCAGGTCCTAGGATGGACAGAAGATTTCCTGAGAAACCGTAAACAGTAGGTCTGGGTCAACATTGCAACATCAATGCAGTCAGATGTTACAAGCGGTATTCCCCAATGTAGTGTGTTAGGTCCCTTACTATTTGTTATCTATATACATGATCTGCGAAATGTTGTCGATTCAGAGGTGTACATGTTTGCAGACGACACCAAGTTATCACACCAAATCAAGGACCAGGAGGACTGTGATAAACTGCAAACAGATTTAGCAAACCTACAGACATGGTCAGAAGTATGGTTACTGAAATTTCACCCAATGAAATCTAAGGTAATGACATTATCCAGGACAGAATCAGATTCATATGACTAATGGATGAAACCTGAAAATGGAGCCAAGACATCCCTTGAACATGTCACAGAGGGAAAAGATATAGGCGTCATTATAGATTCGAAATTGACATTTGACAGCCATATTTTTGAAAAGGTTAACAATGCAAATAAAATCATGGGCATCATCCGTCGGACATTTGTTTACCTGGTGCAGGAAAATTTCAAGCTACTATATAAGGCACTGGTTCGGCCACACCTTGAGTACGCTAATGCAGTATGGTTCCCATATCTGAAAACCCCCACATTAATGCCATAGAAGGTATTCAGCGGAGAGCGACCAAGCTAGTACCATCCCTCAACGACCTCACATACACTGAACGATTGGAAGGAGTGGGCCTACCGACCATGGTATACAGGCGAGCAAGGGGAGATATGATAGAGACATACAAAATGTTAACTGAAATTTATGACCCAGATGCTACCTCCCTATTTCAGATGCAACATGATTCAGTAACCCGTGGTCATTACCTGAAGGTCTACCAAAAGAGGGGAAGAACGAACCATGGGAAGAATTTATTTTCCTTGAGAGTTTGTAATCTATGGAATAGCCTGCCAGAATCTGTCATTTCAGCACCAACAGTCAAATCATTTGAAAAACGACTAGACAAGCTATGGCAATGTCAAGAGGCGGTCTATAACTGTACACAAAAACTGACAAGAACAGATGGCACAGAGATTAATGCGACTGAAGAGGAAGGCTGAGAGACTTAATGTACATATATAGAAAATTGTTATGATTGTATGAAATAATCACAGACATAAGCGGCACATAGCAACTCACGCCCATGATACATATTCTTACAGCAGACTAATATATATATAAACAGAAGTTATACAGCCATTGTGAAGGATCTCATATATGTATATATTATATGTATATAGCTTGTATATATTAAATGTTACTGAATATATCTACGGTCAGCTTCATGTAAATACAAAAACAGAAGAGGGCATTATTCTAAAATTTTAAAAGTCAGGCATAACTGGAAATCTCGGATCAACAAGTTTATTCGTGCATAGGAGCTGAGCATAGAGATTTTACAAACCTGCGCTCGGAAACTTTACCCAGATTACCTAGATTACCTAGACTACCCGCACTTTTAGTAGTATTAATTTGCATTAAGATACTGTAGATTTCTTCATTGTCTGTTGGGAATAGAAAGACTGCGCACTGGTAGCTGCCTGTCAGGTAGTTCTGTATGCATTTATTCGAGTTAGGTTGAATCTTTTTGGATAGCTCGGGCCCAATATTAATAAAAATATTCATTGAATTTGTCTGCTATTTCCTTTTTGTCTGTTATGATGTTATTTTCATAAAAAACTGTTATATTTCAGAATCTTTTTTTTTGCATATTCAGTAATGTTTTAATTAATTTCCAAGTTTCTTTTATATTGTCTTTTTGTTCATCAAATTTATTCTGATAATAGTTAATTTTTGCTCTCCTGATAATTTGGTTTAATCTGTTGCGATATTTTTTGAATTGTGAATCATTATGCTTTGTCGGACATTTAATGAAAGCCAAGTGTAGCTTATTTTTTTGTGGCAATCAGCTATCAGTCCTCTTGTCAGCCATGGCTTAGTTGGGTTTGGCTTAAATCTTTTAACTTGTTTTAGTGGAAATGCGGATTAATATTATCAGGCTGCTAAGGCAGTAGTCACCGAGCCTGTTTTCCCATTGTATCGTTATTGGATTGGTACAGTAGCCTGCGACCAGATCCCAGACGAATATTCATGTTGCATTGTGTGTAGTGACCTAGTGTGTAATACTATATTGTAGTAGTACATTTTTTTATTTTAGATGGATCGGGATGTATACTATTTGTCCTGGAACTAGGCGTTTTGGGATGAATTGGTTGTAATAACAGTTAACAAATGCTGAACAGATGCTAACAAACGAAAACTGGTAACACTATAGATTGAATAACAGAATTCGGAATTGATTTGTGAATTTTTGGATATTCTATAGTCTACCACAATGGTAGATAGGTAAGAACGGAAAGGGGTCGAAATTACTATGCCGTTGTCAAAACAAAAATTCGAAAACGGGTAACACCAATGTCCGATCTCGTAATCAGACTAATTTAGGTATTTTAATAATCATAATCATAATCATAACATGTACAGCTTTTTAGGACATTGTATCGTATTATCAGCTAATTTAATAAATTTGGTGATGAACTGCATTATCTAATAGTCATTTTTGGATTACATGGTTTGTCTAGACCTCTATAATTATAGTATTCAGGATGTTGAATAAATAGTTTATCTAGTCTGGTTTTAAAACTATTTAGAGATGGAGCTTCAACAACTTCAGGCATCAGGGAGTTCCACCAGTCAATGACACGGTTAGAGAAAAAGCTTTGTCTAAGTGATGTAATTGCTCTTGGTTTTAGTAATATAAATTTATGATCTCTAGTTCTCTTTCTTGGACGGATAATTAGAAGTCTTCTCGAGTCCACAGTATACAGGTTACGCATGCACTTATAGACATTTATATGATCCCCTCTTATTCTTCTATATACTAGACTTGGTAGTTCTAAATATTCTAATCTTGCCTGGTAATTTAGATTTTTTAAGTTGGGCACCATTTTCGTAGCTCGTCTCTGAATTTTTTCAAGTCTTTCTGCTTGTTTCCATGTGTTTGGTGACCATACAGGGGCAGCATACTCCAGGTGAGAGCGGATTAATGTTTGATAAAGTTTCATGAACAGGTCTTCATCTATATATTGGAATGTACGCCATATTATGCCTGTCATGTTATTAGCCTTGGAAGTGATCTTCTCTATATGGCTCTCAAATGTTATTTTTGTATCTATTGACATGCCTAGGTCATTGATTATATTTTCGTCATGTAATTTTAGGGGTTTCCCATCATCTATCATTTGATAGGAAGTATTAAAGTGGCCATGGCCTATGTGCATTGCAGAACATTTTTGAGGATTAAATCGGACCTGCCATGTTTCTGACCAATGCTGCGGTGAGTTACGGTCTTGTTGTAGTTCTTTACACTCATCTGCATGTGTGATGGTTCTATAAGCTTTAGTATCATCCGCAAATAGAGAAATGTCAGATTCAATCACAGATGGTATGCCATTGATAAAAATAGTGAAAAGTAAAGGACCGAGTACACTGCCCTGTGGAACTCCAGTCAAAACAGGTGTCCATGACGAAAAGACTTCATTTACCACAAACCTCTGTTGGCGATTTGTTAAAAAGGATCTTAGCCAGTTCAGTAGATCACCTGAAATTTTGTATTGGCTTAATTTACTTAGAAGGCATTCATGAGGCACTGTGTCAAATGCCTTCATGAAATCAAGATACAGGACATCTATATCTTCACCCCTGTCTAGAGCAGTCGTCCAGGCCTCTACCACTTCTAATAATTGTGTAACTGGAGATCGCCCAGCCATGAAACCATGTTGATATTCAGTAAAAAAAACCCACCTGTTATGTATCATGTGGGCTACTACCTTGTCCCTCACAATGCTCTCCGGTACCTTATAGGAAATAGAAGTAAGGCTAACTGGTCTATAGCTATTTGGTTGTCTTTTTGACCCCTTCTTATGTATGGTTATGACATGGGCATATTTCCAATCTGTCGGCACTGAGCCTGTGTCTAATGAGTTTTGGTATATAAGTGTCAAGGGCCTTGCTATGACATCTTTTAATTCTTTGAGTAGCCGAGGATGTAAACCATCAGGTCCTGGGGATTTGTTTTGCTTTAAGTTGCCTAGTTTTTCTTTCACAGTATCCAGATTCACTTTAATGTCTCACTTTAATTTAACTATGTCTACGAGCTTAATAGCTATGATAGACAAAGATTAT
The DNA here is from genome assembly GCA_034401795.1 of Chaetoderma sp. LZ-2023a. NCBI lineage: Eukaryota > Metazoa > Mollusca > Caudofoveata > Chaetodermatida > Chaetodermatidae > Chaetoderma > Chaetoderma sp. LZ-2023a. Next base: position 32,592,692 of record CM067365.1, on the reverse strand, counting down.
ATGAATATAAGTCAGTTGATGTTCTCCTTGATCAGTGTAGAAGCAATTTTCTTCAAAACCAGAAAAAGGTCGTTTGCTGTCCGAGTTGCCAGATTGCATTCCTGTTTGCAAATATATTCGTGTATATTTAAAATAGCCACTGAAATACAGACTTTATTCGTCACTACGTACCCTGCTGGAGTAGGGGTTAGCCCATCGAGGCTGGAGTTACCGATACAGATACATAATACAGACACCACATGAGACGGCTTTACGTCCCCTCCGAATGACGTGGAACTCATCATCATCATCATCATCATCATCATCACCTGTTGCGACTTTGGAGGCCATATTTGACCTATTGCCGATCTAATTAATTATATATTTTTCATCACTGTGGTTGGTTGCGCAATGTGCGGATGATGGTTGAATTTCCTTTTTTACTGTTTGTATTATATGGTTGCTGTGGTATATGTACAATCTACAATGTACAAATATACATTCTTGATCTGGTAGGACAGACCCACCTTATAACTTACAATAAGCATAATTATTCAAATGTACAATCTAACATATACTGTATTGCTTTTTTGTGCCATTACGGCTAATCAGCACAGTACACTTTACAGAACTTTATGAAAAGAACATATTAAAAAAAACAAAAAAAACCCAAACAATATAGCAAAATACAGCCTTAATCTCAAAACAATTCATAGACCCTATACGATCAATGATGTGAAAATAAAGACGCACATATTTTCATGCTAGAAGGGTCAAGATTAAGTCGGAACACCGAAAATAAAATATAAATGTATCTATATCTATATACAAATGTACAGATGCATGGGATGAGGTCAGCATGTATATGGTCATTTACGATGTTTGTTTAGAAGCTGCACGAGGCGATGTAATATTTCTGAATTTTCGCAATTAATTAACCAAAAGAATTTATCGTCTTTTGTTAGATTTTTAAAGTGCTTGTTTGTTTTTTCAATTATGCGAAAAAGTTCATTTCTATCATCATTGTATGCGTTACTGAATTTTATCTTCAATTGAGCCATTATCACACGAGTCACAAACTCTATCTTCTCTATTTATCCTGTAATATCTATCAGTTTTTATTTTGAGCCTGTGCGCAGATATACGCAACCTCGTAATGACCTTTCTATATTCAATTTTCTTCATAGTTGTTAGATAATTTTCTAATCCAAACCTAGGCTTTACTACTCTGTAGACCTGTGGTCAGTTTACCATCAGAAAGTTTGTCCTTTAAAGCATACCAGTTTTCAAGATAGGCTTCTGTGCAAATCGATTTCACAGATTGTTTTAACTTTGGAAAGTTACATGATGATATATCTAATGTTAGTTTTAATGTATCACATAATTGTTTTATGCTGCTATACCAGCATGGGTTCTTTGATGTTGTATGGAGAGTTTTTGAAGATTCAAGTGCATTGTGCAATAATGAGTCTATAGACGCATGTTCTAATCTAAGCCAATAGAGTAACATTGATTTCACCACATCAAAGTGAAGGGAGGAACCAACCTAGTTCAGACAGAATGGCATAGTTACTACTCTTTTTATGCACGCCCAGAATAAATCTGGCAAATTTGTGCTGAATTCCTCCTGCCTCTAATCTTTCAAAGCATTTGTCTAAAGTGAATCCGTTTTTAAACTTAGGGCTGTAAGGATTAAAAGCTCCCCATATTTCACTTCCATACAACAGAATATATTGTATTATAGGTTGAATATATAATATATAATTATATACATATAACTGCGTAGGTTTTTTTTACACCTATCCACATGCCTGAGTGCGGGATCTAACCTGTAACATCTAGACATCTGAGCTATACCCGCCCATATACCTTCAACCATGAAAAATTGATGGTTTTTGGTAACTACGGCTTACTGATATTCTGGGTAAAGTTTCCATTCGTAAAATCCAATCGATGGCTGAAAAGAATAACTGAAAGATGAAAACATGAAATAGAATGTAACATCATATGATTAAGACTTTATTCAGTAAAAGATGTATAGTGAAATTCTATGAAGTAGAATCCTAGTTGAAGAGATATTCAGTAGTGAACTGATAGAGCTCTAAACCATGAAGTGTTCACTCTGAGTTCTGATTATCAAGTGATTTGAAAAAGCAAAGTCCCTCTTATATACTAGGCTGAGCTGTCAATCAAAAATCATGCTTGAATTTGATTGGTTGAGCGGTAAGCGCCCCTAATGATTGGCTAAGGCGAACTGACCTACATTCGTGCTTGAATTTGATTGGACGAGCGGTAGGCGCCCCTAATGATTGGCTGAGGGGAAATGAGCAGGGGAAAGTATGATTAATGATCTGTTGTAGATGCACTAAGAAAGCTTAGCTGTACTTAAAAGTACACTCGCACTCATGAGTACAGAAATGAGCGGGAAAGCTATGGATTGGCTGAGGAGAAATGAGCGGAAAGGGTATGGATTGGTTACAGAGAAATGAGCGGGAAAGCTATGGATTGGATACGGGGAAATGAGCGAGAGAGGTATGATTAATGACCTAGAATCATGTTTGAATTTGACTGGATGAGCGGTATGTGCCCCTAACGATTGGCTAAGGAGAAAGGTCCCACATTCGTGCTTGAATTTGATTGGACGAGTGGTAGGCACCCCTAACGATTGGCTAGGGAGAAATGAGGAGAAAATTATGATTAATGGTGTAACATGAGTAATATTTTGTAACGGAAAACTATAAAAAGAGGAATTTTTTTTGACAAAACATCTAATTCTATCTCAAAATATCACAAAGTATTTCGAAGATAATTTAACTTAGTAACTTTTCAATGGATACTTCTTATTTTGTTGGTTGGACTTCTATTGATCTTGGGCGTGCAAGATATATTCGTGTAATAAAAGTACATGGCGAAAATGTGGTTGACATTAGACAGTTTAGTGGAATACGAGGTTATCCTACGAAACGTGGATTATATTTAAATGCAGAGTATTTTAAAAAGTTTTCCGATAACATTTTTACATTTGAAGAAATCATTCGGCAAGCACGTAGCAAAGACGGTGTTGACGAGACTCAGTACACCTATGAACTTGAACCTGGCTGTAAAGTTAGCATCTCATCGAAATATCCCTGTGTCAATATAAGACGATTCTTTCAACCGCCTACATCCCACATTGAAAAACCTACTAGACGTGGAATATATTTAACAGATCGCGAGTGGAATATTCTTAAGAATAATATCTGGGTGATAGAGTTAGAACTTGAACAGCATATTTGAAAACAATGGCGCAAAAGTTACTTGACTTACACGAGAACCTTTTATCTATTAGATCACTACCAACCCGTGGAAATGCAGAACCAGGTATAGCCATATATACAAATGAGAATGTAATGGGTAATCGACTTCAACCTAGAATAATGATGGTTTTAAAGCAGTGGAACTCTGTGGTTGACATTCTCCGAGAAGGAAAAATGGTTCAGATTCAGATTCATTTATTTTGATATAAAATGTACAATTTGTATATACACAACAGGTGGTCCACCAAAGGCAGAGCCTATATAGACGGTGGACCCCTACATAGAACAATATTATATATATATATATATATATACATATATATATATATATATATATATATATATATATATATATATATATATATATATATATATATATATATATATATATATATATATATATATATATATATATATATATATAATACATGAAGGACTGACACAATTAGTTCAAGTTTAACCTAGTCCTAAAAGACGAACAAGAGACATGGGACGTGGGACATGGGACAGAAAGACAACATATTTCCAGGTACATAGGTGTGCTTATCTTGCTAATTAAAATGATTATTATTATTATTTATTATTATTATTTGTTTTGGTGACTGGGTGCAAGTATGATAATGCCATCATATGGTGGTGTGGGTTTTTTGTAGGTTTTACGGGAGGTTATTTTTTTTCATTGGGTTTTTTTGGGTTTTTTAAGGGCCTAGTATGTGTTTATAATCATATTTTTGATCTTCTGTTTAAATGACTGTAGAGTAATAATGTCTGTGCGTGTCTTTGTATCTGTGTTATTCCATAATTGTATTGCTTTGTATGAGGGTTTTTGTTGAGCTGCTTTTGTTTGGTGGTGTCTTGTGTGCAGGTTATTTCGTGTTCTTGTGCTGTGAGGGTGTATTTGTGTATTGACCATAAAGATACTGGTTAAAGGAGAGAGTAAGGTGCCATTGTGGAAATCTTTTAAATTGTGTATAATTGGAGCCTTCCAGTGTCCTCCAGTTTTAGAATTTTTTCTACTTTAAAGATATCCTGGCTACCTGCTGTTTGTGCAAATTATTTAATAGATTGATTTGTAGTGATTTTGGGTTTTTTTAGTTTAGCTTCAGATGTGTTAGTCCAGATAGCATTACAGTAGGTGAAGTCAGGAAGTATCATTGTGCAGTGCAGATTAAAAATAATATTCGGTGTTAGAGAGGGTTTTAGTTGGCGTATGATGCCTATGCTCTTTGCTACCTTGGATGTGACGACTTCAATATGCTTCTCCCATGTCAGATTCTTATCCAAATAGACTCCTAAAAACTTGGCATATTGGGCTTCATCTATTACCTGGTTGCCTATGTAAAGTTTTGGGAGAGATGCTTCCTTTAATTTATTAGATTTTGTAAATAATATATAGTTGGGTTTACTTACATTTAAGGACAGTTTGTTAACTTTAAACCAATCTATTAACTTTGCCATTTCATTATTAACATGTTTGTAAAGAATTTCTATGTCCTTATGGCTGCAGAAAGCATTAGTATCATCTGCAAAGAGGATTAAAGAGAGATGGTTACAGACTTTGGGTCATTCATATACAAGAGAAAGGGGCCAAGGACTGAACCTTGCGGTACACCACAGATTGCCTCTTTATATTCTGAAATGACTCCATTGAATTGCACACATTGTTTTCTGTTTGACAGGTAGCTCTGTATCCAATTCAATGCAGTGCCCCGTATTCCATAGTATGCAAGCTTTTGTAATAGAATCGAATGGTCAATTGTATCGAAGGCTTTGGAAAGGTCCAGGAATACACCCAAAGTATGTTCATTATTCTCTAGGGAAATAGATAGTTTTTCAATCATATCCACAATGGCAAGCATAGTAGAGTGTTTTTCTCTGAAACCATACTGAGATGGATATAAGATGGAGTTTTTGCTTAGGTAATTGGTAATTCTACTAAAATACAGCTTTTCCAGGAGTTTAGAGAAGAGTGGAAGTACCGAGACTGGCCTATAGTTAGTAAAGTCAGATGCATCTTTGGCTTTGTATAGCGGTGCAACACGTGCAACCTTTAGTCTTGTTGGAAATATACCCTGTGTCAGTGATAGATTACAAATATGATCCAGTGGAGTTAGTATTTCTGCAACACAGTGTTTGAATATTTTCCATTTAAAATTATCAATGCCAGCACTTTTAGTTGTGTTAATTTGCATTAGTATTTTGTAAATTTCTTCGCTATCAGTAGGATTTAAGAAAATGGAGTGTTGATAGCTACCTGTCAGATAGTCCTGTACATGTATGTTCGAGCTAGGTTGAATTTTTTTTAATAAGCTGGGTATATTAGTTATACCAATGTTAGTAAAGTACTCATTAAATTTGTCTGCTATTTCTTTTTTGTCATTTATGACTGTATTATTGTAAATAAACCGCGATCTTTCGGAATTAGTTTTTTTCTTGTTCAGTAATGATTTAATCAGTTTCCAGGTTTCTTTTATATTCTTTTTTTGATCACCAAATTTATTATGAAAATAATTTATTTTTGCTGTTCTGATTATTTGATTTCTATATTTTTTGAATTGTGAATCATTATATTTTGTCGGATATTTGATGAAATTCATACCTAACTTACCATATAGCTTGGTTAATTGTCTTTTCATCGAGAATGATTTTCATTTATCTTTAACTGCGACTGAAATTAAAATCACAATAACGCTTTTCACGCTTGTGAAAAAACTAAATAAGACCTTTGAGCACACATTTTCACGCAAGTTATTGAATTTTAGGAATTAGAATGCCAGTGGATCTTAATAAGACTGGTTTGTGTGATGAGGGTGGTGAGCAAATACAGGGGGAGATAACGATTCATGATACAATACTTCCTATGGATTGTGGTAGTGTAAGTAATACATCTGACGAAATTGATTCGCTGTTTGCCGAGAATGGTAGCATACAACAGGCTGATTCCGTTATACCAGACTGTAATTCGGTGAATAGTGTGGGAGATGAACAACCCAACCCATTAAATACGGATTTAGATACCATGTGCCCTTTATGTAAGGGGAGGGGTCTTTTCGAAAACGGTGAGGGTAATGTGTTCTGGCATTATTGCCCTGACAAAGAGGAGAAGGAGATTATTGTACGATCCTTTGCAAGTATCCTCTCTGATGAGATTTCAGTTCAGATTCGTAAGAACTGTTATGGCTGTACATATAACAGACCTAGTCAACGCGAACACACATGTTATGGGATAACCTATAACTTCAGACCAATCGATTTCATTCAGGAGTATAGTGATTTAGCAATAGAAAATTTATCAGCTGATGTATTTTCATCTCATTTTATTTTAAATCCAGACTTGTTTAGACAGAAAGATGAACTCTTTAGACGTTGTAAGACTGATTGGTTGAACGAAGTTATCGAAAAGACATATAAAATCCATAGGAGTACCGTATAATTTCACCATCTTGATTATTATATTAATTATTATATTAATTATTACACTGATTATTATTTTCATTTCGTATTGCTAATTGGCTCCTTTTTTGTTATATTACTGATTATATATTACTGATTTTGAATATTACTGATTATATATTACTGATTTTGAATATTAAAATAAGTATATATCCAACAATTGTCTTTATGATTATTTATTATTTGAAAGAGTTTCAAGGAAGAAGAAGAGAGGTAGTGGAGAGAGAAAGAATAATGCTCCAATTTACTCATCCTGCAAATATGATACTTGCTGGTCCAACTCAGTCAGGGAAGACAGAGCTGGTTAAACAACTGATCAATAAAGAACATCTCCTATTCTATCCCTGTCCTACCCGGAGGTTTTAACTTCGACCTTGATCGAGTAACTCCTACACTTATTGTTATTGATGATTTAATGGAAAGTGTTGATGAATGAGTTCACAAAACCTTTTACTAAGTGTTCCCACCATGAAAACTGTCGTGTTATTCATATCGTCCAAAATCTATTCCATAAAGGTCGAGAACATAGGGATATCTCGATTAACTTTCACTATCTCATACTCTTTAAGAACCCACGTGACAGATGTTTCCAGGAAATGGTAATTTTTTTACAAGAAGTTTATAAGGACGCAACTGAACAGCCATTCTCATTTCTACTTATAGACTTGAAACAGAACACCCAAGATACTCTCGGATTAAGAAGCAAGATTCTACCACACGAGACTTCTATTATTTATAGACAGAAGAAGAAGAAGAAGAATTGGTAGAAAGACTATGATGAAATACAAGGCGATTTTACACAAAATGGCGAAGTCATCTCCATCTGTTAGGAGAATAATGATAAGAAACGCTGATAAAGTGTTAATTAAAGCCATTTGTGAGTGTTGACTGAACGTGCTACATGGTACCAATAAACTCTCCAGCAGAAACGATAAAAAATTAGCAAAATACAAGTTGAAGTTAATTGGAAAAATCTTTGGACTGGGTTAAAAACATGGAGTAAGTACAGAAGATGGCAGTTGTTCCTTATGAACTACTTGACAGTCTACATACAGAGTCGAAAATAAACCTAATGAATACCAATCCATATATACGTAAAGCTGTAGGTTTAGATGATGAAATTAGAAGAATCTTAGCTAGAAATGATATTCAAGCATTATCGAAAGCCGATCTTCACTCAGAAGCACTTCAGAGATTTAGAATGTTCTATGAACAGTCAGGGGTTGCTATGGGAAATCAGCCAGTATCGGTTGATTATTCCACTCCAAATTACAACAGATTATCAGGTGGAGATACTGGTGACAGTGTAAAAACAGGAATCTCAGATGAGTTATTCTAGAGTCTTCACGTCTATTATCTAAAAGATCATGTGATAAAGGGGAGCGATTACTTAAATTCCTGGAGAAAACTGGTGGGATTCAAGTTGATAAGAATAACCAAGTCTCAATTAATGGGGAATTTTCCCCGGGTAGCAACTTAGTCGATCTCATAGCACGCGTGTCAAACTCAGGCTATCAACTGGGTAAACATTCATCAAGAAGTTCTGATGATCGAGTGAATATGGTATTTAATGATTTTTTACGATCTGTAAATGTACCACATCAGGTGATTGGGAATGTAGAAATTTGGAATGATATTCTAGACCAGAACATTGGACATAGAAGTCGAGCTTGAGAAAAACCTTCTCATAGATAGCCAGCAAGTCCCTCACCCGAACCACATACAAGACAAGTGAAATCAAAGCAATCCCATAGAAAGCTTCAATCTAGACCTCGAAAACCTCTATCATGGTTAAGTCTCTAACAAGGTCTACAATGCTGGATAGAAATATATCGAAAAAGCTTTCTAAGAGATATTATAACACAAAACGTCCAGCTAGTTTTAGTGGTGTTGAAAAGATATTCCAGTCTTTTAAAGGGACGATTTCACGTGACCGAATTCAAGAATGGTTATCTAGTCAGAGAGCATACACTCTACACAAACCAAAGAGAGTGAGATTTGAATGTAACAGAATTAAAGTGTCTGTCATTGATCAGCTCTGGCAAATGGATCTCAGTAACATGGTTTCACTCAGTAAAGAAAATAACAATACGAGATACTTGCTTTTTGTCATTGATGTTTTTTCAAAATTTCTATGGGTTATACCTTTAACTTCGAAAACAGGGAATTCTATTATGAATGGAGTTATCATAACAGAGTTCTCTCCCATGTTTGTAATCCCCATACTTGGCTAATATAATGTGCTAGGTTACAGCACTTCGAGTGAGAGCGTTAACTAGCCTATTTCTGCTATACAGCTTCTCTTGTCTATTAACCACTCAAGTGTTGAGTTTTTACAGATGACATATTTCAATGGTTATATCTCTAGGCGTGCTGGATATTTTGAAAATAATTTGACTGAGAGTTGTCGGCGGCTAAGCCCGCAGCAACTTTCAATCGAATTGTTTTCAAAATATTCAGCGGATCCAGAGTTATTACCCATTGAAATAATTGTCTGTTTGTTTGTAGCAATGAGACAGTTAAAAAATGGTCCAGTTGACTGGGATGTGGTGGGAGTAATAGATGATAGAGCAGAAAGCCAGAGTAACTGATATAACTCTATTACTTCTGGCTGTCTATAATACTACAATTACCAGATCCGTTACGATAACGAAAAGTTTATTAAAGCCAATATGCTGAAAATCATTATTATCACACTAGAACATTCTCTCTCCTAATAGAGATTTTCAGCTAAACTTTAATAAACTTTAAATTATCAAAGACTCTTTAGCTGAAAAGGGTGTTGACCTTAAACGGGGAGTGAAATACATATGTTACCACTTGAAGCAAGGGGTTGGTGAGAAAAAAAACCCGAACAAGAACTGTACATTTTCATATTAATATTCTTACTCTGTAAGCAAAGTGAAATTCGCTTTATTAATTCGGTACAGTATATACAGTTTCAAACATTGTGGACGATTACATTGAATTACATCAAAGTTAAGAAAAGTAAGTTAGGATATCGTAATGAGAGCGTGATGTTTTTTAAAATCTAACATCGCAAGAAGTGAAACAGTAGTACGCTCAAGTGAAAACCCTCACGAATTAACCCTTTTCATGTTGTACACAGGGGGGGGGGGGGGGGAGTTTTTTCTAGACAAGTCTTAAAAGTGTCCAGAATACTCTGACTATTAGATAATTTTGAAAACATTTTGACCGAAACTTGTTATGATCTAATTTAACATAAAGCCGGAGTTAAAATGTTTTCAAAAGACTCTTCAAGTCATAGATATTTATTGTAAACACTTCTCAGTAGAGGAATAGTTGTTATTCCCTTCATTTTGATTACGACCTTCTCTTCAACGGCATTGGATAATTTCAGTGAATATTATTTTGATCCACTACATACATATTCTGTAATTTTATAATCTCTCTGAACCTCATTTGTAAATTTACCTAGTAGGAATTATATCTGGGAGAGTTGAATCTTGATAATATAGGATCGAATCCATGTCATAATACAAGGTCTGTTTCCCTGTTTTTTTAAAGGTTTTCGCAAAGTAGTAATCGCGCATAACTAGCCACAAAACTAGCCAGAACGACATTAGATTTATTCCCACATGTTTAATAGTCTTCTGACCAGTCAGTTTGTACTGGTAATAAATTCCCGCTACACAATGTAACATTCTTTATCTTTTGCGTACGGTCAAACAATAATCTATTTAGAACACTAGCATTTGTAATGTACTTGCATTTACCGAAATATCTGAGTGCAAAATAACCCCAAAATGCGTTCAAAATAAGTTTTCCCAGGGCTCTGAGTGAAGGATTAGACTTAACTTCCATCTTTTCGAGTAATATGCCCTCAGCGTTAAAGTATTTCTCAATATACCGGTCTTTATCAGACTCAGTAATGACGTCATCTGGGAAACCACTAGCCGATTATTTTATTTTCAAAAATTTCAAAATGTATTCGGAAAAAAGACTGTCTGACTTTTCAGAATAATGTCATATCTCATGAAAAATAATAATTTTATACCCTAGCTGGACTGCTTTTTGTACCTCAACACTAGGCCAAGTACCAATCAAACTACGTTCTGAGTCAGAATGACAACATGGAGTTTGTTGCTGTTTTTCAACACATATTCTACGCAGTGTAAATACCAGCTTACCATTACATTTCATTGGTAGACATGGAAGGAAAACGTTTCTAGGTGGTAGAATTTCACATTTAATTGGACCAAAGGATTCATTTATTTGATCCGTTGATTTAAAATCCTCTGTTATAATCTCTGGTATCCCTATCGGATAAGTAGAAGTATTACAGACATATAGATAAAGGCTACAAATATCTACATAGGCTATTTTCTCATTAGCGGAAATTTTATGATATAATTTCGTAGCACCCGTTCGACCACCAAACAAAACGTCACATGGTCTTATAGGCGCGAAAAGGTTTACGCTCTCAGTGAATTCTTTAATATACGGATCCGATTATAAAAGTGTATCATACGCGCAACCCCATGTATAGTATAACCCATTTTTCTAATTCGCGGCTTCTCGATAGCGTCTTGTAATATGCTTCCTCATAAGTTAAATTTTCACTGAAATGTGTTGTTAATAATTAAGTGTCGCCTTATAGGGAAACACTTAACACATCCATGTATCTCACAAGCATGAAATTCAAATATTTCTGATGTCTTGTGACAGAAGCCATTTTCCATGAACTCTGACCTCCCCACCATTCTGACCATGTTTAATGATAATCCCACGACGATGTGCTTCATATTCAAGCCATCTACAGTCCAGTATTGAAAATTTTCAAGCAGGTGTGAAACCTATTTGTCAAACAGCGATTTTGAAATCATTCAGAAATAACTCTGTAAACCTTATTACACAGTGAAGCCAAGGAAATAGAATTCACGAAGGGTGGAATTCCTGTTTCTATAATTAAAATTGAGTTAAATTTAGCGCATCCTTTCCGCAATAAATCCACATCCGCTGCACAATATTCATATAATGATTTTTGAAAATCAAATTCGTTATTTTTAACACTTTCATACCATTTTTCAAAAGCCACTTTAACATCCATAGTCATATTTTCAATACCATATTTCTCAGCCAGTAACATCGGACATTTATATAATTGAAATTCAGGTGTTTTTGCGAGATAAGGGAAGTAATCCTTTAATGTTGAAATATCAAACATTTTCGAAAAATTTCGTAAGGCCGTTGGTATGACTGATATTGAATCTTTAAACTGAATACCCTTAACCGAAAAGAATTACTTTACGACTATTCATGATTATAGATTCTGAATTTTTATACAATCACTGTAAAATAAAATTCATGTAAAATGCTTTACCGTTGTGAGCAATACAATTATCATCAATATGTTTGAAAATTCGAGATTGTTTTTTCGCATCTCTCGAATTGTTCACTAATTTCTAAAAGCCAACTGTGCATAAAACTATCCAATGCCGAATAGCCGCAAAAAACGAATTCACGCGTTTCAGGACCAAAAGTTAAACATGTTGAAGCAATTTCTTCACTCAAACAATTTGAACATACTTTATGTGCTACGATGAAATTAACCTCATGAATACCAGAACTCCCATCCGTTTCGACATCCCAAAATATATATCTCTGAACTAAGTTATCAGACACTTTCACAGAATCACCTAACCGACCTTTCAAACTCTCAAGTTGATTTGTGAAATTTTGCATAAAACATATATGAGATTTTTCCACAAAATCATGGCAATGAACACATTTAATTAACCCGCATTTATGCTCTTTCAAACTCGAACTTGGTAAAATTTTATAGCATTTCTGACTTGTCTTTCTACGATCACAGACCTCTGTTAAATGTCTGTTATAACAGGCAGAATTCGTAAACCAGCAAAAACATTTCTCGCAGAAAAGGTATTCCTCAAATTTACAATAATTACTACCGCCGCAAGAATGGCAAATGTATTTACAATTTTGCCCCCAGCGTCTAGAAAACATTTTATCGCAAGCAAAACAGTAATTACGTGACTCTAATAAAGCTGTTAGATTCCTAATATAAGCGAAGTGATTATTAAAAAAATATATGTTCAACCTTCTTGCTGAATCGCATCCACCTCTAAATATACACTCATAATTATCGGCTTCAATTAAAACTGAAATACCAATGTTATCGGGTAATATATTCTGAAATTGACCGACCTCTTGCAGACCACATGGACCTATTTTCACATTAGCTTTATGATGTAAATCAGTAGCTTTTTCCAGCTGGTGGTAATTATCTACCAGTCTGTTTAACCCTTTTTTAGGTTGTCTAGTTATCTTTTTAAGTTCACATGTAGGTAATTCCGGATCGAGATAAGCTAATCCTATTACTATTGACCTAGCCAAACAGGTATGATCATAATTTGCGACGGACCTTTCTTTATTCTGACTTTTTCTTCCAAGTCTGACAAATAGTACCGTTTTAAATCACCAAACCCGGCGGATATGTCATTAACTTTACTGAATTAAAAAAAACCTGGTACATTCAAAGCCATTGTGAGTCTAACATAATCATGGGGTTGGGCTTTGACTGAAATTTAAAAAATGTCTAAAATTTGATTGAAAATCGATTCCAAATACGCGTCAATATCAATTAAATCATGCACTCCGAGGTTCTGAGAGATTCTAACTTCACATTCAGATTCCGTAGTTTTAAATTTATGTGAGTAGAGTGATCTATGTAAATTTATTTTGAAATCGCTATCATCTAATTTGGGCAAGATATTGTTATCATCATTATCATTAACATTATCATTAACATTATCACTAGCATTATCATTAGCATTATCATTATTATTAACTTGAACCCCACCCCCTGATTGATCACTATTTTCTTCTGATCGGACATTAACTTCTAAATAAATGTTCTCATCATTATTTTTCGTCTTCATAACAATCCTATTAGTGGGTGAATTGGAAATGAGTAACTCATCCGGTAACAGACGCTCTAAAGCCATGTAATCTGCCTCTGAAAAAGGCTTTTGACTCCCTACTGAATCTGCTGAACCATCATATCCATTGAATTACACTGGGGAGATAACGAATCACCATATTCCGTAAATTGATAAATATTTCCACTACCCGACCCATCTAAATGGTAATCCATGGGAGGGTAAGTTGAGGGAGAGACACACTGAGGAAGTAGATTGCATAGATCGATTGAATGTAGATTCCATTCCGTTATTATCCTCCGATCCTGATCTGAATGAGAGGGGTCGCGAGAGTGATGGAAATTCATCTGCTGAGGAAGGTAGCGAAAGTGGGGGTAATTCATCAGTTGAGAGAGGTAGCGAGGGTGACGGTAATCCATTTCCGGAGTGTGATTGCCTCCTATTGAGAAATCCTAGCAGAATATAAGAGTGGTACATTTAAAAAAAAATTATATTAAACATAACAGCCATTTCAATAGTGAATTTAGAAAATTCATTATTGTATTAACTCAATAAATTATTACAATGATAAATTTTGAAAATTCAATGTTGAATTACCTGATCCAGTTATCGAATTAGCGAATTTTGAACATTCAATGATAAATTACTAAATTTACACAATACAATAGATTTATAATTTAATTAATTAATTAATTGTAATAAACAGCATATTATTTCTATTTACTCACTTACTACAGAAGGATTTTTGAGTGCCATAAGTCCAGTAAGAATTTTCTGAAACAATGCCTGATCAAAGTTTTCATCATTCTTGACATCATCTTTCTTTTCGTTGCCGCCAGATTCCAGTCTTACAAAGCCCCGCGTTGAGATATTTGTCAATTTCTCATTCAAATTAAAAGAACTCACTGTGTTATTCTCAGTGCGGGTTATCACCGACGATATCACCTCAAAAGTTTCGCAATGTTCATGTTCTCTTTCTCTCTTCTTATTACTACATTCCCCCGCTTCATCAACACTCCCTATACACCCTTTCAGCGTTGAGGAAGTAGCGTACACCACCTCGGTCTCATCGTCCGAGATTTCAATCGGAAAATCGTATCTAATACCAGCCATAGCGCTATTTCTCAGAGTGGAATCCATTTTTAAATAGTTTTACTTTAAGAGTGATCACCCTACTAGAAATTAGGTTCCTTTTTATACCATCTTTTATGCAATCCAAAAAGGCGCAAATATTTCCCCACCCTGTTATGGAAAAAGCGTCCACCCATCAGAAGAAAACATTCTCCAATTTCGGCGGGAAATTCGGGCGGGCAAAATTTTTGGCGCAATAACTGTCAAATGAGAAGTGATAATTTATCCTCTTTCAAGTGCAAATGTGCTCCTGATAGTATGACGACACTTTGGTTGAATGTATCATATTTACAAAAACAACTAATAATACCGTGATTATGAAACTTTTGTTAATTAGACATCTCCTGCCGCTCTCTCTTTTCATCCCCCTTCTCCTTCCTCTCTTTCTTCCCATCCTCGGCTTTGGCATTCATCTCTATAGACTTCATCTTTTCGTCATATAGAAATATAAAAATGGGGGGGGGGGGGGGGTCAATACGTAGTCTTTTATTTACAATACGACAAAATTCGAGACAGAATAGTATATTTCCGAATGTGATGCCGTCTTCTGTGAAGCAATTTAGAAATATACCCTTGCAGATTAAAAAAAGATCAAATTCATTCTGGATTCTTGGCATATGATTGACAATTCTCACTAAATCAGTGTTCATTTCCTTCATAACAAACATTTTGAAGAGAATTGCTGGATATGTCTACTGTCATCGGCGACAAAATGGGATCATACTTGTGTTATCATCTGTACAGAGGTGTAATTCAATGGGGTAAGTGGAATTTCATTATTATTAATTAACCCTCCAAGTCCGTATAGATGATAATTTCCACAAAATATTATGTAAAGAATGAAACTTGTATAATCTTTTGAAAATAATTTGACTGAGAGTTAATATGGAAGAAGGTAACGAGGATTCTCAGTTAAGCTCCTCTCAGATATGTGGTAATAGGAACATCCCTCTAACATAGAGAAAGTAATATTTCATTTCAGACTAATTTGTATTTCATTTCAGCCTAATTTGTTTATCGCTTAAATGTGCGCGCGCCAACTCCTTTAGTGCTTGAATGTACACACGCACCAAATCCAAAGCACGCGCCAAAACTGTAGATCTAATTATAATGAACGACAAGTTTACCGCTCGACCAATCAAATTCAAGCATGATTTTTGATTGACAGCTCTCAGGCAGGGATGGAGTGGAAAAAGTTATCGTATTTTACATCAGAGCAGAGCGATGCTGGCTAATACATATGCTGTGCGGTTAATAGTATTCTATCTGTAACAGTTTGAGTTGAAAAGGTTTGGATGAATGTAGCTATATATATTAGATAGCATTTCTCTCCCAGTATACAGCATTATATCACGAAGGCTGACTCTCATGAGTGCGAACCGTCGGCTAATAATTTCAATGAGTAAACACTTGTAACCTAGCCAAATTGAAAACAATTTGACTGAAAGTCAATGATAGCTTAACTAGGAATAATTTTCAGTCAAATCGCTTTCAAAATATTCAAACAGTTCAGCGATATAACCCATGGAATATAATAACCGCAAGAACTTAACATCCAGAGAGTTGATACATGATGATCAGACAGTAAGCATGAACATCTAACGCACTCTCAGTGAGCACTTATACGCAACATGTTCTCTGAGAGTGGATGATACGCAACATGTTCTCTGTGAGCAGATGATGTGGAACGTGCTCTCTATGTGCTCGTGATACTGAACGCGCTCTTTACGAGTGCATGATACGTAGCGCACTCTCTGTGAGCAAGTGATATGGAACGCGCTCTCTGTGAGCAAAGTCCAATCAAATTCAAACATGATTCTAGGTCATTAATCATACCTCTCCCGCTGATTTCCCCATACCCAGTCCATAGCTTTCCCGCTCATTTCTCCTTAACCGATCCATACCCTTCCCGCTCATTTCTCCTTAACCAATCCATAGCTTTCCCACTCATTTCTGTGCTCATGAGTGCGAGTGTACTTTTAAGTACAGCTAAGGTTTCTTAGTGCATCTACAACAGATCATTAATCATACTTTTCCCTGCTCATTTCCCCTCAGCCAATCAAATTCAAGCACGAATGTAGGTCATTCCGCCGTAGCCAATCATTAGGGGCGCTTACCGCTCGACCAATCAAATTCAAGCATGATTTTTGATTGACAGCTCAGCCTAGTATATAAGAGGGACTTTGCTTTTTCAAATCACTTGATCATCAGAGCTCAGAGTGAACACTTCGTGGTTTATAGCTATACTAGTTCACTACTGAATATCTCTTCAACTAGGATTCTACTTCACAGAATTTCACTATACATCTTTTACTGAATAAAGTCTTAATCATATCATGTTACATTCTATTTCATGTTTTCATCTTTCAGCTATTCTTTTCAGCCCTCGATTGGATTTTATGAATGGAAACTTTACCCAGTATGTCAGTAAGCCGTAGTTACTAAAGACCATCAATTTTTTATGGTGGAAGGTATATGGGCGGGAGGGGTGGGGATAGATACATCGGGGCTGCCCCTACCCCAAAATACTAACCAGCACCGAGCAGTAGGCGCCCATCTTTGATTGGAGGAGAGCTTTGTGACGTCACTTCATTGGCATATTTAAAAGAGATTCCGCCCATGGCCATATATGGAAGTGGGCGTGGGAAAGCTGTGTGACGTCACAAAGCTCTCCTCCAATCAAAATGGGCGCCTGCCGCTCGGCATAACTACTCAAGTCACCCCAACATTTGTGATAAATATATTAGGCCCCTTACTTTGTCCATTCCATCCAGCACCACCAACCCCCTCCAAATAGCAACAATCATGGGAAAATGTGAGAAATGGCTGCCAGTCTTCTGCGTCCCAAGCTGACCAATACAATTTTCAAGCCTTCACTTGAGACCCCATGTCTAGGGGATGGGATGGGGGGGGGGGGGTGGAACCATTGACAGTGTGACCTCACTGTCATTAAACTACCTCGGGGTAACCATGTGTCCAAATTTAGTTTCAATAAGGTAATCATGTGTCCAAATTTAGTTTCAGTATGATTAACGATTCCTGATATAAGAAATATATGCAGTGCTTAAACCATTACCAAGAACTTAACCACGGCTGGAGGCCGACAGACAAACATACAGATTAACCAAAGCAATCACGGTATTGGTAAATATTCAAATTTTCCCCAATAACTATTGAACATTTTGTTTTCAATCAGTTTAGTTTCTAAATATTTGACATAATAAAGCGGTAAAAATGGTACTTAATCTTGGTATGCATGGCTGAAATGGGTAAATATCTTAGGAACAAACAAATGGATCAGAAATATTTATAGATTTATTAAAAATAATAACCTGATAAACAAGAGGAATCAGAGCTTGTAGACTCTCACCTCCCTTTTCCAGATTTATTTTTTTATCTTTTCGGACCATGTCAAATGTTGTGGAATCCTAAGTGTTAAACATTGAGCCAAATCAGACCAGCGGTTTCCGAGATATCCATAGATCAGGAATTTGATCCGATCTGGACCCAGGTTTTTTTATGTGGCTCACATGCCTGGAAATCCTCTTGTACATGTAGTAGTTTTCCAGATACAGCTCCGGACACACGCACAGACTCGATCGCAATACCCTCTTCCCCTTATGTGGTGAGGGTAATTAGACGCATGTTTACAAGAATACACAATAGCTTCACTGTGAAATCGAGATACCGAGATACTACAGGCAATAATAACAAATATTGTGTTAACCATTTAATGGTCATGTCAGACAAAATAAAAGCTGCAGTGGTCTGAAGGAATGTCCATTTGAAGTTTTACCACCGGAATGATTGGCTCGATAGTAAACAAGCCAGTCATTCTAGCGTGTCTAGTGGTAATTAAAAAATGGCTTTCTTTTGGCATATGAATTAATGGACATTCACTAAGGAAAAATTGTAAGTAAAATGTTCTTAACAAATTTTGAACATCAAAGGTTCAAATGCTGTTGTCTATGGCGGCTTCAAGTCATATTGATTTCAAAATATTCATCAGCCTACCAGTGTGCTTGCTTTGAAATTGAATTATGAAGCATATCTGCAATGCGTAAATTAAAACATTTCTGGTGATAAAGTGATATTGGACAACGACAGTTTCTTTGTATATTATCATTGTTTTTAAAATGATATATTTACAATCATTGTCACTATATTGATATATAATCATGTCGATATACCATTACAACAACCACAATACAATTTCGATTTATTTACAAACCCAGGTCACATTGTCACATATGGGAAACTCAAATGAACAATATTTACAAATAACTATGTACATATTATCATTACAAGCATCATCACCATCATTATTATTTAATATTATTATTTCGATTATTATCATGACATCATCATATCATTGACATCATTATACCATTATAACAATATATGGGATTCACCGTTCTTTGGGACTGAACTATAAATTCCCTGACATTGCACTGATATTTATAAGTTTTCAAGGCACATAGGTATGACATTTACACGGTTACTTATCCTGTGTTCTACCATTTAACCCTGAAATCTTTTCAAGAAAAATAAAATTTTCTTATAGAAAATCTCCATTTGCAGACCAAGAGATTATTTTTGAAAATGCATCAATGGAATGACTGGCTTGGCTATCGAGCCAATCATTCCAGTGGTAAATTTTCAAAAATAATATTCTCTGGTCTGCAAATGGACATTTCTTAAGACCACAGCTGAAGCCGTTTTTGGCTGGTATGAGTGTTAAAGGGTTAATAATGGTCAAGATTAGCCAAGAAAAGCAAATTTTGCTGAATGATGCAAGTCTTGTCCATTTGCACGACAAGACTATTTTTGAAAATTTAGCACTTGAAATACTGGTTCTGCTACCGAGATAGTCTTTCAAAGTGCAAAATTGTCAAAAATAGTCCATTGAATCATATTCCATCTGCAGGAGACTTTTTTGAAAATGTATCACTGGAATGACTGAGTTTGTTACCGATTCAGTCATTCGAGTGGTAAATTTTCAAAAATGGTCTTCTCTTGACATATAAATGGAAACTGACCAAGAGTTAGACAACTACAGTCTGGTTGGTTGTGGTTATAATAATAGTCACAGCGTTCATACACCTTTGAAATCTAAACATGCTAGATGCATTCAGATGGTAGATCTATCCCCTGCATTTGTTTTTTTGTCATGACAATTTTTATAGCATAATTCTTGACACGAGTGGTATTCTGATTTTTCATGACTTTCCCATGACTTATATGAAAAAGCACAGTTTTTACGAGTTTTTCTTTTCAAATTCTCTGACTGTCCAGGCTTTTCATGATCCTTATATGGACCCTGTGGTTATAAGATCAATAGATACATCCAGCTTTTCACTTGCTTCATCTTCGGTGCTTGCTGTACTGGAAACAGGCAATGGTTCTCTGTCAGCAACTTCCTCGCATGTGACACCTGAAATATAGCACACACCACATTCATGTGTAAAAACACTAAATCTAAATATAAAACTGCTTTAAAAACCAGAATGATGTTCATATGTGCCTTCTGCAGAAGTTCCATACTCTCCGTACCTAATTTACCTATTTCCAGACAGATTTTATCACCGTCCATTTAAAAAATGGTAAGATTCTGCAGAAAAATGTTAAAATTAGAAGCCAAGATTGTCTATATTTTCAAATTACATAATCACCACAATGTCGCAAGGCTGTCATTCACATTTTACATCACAACTATAGTAATATGCTGGGGTGGAGCATTACAATTATTAAGAGAGAGGGAGGGGGAGGGAGGGAGAGGAGGAGGGGGAGAGAGAGAATGTTGTAAGTACGGTTTGAAGAATCTATTGATAACTACTGCTGTTGGCCATTTGCTCATCATAATTGTAAGGCCTGAATAATGATAGACTGCAAGTGAAATCATGCAATATCTGTCATACGAAAACTGGTGTGTGTATGTTTACTTAACTACAATTGATCCCTATCATAAAAGAGAATGCGTACATACTGGTGAAATGCTAATTCCAGTTCCATTTTCACACCAGTTCATACGAATTCTACGCAGTGAATGAAATACTCATGTTATTTTTGCGTTTAAGATAATACTGAGCATATATCCTTTTGCCATCTTAACGGTGGCTGAGCGAATGCTACCTGCTAGAGAAAATTGCAGCGCCACCTATGTCTCTAGCTAGTATAGTATTGATGGGTTTACATGTTTTAGAAAAGACAGGGCAAATCGTCAAGGTGGTGGAATAATGCTTTATGTAAAGGACAAATACAGACCGTTATTACGGCTGGATTCTGAATTAAATTTCAATGAGATAGAATGCATATGGTGTGATTTGATGCCTGGGCCTAAAGAAAAAATACTACTTTGTGTATGCTACAGAAGTCCAGATGCTACCGAAGACTACAACAACAAGCTAAATAAAATTATAGAGGAGAGGCCTGGCTTTGATCATGGGTGACTTCAATTACCGCAATATTGATTGGGAAAACTACAATTCGAGTTCTTCCACGGGTGCCAAATTTTTAGAGACTGTGAACTCTAACTATCTACACCAACACATGCGCTCCTCTACATGAGAATCCGCAATTCTAGACTTAGTGCTAACAACAGCAGAAAACATGGTTGAAAACTTAGAAGTGCGTGAGCACTTTGGAGGGAGTGACCATAACATTAGTGTGGGACTTGATGACAAGGACTACAGTTGAGGAAAAAAATCAAACCTATTATAGATTATACCAAAGGGGACTACCAAACACTGAAAAACATCTCATGGGATGATTTATTCCAGAATAAAGATTCCGAGGAATGTTGGGAAAATTTTAAAAATAATTACCATAGACTAGTTACTAAACATATACCTACAAAAACTCCGAAAAAATCAAACAAACCTCAATGGATGGATCGCCAATGCACTGAAAAAGGTACTGAAAAAGTTACGTACAAAATACAAAAAGTGGAAACAATTTTCAAACAACAGGGGGCCAATAACTTATCAGATGTACAGAAAGGCCCTCGGCGAGGCAACAACAGCATGTCAAAATGCAAAAAGAAAATTTGAAAGGAAACTATCGGACAAAATTAAACAAGACAGCAAGAGTTTTTATGCTTATGAAAGGAAATAACAAAAAACAAAACATAGGGTAGGGCCACTAAAAGATAATGAGGGAAACATCCTTCTAGATACATTGGAGAATGCTGAGTTATTAAATGAATACTTTTCATCAGTATTTACGACTGAAGACTTAAGCAGCATCCCAACTCCAAAGCAAACCAATATACAAACCAGACTGTGTAACATAGAAATATCAGCCATCATTATCGAGGAAGCCCTTGCTAACCTAAAGCCAGATAAGGGAGCGGGACAAGACAATATACACCCTAGGGTACTGAAAGAAGCCTAAAAAAGAAATTGCTGACCCTATATCCACGATTATGATAAAATCGATTAGATCTGGAAAAGTGCCTGTGGATTGGAGACTAGCCAACATCACGCCAATCTTTAGAAAAGGGGGAAAGGACCAGCCAAGTAACTACAGGCCGATCAGTCTCACCTCATGTATAGGGAAAATCTTAGAAACATTACTCAGAAATCAAATCGTTGCCCACCTAGAGAACAACTACTTAATAAACCAATCACAACATGGGTTTAGGAAAGGCCTATCTACACTAACAAACCTACTCTGCTTTTTTGATGAAGTTACTACCAAATTAGACAATGGACACCCAGTTGACATAATATACTTGGACTTTGCAAAGGCGTTTGACAAAGTCTCGCATCAGAGGCTGTACAAGAAAATTAAATCTCATGGGATAGACGGGGAGATACTCCAATGGATTACAAATTGGTTATCAGATAGGAAACAATGTGTCGTAATAAACGGACAGAAATCTAATTGGACAAGCGTAAAGAGTGGAGTGCCCTAGGGATCGGGGTTTTGGCCAATTTTATTTCTGATCTATATAAACGACATAGACGAAAACGTTACAAGCCAAATTGGCAAATTTGCTGATGATACCAAATTAGGTAAAGAAATTCCGAGCAAAGAGAGTACACTTAAACTCCAAGCAGATCTCCACAGAATTTTTAGCTGGACTCAAGAATGGCAGATCCTTTTAATTTAGATAGATGTAGTGTTTTACATTTAAGACACAATAACGTGTGCCATAGCTATAAAATGGGAAGCAACACGCGAGCAAAAAGCATTGAAGAAAAAGATTTGGGAATAGCGATTCAGCAATTAGTGAAAGTGTCAAGACAATTTGAAGTAGCATCAAGAAAAGCAAGTCCCTCGTAAGACCGCACTTAGACTACTGTATCCCCTTCTGGTGCCCACACCTACATCAAGACATAGACTTTGGAGCGGGTACAACACAGGATGACACGCATCATCCCGTGTTTAGCAAGTATACCTTATGAAACACGACTCCAGAAACTAAATCTTACAACATTGAAAGCCAGGAGAATCCGATAGAGGTCTACCAAATTTGTTCTAACCAGAACCATATTAAGCCAAATGACTTCTGCACAATGGTATACACACACACACACACACGCACACGCACACGCACACGCACACGCACACGCACACGCACACGCACACGCACACGCACACGCACGCGCACGCGCACGCGCACGCGCACGCGCACGCACACGCAAATGCACGCGCACGCGCACGCACATGCACACACACACACACACACACACACACACACACACACACACACACACACACACACACACACACACACACACACACACACACACGGGGACATGCACTTAAACTTTACAAACAACCCTGTCGACTTGATTTACGCAAGTATTTCTTCACAAATAGAGTTGTTAATGTATGGAATTCTCTACCAACAGAAGCAATTAACGCTCCAACATTAAACACATTAAAAAACAACCTGGACTCATTCTTCCAGTCACGGGGTTTTATATAGACATAAGGTTGTCTAACTCCCAAAAATTGCAGTCACTTCTTCTACTCTGAAGTATTTGACAGCAATCACTCGTAAATCACTTGTAAAACAAGGGGAGGAACTTACACCACAAGAAAAAGGCAAATCGGAACAGAAGATGTGCTCTTCGTATATGTATGATCTCGCCGCGAAGCGTTTTGATCCTACGATTTCATTGGCTAGTTTAATTTACGAGAAGAACGTACACAAACCACAGAAGTTTTTGAAGAGTCGAGCATAAATCCAAAGAAGTGTATGTTTTTAGTCAACAAAATGTAGAAAAATTCCCCAATCCTTCCCGTAAAGTCTCGCTCTAAATACTCGTGTTTTTCCGATTTAACATTATACTAGCCAAAAGATTATGTTGTGAATTCCGTGTTATGAATACAGGTAATGTGCTAAATGTGTGTTTTAATATGGTCAATTAAAAAGAAAAACAGACTAGAGTTTACTTTAGATTTAAATGTCATTTATTTCCGTTGTTACAATAATTCAAAATTCAAAATTATTTATTTTCATATAACACATAGATTTTACATTTACACAACAGGCAGTCTACCGAAGGCTGAGCCTATACAGCGGTGGGCCCCTTACATTTAACATATAATAAATGCTTGGGATTTGTTTAAAAATTAAAATTTTGTACTGAAATTTGTTCGTTTGTATTCGGAAGTGTTATTTCACATTGTGTTAAATTCTTGCGCAGATCTGTTTAAGAGTTTTCTTTCACGAATGTATTAATTGCTTAGATTCACGAACTTCGGTACCCATAGTACTATGGGTACCGAAGTTCGTGAATCTAAGCAATTAATACATTCGTGAAAGAAAACTCTTAAACAGATCTGCGCAAGAATTTAACACAATGTGAAATAACACTTCCGAATACAAACGAAAAAATTTCAGCACAAAACTAATTTTAAAACAAATTCCAAGCTTTTGAACTGACCCACCTCGCCAGGTTATGTGTGAAATAGCGGTACCGAATTTTGTGAATTGGTGATTATGCATCTTCAGCTGTCTGGTACATGCTTGTAAATTCTTAAATATCACGGTATTGGTTTGTTGAATGCCGCTTTCGTTAGGTAGTGATGTCACATGAAATTCATAAATATTAATGAGCTGAAGAAATGAACTGACGTTAGGGTTTTTAAAACATGTTCAGCAGGCATAAAGGGAAGAATAAAAAATTTATATCGTTAAAAAAACCATGTGTGCACTTATGTTAATTTTGACATTTTGGTAAATCATTGATAAGCACCCACCCCTTCCTCTAGAACCTCTCCAATAAAATTTAGACGTGCTACCGTCAATCAGTCTAATTCGATGCGGCGGGAAAATGTAACCAAAGCAGGTGGTAACTTTGGATTGTGAAAATTGCTTATTTTAGGTGCTAAATAAGCGCAAGTAAGTAATCTAACAAAGTGCATTAAGGAATCTTGCAATTTTTATCACTACCATCAGTAATTGTATGAAAAGTTTTGACCGTATTTTGCTCAAAACCTTGTCAATAGGTTCAGAACTGTCAATCAAAAAGTGGCTACTGTGTAGATACATTCCATGCAACGTTACATCATAGAACGAGAGCGATAAAAACAAATTCATGAATTTCGGTACTCACAAATTTAAGCAATTCGACCATACATGTATACATTTAAGACAATAGACGCACACACACACACACACACACATGCATATCTTGTTTACATTATTATTATTATTTATTATTATTATTGTCATATATAACAATACAGCCTAATTTGTATCAACATTTCTTGGTGCAGCATTATTATTATTATTATTATTATTATTAAAATAATAATGCATCCGTAATTGTTGATGTGGATGATGCAGTTGTGTATAATAATAATAATAATAATGCACCAAGAGATGTTGATACAAATTAGGCCGCATTGTTATATATCAATGCGGCCTAATTTGTATCAACATTTCTTGGTGCATTATTATCAGACATGGGGCGATTACATTGCAAAAGTAATATATTACAATTACAATTACTTTGCAAAAGTAATATATTATATTACAATTACTCATTTTTGCAAAAATAATATATTACAATTACTTTGCAAAGTAATATATTACAATTACAATTACTTTTTCCAATGTGCGTGTGGTGAATAAATAAACAAACACTCATATTTTATTTTGAAATCAATAAACCTCTTTTATTATTTCATAATCAAAATATATATATATATAATATATAGCTGCTTAGAGCACTAGTAAAACAAAAGATGAATTATGCTTACATATTAGCCCTTTAACACACAAGTAGGCATAAAACGTTTTTTGAAAATTGACCACTGTTATACTCGGCTACATTACATTACAATATAGTGAATCCGAAAGCTACCGAATGTCACAAAAAGAAAATCATTAAATCACTATGGGCGTTTTATATCTGCGAAACACCAATGAGATATCGGTACATGTTACAGCTTTAGGGGCGCATAGTATTTCATAACTAGCCCTGTTCAAACTAGTCTTTTTTCGTGTAGAGCAATGATGGGGATATTGAGGTAGCGGACACAGATCTGCTAATTTGTGCGTCATATTATCAATAAAAACCACACCATCTGCATGTTTTAATAAAAAAAACGTCTACACTAGTCGAGCATTGGTACACATAAGCTATATTTTGACATCTTTAATCCATAATTTTGCGTTTATTCGCTGTCTGTTCATCGCGAACACAGGTGACGCATAGAAGTGATAATGAAGTTGCTTACAGACAATTTTCACTATGATTAACCTATGTCAAATCTCGCCAGTCGGCATGTTTCGCTGTACTGGATGTTTATAATTTAGTTAAATGCGAAACGTACTGGTGCTTACGATTCTTGCACTAGAAGCAAAATGTTCAGGGGCGCAAAACGTTCAGGGGTGCATCGTTACATTAATTCTCAACCGGGAATCATGATTTTGTGTTTCATAATATTTATAATTTAGATTTTTAATATTATGTCCCGCTGTCTTTTTTAGAAAAACGTTCTCATCTTTACCTTTGCCCCTTCTTGGAAATGTAATGTACCGCTAAGTTTGATTGGATCCCGGGTAGTTGGAGCCGTGGAGTTGGTATGTACGCTGGGTATTACACAAAGCACATATGAATCTTTCAAACGCATTTAAAATTTGGCGTCTGTCCCATTTTGCTTTTAACAACGCGTTTGGCACTATCCCTGGGGGACATCAAACAAGTTCAAACTTGCTTATTTACGCATTTAATGCTTGTTCTCAACGCATATATTTATTATTTTGAATGTATCAAAAAAATTAACTAGATGCGTTGTGAATGCATTGTATTTTTAAAACCGATGCTTTGGAAACAGGCCTTAAACGGATCATGCACGCATTTCAGACCCGTTCATACGTTAAGTTATCTCTGAACTGTACTGTACGTTATCTGGAATCATTTTGTCTTTCTTTAGCTAGCTATGTGTGAAAGTGAGTCCGTTTAAATATACAATGAAGTCCAACAGATTGAAAGGGTCTTCTTATGGGTTTGTTTATTGTGTCTTACTGAAATAATCATATATACATGTACATTATAGGGTTTTTAAATTGTAATTGAAAATGTAATATGATAATTACAATTTTTATTACTCTAATTTCTGAATGTAATATATTACAATTATATTACTTATTACTTTTTCAACCCCTCAATCACTTATTACACTCAATTACATGAAAAAATGTAATAAATTACATTTTATTACAATTACAAATTACAATTACCCCATGTCTGATTATTATTATTATTATTATTATTATTATTATTATACACAACTGCATCATCCACATCAACAATTACGGATGCATTATTATTTTGCAGATGTGTATTTTACATTCTAGTTGTTATCCTGGCAACTGGGTACATACTTGTTTTTGTACTGCCATCAGGGTTCGTACGCATGTATGGAAGTCTGGAAAAAGTATGGAAAATTAGGAAAGCCTTTTCCAGGGCTTGAAACAGTATGGAAATTCCGATTTTGGGCCAACTGGTATGGACAATGTATGGAAAATTAAAATATCGGCAATCCTAATTTTTCCGACCGCAATCTTTTTGTTTGTGAACTAAGTCTCGCGTTTCTGCCAATCTTGCCAGAATCTAATTCAATTGGGTCCCGGTCTCGTCTTGCAATAGAAAACTGCCTATTACCAGGAACATCTCGCGTGTTAGTCCAATGTGGAAGGATCAGTGTACAATATAGAGTTTTTAGAATATTAGGGGGAAGATATGGCTTAAGTCTGCGCATGATACCGATGTTCTTTGCTACCTTGAATCTCACTATTTCTATATGCTTCTCCCAGGTTAAGCTTTTATCCAGATAGACGCCGAGAAATTTGACATATTGTGCTTCGTGAATTTCTTGATTATTTACATGCATTTTGCGGAGAGCTATTTTTTTTTAATTCTTAGATTTTGTGAAAAGTATATACCGTAACTTCTCGACTAAAGGCCGCCCTCGAATATAGGACGCTGTCCCAAATTTGACATAAATCCGCCCAAAAAACTCTTGTATTCAAGTATAAGACGCTGTTAAATTTAGAAAAAAACGTACCTTTAAAAATCGAAAATTGGTATAAAAAATAACCATCACTCAGCGCTTTGTTTAATGCATGACTAAAAATGATCATGGTGGAAGAGAAATTATTAAATAGGACCGCCTAAATATCGTGTATCTTCAATAGTATCGAATGCTTTGGAGCGGTCCAAGAATACACCTAGAGTGTGTTCATTTCTCTCAAGGGATGTGGTTATTTTTTCAAGCATATCCACAATGGCAAGCATGGTAGTGTTTCTCTCTGAAGCCGTACTGGGATTCATAGATTATAGAGTTTTTATTAAGATATTTTATAGTTCTGTTGTAGTATAATCTTTCCAGAAGTTTAGAGAAAGCAGAAGTACTGAGACTGGCCTATATAAATGGATACATTTTCAAAAATAGCCTTTTCTAGGTCTGCAAATAAATATTTCTCAACACCACTGCAGAAACCGGTTTTGAATGATATGAGCCGGGTTCTGCCGATCCGGTTGCTTAGTGGGGTGAACTGTCCCACTTCCTCAAGAAATCATGGGCCATTTTGACAAATGTTGGATCAAGTACATACATGAAAGATATCTATGTCCTAAACTCCATTAGGCCAATGAACCATGTGTGAAGATAATGATTGGATGGTGTGAATTTTAGAGCACTAAATGGTGCAAGGGCCCTGTCTCCGCAAAACCCTGCATGAGTGTTAAAGTGTTAAGTATATGATGTCATAATGAATTACATCATATGTAGGCTGACGTAGCTAAATCTTTTGAACTTTTAAGAGTCAGTTGTACGAATTGTATGTCTTTACTATTTAGTAAACATTCTGTTGAATATTTAACAACAGACCCCAGTCAAATTACTTGAAATTAGTTTCAAAATATTCAACAGGTTAGCCGTATCTATAGTTACCATGAAATTTGGAATTCAGGATTCAAAGTACATACTGATCCCAACACACGGTCGCATGGGGCATAGCTAAAAGTGGATCCATCCATTAGAAAATCAAAATTTCTGTTTTATCCTCATGCCAATTCCAGCTGTTGCTATATTTAACCCTTTCACCGACAGGTCCTGAAAACAATGTGGCATGTCATAAGTTGACGGATGGACGGCGGACAGCAGATGGTTGCCATGCGTATCAGTGATTTTGACCTTTTGGCCAGAACATCATTGTGTGATGCCATGTTAACCACTTCAAACTAATTTGGCTGGAAGGACCCTAATGCTTTCGGCTTCCGAACATGCATACAGAATTGTGATTGGTCTATTTTTCTGTGAAAATCTTTGACTTTATGAAAAATTTAGCAGAAATTGTCAAAACGCTACTCATTAACCGCTTGACAGATTGCAACCCTAGTTGGCTGAACATAAATTGCCAAAATGCATATTCTCCATGCCCGCTTGGTGGATTAGATCCAAATTTGGCGGAGGGATTCTGCAGTAGTTGGCTCTAGAACTTCTATTGAGAGTTTTTTTTATAATTCTGTGGTTAGCAACAACCGTCATCAGATGAGATATTTTGACAGTTCGCCTCTATGTCCGCCTCATCTCAAAAGAAAAATAGGAAGTGGAAATTAGATAAGGGTATACAGGCAACCTGCTGAATATTTGGAAAAGTTTTGATAGATAGATAGGTATGTGCATACTCGGTATATTTTATAGGCAGCCTTTTTTGACATAGTAGCGGCCTTCTCTGCTGGCAGCCCTTATTGCCATACACCGTCCAGGATACCATTACAGGCCCTTGCCCCCCCCCCCCCCCCCCCCCCCCCCCCTGTTGATAAGCCTTCTAAATTTATTTTATGTTTGAAGTCAATCATCAGAGTTCATTGCTGTCATGAAGTCGAGATTCATGGTTGCATTGCAGCCATATTTCTGGTATTACATTTGGCTCCTCCCCTGGGGTAGTGAACGTGGTCGATTGCTATGACACGCCATCGACCAAACAATCTAGTTATCACTTACCTTCCATCATCAGATAGATCCAAGTTATCAGAGATTGTAACCCACAGCCTATAATTTTTCTTTTGATCATTTCCAGGGTTGTTAAATCTTAATGTATGATCACACAACCTTATTAGAATTTGAGCAAAATCTGACCATTTTTTTTCCGATATATCCATAGATTAAAATTTGTACCCAATCTGGACCCAACTTGGTTTTTGTCCAGCCCACAGCCAAAGTCTGGAAATCCTTGTTTAGGTTATGTTGCTTTTTTTACTGTCGTCTAATAGTACGCAACTGTCAAAGCGTCATGAGATTAGTTCAACCAATCAGATTTGCCATTGATGGCTTTTCCAACAATATCTCCGCCAATCAAAGATAACGAGGTTAAATATATACGCGATGATGTCATCAGAATCGAATGGTGTTCCTGTTCAAGACGATTGTCCATTCGGCATTGGATATATCGAGATTTTCACTATAAAACGCAGAAATTAGACGAATCCCGCGAAAAAAACACTAAATTAAATACATCTTCGGATAAATCTGGCCACAAATTGAGGTAAATAAGTTAAAATCTGCTGTACGAATCGCTCAAAGTTTGCAAAGCACGCGAGATACATGTACGGAGGAAACATGTACTGATAAGCGGTTCTGCCTAGACTAGGAACCGAGTACCCATTTGCTTCTAGCCATAGGACTCGTCGAAAGAACTGGAGAACCGCGGGTGGAATTGATGGCGCGTTTAATTTATCGTAAAATTTTCAAACGCTACCGAACGCGTAGGGCAAAAAGTTAAACCCCGTCATTCAAAATGTCAAACCTGTAGTGTCCAAATTTTAATCCGTCAAGATAAAACTCAAGATGCGTATTGAGATTTTACCAAATGCGCTATGTCTAAGCAAATCACTACGAGAAAATGACGCCATACGGACATGTTTTAAACGAGCTTTAGGATGCGTTTAAGTAAAGCTCACTAAGATCTGTACTGTATGTAGATGCCTACACCACCTCCAGGTTTAATAGGCCTGAACTTCTCTATGAATTTATAGTTTTGCATATTAATTAAGTTGAGTGGAGAGTCCGGCTTTAGCCATGTCTCAGTAATCCCTACAATACTAAATTCATGAATACTAGAATCTAGGAAATTACTTAGTTTATCATAATTCTTTAAAATAGAGCGAGTATTAATATGAAGGCCTGAAAAGGAAACAGATTCTGTACTCTTAGTCATTTTTTCATTGAATTCATTCTGTAGTGTATAGTTACATTCAGGCTGTTGAAAATCAATTTCTCCGTCTTCACTATCGGCTTCAGAGAATGTGCATTGGTCTTGTGTATTTAACTGAAATGGATTTATAAGCATATTTGAAATTGTGTGAACGGGAATGGTGAATGTAGTTGAACTGGATTGAAGTGCCTTTGTAATACCGATAATAGTATGGTGGTGTTCCATATTGTCGCAGTAGTTACGACAATAGGCATCACAATAAAATAAAATAATCTTCCCTGTTTGAAATGTTGCTGGGATTTGAATGTCTGGCCTATTTCCCATATTGTTCATAAAATAAAATCCAATTTTGTGCCGAGGAATGTTTTTATATCACCTCAGGAAACACCAGGGAAGGTGGTCGTATTTCAGAGAGGCTGACCATATTCTCGCAGCAAACAAAGAACGGTTTCAGTTTCACGTTTGTTACACTCAGGCTACCTTATCTACATTATCTATCATTGGCCCGGTGTAGTCAAAACACAGATAAAATATGAGGAATGCTTTCCAGGTTAACAATCTACAAATCGCTATTATTTGTTAGAAAATCAGTCAAAATCTTGATTATATCAGGCTGTATGCGGTAGGCCCTGCCATGGTTTATTTGTAAGATGCATGATTGGGGAAACCCCTGAAATTATTACATGATAATGTGTAGTGATCTAGCGACTTTCTGAGCTTATTACAAATAGCGACCCTTATTTTTTCCCATGCACTTTAATCGTCTAACAATCAGACGGAATCGCTGATCACAAGACTTGATGATGCAGCTGACATAAATAAATTAGTAGACGATGTATTTCAGTTAGATAGAAGTTTTATATATTACTTTTTTGTGAGTTAGTGATGAGCTTTGGAAGTAGGGTATACAGTATACACGCATATCTTACAATATCGACAGGTTTTTGTACATTGTAGCTTTCTATTTTAATCAGTAATAAGAGGGGCATTTTTGAAAAAAGTTTTTTGCGATCATCTTTAACATCCTGGTTACAGCGTCGCCACGGAAATCAGACGGTATAGAGGTGGGGGTGGGGGGTGTGCATTGGTTTTTATTTATAGCATAAAATCAGATTGCCGCGAGAATATGGAACCCGTGAGAATATGAGACGGAATTATATTGATAGACTCAACCTTTGATGTATTACAGACCTGGCCATTCCTGTTATTCTAAGTGTTGTAGATTTTTATTAATAATTTAATATATGCATATTTATTCAGCTGGAGCATGTCTAAACCAGGTACTTGACGAATGCCCGGCAAAAATTATGTCCTTTGGATGTTTCACCATAACTAATCAAGATCAAGTTGATCACCATTTGTTCCAAAAAAATAAAATATGTGCTATATTGAATGTCCATTTGCAGGCCAAGAGAAGATATCTCTGAAAATTTATCGAGCCAGTCTTTCCGGTGGTAAAATTTTCAAAAATAGTCTTATCTTGGCCTGCAAATGGACATTCCCCAAGAACGCTATAGAGGCTGGTTTTTTGCCGTCTTCATCGTGAAAGGGTTAAAGGGAATTTGACAGACCAACTGTCAGACAGAAATAAAAAGATGAGTATATTCTGTACTACACGAACTCGTTTTATTGATTTATGTGCATGATTTGCATGCGTGAGTGCGCGTTTGCGTGCTATAATTTCTCGCTGTTAGGTATGGTTGTAAAAAAACTGTAAAATCTTAAGTGGTATGTTAGTGACCCGTCCGTCCACTCATCGATCCGTCCGTTCGCCTGTCCCATCTGTTCATCTCATTTCTGACAAGGCTGTCTAAACTGTAGCTATAAATGGTGGGCTGAAAATTAGTGACATTTCCATCTATTCATCCGACTGACACTCCTTTTGTCCGTACATCTCTTTCCGACGTAGATGTCTGTACATCTCATTTCCGACATAGCTGTCTATGTAGCAGCTTTATATATGGTGGGTCACTTGTTTTAAAGTCTTTTGGGACAGTTGGTGTGGTGCATAATGGACTAAGTACATTCAGTTTTATAATTGTTTTCTGAGTGTATGGATAATCAAGTTTGAGTTCATAATTTTTCTAATCAAATTCTAGGCTTGCATAAATTCTACTTATAATTTGAATAACCTCTCACCGTCTTCTGTTGACCTCTAATTAGTAAAAGTAATGGGTTAATCAGTGCGGCTTTGATCAAAGCGTGAGTGTGTCAGAGTTCGTACGCAGGTATGGAAGTCTGGAAAAAGTATGGAAAATTAAGAAAACCTTTTCCAGGACTTGAAAAAGTATGGAAAATCAATATTTTGTGCTACCACTATGGAAAAGGTATGGAAAATTAAAATATCAGCAATTGCAATTCTCCCGGCAGACATTTTCTCATAAATCGTCATCAAGCAAATTCTCGCAAAATCTTGCGTTTGGTTCCTGGTGTAAGCTAAACTGTGTGTTTAACCATACCGGGAACACACTTCGGCTTGTGTAAAACGTCATCAAACACAAATTTTCGCCGGTCTCGCAAAATCTTGGCGTTATTGCGTGAGAGTTTATGGATGGCAACATCAGATTGGTTCCCGGTGTATGCTAAACTGCGCTGTTAATGGTAACCATACCGGGAACACACTTCGGCTTGAATAATACATGTCTGAACTTGTGAATTGCAGGAAGCCATTGTTTTTACGAATTTGTAAACATTGAATCAGTCTTTAGATAGCCATCAAGAAAGTAACGTCCGCGCAATTATAATTATATAATGTTTGTGTGGTAGATTGAGTTAAACAAATGTCGCGATCATGGGAAAGTGCAAATATTCTTCTATATGGCAATGTAATGATAAGTATAAAGAGTGGATAGCACCAGATTTTGTAGGCTATTGGTTGGGTGACTGGTGTGGGTGAAAATAAAAATAATTATTGAACAATTAATAAAAAATTTTCAAATGTCCAAAAAGCAAAATTTATTTTGTATAATCATAAATAATATTTAATTAAATTTAAAAAAAATTTGTTTGGTTTGACAAGATATACGACCTAGTGTGTTGAATATTTTGAACATTTCTTTTTTACTGAAAGCCATTGCTGTCTTGCCTCCAGTCAAATTAATTTTAAAGTATTTAAGTTTTGTACGGTTGCCTTAAAAATATGGTAATTAATCACTGAAAAGGTTAATTAAAATTTTCTTAAAGTTTGACACGATATAAAACTTATTCTATTGAATATTTTGAAATTAATTTGACTGGTAGTCATCGCCGTCTCAGGCAGCAACTGCTTCCAGTCAAATTTGTCTATTTTCCATTTAGCATTAACTATTGGTATGACTGGGCAATGTTACACAATGGGTATGGAAATTATAACATTTAGTATGGAAAAAGTATGGAAATTTATTCTGCTCAAGGTGTATGAACCCTGGCATGTGTGCATGATAATTACTCAACGTTTCATGCACAATAAAACTGTCGCTATGGCGAATCTGCGCATTTTGTGGTATCATGAAGTTTGTCGCCTTCAGCACGGTGTGACGTGTGATCTTTGTGATAGATGGCAGCATCGAACAAGTAATCATCATCATCATCTTCGTCGTCGAAAAGAAACCAAGAAAAATCAGGGTTATTTTGACATTTGTCAACACTACACTTTATCAATATTGTCAATCCAACGCGCTTTCAGATGCTCAAATCATGCACATCTATATAATTAAACAAAATAACTTCTACACTGAATAACATCTAGTAGATTCATTTGGGAGGCTATCACAACATGTCAAATACTTAGGTTCAAGCGTCTGAATTATACACATCAACAAATCTGCATTTAGGCATTCTGACGCGAAAGCGCACCACCAATACATCTATTAACATTAACATCGGTTAATGACATCGTCGTCAGCACCAGAACCACCACCACTACCACTACCACTACCACCACCAGATTTACCGATGAAAGGGTTAAGAAAATGTGTATCTGATTGTGAAAACAGTCTATGATTACAAATTATTATTTCATTTCATTTGAGGTTGGCATCACAGACAGAATTGCAAAGATGGTCATGCTGGTTTTCCATTTTGTCAGCTTCTATGACTGCTAAAACAAGAAGCTGAAATGGTAGCAATTAATGTGGAGTCTGGCGATTTAGAGCGCGACATTTTAGAGCGCGAGGTCAACATTAAATATACGAAACTGGATGAAAACCTTCACACATCCTGGCATAGCTATATGGCGAAAAACATCAGCACCACACACTTTCTCGAGACATGCGGGCACCTGTACATCCCTAATGAGCACCACTGAACACAACGTGCAACAGCACCTCAACACACCAACAACTCAGCGGAACAACAACTCAGCACAGCAGCATCAGCAACTCAGGCCAGGCCTGTGCTGTAATATTTCCAATGGTAACCCATAATATGTTGCCATATATTTTTTAAGGAGACATATGCTAACCTAAACCTTAGAAAGCTCATTGATGTCCATACTAAAATCAACAGATTAAGCCTTATTACGGTAACCCGTTTCAGGTCCCCTAAAATAAACTACGGCAACCTCATGGAGAACGTTTTCAACAGGTTACCATAACAGCACAGGCTACAGTGCAACAACAACTCACAAGGCTTGACTTACTGTCAACATATAACAATTGTAAAAGATTCATGTAAATATATAAATTGTTCTACAGTGCAGCTCATAAATAACTTAACATGCTTCCTTTAAACAGAAATAATATCAGTGATTACAATTTTGAACATGATGTAAGAAATGTTCTGTTGAATAATTTGGGCTTAATTTGACTGGAAGCCATTGCTGCCTTAGGGCAAAATATTTAATCAGGCAAGTTCATTTTGTTTTGGAAACGTTAAGTTATGTCTGAGCTGTACTACTACTACATCATATTCATGTAAATTGTCATCTAAATATGTACATATATATATATATGTAAATAAATACATCATTTCTTTTACAAACTGCGTTTTAAAAATTGTGTTGACTTAACCACTGTCCCATCAGCCATCACACCCTATACCGTTTGGCATTGACCAAAACTCCCAACTCTTATTTTTCTTTCTGAAGATATTTTCACCTACTGTTAAATTAGTTTTGAAATATTCAACAGATATCATCAGGAGGGATCGTTATTAACTTATAATGCACATGTCTATGTAGGGGGCATAACGACCTAGGACGAACGGGAAGAGGGGGCGAACAGGACAGTGATCGAAATGGTATGGGTGCAAACGGAATAAGGGGCAAAATGACCCGGATTCATTGGTTATAGGACACATAACATTAAACATACATATACAATTACACACACACACGCATCTTAACATAGAATGTAAGATATACTTATGAATGTACAGATGCGGTACTGATTTAAGTAGGCAAAGAAAAACAAACAAATACATAGCCTCTTATGTCCCAATAGTATTGTTAGTGTAATTCGGCTTTTGTAGTAAAATTTTATATCTTGATTTGACCAATCTAGCCTATTCTTGAATGTTTTCATGTTTGTGGAAGTTAAGATTTTGTCTGTGAGTGAGTTCCAG
This sequence comes from Chaetoderma sp. LZ-2023a, assembly GCA_034401795.1. Taxonomy (NCBI): domain Eukaryota; kingdom Metazoa; phylum Mollusca; class Caudofoveata; order Chaetodermatida; family Chaetodermatidae; genus Chaetoderma; species Chaetoderma sp. LZ-2023a. Next base: position 32,555,682 of record CM067365.1, on the reverse strand, counting down.
ACATTACTGTATTTGTGAAATAATGTTTCCTGAGTTCATGTGAAAAGCGGTTCTTTTTCATTTTGTATGTCTGTCCTCTGATTATTGAATGGCTCATTGTGAACAAATTTTGTGTTCCTTGTTTGTCATAGTGCCCATGCTGCCATGCTACTGCCCATGCTGCCATGCTACTGCCCATGCCGCCATGCATAATGTTATATACTCTTATAATGTCTCAATGAAGTCTACAATATTTTAATGTCAGGAGATTAATTTTGTTCACCCTATCAGGTAGCTCATTCCCGTCATTCATGTCATTGAATGAATCTGTCTCGTTGCTTTTCTTTGTATATTTTCAATACTAGTGATATCCTTTTCTTTGTTTGGACACCGCACGCTATTTGCATGTTCAACATGTGGGCGTATAAACACCTTTATAGTAAACTAAATGTTTTCTCGCTGACATATGTATAAGTTCTGTGAATTATTGCCATGGACTTGTTAGCTTTGTTTACTTGTAGCATGTTAGTTGTGTTGTTTGTTTTTTTTAATGTTTACTTTAACATGTTAGGTTTCTAACATGTTTGCTTAATCATTTAACTCTTCAAATTCCATTATCTCTATTTCAAGGCAACCATGCAGGAAATCTGTTGAATATTTAAAAACTAATTCAACTGAAACCTGTTGCTACCTGTCAACCTAGTTACAAAATATTCACCAGAACTGTTCCTTAGGTCATGACAAGTTTGTCGTTTCCAATCGTTTAATGGTTAATATGTATTTTGAATTATGTTTGTGTGAACTGTTCGTTTTAAGTTAATATCAAAATAGTCATTGCCATGTGAACTACTGTCTATAATACTCTCTATACTTAGCCTTCCTGAAACATCCATAGGCGTGTCTGTTGAGGACACTGAAACTACAAAGTGCTTCTAAACTTCTTCAGTGTTCCTCCCTACAAAAATATAAAATCAACCCTTTATCACTCAAGTCAGCCAAAACTGCTACTGTAGTCATCTTGAGAAATGTCCTTAAATTGCAGACCAAGTGAAGACTACTTTTGAAAATTTACCGCTGGAATGACTGGCTAGATAACAGAGTCAGTCATTCCACTGGCAGATTTTCAAAAATAATCTCTTGGTCTGCAAATGGACATTTTCGATGGGAAAATTTAAATTTCTTCAACTTGTTCCAGGTTTAAACGGTTAGGACTATAGAGTGAAGTTCAGTTTGTGGGTATTGATTACTTTACAGGGTTCATACGCAAGGATAGAAGTGTGGAAAATATATGGAATTATACCCACGCAAAATGGAAAGGTGGAGACCATGAACTACCATGGTTTTCCATAGTAGTCCATGGGTGTGTGTGTGTGTGACACTGTGTGGTCCAGATTAACCATGGTCAGCCATGATGTGATCATGTGTTATATAATTACAGTATTATTTATTGATTACCCTTTAACCCTCAAATTTGTTCAAGAAAATTTCAATTTTCCCATAGAAAATGTCCATTTGCAGGCCAAGAGAAAACTATTTTTGAAAATTTACTACTGGAATGACTGGCTCGGTTATCGAGCTAGTCATTCCAGTGGTAATTTTCAAAAATAGTCTTCTTGGTCTGTAAATTTCTCATGACAACTGCAGAAGCCGTCTTGGGCTGATATGAGTGTTAAATGGTTAATGGTCACAATTTAGTGTCTCGCCAGACTACTGGCCTATAGTTTTTTCATCGACGTCCACCTGAGGACCTGAACAAATCTTAGAGTTAAAGTGTTAGGTTTAACTGGATCATAATTTTGTTGTTTTTGTGTTTATTTTCAGATTGCTGACATGTACTATTATATGTTTTCTTGACGCCTGATTCTTTGGAATGAGAGAATTCTCTCCAACATCAAAGGTTAGTTCATTGGATATGTCCAAGCATGGCCTTTAGATTACCCCTTAGCTATGACTTTACAACTCATGCCCAAATGAAATATGCCCATATTAGTGAGGCCAAATTAAAATCCTGCTTGCTCCTATGAACACTAATTAACTGAGTTACAGTCAATTAAATACTCGGAGATGGATGCTGTGGCATTTTATGGCCATTCACAGTGATATCCCTGGTGCACCAGTCAAGTGAGACAATGTGTCTCCCCCAAGGAAAAAATGTGAGACATTTGTCCAACAAAGTAAGACGGCAACTTAATAATGAAAATTCAACATGCCACTTTTTAGCCCTTCATTCTGGACTTTACACACTACTGTACCTTTTTTTAGCGGGTGTCGCCATTTTGATTTTGTGACCGATTTGGGTTACGATATTGCGTTGGATTAGCATACTGATTACTCGGGTTTTCCCTCAAAGCTTTCTATTGCGGTATGTGTACATCACTAATTCAGGCTTCCAGTCATACTATTTTCAAAATATTCAACAGAATATTTTTTAATTGGTAAAGAATTCCACCTGTATCAAAAATAACTACAATCTTACTGGTCCCCGAAACAAGTGTTCACTATACACAGGTTTGACTGTATTGGATAGCGTGCAGACGACTGGTAGTGCAGCCGACGTGGTAAGGGTTTTCTCAGTAATGAGGCAGTCAGCCGTTCACGTTAATTGTGTTCAGTTTCACTTTGCGGACAACAATATGCTAGGGGATTTCCCTCAAGACAGCAGTAGTTTCCAGGAAATAGGAGAGCTATATTTAGACAAGAGGCTATGTGGCGCGATATAACTATGGTAACTTCTGTACTTAGCAGAAAGCTAAAGGGGGTTACCAATCAGCGTGATTGATATTTTTCAGGAAATAGGAGAGCTATATTTAGACAAGAGGCTATGTGGCGCGATATAACTATGGTAACTTCTGTACTTAGCAGAAAGCTAAAGGGGGTTACCAATCAGCGTGATTGATACCAATAGGGACCAAACACTGACCTTAAACATGACACCGTTAAGCACACACGATGGGCCAACACGGGTCAACATCCCAACAAACCAAATATTAGAAGGCAAATAAAGGCACGTATAAACCCAAAACAACACCGGGCCAACACACTGAAAATGAAAAGCAAGGACAATGACATCAAAACATATATATATGGTCAACATCCCATAAGAACCACATGGACAACACCACTATGAGGATCTCGGCACAGGGCCAACACCGGGCCAACACAAATCGGCACACCACAGTATGATGACGTCATTAACCACATAAAATGAGCCAACCCGGGTCAACATCCCGAGACCTAAGCAACAACACCCCGGACATACAGAGCCAACACAGGCATGTGGAAAACCATAATAGCGGGCCAACACTGGGCCAACATACCAACACACGGATAACACTATTATGACATCATCAACCACACACATCCGGCCAACATGGACAACATCCCTACTGTCACAAACCACCTAACCCGCGGTTAACTACACATGGCCCTGAGGGCCAACACCGGGCCAACATCAGAAACAGATGGGTCAACACCCAACTGCCTGATACATCACCAGGCCAACTGATACGTCTCTGCCTCAAGGACCAACATCAGAACCAAACGGGTCAACATCCCAAATGCCACTAACTGCCAAATATAATATCACCAGGCCAACAATTACTTCACTACCTTGAGGGTCAACACCGGGCAACAAAAAACCAAATGGGTCAACATCGGGACAATATTTTTAGAACGTCTCCAGGCAACCAGAATAATTTGTACACAAACAAATCCACCCAGGAAGACTATAAAAGCAAGCAGCTCCATCAGCACTAGCATCCTAGACTCATCAGCGTCAGGTGACATAGATTAACCAAGATCCTAAAGTTAATATAACTACAGTAACTGTCACAGGTCAGAGACCTATGCACAGGTTTATGTCATCCTTGATTTATATCACATATCAAAGGATCGCTGGTCAATATTTTGTAAACTATTTAACATATGGTTGTTGCTGCCTAAGGCTACAATAACCTGTTATATATCTTTTTTAATAGGCAATGCTGATAGTTATACTGACTGGCACTATTGTATGCTATCTAAGGTTTATAGCTCTATAGATTCGCCATTCTCTGCAAATTGGTTGTTTTTCAAATGCGAAAGCAGTCTCTTTATAAGTTGAGATTCTTCTTAATTTTTAATTGATTATTCTGTTTTAAATTCCAGATTTTGAGTTTTATTTATAACTAGTAGCTTCTATAGATATTGTATGCTCTGCTGGTATTGATACTGATCTAAGTGTGAAAATTATGGCGAAAGTTCAGCATGTGTGACATGCACGACACGACGGAGCAAGGGTTGGATAAAAATGCGACCACTGGCAGTTTTAGTGGGAAAATGTCGCAAAGTCGCGCCCCAGGGACATCACTGCATTCAGATGTCTTCTAGTGCTATTAAAACTAAAATGGCTCAAAATCAATCTCAGATTTCAAAATTTGTTAGTTTCTAGGAGCATTAATGGATCCCGGACCAGATAGGTGGTGTGCCCAAATGAGGTAAATCTAAAGCCCTATGTTGGGTTACTTTGAAAACAGACATGGCAAGCCATGAACCTAAATCTGAGCAGATAAAACACACAATATTAACATCATCCTACATATATCCAAAAATGATGCCAATAAATTTGTGTTTGCAGTAACTATTATGAGGCTGGGTATTGATATATTAACTATCTGACTGCGGCAAGCCATCAGACTAATTATCATGCCCCCCCCCCCCCCCCACACCGGAAGGTGCAGAAGCCCTATAGTATTAACCACGTCTGTATGTGCGTCCGTCTGTCTCCACATCCATCCACCCACAATATCTTGTTAATAGAATATCATACATGTCAGACAGAACCGCTTGAGATGTTTTAATGAAACTTGGTGTATGCCTCGCTGGACCTTTCCAGTTTATCCATCCATTATTAGCTCACCTGGCCTGAAAGGCCAAGTGAGCTTATGCCATGGGGACCATCCGTCGTCCGTCCATCTGTCAACTTTTCCTTTAAACGACTTCTCAAGAACTGCTGGCCCGATTTCAATTATATTTGGCAGGAAGCATCCTTAGGACATAGGGATCCAAATTTGTTCAAACGAAGCCGACCGGCCAATTTGGCCGATTTTTAGAAACGTCTTTAAAAATCTTCTTTGAAACCGCTTGAGGGATTGAACCAAACCTCATGAAATATGATCTAGTGTAAGAGCTGAACCGAGTTTGTTCAAGGGAACTTGATTGACCAAATGGTTCAGCGCCGTCTTGGATGACCTAGTTTTTGGAAAAATGACTTCTTCCCCAGAATGGCTAAAGCGATCAGGCCGAAGTTTGTGATATATAATTAGGGACTAAGGGCCATTAAAATTTGTTCAAGAGAAGTTGATCCGTCAAAAAACATGGCCGCGGTGGGCCAATCAAAATATCGTGTTTGGCGGCCATATTGAATTTTTTGACTTGTTGGTTTTTGAGGTCGAAATTGGTTTTATATAAGTTTTTGGGTATTCTGATCTCAAATTTGCAATTTTCGAAACTGTCGGATAAATGGTTTGGCACCCATCTTGGATCATGTTCCCGCCAAAAGCTACCATACTAAAGCAATGGGAAATTTAAAATGTCTTCTCTAGAACTGCTGGGCCGATTTCAATTATATTTGGCAGGAAGCATCCTAAGGGCATAGCGATTCCATTTTGTTCAAATGAAGCCTGGCGGCCATCTTGGATTTTGGCCGATTTTTAGAAATGTCTTGAAAAATCTCCGAAACCGTTTGAGCAATTAATTCAGACCTCATGAAATATGATCTAGGGTAACAGCTGACCTAAGTTTGTTCTAGGGAAGTTGATTGACCAAATGGTTCAGTGGATCATCTTGGATGACCTCGTTTTCGAAAAACAACTTCTTCCCCAGAACCGCTGAAGCGATCAGGCCGAAATTTGTGATATATCATGAGGCACTAAGGGCCATTAAACTTTGTTTAAGAGAAGTTGATCCGTCAAAAACCTGGACGCCGTGGACCAATCAATATATAGCGTGTTTGGCGGTCACATTGGATTTCTTTATTTGAGGGATTTTGAGGCCGAAATTGCTTTTATGTATTTTTTTGCGTATTGTGATTTCAAATTTGCCATTTTCGAGCCTGTCGGATAAACGATTTAGTGGTCATCTTGGATCATTTACCTGCCAAGATCTCCAATACTAAAACAATGGGAAATTTAAAATGTATTCTTCTCGCTCCATCTTGGATTTGGTTGATTTTTAGAAATGTCTTTAACAATCTTCTCCAAAACCACTTGGGGAATCAATTCAAAACGCATGAAATAGCAACTAGGGCAAGAGCTGCACCAAGTTTGTTCAAGGGAACTTGATTGGCCAAATGGTTTGGTGGCCATCTTGGATAACCTAATTTTTGCCAAAACAACTCCGGAACCACTGAGTGGATTGGGACGACATTTGGGAGATATGATTAGGCACCACGTGCCATTAAAGATTTTTCAAGGGAAGGAGCTACGTGAGAAACATGGCCGCAGTGAACCAATCAAAATGTAGCGTGTTTGGTGGCCATAAACTCATTTAAAAGACTACTCCTAAACCACCCACCAACAATTTTGACAAAAATGCATAGTGCTCCAGGTGAGCGACACAGGCCCCTTGGGCCTCTTGTTTGTTTGATGGATTTTGAGGCCAAAATTGGTTTTATACATGTTTTTGTATATTCTGATCTCCAATTTGTAATTTTTGGAAGGGTCGGATAAGCGTTTTGGTGGCCATCTTGGATCATTTTCCCGCCATCAGCTACCATACTAAAGCAATGGCAAACTTAAAATGTCTTCTCAAGAACTACTGGGACAATTTCAATTATATTTGGCAGGACGTATCCTTGTGGCATAGAGATTCAAGTTTGTTTAAACGAAGCCGATTGGCCAATTGTGCTGGTGGCCATCTTGGATTTTGGCCGATTTTTAGAAATGTCTTTAAAAATCTTCTCCAAACCCGCTTGTGGAATTGATGCAAACCCCATGAAAGTTTGTTCAAGGGAATTTGATTGGTCAAATGGTTCGGCGGCCATCTTGGTTGACCTAGTTTTAGCGAAGAGGACTTCTCCAGAACCGCTGAATGGATTGGGTCAAAATTTGGCATATATGATTAGGGACTAAGAGCCATTCAAGTTTGTTCAAGGGAAGTTGAACCGCCAAAAAACATGGCCGCCGTGGGCCAATCAAAATATAATGTATTTGGCGGCCATTTCAGATTTTTTTATTTGATGTATTTTGAGGCTGAAATTGATGTTATATGTGTTTTTTATTCTGATCCCAAATTTGCAATTTTTGAAATTGTCGGATACATGATTTGGTGGCCATCTTGGATCATTTCCTGCCGAAAGCTCCCATACTAAAGCAATGGGAAATTTAAAATGGTGTCTCGATAACTACTGGGACAATTTCACTTATATTTAGCAGGAAGTATTCTTATGGCATAGAGATTCAAGTTTGTTCAAACGAAGCCGATCGGCCCATTGTGCCGGTGGCCATCTTGGATTTCGGCCGATTTTTAGAAACGTCTAAAAATCTTCTCCAAACCCGCTTGTAGGATTGATGCAAACCCCATGAAATATGAATATACGGCAAGAGCTGAACCAAGTTTGTTCAATGGAACTTAATTGGCCAAATGGTTTGGTGGCCATCTTGGTTGACCTAGTTTTAGCAAAAACGACTTCTCCAGAACCGCTGAACAGATCGGGTCGAAATTTGGCAAACATGATTAGGGACTAAGGGCCATTCAAGTTTTGGAAGGCTGAAATTGGTGTTATATGTGTTTTTGAGTATTCTGATATTAAATTTGCAATTTTCGAAACGGTCAGATAAATGGTTTGGCAGCCATCTTGGATCATTTCCGGCGAAAAGCTCCCATATATGTACTAAAGCAATGGGAAATTTAAAATGTCTTCTCGATAACTACTGGTGCAATTTCAATTATATTTGGCAAGCAGCATCCTTAGGGCATAGAGATTCAGGTTTGTTCAAACGAAACTGATCGGCCAATTTGTCCGTGGCCGAATTATTTGGTGGGCATCTTGGATGACCTAGTTTTCGAGAAAATGACTTCTCCAGAACTGCTGAAGTGATCGTACCGAAATTTGGGAGATGATATTGATGATTAAGAGCCATTAAAGTTTGTTCAAACATGGTGATGTTAGATTTCAAGAGAAGTTGATGCATAAAGGAACATGGCCTCTTTTCTTATTACAAGTCTTCTCAACTCATTAGAGTTCTACTTATTGTTAATGAACATTCTGGTTGAAATGCCTATGGTCCAGGTGAGCAATACAGGCCCCTTGGGCCTCTTGTATGATGTCGTGATGTGTAGTATGACGTCATGATCAATTACAGTATGAATGACTGGATTTAGTCCATCTTAGACGCTTAATAGTCCGACATGGTGTACGAATTGTATGTCTTTGCTATATTTTGAAACTAATTTAAGTGGGCGCTGTTGATGCCATAGGCAGCAACAGTGCCCAGTCAAGTTAGTTTCAAAATATTCAACAGCTTACCTGTGTAGTTCTCTGGAAATTGATAGTCAGGGAGTTCAGAGAGCGAGTGAGGTGCGGGTAGAGCTTAACTAGGAATGGGAGGGGCATAGCTAAAACTGGAAATGTCCATTTCAGTGGTCACTAACTATGGACCTGCTGAATATTTGGAAAACAATTTGAGTGAAAGTTGTTGGTGGTTTCGCTACCAAAACTTTCAAATGTAATCCGGAGAAAATTAGCAGGCAGACTGTTATACAAGATAAGTTACATTAACTCTTTAATGCTCAGATTTGGGCAAGAAAATTTAAATATCTGCTTATTGAATGTTCATTTACAGGTCAAGAGAATACAATTTTTGAAAATTTACTGCTGGAATGACTGTTTCGATTATCGAGCCAGTCATTCCAGTGGTAATTTTTCAAAACTTGTGTTATCTTGTCCTGTAAATGGACATCCCACAAGACCATAGTATAGGCCGGTTTTGGCCGGCTTGAGCACTAAAGGGTTAAGCATTTCTCAATCATTATCAAATGATTCATTCAATTCTTAGCGCTCAGGGTTACATGTACGGTAACTAAAAAATCTCAACCGTAAGCATTTGAAAGCTAAACGCATGTGATGCGTATCAGTGGATCATGTGTATTAGTATAGTTGCCAAACACTCACATCTAGATCAGCCGGACAAGTACAAGCTAATTGTGTATTTAGCGAAATCTTTAAACCCTTTTTCAGGCCTCTACCTTTCATAGAACCTTTAGCATTGATATCTCACCTGGCCAGAATAGCCAATTGAGCTTATGCCATGGCAGCCGTCCATCCGTCAAATCGCATCAGCAGCCGTCCATGCGTCAAATCGCATCGGCGCCCGTCCATGCGTCAAATCGCATTGGCAGCCGTCCATGCGTCAAATCGCATCTCCTTAACAGTTTAATGGATTTCAACCAAATCAATATTTTAATTGGCCATTATTCCACCAGCTATGTTGGATATTCCGAACATTTCTGGAAATCTTAAAAGCGTGCTCATTCATGTCATTAACCAGTAACCACTTGGTCGATTTCAAACAAACTCGACTGGAAGGACCCTAGAATGGTATGCTTCAGAACTTGTGTACAGAATTCTAATTGCCCAATCTTTTTGGTGGCCATCTTGAATTTTCTGAAAAATGTCGGAAAATCGTTTAAAATGTTACTCCTCATTAACTGCTTCGGCAATTTCAACCAGACTAGGTTTCAGAAATTGTATACAGAATTTTGATTTGTATTGATAACAACGTAGGTGGGAGACCATTTATGACAATCTCATCCCGCTTCATTAATGCCTATAGGGGCCATGGAGTGCAGTTGGTGGATCCAGTGGCTTTCTTTAGCCTTTCTCCAGATCGTGGCACGTCATCATCCGGGTCCGAGGAAAGGACTTGATGATACGAAACTTAACGTCACTAATAGAGTGATTTTCGGATGTGAAATGTCTTGAGACGGGTGTGTCGTATCTGATATGTTTTTGGAAATTTATGATCGAACGTAAGTGTTCTTGTATCCTTATCTTAAAGGTGCGTTTTGTTTCTCCCACATACCGTTTTTTACACCTTTTACAGTTTATGAGGTATACGACGTTCCGTGTGGTGCAATTGCCGGCTATCTTTGCCCTGTAGGTGAGGTGTGTGTGTGGTTACTTTTGAACCATTTACTCTGATCCATTACTTTACAGAAGTCACACTTGCCTTTTGGGCATGGTTTGAACTTGTTTCTATGTGGTGGTTTTGGTTCTGTGAGGTTGATGAGGCGGGCTCGTATTACTTCATCCCTTATTGTGGGACTTTTTCTGAAACCGAATAGTGGTTTTTCTGGGAAGGCTGATCTGCATCTATCACTGCTTTCTAGAATGTGCCAGTTCTTTAGTATCTGCTTTTGAAGGAATTGACTGGTCTCGTGGAATTCACTTATAAAGATTTGTCTACAGGTTTTTGTCTCATTTCCGTGCGTGTTGTCCTTGTAGAGTATAGTTTCTCTTTTTAGAGAGAACCCTTTTTCTTGTGCTTTTAATAGTAAGGTATATGGGTAACCCCTAGCTTCGTAATGCTTTATCAGTTCTGTGCTGTGTTTGATGTATTCAGAATCTAAAGTGCAGATTCTGCGTAGGCGATGACATTGCCAATATGGACCAGCATTTTTGCATGAGCTTGGGTGGGCTGATGAGTAGTGGAGGTACCCGTAGGTGTCTGTGGGCTTAGTGTAGAGGGATAGTTGTAGGCTATTATTTTCTCCTTTGGAAATTTTCGTGTCCAAAAATGTGACCTCTGTGTACGAGTGTTCTTCTGTGAATTTGATGGTGGGATGAGACGAGTTCATGTAGCAAACAAACTCGAGGAAAGCGCTTTCACCGTGTTCCCAGATCATAAAGATGTCGTCTATATACCTGAGGTAGAGTGATGGTTGGTAGGGTGCATTCTGTAGGAGGTTGGTTTCTAGATCACTCATGAATATGCATGCATATGTGCATGCCGCTTTACTGCCCATTGCGGTCCCTCCTACTTGTAGAAAGTGTTTGCCAAAGAATTCAAAATTGTTTAATTCTATGACTAGTTTAAGGAGGTTTAATAGTCCTTGTATTGATAGTGTGCCAGGGAGTCTGTGTGTTTTCACAAATCTTGCTGTGGCTCTTAGGCCCTCGTTGTTAGGTACAAATGTATACAGGTATATAGACTGCTTACGTCCATTGTGCATAGGAGTGTGCTTGCGTTGATTTCGCCGTATTGTTCAAGTTTTCTGATGAATTCGGTGGTGTCCTTAATGTAGGATTCAATTTTTGTGACATGAAGTTTGATATGTTCATCAACGAAACTGCTTATTGGTTCTGTGGGGCTCCCATTGCCACTGATAATGGGTCTGCCTGGGACTAGTCCGTGTTTTTTCGCTTTGTGGATCTTGGGGAGGAGGTAGAAGCGTGCTGTTTTGGCCGAACTATGGAGAAGGCCTTTAGCTATGTCACTGTCTAGTTCGTCATCCCTGACTAGCTGGTCTAAACGTTTTCGGACAAGGCCGATATTGATGTCTGTTCTATCTTCTTGAATTTCCAGGTAGAAACTTTTGTCTGACAGTTGTCTGTTTGCTTCTACTATGTAGTCAGACGTGTTTTGTATGACTGTTGCTTGGCCCTTGTCTGCTCTCTTTATCACTACATCTTTGTCTTTAGGGAGGACAGTGATTGTCTGTCTTTCAACCAAGCTAAAGTTACCCCGGCTATACGACTTCCAATTCAAGGAACACAAACTGTGAACCACTCTGGACCCACCAACGCCCTATTCAGAATTCCCAATAAGAATTTTTACCGAAGAAAACCTTCAACCCCGCCCCAGGGGCAGACGTCCAACTGGACAGCGTTATCAAATCAATCAAATATGCCTTCTCTAAACATATCCACAAAAGAAACAGCACAGGTAACTTTAGCTTGGTTGAAAGACAGGCACTCCTGAAATGCTATTCAGATATGTCAGAATTTTATTTGGTCATTTTTGAAAATCTTAAGATTTTATGAAACATTAACGGGAAAATGTCAAAATTCATTTCTTCCTTAGCCGGTTGATGGATTTCAACTGAATTTGGATAGAAGTTCCCTATGGTGATCATAGTTTCTATAACCACCATTCAGAATTTCCATTAGTCATTTTTTTCCAGTGGCCATCTTAGATTTTCATACCTTCCAGAAATCTCATAGGAAATGAATGGGAACAGCGTTACATGATTTCTCCTCGAGAACCCCTTGGTGGATTTCAAAGAAATTTGGGTGGATGAATCCTGTGATGATTTGCTCCAGAACTTCCATCCAGAATTTTGATTGGTCCATTTTCCAGTGTCCATCTCGTTCTCAAAAATAACATCTCAAGAACTGCTTAATGGATCAGGCTGAAACTCATTAGCTTTAACTAATGATGATTAAAGTTTGTCCAGAGAACTCGATCCTTGATAAAACATGGCTGTCATGGACCAATCAAAATTTTGGGTTTGGTTGCCATATTGGATTGTTTATTGTTTGGATGGAACCTAAGGTTCATTTTGATTGTGTGGTCAGTGTCTATCATTAATGTCCTACTAAATATCATTCATACTAAATTCTCAATTTTGTATTTTATATCTTGTTACTGCTGAAATTAAAGTATTATGTCTGTTCAAATCTGACGTGTGATTGGGCATCTTATTTTGGTTTGAACAAATTTTACGGTATTTCTAAGCTGTGCTCTTGATGAGCATGTATGAGACAAATTGTGAAATAATTTGAGATCCATAATCTGCCAGGATATGCCTTGAACAGCGTAATATTGATTTACAGCATTCAGATATTGGCCTGGAAATTACACGATATTGATCGATTATGTCAACGGCAAATAGTTTCCATGGCGATAATCAAACACGATAAACGACTGTCCCTCATCATGTTTATTATGTGTTATAGTCAAGCCTGGTGATGTGCATGGTCTTTAAAAGTGATGCTTTACAGATCAAGTGAATATTTTTGAAAATTTATCAGTGGAATTGCTGGCTTAGGTCACCAAACTTTTTATTCCTGTGATGGATATTCTCAACTGTTATTTACTTGGTCTGCGTAATAAACATTCTCTGTGAGAAAAGATATATATTATATTTAGTCTTACCACAAAGTGTTGGAAGATTATGCCAGAAACCGTTTGGGGGATCAAACTCATGAAATATCATTTCGGGTAAAAGCTGAACCAAGTTTGTTCAAGGGAAATTGATTGGCCAAATGGTTCGGTGGCCATCTTGGATGATCTAGTTTTCACGAAAGCGACCACCAGAACCACTGGACGGGTCAGGACAAAATTTGGGAGATATGATTAAGAACAATAGGCCATTAGAGTTTGTTCCATGGAAATATGTCAACACAACATGTCCGCCATGAATCAATTAAAATTTAGCTTTTTTGGTGGAGATCTGGCATTTTCTGCAAATTTCTGAGAAAGTCATAAAAAGACAACTTATTAACCATTGGACCAATTTTAGTAAAACATGGTTAAATTGCCTAAATCTTCACAGAAATTTGATTGGTAAATTTTTCCACTGGTCATCTCGTTTTGTTGTGTTGTGCCAGTGGTCAATAATTCCAGGTGAGCAATACAGGACCCTTGGGCCTCTTGTTTTATCCAATGGTCATGGTCAACTAAAGACAGAATGGCCAAGTGAGCTTATGCCATGGTAACCATCTGTTGTCCGTCTGTCATCGGCAACGTTTGCCTTAAAAGATATCTCCTCTTAAGCCACTTGGTGGATTTTCACCAAATTTGCCTGGAGGGATCCCTTACCTATTGCGGTAGGCTCTAGATCTTCTATTCCAAATTTTGGTTGGTAAATTTTTTTGTGGTGGAAATCTAAGATTTTATGAAAAACTTAACGGAAATTGTCAGAACGCATCTGCTCCTCAATCACTTGATGGATTTCAAATAAATTTGGTTGGAAGGATTCTATGGTGATAGGCTACAGTAGCTGTATTCTTGAAGGGGAATTAAGTTTAGGAAAAATGTGTAAATCTTGTGTAAGTCCAGAAAACACCTACGTCTCTATTCACCTACATGTACATTAGAAGTATTTTTGGTTGCCTCTTCATAATAATGACATAGTAGAGTCTTCTGAATAGGTTTGGGCTGTTGGGCGGGTGCGTAAGTTAATCATTCTTCGTGAATACAGCCCCTGAACTTGTGTTCAAAATTTTGATTGGTCAACCGGGAAATTAGCAAAATGCATCTCATCCTTACCCACATTATGGCTGGAGGGATTCTATGGTACTAGGCTCCAGAACCTATATAGTCAACCAAATTTTCTCTGGAAACTGCCAGAATATGGTCCTTCTAGCCAAACGTGGTTGAAATCCTGTCAAGAGGCTAAGGAGATGAATTTTGATAATTTCTGATAAATGCTTAATAAAATCTAAGATTTTCACACAAAGAATTGACCAATCAATATTCTGAATAGAAGGTCTAGAACCTACGACCATCCAAATTTGGTTAAATCCACCAAGCAGGTTAGGACATGTGTCATGGTGATATTAGGCCAGGTATAGGAAATTCTGTGTGAAATTATATATTATTGATTTTATCCAGCATAAATTAGAATGTTCCTAATCATGGCCAGCTGAATCATATGAAATCAAGCTTGACAATTCTAGGAGTATAGTGGACAGAGGACAATAGCCTAATTAATAGCCAGGACAATTAAAGCCACCCAGCCTGCAGTGTGGACATAATAAATCACAGTATTCCAAGACATGTATATACTGAACTTTTATATATAATAACATACATCTGAAAATACATGTTCATAATCTGATAACCATTTTCATTCTAAATTCCCACAAACATATTTCAAGACATTGGCATAAGAAACCTGCATATTATTTTGGAAATAATTTGACAGAAAGTTGTTTCTGCTTGAGGCAGCAACAACTTTCAGTCAAATTATTTCCAAAATAATATGCAGGTTTCTTATGCCAATGTCTTGAAATATGTTCAACTGACAAAGCTGAACACTGAAGACAAATTACAAGACTATGTTGAATATTTGGAAACTAATTTGCCTAGATCCTGTTTCCTCCAGTCAAAATTAGTTCAGGATATTCAATAGTTTACCAATTTAAATGATTTCAAAATTTAAATGTTTAATTGCTCAGAATAAGAACTATATATTATTAATTAATGGAAAATTATCCGGTAGTCTACTCCAATTCATTACTAGTACTAGTTTGCATTTAGCTTGTGATATGGAGTTGCCTCTCTTGGACATGGAGATAACATTGTGAAATGAAAACCATTTCATTTCATTCTATTTTCTTACAGCTTACTACCTGTATATCGTCTAGTCCTGCCAAACCGAAGCCTAACACCGCCGTACCCTCAAAAAAACAGACAAGCAACAAAAGCAAGATTGCTGACGCTCGCTGGCAGCGTATCGCATCTAATGCCGATTGTGTCAAACCCGCAACACGGAACAAGCATGCTGCATGTTTTCATGCTGGTTATATCTATGTGTATGGTGGGCGTGATGACTGCAAACAGGCTCTCAAAGACTTCTGGAGATATAACTTAAGTAAGATTTGTGTTAGCTAACCATTAAATGGATAGATCTGGTCAGGAAAATAAATATATTGGTTTATTGCATGACCATTTCCAGGTCAGGAGAAGACTATTTTTGAAGATTTACCACTGGAATGACTGGCTCCGTTATAGAGTCAGTCATTCCAGTGATAAATTTTCAAAAATAGTCTTATCATGGCCTGCAAATAGTCATTCCTCAAAGTCACTGTCATGACTGTGGAGAGGGCAGTTTTGGCCGGCTTCAACATGAAATCATTAAACCATTGCTGGGTGTGATATGCCAATGAGAGTAACTCTTGTTCATACACAATAATGACTTTTTAAAACACATGTTAGATATGTTTAATTGTCATGCTATTCAAGAGAAGTCTCTGTAATGGTCTTTACAAATGTCCATTTGCAGGCCAAGAGACGACTATCTTTTTAAGATTTACCATTTGAATGACTTGGCCCGCAAATGGCCATCCCTCATAACCAGAAGCTGTTTTTGGTGGGTTTGACGTTGGTTACAGACAGTAACTAATAGTCCTGGATATTGTCCTCAGCAGTACATGTGTTGTCATAAATACTGCATAAAACTTGGCAATCGCAATATATATATCGATATATCAGTTCACATGTCGCAATATTGTAAGGGATCTTAGTGGCATGTGTTTGGATGCATACATTGGTAATAGTGTTAATTAAACCCTTGTAAAACTGTTGAATATTATGAAAATACTTTGACCGGAAGGTATTGCCTTAAACAGCAACAGTTTCCAGTCAAAGTAATGTCAAAATATCCAACATGTCGTCGTATATTGATTACGTATTTTCAATTTCTTTCAGCTTAGTATCGTAAAGAAATTGTCGTTTTTTCTCACAGAATATTTCGTGCATTGTGTTCAATTTGTTGCTAACTAACATGTTTCTGTTCCTTGTTTTGAAACATTTAAACTTATTTCTGAGCTGTACTGTACCTCCGTTGACATTATTGCTATGTGTGTATTTTCAGTGACCTCAGTATGGCAGTGCCTGGAGTACACTGGGGACCAACTGCCACATTTAGAAGAACATACTATTGTTCCACATAAGGTTATTGTTCATTATATCGTTATCTCATAAACATGCTTATTTGAAAAGAATTTGACTGGAACTTGTTGGTGGCTCTAGCTAAGCTCCACCCACGCTTCGCCCATGTTGGGATCGATCAATCCCTGAAATCCCTGAGTCGATTTCCAGAAAACTATACAGCTAAGCTGTTGAATATTTTGAAACTAATTTGACTGGGTGTTGTTGCTGCCTATGGTTTTAGTTTCAAAATATTCAACAGCATCGTTATTAAATAGTGGACATACAATTCGTACAGCGTGTCAGACTATTAAGCATTTAAGGCTGATTAAATTGAATAATTCATGCCATAATTGATTATAATGTCATCATACACATCACGCAGTTGTTTATGATACCATGTGATGGATGAATAAACTGGAAAGGTCCATTGTCTGGTGGCTTGCAACTGTCAGACAGTTAAAGTTAGCCAGGCCTAACAGCGACTGTTAATAAATAATAACTTAATAGATTGAATCCATGTATCATCTATTCTCCCACTTGTGTAAAAGTCACATGCTCGCGACGTATGTAGAGCAGAATGTATTACCCTGCTCACACTGTCATTTAATTTACTGCTAAACAAATGGTAACCTACTTTTCTAGTGACGTTGCATTCAGTGAAACTCTTGGAAAATTCATTCAATAAATAGGCTTGGGCGATTATGTGATTAAATCGAAAATTGCGATTGTTTTAAATTGTGAATTTATATTATTAAAAATTTAATAATCGAATGATCGTGAATAATTTCTATTGTATAAAATGTTTCAAAGCTTTAATGCGGTCAGTCATGAAACTTGACATTTTGCTCACAGAATGTATGCCCATTTGCAGGCCAAGAGAAGATTTTTTTAATTTATCACTGGAATGACTGGCTCGAGCATTGAGCCAGTCATACCAATGATACATTTTCAAAAATAGTCTTCTTGGCCTGCAAATGGACATTTCTAACCACCATTGCAGCTTTCGTCATTGATATGTCTTTGTTGTTACATGTATATCTGGGTAATTTGTACCTAGGCTGATTAATCAAGTAAGCACGATTACTCAATTGTAATCACTCAAAACAATAATCGCACAAGCCCACAATAAATCCAAAATAATTTTAATTCATAAGCTGTTGAGTTTATCTCTATACTTTGTTCCACATTGGTAATGAAGCGCTACAGCTATAAACAAACGTAATGCAGGCGTAGGCAGAAACACCTCCCAGTCAGATTTAGTTTACTAAACAATATTTATTACATCATAGATACATGTACCTTCATGAGCTGTAGAGATTGAAGGGTGAAATGGAGAAATCCAGTTTTAGCTAATCCCCACAAACCTGTAGATAAACTCTGCCCATGCTTTGCCCGTGTTGGTATCAATCGAACCCTGAACCATGAATCTCAATTCCCAGAAAACTGTTCAGGTAAGCTGTTGAATATTTTGAAACTGCTGGCAGCAACAGCGCCCTGTAACATTAGTTTCAAAATATTGAACAGAGTGTTTGTTAAATAGTAAAGGCATATGATTCGTGCAACGATGCTTAGTCTGTCATCAATTCAGTGTTGTTGATGAACGTAGTTGCGTCATTCATGATATAATTGATTATGACATCAGTCTACGCATCATGTAATTGATTATGATGTCATACGATTGATGGATATGCAGGAATCCTCCGTAGTTTATCTTACCCACCTTCTGCAGTGAGGGGAATCAAACATACATGTATATATCTATTTTCTTTTTACAGAATTTTCTTTTAATCTTTGGGGGCAGTTTTGATTCTGATGTATTTGAGTCTCCATTATGGCTTTACAATATAGGTATGTTTACATCAGTTATATCCTCGTCTGCTTGGGTGAAGAGGTTATTGCATCCAGTGTGTGTGTGTGTGTGTGTGTGTGTGTGTGTGTGTGTGTGTGTGTGTGTGTTGTGTGTGTGTGTGTGTGGGTGGGTGGGTGGGCCTCAAAATATTTGGATCCAATTTGTTTCAAAATTTAAGGAAAGAAATGCTTTTCCCAAACAGGAGTTTCCTGTTTAGCTCTAATTCGCATTTAAAAAACATATCCAGATCAGATTAAATTCCGGATCGATGGATATCATGGAAACTAGTGATAAGATTTGATTCAATTTTTAATCTTATTTATCTAAACCGGCAAAAAGCGGCCTTGGCAGTAGTCTTGAGGAATGCGCATTTGCAGGTCAAGAGAAGACAATTTTTGAAAATTTACAACTGGAATGACTGGCTCAATAACCGAGCCAGTCATTCCAGTGGTAAATTTTCCAAATTAGTCTTCTTGGGCTGCAAATGGCCATTTAATAAGCAAATATTTTTGTTTCTTGGACAAATTTAGCCATTAAAGGGTTAACACAAGACTGATTGTGACTATACACTATTGGTCCACAAGTTTGTTTGTGATACATAAAGAAATTTAAAAAAAATCTAAGCAAAATTTTGATGTAACATAATTTGGAGGGCGATGGGCTGGAATCTTAACCCTTAAATTTGTTCAAGAAAATTTCAATTTTCCCATAGAAAATGTCCATTTACAGACCAAGAGAAGACTGAAAATTTACCACTGGAATGACTGGCTCGGTTATCGAGCCAGTCATTCCAATGGTAAATTTTCAGAAATAGTCTTATCTTGGTCTGCAAATGGACATATCTGATGACCACTGCAGAAGCCGTTTTTGGCTGATATGAGTGTTTACGGGTTAAATAAGTAACCATTCCTAAATTCATGTATGGGGCAACTGTGCTTGTATTATGAAAGTATCTGGACATCCTCAGTTCATACTTTTGTGTGATGATGGTTACGGTAAATATGAGACATGTTTTCTTTTATTATCCATACACGTTTTGAAACATGTATGGATGTACTTCTGGTGCATCTGTCTTAGATCTCCTCCAAGACCATTGTGGAATTCAACCAAATTTGTAATATGAGCTACCCATATGAATGCGGACTGAGATATAACATTTACATTGGGCTTCACTTCGAGGAGCTGGGTTTATGGGGGGTGGGTGTAGTTGGGGTGGGAGAAATTGCAACTGATAAACGCATGGGGATTTGTGATAATGCGCCATCGAGTGCATATTTTAGTCAGATTGTGCTGTATCTGTACAATGGTTTTTATATAAGCGGGGTCGTATTATGTGATGGCACTAGCCGTCCGTCCGTGTGTGTATCTCCGTCCATCTGTCTGATTTCTTGTCGGGAGCAGATCTCGAAGAGTTTTGAACTTAAACTCACAATTTTTTTACAGCATATGTGTTAGGGATAGACGAATGATGATTTCGTTTCAGCAAAATCCGACCATATTTGCCCGACTTATCTCACCTGAAAAGCTAATATTCATCAAAATTTTCTTGTCCAGTCTAGATCTCGAAGAGTTTTGAACCTACACTCACAATTTTTTGTTCAGCAGATGTTTTAGGGATAGACGAAGTGTTGTTTATCAAAGACAAACTGTTCACATTTAGCATTCCTCAAACAAGTCTGCCTGCGGGCATATGTTGAGTTTCACTAAAACTCTTGTTACGACCCTTAAATATTTTCAAGAAAATTTAAATTTTCTCATAGAAAATGTCCAATTGCATACCAAGAGAAAATTATTTTTGAAAATTTATCTCTGGAATAACTGGCTCGGTTATCGAGCCAGTCATTCCAGTGATAAAATTTTCAAAAATAGTCTTCTCTTGGTCTGCAAATGGACATTTCTCAAGACTACTGCAGAGGCCGTTTTTGGCTGATATGAGGGTTAAAAAAGGGTTAAGATTGGCACTTGTTTGAACTTGAGTTTCAGTGAAATCTGAAGAAAATTTAGTTTTCACTGAATTTACTTTCGGGTTTAAGATTGGTGAAATCATGTAAATTATTAGTTGATTAATACCAGATTTGCATGCCAAGAGAAGACTATTTTTGATAATTAACTAATGAATGGCTTGGACCAGTCATTCCAATGTTAAATTTTCAAAATATATTCTTCTTGTCATGCAAATAAACATTATTCAAGCAAATATTTAGATGTTTTGTCATGAGCACTGCACACGTCATTGTTCTGCAGGTATTTGAGCGTCACTGTTATTAGTCCCCTACCGGTAAAACCGGGGGACTATAGGTTTGCACTCTGTCGGTCTGTCTCTCTGTCTGTCCGTCCGTCCATTTGTCGCAGTTGGTTTTCCGCACTTTTTTTCGCAGTCATTCAAGGTATTCAACTGAGAATTGGTTTATTGCTTTGTTATGAGAAGTTACAGACCAAGTTCGAGGTTCAGGCGTATGCATCAATTTTTTTATGGAGTTATGCCCCCTTTCGAGTTAAGAAATACGAAAAATATCAGTTTGCCACACTTTTTCGCACGCCTTCAAGATATTTAAGTGAAAAACGGTGCATCGCTTTAGTATAAGGCGTTACTAAGCAAGTTCGAGTTTCAGACATTTTCGTCAATTTTTCATGAAAAATATTAGTTTTCCGCACTTTTTTCACAGTCTCAAGATATTATACTGAGAATTGCTACATTGCTTTGGTATGAGAAGTTACAGACCAAGTTGGCGTTTCAGGCATATGCAATAATTTTTTATGGAGTTATGCCCCCTTTCGACTTAAGAAATACGAAAAATATCAGCTTTCCGCACTTTTTTTCGCACTCCAAGATATTTAAGCGAAAATCGGGCATCGCTTTAGCATAAGGAGTTACAGAGCAAGTTCGAGTTTCAGACATTTTCGTCAATTTTTCATGGAGTTATGCCCCCTTTCGACTTATGCAATGCGAAAAATATTAGTTTTCCCCACTTTTTCGCAGTCTCAAGATATTATACTGAGAATTGCTACATTGTTTTGTTATGAGAAGTTACGGACCAAGTTCGAGGTTCAGGCGTATGCATCAATCTTTTATGGAGTTATGCCCCCTTTCGAGTTAAGAAATACGAAAAATATCAGTTTGCCGCACTTTTTCGCATGGCTTCAAGATATTTAAGTGAAAATCGGTGCATCGCTTTAGTATAAGGAGTTACTAAGCAAGTTCAAGTTTCAGACATTTTCGTCAATTTTTCATGGAGTTATGGCCCCTTTCGACTTATGAAATACGAAAAATATTATTTTTCCGCCCTTTTTCTCGCAGTCTCAAGATTTGAATCTCAAGATATTCAACTGAAAATTGGTACATTACTTTATTATGAGAAATTACAGACCAAGTTCAGGTTTCAGACGTTTGCGTTATTTTTTGATGGGGTTATGTCCCCTTTCGACTTATGAAATACAAACATATCAGCTTTCAAGACTTTTTCCTTCTCCTTCACCATATATAACTGAGACTTGTTTTATTATTATGTTAGGAGAAGCTACAGATCAAGTTCAAGTTTCAGCTGCTTTTGACAATTTTTAATGAAATTTTTTACTCTTAATATTTATATCACCAGGTAGGGGACATGTATTGCAAAGCAATACTTACAGAATGCTTGTTTTATGAACTTTCTGTTTAACGTGTGATCTTTTTGAAAATGATGTTACTGAAAATTTTGTTGACTTGGGTCATCAATAGCTTTATTTAGTATTGATTTTAAAAAGAGCACCAGCAAAAGCTTACTGTCATCCTACAGAATTTGAGCTTGGTTTTAGCCCGTTTACCGACAAATCTGACAAAGCATATTCTTTACGATATAAAATTTATTCTGTTGAATATTTTGAAATTAATTTGACTGAAAGCCATTGCTGCTTTGGCAGCGATAGCTTCCAGTCAAATTAATTTCAAAATATTCAACAGATTTCCAGTATTACTGCATTGAAAATGCGATATAGGGAATTCATCGGCGAAAGGGTTACGTGTATGACCTATGTTTATCCTATATAGATATTTCATTGCAGAACTCAAGCATATGTCAAAACAAATTACAGAGAAAGATGCAGATCGGCCATCATGTCGCCGTTCTCACACTGCCGTCATTTACAGCGACAATATGTATATATTTGGTGGCTTCACGGATATTCATGGTTCAACTGATGAGCTATGGTCATATTGCCCGGGTATGTTTGTCCGGTAAAATAAATACGTGGTTTTCTTTATTGACTCATTCGCTTTGGGAGAATCTCCTATGGAGTAGAAAAATAGTGTCGGGTTTTACATTATATGTATGCACCACTTTTGCGGGTAAGATTGTGATTAACCGATGGTACAGCGCTTGTCACAACTATTTGTGATAGTACACTTTACTTGTGCCGGTAAATATTTTGATTGTATAAAATTCTTAGGGCACAGTATAAATCTCACTGACAATTTTGCTCAGTCTGAGCCAGGCTTGGGTATAAGTGCAAATGCATTTGCATTTGCACGTGCATTTGCATTTAAATGCAATTATGAAATTTCTAACGCATTTGTATTTGCACTTGCATTTGAATCTCATGTATTTGCATTTGTATGAAAAGGACTGCATTTGCATTTGAATTTCAAAGGCATGTGATTTTTTTCAAAAACACTACTTTTCAGATTTTGTATTTCTTTTAAATTTGATTGGAACTTTCTGCTGTTGTAAATATCAGCCACAGCACCCGGTCAAATAATTTCAAAAAATTCAATAAAATTAGTCGTTGAATCATAAAAATGGCATTTCTGTAGCTAGAAATTAGAAATTTAATTATCTGTGATTTATTAACCCATTTCACTATGAATTTCTTACCATGTAGCTCTCAGTCATCAATACACATAAATATGCAAAATCATGTGTATTTTGAAACTAGTTTGACGTAAGTCAGTTGAGATCAGATGTTAGTTAATTTGTTTCTGAGATATTCTACAGCAACATATCTCTAATGCCTAATAAATATGACCAGCTTATAAATAGTAAGGAATGGGTGTCTTGATTCTCTTGTCCAATGTGTTGACCCTTTAACCCTTACATACAAGACCACTGAAATAATTGGCTCAGTGATTGTCTTCTCTTGGCCTGCAAATGGGCATTTGCAAAGACCAAGACAAAGGCTGGTTTTGGCCAGTTTGGGCCACCAAAAGGTTAATGAAACAATTGGACTAAATGGTGTTGCTGCTTTAGTCAATACATTGATTTTGAGGAAAATTTATAATATTTATATGATCATCTGTGTTAAAGAACCACAATCTTATGGCCCCAAAACACAGGTGGTCACTCGAGCACTTTTGACTACAACACAATCTACTCAACCAGTACTCTCTATATTCGTTGTCAAGATCCTTTCAAAGTAATTAGCATGAGCTTAGTACTATATCTCTGGTTGTCCAATCTATGAATAGGGTAATGTGTTGTTAACTCCATTCATTTAGAAATCTCTTAATCCATTAGTTGTCAAGATTAACTTTTTGAATGTCCATTTGCATTATAAGAGAATACAATTTTTGAAAATTTATGACAAATGACTGGCTTGGTAATCGAGTCAGTCATTCCAGTGGTAGATTTTCAAATATTATCTTCTTGGAATGCAAATAGACATTTACCAAGATCAATAAATAATAGATGCTGATAATTCTTTTGACATGGGTTAACTGACTTTTCGCCCATTGTGATTAGAAGCTCTGGTCAGTTGTCTGACTATAAGTGCATACTCAGCCATGTGTGACTAAGATAATCTCAGACAAAGTTAACATTTAAACATTTGAATCATGTGCCAGAATCTTAGTTCAGGTCTTGAATAAGCTGATGAACATTTTGAAACAAATTTGACTGGAAACTTTGACCCACAGCTGTCAGTCAAATTGTCTTCAAAATATTCAAATTCAGTGCTTTAATGGTTACCCTTTAATGGTGAAATAAGTATTATTTTTTCATAGTAAATTTCCTAGTGAAGATAAATAGACTATTTTTGAAAGTTTTACAGTGGGGTGGCTGGTTTAATAAGTGAGACAGATCATTGGCCACCGATGGCCAGACAGCATAATTTCCAACGATGCACTATACAAGATGTGTAATATATCGCCGTTGTCTGTAAAAGTCACCCAGCAAAGGTGGTCCAGTGGTAAAATTTCAAAAATAGTTTTCTCTTTGTCTGCAAAAAGTTTTCCTAAAAATAGTCACTACCAACAGATACATAGATGACAGATGCATACTCAGAATTTCAGTACCAGACGTGTGCCCAAATATTCAAATGCATTTGCACTTGCATTTGAATAAGTTGCAGACATTTGCATTTAAATGAAATGGTGCTAGGCTGCATTTGCACTTGCATTTGAATCATTTACAAACATTTGCATTTGCATTTAAATGCAATGCCCTGCACTTGAACCCAAGCCTGGCCTGAGCATCCTTCTCCTGTACCTCGAATCCTCGATTTTCTTTCTTTTGTCGGGAATCTGTAGAAGATTGTTACGTTTGGTTACTAGCATCACTGATAATAAGATACGAAACAGTAAGTGTTAGATGTTTTGCAATGATGATATTTCTTCATAATGGTCAAGGAAATTTCAATTTTCTCAGAAATTGTCCATTTGCAGACCAAGACTTTTTGACAACTTACCTCTGAAATGTCAGGCTCGTGTATCAAGCTGTCATCGCAGTAGTATTTGTAAATATTAAAAAATGATGTCTTCATCTGGAAATAGACATTTCTGAAGACCACTGCAGATGTTTGCAACTTATACAAAAAGGTCCTCGGGGGGAACAGATAGCTAACATTGACGTCCGCTCCTATCCGAACGAAGCCATAACCAAAATACTGAAATCTATTGACTCATCAGCTACCAGCACCATAGGTGTTCTTAAAAACAACCAAGCTCGGTATACTGACGACCCTCTAGTAGTAAAACTATCAGCAGAGCTGAAAGCTTTACGGCTGCACGTCTATCAAAGTGGCCAAAGTGAAGACCGCAGCAAACTACGCAGGGAGCATAATAACATTCTGCGCCACATTAGCGAAAACTTAAAAGATCTTGCTATTCAACAAACAGACTCCCTATCAGATAAAATCACTGCCACGGATGACTGTCACAAAATGTTTTGGGCAGCCCGAGCCCTGAGAGTTACTGACTACACACCACCACTCACTGTACACAACTCTGAAGGGCACTTTATCGGGACTGACCAGGGCAAAGCCGAGGCGATTCGAGAATGATTCAAGGAACAGTTCACTGACCATGATGATGAGCCCTTGCACCCGTTCACAGGAGACCCCAGACCATTACTAACACCAATTAAAACAGCAGAAGTTGAGAAGGCACTTAAAGCCCTGAAAAATGGATGTGCATCTGGACCTGATGGCATGAGCAATGAACTATTCAAATATGCAAGTGACATTATCTCAAAACTGATCACGCACCTAATTAATTCAGCTTTTATGCACCACCTTCTGATCGACACTCTAGGCAAAGGCACCCTTATCGCACTACTCAAGCCCAAGAAGCCAGCTGGCCCCCTAGACAATCTGCGCCCCATTGTGCTCCACAACAGCATACGGAAAATCCTATCCATTATTACTCAATACCGCATCCGAGACAAGATCGATGACATCACCAGATCTTGTCAAATTAGCTTCAAAACGTGGGCATCATATGGGCTCAGCACATGCTTGTGTCGGTAGTCATGTCCAAACACTGAGATTTCCACAAAATGGGCATTGCCATGCCACGAGCCTTCGACACAATTAAACGCTCAAAGATCCTAGATGTACTACGCCAGGCCATTTGCAATGAAGATGAGCTACGACTAGTGAGAATACTGCTTGCAGACACCAAGCTGAGAGTACGAGTCAATACGAGTCAAGTCAGTGAAGTCTAGAGTTTGAGACATCAATCGGCTCCCCACAGGGAGATGGTCTATCTCCGGTGCTTTTCACCTGTTACCTTGCTGCTGCATTGAAATCCGTGCGGGAAAGTTCCACAAGACCAATGCCCCCACCCCCACCCCCCCACCCGCCTGCCCCATATCAATACTGAGTATGCTGCTAGAAATGGAATTTGCCGATGATGTGAACTTCACAGACGAAGAAAAGAAACCCCTTGACGAACTTTACCCAATAGCTGCAAGCAAACTAAAAATTGTGAATCTCATTATGAATGAATCCAAAACCGAGTTCACCCACATATACCTATATACAAAGCGTGAAACTAAAGAAAATGAAGATCCACTTCGTGGCGGCGAACCATGGAGTAAAAGTAAAATCCTGGACTCACTGCTTTGCAGTGCTGCTAACATTGCTGCACACTGCATCATGGGGAACACAGCTTTCCAGTCCTTCTGGAAGCTCTGGATTCATAGATCAAAGATGCTCTTGATTAAAAGGCTTTTGTTTATACAATGCAACCTGTGTATCCTTGATGCTGTATAACTGTAAAAGCTGGGCAGCTCCAAAGGCAGCTTTAGACAAACTTGATGCCTGCCACCGCAAACACCGCACCATCATTGGTCACCGATGGCCAGACAGCATAATTTCCAACGATGCACTATACAAGATGTGTAATACGTCGCCGTTGTCTGTAAAAGTCACCCAGCAAAGGTGGTCTATGTTTGGCTATGTGCTAAGGATGCCTGAAGAGACACCAGCACAGAGAGCCTTGGAAATCGCCTTACTCAGCCAACAAATACAAAGCCAGGAGATGACATCATTGCATAAATCTGATAAGCGTGCTACGAGGTGACCTCAAGAAAGCAGCATTAGGTACACTCAAGTCAAGAATGGACCTGAGGAAGCTAAGGACTTCGGCTGAGGACAAGACACAGTGGGCAAAAACGAAGAAGGACTGATTGCAGCTGGAGGATGTTTCTACTACTACAGCCGCAGAATACAGTAATCATAGATACTGCAGATGTTTTTCATTAGCTTGAGCATTAAATGGTTCATTGTTATCTCACCTTGCCTGAATGACCAAGTGAGCATATGCCATGCTAACCGTCCATCGTGAGTCTGTCAACATTTGTTTTGAAAGACTACTCCTTAGCAGATTTGTAAATTTTAATCAGACTTGGCTGGATTGACCAGATGGCGATAGGTTTCCAAAGTCGTATACAGAAATTTGATTGGTAAATTTTTCCTCTGGGTATCTTGGATTTTCCGGAATTTTCCCGGAATCTTTTAAAGCGGTACATCCTCTTACTTAGCCAATGGGCTGATTCAAATGAAACTTGGATCGAAGGATCTGATGGTGGTAGGCTTCAACACGTCTAATGCCTTGTATTTTCCAAAAAATTCTGCTAAATCAGTTAAAAGATTACTCAATAACTGAATGGCCATTTTCAACCGAACTTATCCTGAAATGACTCTATGGCGACAGGCTTTCAAACTTGTATGCAACAGAAATCTAATTGGTAAGTTTTTCGGGTGACCATCTTGTGTTTTCCAAATATTTTCAGAAAATCATTTTTAAAACATGTTTAAGCAAAATTTTTCCTCAATCAGTGACCCAATTTCAACGAAACATGGATTGAAGGACCTACCAAACTTTAGTTAAATGGTCCTCCAGTGGTAGCCTTCTGAACTTGTAATTAGAAATTTGATCGATCAACCTTTCCAGTGGCCATCTTAGATTTTCCAAAGATGTCTGGAAATTCATTTAATAGCGTACTCCTTATTAACCATTGGCCTGATCTCAGCCAAACTTGGCTGAACAGACGTTATTTTCATTGTCATTATATGTTTCTGAACCTGTATAGAGGAATCAGATTGGTACGTTTTTCTGACGGTTATCTTGGATTTTCCGAACATTCAACTTTTCCCTGATAACAACTTGCCCGATTTCAACTGAACATAGATCTAATGACCCGATTATGGTTGACGTCCAAACTTATATACAGAGACTTGATTGGTCAATTGCACCCGTTGCAATCTTGGAGGTTCCAAAACCTCCTGGAAAATTAGTTAAAAGACTACTCACTACTCATTTAATGTTGGCCTGATTTCAACTACACTTGGCTAAAAGAATCCTAGTGTGGTAGACTGTATTCCAGGTGAGTGACACAGGCCCTTGGGCATCTTATTACAAAGTGATTAGATGAAAGGCTGGGGTAAATTTTAGAAATTATTTTGCTGAAAAATGTTCCTGTCCTATACAGCAAAATCTTCCGGAATAATTGTTTCCAAAATAACACCAGTTATCACACAAAAAGTAGAAAATTGAGACTAAGTGTCATGTACATCAATCATTTCATATTGGTATAATGGACCTTTCTAGTTTTAGCTATGACCCGCCCGTCTTTATCTAAGCTCCACCCATGCCTCGCTCATATTGGGATTAATCGATCTCTGAACTCCTTGAGTAAATTTACATAAAACTATACATGTAAGCTGTTGAATATTTTGAAACTAATTTGACTGGGTACTGTTGCTGCCCAGTCAAATTAGTTTCAAAATAGTCAACAACATGTTTATTAAATAGTAGAGACATACAAATCGTACAATATGTCAGACTATTAAGAGTTAAAGACGGCCCAAATAGAATCATTTGTGACGTACTGATTATGATGTCATCCTACACGTCACATAGTTGATTATGACATCATATGATTGACAGGAAATGGATTCATGAATTCCTGTTTCTGTGTTATACAATATATGTATGCCTATCTACCTAATTTTCTTATTTATTTTATAGTAACAGAAATGTGGAAGTTGCACAAAGGAGTTCAAACCTCCGTTAAGTCTCCTGGTCCACGACATGGCCATACATCCGTTGTCCATCAGAATGCCATGTGGGTGTATGGCGGTATGGAGAACCTTGTATTTAAGGCTGACCTATGGAAATGGGATTTTGGTATGCATTATCTAATAACGAATGAATACACTTAGGTATGCCCCGCCCATCTCTAGATAAGCTCCGCCCAGGCTTTGCACATGTTGGAATTGATTTATATACTTTGAATCCTGAATTCACAGAATCCCAATTTCATGGTAACTATACAGCTAACCTGTTGAATATTCTGAAACTAATTTGAGTGGAGGCTGTTGGTGCCTATGGAAGCAACAGCACCCAGACACATTAGTTTCAAAATATTCAACAGAATGTTTATTAAATGGTAAAGACATATGATCTGTATAACTGACGGGCTATTCTAAATTTATGAAGAAGTATTTCTGTTAATTATGATTGTGACATGACCATACATGTGACGTAATTGATTATGATGTCATATACTTGAGTGACAGATTGGATTCATTAATCTACTGTTCTAATATATGTCCTTACCATGGTCACTTAACCCTATATTAACACTCATATCAGCCAAAAACAGATTCTGCAGTGGTCTTGAGAAATGTCCATTTGCAGACTAAGAGAAGGCTATTTTTGAAAACTTACCACTGGAATGAGTGGCTGGATAACCGAGCCAGTCATTCCTGTGGTAAATTTTCAAAAATAGTCTTCTATTGATCTGCAAATGGACATTTTCTATGAGAAAATGTAAATTTTCTTCAACAAATGCGAGAGCTAAAATGTTAAATAATCGCGAATGACTTCAGTCGCTATTATGTAGAGTAGCTAACCGATAAGCAATAAAAGACAACGTGTAACAGAGGGTCCACTTCTAGCTATGCCCCCCCCCCCCCAATCCTGTTGTAACACAATTTCCTTCATTATGTTCTAATTTGAGCCATATCAGATGTGTAGGTTTTGAGATGGAGCTCTGGACACATGCACACACACGCGCGCACAGACACATGTACACAATCACAACACCCTTCTCCCTTTAGCATGCTTATGGGACGAGGGTAATTACTGCACTAAATCATGATAATAGAAGCAGTAGCATTTTACATGGGAAAATTCCTTTAAATTTCCTATATTCTTGTCAGTAATGTCTTATATTTCTATATTTTTCCAAAATTTCCTATTTTCACTCCTATTTTTTTTGGCGGAGTGTGGTTTGTAGGCCTAGTTTCATGACAGCTGCATCATATTAATTGTGACACAAGCTAATTAGTGACTGACATAATTACCTATGCCGCCAAAGGCATACATATTGCGGTTGGTGCCATCTGTTTGTCTGTATTTGTTGTTTGTTTGTCCGTCTGTTTATCCGATGCATATCTCCTAAATCCTATGAGGTAAAGTCACTAAATTTGGCACATATAGTCATATTATGAGTGGGTAAAAGACTTATATTTGAGGCCAACAGGTCAAACATTGAGGTAATTTAGTGCTCACTGTACCAGAATACACATTTTCATCAATAACTGCAAGAAGGTAGAATCACCAAATCTGTAACATACATTCATAATGCGGTGGGGTAGAACCAAAATTTAGTACAGGTCAAAGATTGGCCTACAAACAAAACAAAAGTTCAAATGTCACTTAGTGCATCGTCAAAGCCGAGTGCAAAGGCGTGTGTCAGCATCTCAAGTGCATTCTAGTTGCTTAAGCGGTACGATGTCAGATAGGCTTGCACGATTGTCCGATATCGAAAATGACGATTTTTTTTTCAGCCACGATTTTTTACGCTGTGATTTTGAAAAAATAGAAATATCGCGAAAATTTTACTGTCACGGCATAATCTGCCTATTTGTCATGTATTTGTAGAGTAGCCTTCTATTACCGCAAGCTATTCGATTTATTTCCAAACTAACATCTTTGCGAGAGGGGTGGACTTATATTAGGAATAGGTCAAGAAAAAGTTTACGTTCATTCTTTAAAATTGTTTTATAAGATAGACTAATAATACGAAAATTGAACGTAATTTACCTGTACAATTTCTTGCCGCAGTACTGTATACCTCAAAACCATGATCGCCTGAGTGAAATTATTACATGGGACTGTATAAATATTATATATTTCTTAATAAGAATGGTTTATAAAATCTAAATTAATCCTAAATTTGACAATAAATGGCGTCGCGAAAATATATAAATCACATAATATTGCTTGCTCTCCTGTTTTTGGAGGCGAGAGGTGGTGCGTTCTCAAATGTGATAGCTAAGTGAGACAGTATACACGCTTTAGCCAGCAAGGTGAACTATCCGAGATGTTTCTGAAGGCTAACTATTATTCGTAAAATATATAAATCACATGATTTTGTTCGCTCTCTTGCTTTTGGAGGCGAGAGGTGGTGCGTTCACAAATGTGATAGCTAAATGAGATGGTATACACGCCTTAGCCTGCAAGGTGAACTATCCGAGATGTTTCTGAAGGCTAACTATTATTCGTAAAATATATAAATCACGTGATATTGCTCGCTCTTCTGGTTTTGGAGGCGAGGGTGGTGCGTTCACAAATGTGATAGCTAAATGAGATGGTATACACGCCTTAGCCTGCAAGGTGAACTATCCGAGATGTTTCTGAAGGCTAACTATTATTAGTAAACGGGTACTCGGTAAATGCGGATCAGATCTAAACATAAGATATCTATGGATCTAATATCACGTAATTTGTAAATTTTCACAAAGACGTTATGAAAGGTCAAATTTTTAGATTACTTTTGATCTAATAAACGATGGTTATAACAGAGTACGCAATAGTTGGGTTGTCCAATGTAATAATTTCACTCCCGCAATGATGGACAAGATATACATTAAGCCAAGGTGTAAGGCATCAAAGATTTACACCGGGAAATTTCCTATTTTCGTGTTATTAACGATCGTTCTTTAAGCATCTTGACGACTGCATTTAATGTTTTGGTGAAATTTACCAATTAAAAGTCATATTCGGTTAAAACTGATATGAACTCTCATAGGGAAGCCGACATGTCTACATAAGCCACACCGTGCAGTCCAACTCAACCCAAGACCAATTCGCCCCGTGAATTCATGCCATAAGATAAGCTAGACGATATATCGAAATATCACGATTTTCTCACCACGATATATCACGATACCTCCTAGGACAATATCGTGCAAGCCTAATGTCAGATACACAAACATTTTTATGCACTATATGTGGCAATATTTTCAAGGGAAGTTTTGTGCATCCATAGCTCAGTGAAATGAACCATTGAGGAGTAGTAGTATATATCATGAGTCTCATGATTCAACTAATCATTCATCTGTAATATTATTCTGTAGGATTTAGCACTGCACTTCTGTCGTCAATTTATCGTTACTGATGTATATTTTCAGAGCTGCTTTGCTGGTCACGGATTCGGTTCTCTTCAGGCCCCTCCATGCTAACCGGGCATACAGCTTGTGCTGTAAGTCAGTAATTATCATCAGGATTTAGTGTCCTTTAATACTCAGCAAGTTATCTGATATGCAGTTAAGCCAGCCCATGAGATCATGTGACTTTTGGAGTCAGAGTGGTGTGGTTATTTTACCCCTTTAATTGGCAAGATTGATCAAGATAATAAGAATATTTGATCATTGATTAAATGAAAGCCCATTTGTAAGGCAAGAGAAGACGATTTTTGAAAATGTACGACTGGAATATGACTGTCTTGGCTATTGAGCCAGTCATTTCAACAATAAAGTTTCAAAACTAGTCCTTTCATTGCCTGCAATTTTTTGACAGCTTGACAATTAAAGTGTTAACCCTTTAACACTTATGTCGGCCAAAAACAGCTTCTGCAGTGGTCCTGGAAAATGTCCATTTGCAGACCAAGAGAAGCCTATTTTTGAAAATTTACCATTGGAATGACTGGCTCGATAATCAAGCCAGTCATTCCAGTGGCAAATTTTCAAAAACAGTTCTCTTGGACTGCAAATGCACATTTTCTTTGAGAAATTCGAAATTTCCGTGAACAAATTTAATGGTTAAAGTGTTAAGACAGGTGGATCAATCAAATAGATCCACAAATCGCTGTAATATAGCACCAATATCATTGCTATGTGTGCTGAATTGTAATATCCCCTTAGCACTTAAGCCGGCCAAAAATGACTACATTGGTCTGGAAAATGTCCATTTGCAGACTAAGAGATTTGATTTTGAAAATTTACCACTGTAGTGGCTTGCTCGGTAACCAAGCCTGACTGGCTCGATAACCGAGTGAGTCATTCCAATGGTAAATTAAACAAATAATCTCTTGGTCTACAAATGCACATTTTTATGGGGAAATGGAAAGATTTTCTTAAACGAATTTGTTAATAGGTTAAGTAGGCTTGCACGATATTGTCCTAGGAGGTATCGCGATATATTGTGGTGAAAAAATGGCAATATTTCGATGTATCGTATAGCCTATTTTAAGGTATATGATTTCACATCAAGAGTATACTTACCTCCCTAATACTTTTGATATTGCTAAATATTGGCGTTCACTCAATAAAACACTCAGATTAAAAACAGTTAGGTGCCCCTACTGGGCAGGTAGACAGAGGTAGTCAGGCGGATGCCGGCCCCACCACCGCGCATGCGCCGACTACTACTTCCTCTTTGCTAATTTATTGGCAGAGAGTTCACATGCGTTTGTGCTTGTTAAAAAGTTTTCACTCGTTTACCTGTGTAAAATAGTCTGAATATACCTGGAAAGAAAGAGAAAGATGTCAGAAAGGGCGACTTCTCCGGAGGAGGGAGCTGGATCTCTTTATCAGGTGATTTCAACTATATTCTAGCGAGTTTTTCCCCGGTGTAATGTGTTTCCGGGACTCGCGCTTACCGTGATGAGCGCCGGTTTGAGTTGGTTTTTTCAACTCGGTGCTATATAAGTCTAATCTCTCTTTGTGTTTATGTCCACAGGTATGGATTTGCATTATTAGTGGACATCTCAGCACAGGAGGGTTTGTTTCTCTCCACCACGGTTCCATTTCCTACTAATACTGTTAGGTTATCTAACCAAAAAATCTATGCTCAGTGAGTTGGAGGCTTGATATAAAGGTCTTCTCACTTTGCCCTCTTGATCCAATTCCTTCCCCTTAGGTGGAGAGAGTTAAGAGGCGTAGTTTTGGTGGAGTGCTCCAGTGCATCATGTTGGATGGTTTGTCTATACCAGGTGTCAGGTATCTAATTAATGATATGAGGTGATATGAATTATTTGAAAAAATAATGACTGTTTTATACCATTGTTATCATTGGGTATCTGATGGTGTGTAGTCTGAATATCCAGGTGAGGTTGTTCTAGTTGCGAATACAATTCGTCCTTGAACTTGGATGCTTGTTGCGGACCGATTTAATTTCTGTCAAGGGATTGATGACGTCATAATCAGCCTTGCTCTTTATTAACATTTAAAGTTTTGTCCAACGCTGGTTTTTTCTTGATTACTGATCTTTATGATCTTGTCCCTCTCTTTTAGTTTGGTTTTGAGTTTCTAACCTTAACTAACTTACTCATTGTCCTCGTCCTTTGTCCTGTTTCAGAGACCTGGTTGTCCGTCCTGTGGCCGGTTTCTGAAGGATCGGTTTGTTCCCCATTTGTGCTTCAGCTGCAGTCCCTGTGGACCGCTGCTTAAGTGCGACGTATGTAAGCAATGGGGGGGGCGAACTAATGTCTGACTTTTTGTCGTTGCAGGCAAAGGAGAAGGGCGTGGAGGAGGAGAGGAAGGCGAAGAAAGAGAGTGTTTCGAAGAAGGGTAAGAGGAAGGCCTCGTCCGCGGTGGACATGGAGGCCTTCCGGTCCGAAATGTTGGGAGAGATGCAGAGGACAATAAAGGATTTGGTCCCAGAGTTGATTCGCAGCATGCTTCCTGGGCCAGCTCCTTTGTTGTCCTCAGCATCTGCTTCAGAGCAGGTTATCCCCGCCTCTGAATCTAATTTCCGTAGGTCGATTCCGTTGTTTGAGAACGATTCAGAGGTGGCCCCGTTGATGGGGTCGTTCCACGACCCTGGCAGCAGGCTTGGTGCCGCGCCGAGGGGGCGTGGACATCGGTTGTTGCAGGAACCTGCGGTCTGCTCATCAGACCCTGGGTATCCGCACGCCGCGGGTGCCAATGCCTCCTATGGCACCTTCCCTGGCCAGTCCGGGTTAGCTCTCTTTGCTGACCCGGAGTCTAACCTTTCTGGCCAGGAGGAAGAGGATTTCCTGCTAGGGTCGCCGTCTGGGGACGTGACCATGGACTACGACGTCTGTGCACCCCTCGCGGGGAATGCAGGCGACGTAGTCCATGGTTCTACTCACGCAGGAGTAGAATTCACGGTCCAGAAGGTGACCCTGGGCGGTGCTGAAGGCCAGCGTTACCGCATACCTCGGCTTGCCGAGAGTGTCGCTGGTGCTGGTCTGGGCCGTGGTGAGGCGGTGTCTGCCCCGCGCTCTACCACGGCGCCTGCTCTTGGTCAAGCCAGTGAGCTTAGCATGCCTGGTCTTTCGGGGCCGCATGCTTTCCCTGGCTTGCCAGCGGTATCAGCATACCCGCCGTCAAGCTCTGCTGCGTGCGCTCAGGAGGAAGACGAAGGCCCCCGTCTTGTAGAGCGCTCGCAGCTAGCCACGGAGGAGGATTGGTCGGACGCTTGCCAGTGGCTGGTGAGTGTTCGGCCAGACCTGCCCGTGGAGCAGTCGGCTAGCCAGCGAGATCACAGGCCGTGGTTAGCTGGTAAGCCGACTGCAAACGCTATGCCATCTCTGCCGCTGGCTGAGCATGTCGTGGACATGTTCGAGGCGGCGGAGACGTCCATTAAGGCGAATGGGCGTCTCGCGAAGGCCCCTCGCGAGGTGGCCAGGCGTTGCCGCATCGTGCCCCTGGACTACCAGCGGTACGGTGTGGTGCCCAAGCCAAGCGTCGATGACCGCGCGGCTTTGGGCGAAGATGCGCGGCCAGGCTCCCGTTCTGACACGGGTGTCCTGTGCTCGAACGCGTTGCGTTCGGCAAATGCCGCGCTGCGTGATGCGGAGGAGAGTGGGAGAGCGTCGATTGCTGCTCTGTCCCACGTCTCCCAGCTGTTACAGGGGGTGGTAACGGCATCCGCATCGCGCCAACCAAGCCCGGTCACAGTCCAGAGAGCCATCCAGGATGGTATCAACCTGGCTCTGGACTGCTTGACGCGGGTGGTGACCAGGAGTGTCCGGGCGAGGCACACGTTTGCCTTGGACAATCTGTGCCTGTCCCAGGACCTGTACAATAGGCTACTGCGTACGCCTATGACAGGTCCTGGTCTCTTTGGAGGTGAGGGATGCAAGCACCTCCAGGAGACAGTGACTCTGGTCAACAACCAGAGGGCGCTGCACGAGCAATTTGAAGTGCTCCGTCGTGCGAGCGTTCACGCAGCACCCCCTGCGTATCGTCCCCTGCAGGCTCGAGGTGGAGGTGGCCAGGTCAGAGGCCAGCCACGATCGCAGCGACGGCCTAGGCCACGTGCGATTCGGCCCGCAGCGAGGGGGGCACAGGCTCCCCACGCGCAGCCAGTCAGGCAGCCACCCGCGCACCGAGGTGCGTGCGGTGCTGGGCGTGGCGCGCGGGGATCTGGTCGCGGTAATCGGGCCTGATGGGCCGGTTACCACGGTGGGAACCACTCGGGTGTTTCTGGCCGAGAAGACAGTGCCACTCTCGCACTCCTTATGTCCACCTCTCTCCCTAGGTGGACCGGGGGGGGGGGGGGGGGGGGGGGCGGCTGATTGGCCGACCACTTGCCAGAGTGGAAGCGGTTGACTCGGGACCGTTTAGTCTTGCGATGGCTTTCTGTCGGCTATCATCCCGATTGGATGACAGGCCCGCCATCGCGACTGTCTCTCGTGCCGATCTGGACTCCGATTCCGAGAGATCCAGATCAAAGGTTGTGTATCGAGGAGATAAATTCCCTCATACAAAAAGGAGCTATTCAGCCGGCGCAGAGGTGCCCGGGCTTCTATTCAACCGTGTTCTTAGTAACAAAAAACACCGGAGGGTGGAGGCCGATTCTCAACCTCAAGCCATTGAACAAGTTCATAGAGACGCCCAGTTTCAAGATGGAGACTGTGCGCTCGGTGTTGGCGGGGTTAGAGCAGGGAATGTGGACAGCTTCAATAGATTTGAAGGATGCTTATTTCCACATTCCCATAGAGAGGAGTTTCCGTCGCTTCCTGAGATTTGCATTCCAGGGCAGACAGTGGGAATTCAGGGTATTACCCTTCGGAATTTCCATGGCTCCTCGGGTCTTCACCCGTGTGGTTCTCGCGATCACGGCATACCTCCGCAGGAGAAGCATAGCAGTCCACACGTACATAGACGACTGGCTGTTAAAAGCACACACCCAGGAAACGTTATCGGCCAATCTGGAGATTGTTTTGAAAACTCTCACGGACTTGGGCTGGATAATCAATTTCCAAAAATCAGAGCTGACTCCATCCCAGAAGTTTGTTTACCTGGGCATGTTCTTCGATCTGGAGACGGGATATGTTTATCCTACTCAGGAGAGGGTTCAGAGACTCATCTCCTTAATACAGTCGGTGTGCGACAGTCGTCATGTCCTGGCACGGGTTTACTTTAGAATGCTGGGTTTGATGGTTTCATTGGAACCAGTCATTCCGCAGGCGGCCTTACGCAGGCGCCCGATCCAGTTGTTTCTCATGACACAGTGGACCCAGAGTTCAGGTTCGCTGGACTCGAACGTGTCAGTGTTGGCGCCTCTAATTCACTAGCTGCAATGGTGGTTGAATATAGAGAATCTCTTGCTGGGGGTTTTGCTAACCCCTCCCCACCCTCAGGTGACTGTGTATACAGATGCATCGATGGAGGGGTGGGGAGCTTGTCTGGAAGAGTCCACAATATCAGGACTTTGGGATCTGGATCAGTCAAAGGAACATATCAATCTACTGGAGCTAAGAGCAGTAGTCCTGGGCCTGGAACATTTCTTACAGAAAGTTCAGGGCAAGATTGTTCTTATTCGTTTAGACAACTCAACAGTAGTGACTTACATAAACCGCCAGGGCGGAACGAAGTCGCCCAGTCTCTGTATGATGACTTGGAAACTGCTGTGTTGGTGCCTGGATCACAGGATTACCTTGAGAGCAGTTCATATTCCGCGAAGGCTAAATCTGCTAGCAGACTCATTGAGCCGAAGGATGAGTATTTTACCCACGGAATGGCAACTAAATCAATGTGTGGCGGATCGTCTGTTCGACCATTGGGGGAAGCCCAACATCGATTTGTTCACAACCAAGAAGAATGCGAAGATGACGACGTACGGCTCTCCGATTCCAGATCCAAGCGCTTTCGCAACAGATGCGTTAGCTATCAGCTGGGCGGGAATGATTGCATACGCATTCCCTCCAGCAATCCTGATTCCAAAAGTTCTTCAGAAAATCCGGCAGGAGGAGTGCCAAGTGCTTCTGATCGCCCCGGATTGGCCAAGCCGATCGTGGTATACGGATCTGCTGGACCTTCTGGTCTGCAGTCCGGTTCCTCTGCCTCTGATGGACGACCTTATCTTCCAGGGCAAGGCCCTTCACGACAATCCGTCAATGTTCCGATTGACTGCGTGGATGTTGTCAAGGAATCTAGAATTAAGGAGGGCTTTTCTGAGCAAGCGGCCATGTTTATGGCCAAAGCCAGGAGGGGGTCAACCTCCAGAGCATATAACTATAAAATCAACAGATTTGCAGAGTGGTGCTCAAAAAGATGTATTGATCCAATGGATTCATCTATTCAGGTAGTAGCTGATTTCCTCTGTCACCTATATGATGCCTATAGCCTCAAGCCTAACTCTATTGCTGGTTATAAGTCAGCTTTAATGACTGTTGTTCCTTGCTTGGCTAACAGGGGGAGTGATGAAGTAAGTACATTAAATGTATTAATTAAAGGCATGGGCAATCTAAGACCAAGGAATCCACCACTGATTCCAGTTTGGAGTTTATCTCTGGTGCTTCAGGTACTAGGAGATAAGCCTTTTGAACCACTTATTTCCATTTCTATGAAATTGTTGACTCTTAAAACTGTGTTTTTAATTGCTGCGGCCTCGGCAAGGCGTAGGAGTGAGATTCACGCCTTATCAGCCGAGGATGACCGTTTTGTGGTTACAGGGTAAAGCCTTAAGCTTCTACCTAGGATTAATTTCTTGGCTAAGAATCAGTCTTTGAAATATCCAGGTCAACCTATTTTTTTGTCATCTTTAACTAGATATGATCCTAATTCTAAAGAATGGTGCCCCGTACGGGCGCTGCTCCAGTACAAACAGCGTACTTCGGAGTGGCGTACCGACCAGTCAGCGTTATGGTTGTCATATATTGAACCCCATGGCAGGGCGTCTAAGGACACCATTTCCAGGTGGATTGTAGAATGTATTCAGTTTTGTCACAAATCCGCCACCGGGAGACAGGTTGATGTGGCCAAGGCTCACAGTGTCCGCGGTGTCGTGGCATCCACTGCCCTGTTTAGTGGGGTCCCTGTGGATGACATTATGTCCGTGGCTCAGTGGCACTGTGAGTCAAGTTTTACAGACCATTACCTCCGTGACACCTCAAATCCTCTCGCCTTGTCGATTTTGAAACAATAATCGCCTGTATGTTTTATGAGGAGCGTTTCCTCGTTGCTTATATACATCACATTTAAGTAATGGTAACAACCACTTGTCGGGACTGCATCAGGCTTCTCTACTGGGAACGTGATGACAGCTTCCAAGTTCAACAAGGTCAGTCTTGTTTATGTGTTGTTCATTGTTAAATGTATTGTCACGTTACCCGTTATTATTAATATGGTGATGGTTTGTGTGGATTGTGGTTCATAGAGAGTATACGAAAATGGAGTACTTTCGTCTCTGTCCTGTAGTACGTGGCACTAGTACGTAGAGAGCGTATAGGACATTGAGGTCATCTAGTCTTCCTCCCAGGAGGGGGGGGGGGGGGGAGCGCATATGACATTCGGTCATCTCTCATGCATCGGTTGTGTTATCCGATGGTTTGTCAAATCCTGACTGTTCTCACACAATTTCAGACGTTTTTAAGTGCCGTAAACGCGTGAAAGCGTATAGGGAAGAGCTGGTCTTTTGACCTCGCCTCCCTCCCGCCAGATTCACTTTCGAATTCTGGCAATATCAAAAGTATTAGGGAGGTAAGTATACTCTTGATGTGAAATAAACGAAATCAAAGATTTCTTTTTTCACGAGAGAGTTGATACTTACCTCCCTAGATACGGACCCGGCCTCTCCACCCCACAGAGGCTCGGTCTTCAGGCTCTTAGTAGTTGCATGTGTGTCAGCCAATAAATTAGTCAGAGGAAGTAGTAGTCGGCGCATGCGCGGTGGTGGGGCCGGCATCCGCCTGACTACCTCTGTCTACCTGCCCAGTAGGGGCACCTAACTGTTTTTAATCTGAGTGTTTTATTGAGTGAACGCCAATATTTAGCAATATCAAAAGTATTAGGGAGGTAAGTATCAACATCCTAGATTTCGTTTAATTCTTGGGGTGAATTGGTCTTGGGTTGCGTTGGACTGCGTGGTGTGGCTTATGTAGCCATTTCGGTTTCGCTCTGAGTTTTCATATCAGTTTTAGCCGGATGACTTCTAATTGATAAATTTCAACAAAAACTTAAAATCCATTCGCCAAGATGCTTAAGCTAAAATCGATCGTTAATAACACGAAAATAGGACACAATTAATAATTTCCTGCCGCCTTACCCCTTGGCTTAATGTATACCATATCCATCATTGCGGGAGTGAAATTATTACATTGGACAACCTAAATATTGCGTACTCTGTTAAAATCATCGTTTATTACACGAAAATTAATCCTAAATTTTGACATTTCATGTCGTCTTTGTGAAAATATACAAATCACGTGATATTAGGAATGTTCTTTAAAACCATAGACATCTAATGTTTAGATCTGCTCCGCATTTACTGAGTACCCGGTTAATAATAATAGTTAGCCTTCAGAAACATCTCGGATAGTTCACCTTGCTTGCTAAAGCATGTATACTATCTCATTTAGCTATCACATTTGTGAACGCACCACCCTCGCCTCCAAAACCAGGAGAGCGAGCAATATCACGTGATTTATATATTTTACTAATAATAGTTAGCCTTCAGAAACATCGAGGATAGTTAGCCATGCTTGCTAAAGCGTGTAAACCATCTCATTTAGCTATCACTTTTGTGAACGCACCACCTCTCGCCTCCAAAAACATGAAAGCAAGCAATATCACATGATTTATATATTCCCGCGACGCCATTTAATGTCAAATTTTGGATTACTTTTGATTTTATAAACCATTCTTATTAAGAAATATATAATATTTATACCTTCCCAGGTAATAATTTCACTCCCGCGATCATGGTTTTGACGTATACAGTAAGGTGGCAAGAAATTGTACAGGTAAATTACGTTCAATTTTCGTATTATTAGTCTATCTTATAAAACAATTTTAAAGAATGAACGTAAACTTTTTCTTGACCTATTCCTAGTATAATCCCACCCCTTTCTCAGAGATGTTGGTTTGGAAATAAATTGAACGGCTTGACGTAATAGATACCTATGCTACAAATAGACAGAATACGGCATGACAGTAAAATTTTGGCGATAGTTCGATTTTTTCAAAATCACATCGTAAAAAATCGTGGCTGAAAAAGAAATCGTGATTTTCGATAATATGGGATAATCGTGCAAGCCTAAGGCTAAGATAGCACTTGAATTATTGATTGCTTGTTTTGGGCTAGGTACATTTTCCAGAAAAGTGTACGGGTATGAAACGGGAGGCATTTTTGGGGAAAGGTTGGGAAATATGTTTTCTAACATAATTCGAATGTGCTGAATCCAAATATGCTATTCACCAAGCTGAATTCCTACAGAAAGAGGCTCAAAATTGAAATTCAAAAGGACCCCCCCCCCCATATGAAAAGATTTTCGCAAAAAAATATACCCTGTATAAATACACATGAATAAAACAATGGCTAATAATGCTAATAAAACTCATAATTTAATGAATGCGAGATATTCCAAATGTACATTTTAGAATTTAGAAGATTACTTTGAATCAAGTATATCTAAATCAATGTTAACCCTTGTATCCCTGGAATACCAGAAATTCAATTTCAAGATTTGGTTTCAGTGAAATTGGTTTCCAAATATTCAGCAGCTTAGATGTTGAAAATTACAGTTCATTGTTCGAATTAAAACCTTTGAATGAAAAGCAAGATATATGAAAAGTCATTTACAATTTAATAAAATTCTGTTATATCTCTGTAAACTAATTTGCTTGGAAGTGCTTGCTAGCTCTGGTAACAATAGTTCCAATGAAATTGGTTTCCAAATATTCAACAGCTTATTGGTACATTACTATAAAGGTAGCAACAGTTTCCAAGCAAATTAATTTCAAGATATAGTACTGAACCTTTATTAAATTGTAACTCACTTTTCATATATCTCACTTTTCACTCAAAGGTTTTTATTCGGACAATGTCCCTTACATTGTAAATAACATCCTGTGCAATGCTCAAAACTCTGGACGGTGTGAAGGACTCGTGCTTGGCTACCCCATGTGCCTCATCCTCAGTTATATATGCTCCATTGTCATCCATATCGTCATCTTCGTCATGGATAGACGCTTCCTGCTCATGTTGGGCTCGGGTGCACTCTGTATCAGACCACAAGATCAAAGCAAGTGGTGCGCTTATTTCATGGAACTGGACATACCACTGGTTACAAGGATATACTCAGACTTGACACTGCATTAGCTGAGAACACACTGGAAACTATGGATCCTGATACTGGAACGGTGATCACACATTACATAGCTACATTTTTGTAAGTGGTGATTCATTCATCTTAGGGCTGACAGTATAGATATTAATGACTATACTCTTGCTGGGAAAAATACTTTCCATGCGACACAATATGCTGTTTGGCAGAGAAAATCCCCGCCCAATCTTACACTGGTGGACATTATACCAGCTAAGCACGCAACTCTGAGCATTACAGATAACATAAACACGGTCTCTCCTGCTAATATTGTAAAAGCTGATAGTGAACCCCACTTCAATAAAGATGTCCAGGAAGAATGGTTTACCAAACCTTTAAATGAGTCTCATCTATGGTTTGAAGGCACAATCAACAAACATTGCCTTTTTCCTCAAGCGGCAGAATGAAAACCCTAAAATGAGCAGAACAAATTTTAATGAATAACTGTTGGTTATATGCCCATTATCCAGACCCCAGCACATGAAAGTAACACCTTGAATGCAGTTGTCAAGAGAATCATCCAAGTAGCAACTTCATGTAGACAGAAACATGTAATACTTTCTGTTGATCAGCCATTCCTTCTGCAGCTTAGGCAGCTAAAATAGACAGTACCAGAATATAAAGATGTGATGATCCCACGCCTGCACATATCCATGAACTTCCTGAATATAATGGGCAGCATATTCAGG
Source organism: Chaetoderma sp. LZ-2023a (assembly GCA_034401795.1). Lineage (NCBI taxonomy): Eukaryota > Metazoa > Mollusca > Caudofoveata > Chaetodermatida > Chaetodermatidae > Chaetoderma > Chaetoderma sp. LZ-2023a. Next base: position 32,511,962 of record CM067365.1, on the reverse strand, counting down.
ATTCCTGACTATCCCATGCATGGATTGAAAGTGGACTTTTGAGTCAAAATACTACTGAACATGTAATGGCTGGAAAGGACTATGCCAGAGCAACTCGCGCTCATAAAATGACTTTATAGGCATTGTGGAAAATATCGCTACCCAAACTCCTAGCCGACCTCCAGGAAAATGACATGCTGTGCCTTCTAAGCGATGCATACTCAGATACAGATGATGACATTGAGGAGCTTATCTCATTCTTATCCTTGGCAAGATTTTGTGACCAAATGGTAGCATTTTTGCTAATCAGCACAGCCAACAATCCTAATTTCCAGTTCCGGTGTACATGGATATGGTTTGTATCCTTCTGCTCTCCATCGGAACGCAGAAAGATGGAATATGGGATTTGCATCGGTATGCATTCAAACGAATGCTTCCCTTTTTCACCGATATGATCATACAGGATATGCGAGCTGGGAAGTCATATACATGTATCTGTCTGAAATGTACCACCTTCCAGACGAGGTGCTTCAACAGTTCCAACAAGGCAACTTTGTTGTGAAAGGCTCAGAAACCAAGTTTCTCCAGATCACAGCCAAGAGTGGATAAATATCACCAGAAAGAGGAGTGGAGGAAAGGTAGGAATCGCCAAAACAGATACAGCACTCAGGTGGGCTCTTTCCTACAATTTACATGCCCAGATTTCAGCCCAAACAAGAATGATGTTTTCCATGAGGTTGGGTAACCGGATGATATGCAATGAATCAACTCCATCACGAAAACTACATGATCATGATGATGAAGCTAAAGTGAGACAGATTTTAGAGGGATTCAACTTATTCTCTTTAGGCTCGGCCATTGATATGACACTGCACAATATTGCAACAATGGATATGGCTACAGAGGAGATACAAGAATCTCTGCACAACGCTGAAGGACTGGGTCAGGAGCAGTTGATTGATTTTGTTAGAGATTTACTAATGGTGAGAACAGAGGGGCAGATGCACAGACAATTCTATGATACACTAAAGAAAACAAAGGCCTCAACTTTTGCATCTCTATATGGTGCAGAAACAAACAAAATCAAAAGATAACGAAGTCCCCATAAAAGCTGATGGGAATATCTTGCAACACTTAATCATGGCCTATGAAGCTGGATTAGTTGTGGAACTTCCAAAAATCTTAAAACATGAATTGACGCCAGTGCCAGTTGCACTCGCAGACCTGAATGATGCCCTCAGAGGTGGAAACAAATCAGTCCTTGCAGATATCTTACAGGGCTGGGGTCAAATACTTTCAAAAGTATTTAAATACAAATACAAATACTTTGGAATTCTTCAAATACAAATACTTTATTTTTGCAAAGTATTTAAATACAAATACAAATACCTAGGGTAAGTATTTGAAATACTTCTCAAAGACTTCTTACATGTCTTATAGAAGACCAAAGTATGGTACAGATTTAACTCTAGTGATGGACAGCCTGACCCTCACATTTACATGAGCACAGACAATCATAGATACCAAACTAAAGGTGCAAAATACTTATTCTGTTGAATATTTTGAAATTCATTTGACTGGAAGAATTAATTTCAAAATATTAAACAGTTTTTCTATATGGTTGCCTTTAAAATGAGAAATGGGGAATTCATCAGTGAAAGGGTTAAAGTTCAGACTGAAATGGAATAACATTAAACAAGGTATTATTTAATCGTTTTTCTTTATTTATTTGGATCCTTGTTGAAGATTCTTAAGACTATCTAATTTAAAAACTTGCATTCAAATCGTTGCCAAAGATATTCCTAGCTTTATTTAATTTGAAAACCAACGTTACTGTATCCTGCAGCTGTCTAAGAAAAGCAAAAATATTTCCAAAATGTACATTAGTATTTGGTTCTACAATTAATCTTAACATCATTATGAAAAGGGATAATTAACCACCATCTAAATGCTATGGTTATAAAATTCATGATGAAAATGGTTAACACTCAGGTGTAGAGTCGTGCAAGCTAGTACAATAGAGGTGTTGTTATAACTTGACCAGCCCTCCATAGGTTACTTTAAAAGGAAATAATTGCTCAATCCATTGCTGATAAGACATGTGAGATATAGACCAGCTAAACAAGTTTCTTACTCAGACTGGATCTATCACAGCCTTATGCTGTTAACCCTTTAATGGTCAAGCCAGCCCAAACTGGTCTCTGCATTGATCTTGAGTAGTGGCCATTTACAAGCCAAGAGAAGACTTTTTTTAATTGTACTACTGGAATGACTGGCTTTATAAGTCATTCGAGTTGACTGGGATATATTTACAATGTATTACCTTTGAAACAATGTTTTTAACATTTCGGTATGAATGGGATAGGATTTATTTATTTATTTATTTATTAGTTCCCGACCGGTAAAACTGGGGGGACTATAGGTTTGCACTCCGTCTGTCCATCCATCCATCTGTCTGTCCATCTGTGGCAGTTGGTTTTCCGCACTTTTTTTCGCAGTCCTTCAAGGTATTCAACTGAGAATTGGTACATTACAGACCAAGTTCGAGTTTCAGGCGTTTGCGTCATTTTTTTGATGGAGTTATGTCCCCTTTCGACTTTTGAAATACAAACATATTAGCTTTCAAGACTCCTTCTCCTTCACCATATATAACTGAAACTTGGTTTATTGCTATGTTATGAGAAGTTACAGATCAAGTTCGAGTTTCAGCTGCTTCTGTCAATTTTTAATGGAGCTTTTTGACTGTGAATCAATACTTACAGAATGCTTGTTTATTTATTTATTTATTTATTTATTTAGATGTGCTAAAACTATATGGCTCAAAGTTGTTTTTCGGAAACACTTGTATTCAAATTATACCCCAAAATATTCAGAGCTTTTATTTTATTAGGTGCACAAGAAAGGGTAATTAACCCCACTGCCACCCACCCACCCAATCTAAATGAATGATTTGAATGTAAAATTCATGGTGAAAGGGGTTAAGACTCTGGTATGAGTCCTGCAAGCTCGTATAATGGAGGTGTTGTCATAACTTGACCAGCTCTACCTACCTTGCTTTGAAAGGTGATAATTGCCCATTCTACCACAGATAAGAATTTGAGATTTAAACCAGCTATACAGGACTCAGACCATATGATTCAGCTAGAGAGCAGTACAGTTCTATACATTACTAAGATTTGGGATGTAACAGCAAGCAAAGGCCAGACTGGAAGCAACGCTCATTTCATTCTATATATGTATTGTCATTTCATTCTATATATGTATTAATGATGTGTGTTACATAAAACAGAGAAAATCATGTGAATATTTTGAAAACCATGTGACTGAAAATTGTTGCTGCCTAAGACACATTCGGCTAAATTATTTTCAAAATATTCTAAGGATTTTATTTCCATCTTCTTTAAAACCAGGCCGATTAAAACTAAGGATAACAGAAGTGTATGAAAAAGAATCTTATAACTAATTTCAAGGCAATTTGCATAGTTCTATTTATAAACGGATTAGCTCTATTCTTATTGGATCATGTTTTTAACACTGGAGCTCTAGGAACTATATTACAAGACAACCATACTGTTGATTATGTTGACAATGATTTCACTGAATGTTGTTGATTCTTAAGGCAAAAACTGTAACAGTCAAATTAGTTTTAAAATATTCAACAGAGTATGTATGACATGCAAAGAGTTACAGAAGATATGAGAAATCTGTATTAAATTTTAATTTGCACTGTGCATGTACAATTGAATGTAAGAATTTATCAGAAATAGACAGAGAATTATTTTGAAAAGTATTATTAACAATGTATTTAAATACAAATACTTTTGCCTTAAATACTTTTCAAATACAAATACTTTCAAATACCTGAAAAATTTATTTAAATTACTTCAAAGACAAATACTTTTGTATTTGACCCCAGCCCTTATATCTTATAAGTGATATCCAATGTCCTCCAGAGATAACATTTGAAGGGACATCATGTCTGGTGATCGATGGCCAAGCACGTGTGGTGGCCCTCGGGAAGCCACATGGTAGTAACACATTTGGTGACCTGGCAGACAATTTCGTGAAATCTCTACTCCAGAGTGGACACAAATGCAACATAATTGATATCACATTTGATAGATATAATTCAGAATCCATCAAAGGAGGGACAAGACAGAAACTACCCAAAGGACTCAAGCCAATTCATAGATTTGGTGAGGAGTGATCTGTTCCACCTCCAAATGACTGGTATATTCCTGTGACCACCATCTGTGATAATCTGTCTGTTTGGCATGAGGATTTGAGTAATATAAGTCCATTCCATGCACTCACATGTTGTGATCCAGTCGCCCACATTGCTGGACATGGCAAGAAAACCTAGTCTTGCAGATCTAGGAAATGGTGATCTTCAAGAGGAAACATACAAGTTAGCAGAGAAGTTCATATGCAAGGTTTACAATCTTCCAGACGAGGATAGCTGTGATAAGGCACGAGCGGTTTTGTTTGGCAAGTGTAGATCGCCAGAAGCATTGCCACCTACAAGTGACGCACTACATTTCCACAGACAGAGAGCTCATTATCAGTCGATGGTGTGGAGACAAGCAACTTGTAATCTTCCAAACCGCCTGCACCAGAAACCATGGGATGGACAAAAGACAATGGAAAACTTGTTCCAAAGCTTGTGTCACTACCTCAGATTCCTGACACTTATGTCAAAAATATAGTTGCAAGAATGCAACACTGCAATGTACCAAGACATGCACGTGCCGAGCTAACCAGTAATCTAATTCTCAGACATGGCCACAATTATGTTCCTGTGATGAATAATTTTCAGAGTGTAATACTGTTTGTCGCTCTAAAGAACATTAATTATGGAAGAGATGGTGAAAAATGTATGCCCAAAATCCAGCTGTGATGTGATTTACTTGAGTCAAGATTAATACATGTTTTCACACACATTTTTGTATTCAGCACATTCTAATTATCCAGGAAAGCAGATTTACCAAATTTTCCCAAAAAATGCATACAACATTGAACGTTCATGAAAATGGGCCTAGTCTATTTGTGTACATCTATCTTAGAAAGTGGTTTTGTAAAATAAATTTGATAATATTGGTTGTATTAACATGCTCAATGTGGGCATGTATCTTGCCATCTGTGCATCCATCCATGCAGATTATGGTTTCTGTTCAATTAAATTAGAGTACTGCTTAAAAATAACTGAATAATTTCTGCAACAAAAACGGGACAGAAACAAAAAAAACATGCCAGGATTCAGCGGCATTGGATTTCTGAACATGTAAGGAGAAATGTTTGAACATCTTTAGCAAAAACACAATTGCGGCAGGACTAAAGATTAAATAAACTAAATAAAAATATTTAACTAAATAAAGAAGATCAAGTGGATCTTTAATCTTTTAACCCTCAAATTTGTTCAAAAAGTCAATTTGCAAACCAAAAATTACTGGCTCAATTATCAAGCCAGTCAATCCAGTGGTAAATATTTAAAAAATAGTCTTCTGTTGGTGAGCAAATGGACATGTCTCAGGACCACTGCAGAAGCCACTAGTGGCTGATATGAGTGTTAAAGGATTAATCGCCTCAGACTCCGCTAAATCAGAACTAGATCTTTACTCCGAATGTAATATACAATTTGATTTATTGTGGCTTGACCACTCAGAAGCCCTCTTACATGCACATTTGGTTTTGTTAGCAAAGTTTGACCCTTCACATCAAAAGCCATTGATGGCTATGTTTATCAAAAACAATGTATTGTCAGAAAATGAACCTTTCCATTCTTAGCTATGCCCCGCCTATCTCTAGCTAAGTTCCGCCCACACCAATCGTGTTGGGATTGATCGATCGATCCCTGAACTCCCTGACTATCACTTTCCAGAAAACTATACAGGTAAGCTGTTGAATATTTCGAAAATAATTTGACTGGGTGCTGTTGCTGCCTATGGCAGCAACAACGCCCTGTCAATTTAGTTTCGAAATATTCAACAGCATGTTTATTAAATAGCAAAGCCATACAATTTATACAATGTGTCAGACTATTAATAGGTAAAGACCATATAGAATCATTTATGATGTAATGATTATGATGTCATTCTACACGCCGCTTAGCTGATTATGACATTACTCTGGAAAGGTCCATTCTGAGCGTGCTTGTCATAGAGAGCAACAGCTACCAGTCAAATTGTTTTTAAAATATTCAACAGATTATTCCATATATCATATAAATTCTGTTTTTCTGGTCTGTGAAGTTCAAGATATTATTCTAGGTCTGTAAGGAAATGTTTTGAGCTTGTTGATTTCCAATCTATCATACAGAATTGCTTAAAGTAATTTAATGAAACTCAGTTATGATACGCAATGTGCCTTTTGAAGGATTCACCTTTATGGGGGCCAAGATTTTCAATGAAAATGGGCTTTTTAATGCAAAAAAACACAATTTTTGGCAATATTCTCGTAAATGGCATATCATACGGAATCGCTTAAAATAATTTACTGAAACTTTGCAAGTAGCTTCTTTATGATGGGTAGAGGTGCCTTTTGGAGGATTCACCTATATAGGTTCAAAATTTAGGGTGAAATGGGCATTTTAACGCAAAAAGCTTCCAATTTTGGTCAATTTCCTTTTTAGCTCACCTGGCATGAAAGGCCAAGCGAGCTTCTACCATCGCGACCATCCGTCGTCCGTCTGGCATCCATCGTCCATCAACTTTTGCTTTAAAACGCTACTCCTTAATCAATAGACAGATTTTAACCAAATTTGGGTCAAAGGATCCTATTGGGCTTGGCTCCAGAAATTCCATTCGGAATTTTGATTCCTCAATTTTTTAGGTCAAAATCTTAGATTATCCATTCAGAATTTTGATTCATCAATTTTTTGGGTGAAAATATAAGATTTTGTGAAAAATGTACCAGAAATTGTCAAAATGCTTCTTCTCCTTACCATTCTGAGCGATTTCAACCAAATTTGGCTGACAGAACCCTGTGGTTATAGGCTCTAAAATTTGCCGGAGAGGATCCTGTTGTGATGGGCTCTAGATTTCCATACAGAAATTTGATTCATCAATTTTTTGGGGTGAAATCTTAGATTTTATTTTAAATGTACTGGAAATTGTCAAATCACTTCCTCTTACCATCTTGACCAGTTTTAGCTAAATTAGGCTGAAAGGATCCTATGGCCATAGACTCTAGAACTTCCATTCAGAATTTTGATTCATCAATTTTTTGCGTGAAAATCTTAGATTTTATGAAAAATGTCCCGGAAATTGTCAAATTGTTACTCCTCTTCCTTAGCCGCTTGACATATTTCAACCAAATTTCACTAATGGATTCTAAGGTGGTAGGCTCTAGAAAGTTGATTCAGAATTTTGATTGATCCATTTTTTGGGTGAAAATCTTAGATTTTATGAAAAATTTACCAGAAATTGTCAAAGCTCTGCTTCTTTAAGTTGCTTAACATATTTCAAACAAATTTCGCTAGAGTGACCCTATCAAGGTAGACTAGAATTTCTATTCAAAATTCTGATTGGTCAATTTTTTGGGTGGCTATCTTGGATTTTCCAAAAATTATCCATTATATCTAATGTATACACCTGTGCAAAAGTTAAGCACCACCCTATTTTTACGCACATGCGAGGGTATATTCATGTGCTATGAAGAAAGCAATAGCATAAACATTTATGTACCCATTCATCTTAGTGCAAGAGGTAATAATGCAACTAGAGGAATGCTGATTATGATGGTGGGGAAACACTGTATGTTTTTGTTGAACTTGAAAACGAGGCCTGAATATGGTTACGTTGACACAACTGACAACTATTGCCCTACAGTTGACACACGTGGCTAGATTGTCATTAATGGTGTCTGAAAACGAAGTTTAACATCTGTGCACGAGTTTGAGACTGTCATTATTAATACCGGGTATATCCACCTTGTGCCTGGATGACGGCCTGGACACGACGTCTCATGCTGGTCACCAACCGACTGATACGCCATTGTGGTATTCGTTGCCATTCAAGATGGAGTGCGTCTGTTAATTCCTGTAGGTTCTGCACAGGAGGATCCCTCCTTCTCACCATGTTTCCCAGAATGTCCCAGATATGCTCAATAGGGTTCATGTCAGGGCTCCTTGATGGCCATGGTAGGGTTTCGATGGCATTCTGGCGGAGGTATTCATGCACAGCTCTAGCACGATGTGGTCGGGCGTTGTCATCCATGAATATAGGGTGGGTTCCAGGTGCATGATTTACAAAATGAGGGACCACAACTCTATCCAGTATGGAATCTTGATATCTTTGTCCATTTAGTGTTCCAGGTACAGTCAACAGATCCAGCTTACAATCAAATGAGATGCACCCCCATATCATAACGGAACGTCCACCAAATGGAACTTCTTCCATGATGTTATGTTGGTCGTACGCCGTGCGTCTGGACCTCCATACACGAGTTCGACCATCTGTGGCATGAAGCAGGAACCGACTTTCATCGGACCAGTGTACCCGTCTCCAGGATCTCATGTTCCAGTGTCTTCTTTCGTTGCACCACCTCAGACGCTCCTCTTTGTGGTGTGCAGTGAGGAGAGGACGTCTGACAGGTCTTCTAGCTTTCATGCCAGCAGCATACAGTCTCCTTTTGACGGTAGACATTGACACTCTATTGCGCGTTTCCCATTGCTGGCTGAGCACTCTGCTGTTGGTGAATGGAGATCTAACAAGGCGTACTAGGGCTCGATCATCACGGGCAGTAGTCTTCTTCGGTCTTCCAGATCTAGGCCTGTCCTTCACCTCGTTAGTTTGCCCATGTTTTGCAATCAAACGACTGATTACAGTATGGTTAATGTTCAGCTGTCTGCCAATCTCTCTGCATGACATACCAGTGGTATGCATGCCTATGATTTGCCATTTCACACGATCACTTAACCTTCGTCTTGCCATAGCGGTTCACAATCAAGAGCTAATTCTCTCTGTACAAATAAACCACGGTCATGAACACAAAATTCCTAATCTTGTCGCCTAAATCTGTATGTAATGTTCTACACCTCAAACTGGACTTTTACATAACTGAACACGTGTGCTGTTTCCCGCCACGCACGGACATCAAGCGGCGTGAAGTCATGCATGCATGTGCATTTCGTACTTGGAATTATGTCAGCTAATGCGGGAACAAAAAGTATGGCAGCCTAGTTGTACCATAATGTTTCTACGTTCTATTGTTTTTGCTGGTGCTTAACTTTTGCACAGGTGTATATATAAATGCAAATGGTTCAAATGCTAATGCTCCAGGTGAGCGCCACAGGCCCTTTGGCCCTCTTGGTTTTTTTTAATTTTCATTTTTTCATTTTTTTATTTTTAATAATATGAAGGCTTTGAATAAAATTGCTACCTACTACATAGAGAAAAGTATTTCCAGTGAATGCTGGGCCCTCTGAGTCAAACAACATGTTCTAGTTTGAAACAAATTTGACGGGGCGCAACAGCACCCAGTTAAGTTAGTTTCAAAATATTCAACAGCTTACCTGTATAGTTTTCTGGAAATTGATAGTCTTGAAGTTCAGAGATCGATCCCAACACGGGCAAGGTGTGGGTGAAGCTTAGCAAGAGATGGGCAGGGCATATCTAAAACTGGAAAGGTCCATTGATACATCAACCGCTTACAAAATGATGAACAGATTGTAAGATTATATTATTTGAGTGGTATATATGTATTTGTGTATCAATATCTTTTTTTATTTTATTATTACAGATCGCTAACAATATGTTTGTCGTAGGAGGAGAAAATGCCGGTGAACTTCAGGATTATATGTGGACCTTTAATTTTGGTAAGCACTGATTATAACCTGTTTATCGGTGACATCTAAGTATCTCCGTTATCATGCATACTTACTATAGGTATTGTCAGAATTGTTAGAAAATTATTAAACTTGAAGCCAGAGGTGCACAATATTTCCCGTGACTATATCGTGACAAAAATAATGCGATGTATCAGTATATTGTGGGTACTGTAGTCGGACGTCGTTAGAAGTGTGGGTTGGTATGGCTTTTGAGACAGGGTACACGCACACTGCTATTATTATTGAAACTGAGATACTATCATTTCTGGGTTCAATGGATTAATCTTGATTCCAGCACATATCAAGTGTCAGAGTAATTGCAAAATATTGAGCAACTTCCTAGTAAGATTGCTTTAACCCTTTAATGGTCAGAGCTGATGTCTATTTACAAGCCAAGAGAATAATTTTTGAAAATTTATCTGAAATCAGGTGCCAAATAACTACTAAGATACACTTTTTCATATGGCTATTGGTATTCGGAAGAAAGCTTTCAAAAGCGATGATGGTCTCTGAAATCCAGTAATACCACAAACAACAGATGGAATTTCTGACAAAATGTTTGTTTTAGTTAGTGCCACAAGTGTGGCAACTTGCTTCGTTCATAGCTTCATCTTTTTGGCTTGTGTGCGTGTCTTCCTGGGTGCATGCTTATTTTGCACTATTTTGCAGAAGTATTGTTTTAAATGTAATTTATTATCCATTTCCAGGCAAACCGTCATGGCAAAAAACAACATACTTTGGTATGGCTCCGAGAAGTTACCATGCTATGATCACAATCATGCCACCAACATCTGATGGTGATCAAACATCCACAGAAACCAGCAGATCAACTTCACTTCCAGTGTTGCGTGCACAGAAACACCAACAAGTATCGCTAGCTATGAATCGTAACCGACCCAGAACAAGCCCTGCAGCGTATCAGTATGGTAGCACTAGCAATGCGGATGAAGCTAGCGCATCAGCACAGACAGCTCAACAAAGATCTGTTGTATTTCACAACCGAATATCTCCAAATGTCTCTGATTTTGACGATGATTATGATGGTGATGATGATAGCGACTGTGATTTTGCTAATTTTTATAATAATACTAATAATGCGTATAATGTAGATCTGTTTTCTGATCAGACACCAACGAGCAAAAGAAGAAGCGGGAAGAAGAAGCTCAAGAGAAAAGATGCAGTGTCCGATGCACAAGGTTATGCGCCAGAAGCGTTGTATGGTGATATGGTTGAAATGAAGCTGTTAAACTTGAATATTTCCACTAATAATGATGATAAACCGTTACTTGATTATGCTTCTGGAAGTGCACACCACCGCTCATCTGATTTCCATGGCAAGCTTGATGCAGAGAACCCCAGCTATTGTGATTCATTAGAAAGTCTTGATAATAAGTATATGAATTTCTATCAGAATGTTCAGCCTAATAATAAGAAAACAGACTCTGGAGCTATTAAGGGAACTATGCTCTCTGACCATGCAACTATGTTTGTTCCTCCATTTTCACATAGTGATAACCCAGATCTTAATTTGTCCTGTTCTAGTGGCCCGAATTTTGACATTTTTCAGGTTAATTCAGAAAAAAATGCCAGCTCGAATATCTGTGCTCACACTAGTATTAGAAATGATAATGGTAATCAGATTTCTCCTTTGTCTTCAAACACTGATGGTATTAATGTACTTTGTCCAATCATTTTACATGACTTAGATGCGATATCTTCCACGAATCGTACTGGAGTTCGTCGATCATTTACTGCGGATGATCTGGTTGTAGTAGATCTTGAAGGCAGTAATAGTCCAAGTATGGTGGGATCACCAGAGAAAATATGCAACACAACACATAGTGAGTTAACAAATAATCCAAATCAGTATTTTATGTATAATCAAAATAATGGTAGCTCTGTTGTTAGGACTTCTGTTCAAGGTGTTGCAAGGGAGTACAATGAAGAAATCAAATCTTTTAATAATTCCAATGTTAATACTTTCAGTTCCAATGCCAAAAGTATCATTAGTAATAATGATAGCTGCACAATCAGGCCTAAAGTAACATGTCAATCATCATCTAACAGTAACATAAATGTGAAATACTCTGCTGATTCTGTTTCTCATCACACGTTTCACAAAGACGTCATTTCCCCACCAGTGATTACTGTACAGCCTATTAATCCCGCCTCGCCACAGGCCCAGCATTTACCCATTCCATATCATGACATTGTCAGTGAGAGGATGCGGGATACAACCGCGACACTTTCATCCATTATTCCTCAAGAAGACTGTAACTTAGATACAGGGAACATTGATGACCATGATATAGCCATGTTGGATAATGACAATACTAGACAAAATACTCCCGATTCCAGCAACTCAGATACAACTATAGCTCAGAACATAGATAAGAATAATTTTGGATTGTCTTATTGTAATGTCGGAACCAATAACACGGGTAATAAAAGTAAAGCAGGCGACCTGTCTGGTACGCAAATCTCTGCTACTGTACCAGGCAGTGCTGAAAGTCGAGAAACAGCATTAACAGTCAGTGGGGATAATTTGGCTGTCGACAAGGCAGAGGAATATTTGGATGATAAAGATGACAAAGACCAAAGTTCTAATGAATATATAAGAAATTTATCCGATATGTTTAAAACTACATTTTGTCATGGCTCTGCCGTTATGATTGTGTTGGGTGGTCGACCAAAGGACCAGGAGCCATTCAGTGTACGAAACATACACATGTACCAGTGCTCTATTCCGTAATATTTTGACATGCCGGTGGGAGCACAATATGTGGTAAAGTCAAACCTGTGTTAAGGCCAGGCCAATTTAATGTTTTGTTTTAAGAAAATTCCCACACAAAACACACGATCGGAGATGGAGGGAAAAAAATGAATACAATTTCAAGCTCAGAAGTTTTAAGCTATTACAGTTTTAATTCTGTTTGTAATGATGTTAATTGACTTCAAGAAAATCTAAAATGTTTTCTCAGTGAGTGTCCATTTGCAAGCCACGGGAAGACTATTTTTCAAAATTTACCACTGGAATGGTCTTCTCTTGGCCAGCAAATCGACTTTTCATGGCCATTGCAAAGCCATGTTTATCAGCTTAACCATTAATGGGTTAACAAAGCTAGAGAGAACAAAAACAACAACAACAACAACAACAAAATTCTGAGGAAAATTGCTAGATGGAAAGAATGTTGAAAATAATGCTTTCAAATTCTTTTTTCTCTGGATATTATGAGGGTTTGTAAAAAAAAAAAAAAGGTTGGTCCGTCTAAATCCTTTAATCGTCAAATTTGTTCAAGAAAAATGTCAATCTTCTTATAAAAAATAATCATTTGCAGACCATGCGAAGATTATTTTTGGACATTTATCACTGGAATGGCTGGCTCTGTTATCAAGCCAGGCATTCCAGTGATAAATTTTCAAAAACAGTATTCTCTCTGTCTGCAAATGAATATTTCTCAAGAGAACTGCAGAAGTCATTTTTGGCCAACTTTAGTCTCGAAGGGTTAATTAGTGGTTAACATTTATCAATAGAATGACTGTCTCTGTTATATCAAGCCAGCCAATTCTGGTAAATTTTCCAAAATAATCCTCTGGCCAGAAATAGACATTTCAGAAGACCATGACTGAAGCCATTTTTGTCTGGCTTGAGCGTTAATCCTTTATCCCAAATGGCTTCTGTAGTAGTCTTGAGAAATGCCCATTTACAGACCAAGAGAAAAGTATTTTTGAAAATTTACCACAGGAATGAATGGCTCAGTAACAGTGCCAGTCATTCCAGTGGTAAATTGTCATAAATACTCTTCATGATCTGCAAATCAAATCGACATTTTCTATGGAAAAATTGAAGTTTTCTCCCATGTCAATATTCTGTCTTTTACCGTGGCAATAATGAAGAAACTGGTGGACACTTTTCAACAATTTTGATGGACGATCATGACGATGTTGCTGTCTATCACAGCAACATCTTCCACCAAATATGTTGAGAAATGACCACTGGTTCATATTTGAATTTAATTTAAAGGGTACGGGTAAATCTATATCAGACATAGTGCAAGGTAGTATGTATCCAGTTTCAGCATTCATTCCAATAATGATTAATGTTACCGTTACTGATCAAGCCAACAAAATCAGCCTTTGCAATGGTCTTGAGGAATGCCCATTTGCACACCAAGAGAAGACTTTTTGAAAATGTATCACTACAATGACCGACTTGATATTAAAACTGAGCTAGTATCTAAAAAAAGTGCAAAGCAAAATAAAATTGTTGTCTCCTGAGAAGCAGAAGGCAGGACATAGGTATCATTTTTCTGCTGCTGACGACTAGGTGTCGTCAACTTGAAGATTTTGTGTTTAGTAACATTTCTTGACAAAGGCAGGACAAGTGAGACATTTTTATGGAGGAATCCAGTTTTAGCCTTGCCACCCTCTATCTAAGCTCCACCCACACATGCCTGTGTTGGGATCGATCGATCCCTGAATATCAATTTCCAGAAAACTATACTGGTAAGCTGTTGAAAATTTTGAAACTAATTTAACTCAATCAAATTAGTTTCAAAATATTCCATGGCATGTTTATAAAATAGTAAAGACATACAATTCGTACAACAACGCATAGTCCGTCATCAATTATGCATTCGTGACGAACTTATCTACATCATTCATAACATAATTGATTATGACGTCAGCCTACACGTATGACGTCATATGATTGATGGATAAACTGGAATCCTTCATTCTGCAGAATTCTTCTTTATCAAAAAGAAATACTAATGCTTATAGTTGTTTATTTTTTAACTTAATATTATTAACTTTACATTAATTAATATAATTATTTTCGTTTTGATCTTAACTGGCATTTTATATATATATATATAATTATATGTATCTGTTTTTATTTTTTTGCCTAAGGTCTTTTAAACTGCTCAGCTGAATTTACTTATCTCATGTTTATTTCTTGCTAGGTTTGCTTTTTATAATCTTTTTAATGATCAAGCAATACAAAAGTTTCCTCTGCAGTGTTTTTGTGAAATGTCCATTTGCAAGCCAAAAGATGAGTAATAAATAAAGTGTATCACAGAAATGACTGGCTCCATAACGAAGACAGGGATTTCAGGTAGTAAATTTTCAAAATTAACATTGATTTGCAAATGGCCATTCTTTTCTTGACCAATCTTGACCATTAAAAGGTTAACCAAATCCTGACTCTTGGTATGTTATCTGCTGATATTTTATATATTATGTAATGTTTATGCTAAATTTGTCTTGTTAGGAATCCACCCCATGACATTGAGATCACGATGTATGGAATGCATGTGCTAATTACTATTGATTTGCCCAATGGATGAATCCAGTTTTAGCTATACCCCACCCATCTAGCTAAGCTCCACCCACACTCTGTAATCGATCAATCCCTGAACTCCATGACTGTGTTCTGTTGTTGCCAATGGCAGCAACAGCACCCAGTCAAATTAGTTTTAAAATATTCACCACATGTTTATTAAATAGTAAACACATACAATTTGTACAACAATGCTTAGTCTGTCATCAATTATGCGTTCATGATGAACCTATCTACTTCGTTCATGACATTGATTATGCCGTCATCTTACACATTACGTAGTTGATTATGACGTCATATGTTTGATGGATAAACTAGAAAGATCCCTTTGTTTGAGAGTTATTGTTGCAACAGCTTTCAGTTTAAATATTATAAAATAAATATCATAACTTTCAGTAGAATGTTGCTGCATATTTGAAATGCAATTTGCCTGTAAGTGGTTGCTGACTAAGGCTGCAACACCTTGTAAAATTGTTATCCGTACAATCAGCTATCCTTCAATATCGCTACCTATGTCATATGTGTCTAAGTAGACTGAGCATACAGTTAGATACACTTTCCCTGTCAGAACAAAATATTTAGCAAAAATAACGATCTGCCGACGAAACGTACACAAATTCTTTGATAACTTTCTTTAAGTCTTGGCTAAAAAGCTTAATATATAGACCAATGCTCACTCTACATACAGAGTTAGGTAGCATTGCCTACTAAATATTTTGAGAATATTTTGACTGATGATGTTGCTGTTAGTGACAGCAACAGCTTTCATGAACATTGAATGGTCAAAATATACAACAGCTTTCTCCTATTATCTCCTGGAAATTGGTACACTTGTGTTGAACAGTATTGAACTAATTAAGGGATGTCGAATGTACTGCCGTGAATATGGTGTAATTGCTTACACCTCATGAGCTGGCTGACAAATGACCAATTCACGTGAAGATGCATAATTTTTGGTCGACATGTTTGAGAAATCCCAGCAGAAACAGACAGACTCAAATGATATGGCGTCCAATAATTACAATGAATATGTAGTTAGGGAATTGCATGCTGGGTAAATTGTACAGAAATCAACTGGCATCTCATATCTCGTCCAAATCTTTCTGTATTTAATGGGACACTAGAACTTTAATCCACAGAGCATGTGGAATGGAGAATGTAACCTAGGCTTTTGCGATTACATGATTTAATTGAAAATTGAGATTCTTTTTTAAATCTTCGAATTATATGATTCAAAATTAAATTATCAAATATTCGTGCATAATTTCTACTCCATAGCATATTTCAAAATCTAGTTTTTAATTACTCTTTAACCATTTTATGACGAAGCCGGACAGAAATGGCCTCTGTAGTGGTCTTGGTGAATGTCCATTTGCAGGCAAAGAGAAGACTATTTTTGAAAATTTACCATTGTAATGACTGGCTCGATAACCGAGCCAGTCATTCCAGTGGTACATTTTCAAAAATAGTCTTGTCTAGGCCTGCAAATGCACATTCAAAAAGTAAATACTTTAATTTTTTGAACGAATTTAGTCATTAAAGGGGTTTATGCAATCGGTCACGAAAATCTACATTTTGTTCAGCGAATGTATAGCCATTTGCAGGCCAAGAGAAGACTATTTTTGAGACAGGCATTCCAGTGATACGTTTAAAAAAAATAGTGGTCTCTTGTCCTGCAAATGGAAATTTCTACACACCATCGAAGCTTTTGTCATTGATATGGCTTTGTTGTTACATCTGAGTAATCTGTATCCAGACTGATTAATCGACGAATCGCGATTTAAATCGATCGTGATCACTCAAAACAATAATCGCACAAGCGCCTACTGTAACTGTTTATCCTGTAACACTCATATCAGCCAAAAACAACCCCTGCAGTGATCTTCAGAAATGTCCATTTGCGGGCCAAGAGAAGACTATTCGGGAACCGAGCCAGTCATTCCAGTGGTAAATTTTCAAAAATAGTCTTCTCTTGGTCCGCAAATGGACATTTTCTATGAGAAAATTGATATTTATTGAAAAAATTTGAGGGTTAATGGCTAATCCCGCCAAAACCAGCCCATGCAGTGGACTTGGGCAATGTCTATTTGCAGGTTAAGAGAACCTTTTTTGAAAACTTACCACTGGAATGACTGATTCCGTAACCTTGAGACTTGTGATAATTTAATGGCTGTGTGTTTTAAAGGTTTATATAAAGATAAATTCCATTTTAGATTATAAGTATTTTTAATACTGCATCTTATTGCTCACAATATTTAAGTGTATGCTTTAGTGCATTTGAATTTTTTCTGAATTACTGTGTTAAATTGTGCCTTTATGCAACATAAACATATTTTGAAAATTATCTTATCTAGGACTGCATAATATGCCTTATGAAATATGTAGTGACCCTCTCAGCAATGTAGAGTCTCAGGCAGTACGCTATTTTTCTAAGGTATAACATGGTTCGTACTGGTCATGGAAATCCTGGAAAGTCATGGAATTTGACAATTTAAATTCCAGGCCTGGAAAGTCATGGAAAATCAGCATTTTGCATCATAGGTCATGGAAAATGGTAATCATGAAAAATAAAGGAAATATGTTGGCATAAATTACCGCCATCACGCTTATTCAATAAAAATTATGGCAAGAGCGTACCAAAACAAGGCTTTGGCTTGGTTGTTGTAAGATGCAATATTCAGACATTTGCCGAACAACATAGATCATAATTTATGTAGCTACGTCATAAACACAAATCTACTAGATATTAATCTCTGAAAGTCATGGAATTTGTTAACTGCTCATGAAAAGTCATGGAATTTCACACATAGAAAGGTGTACGAACCCTGATGTAACAAATACTCTGTAAAATATTTTGAAATTAATTTAACTGGAAGTTGTTGCTGCCTGTCTGGAAGAACAACTGTACTCCAAGTTAATGTAGAGATATTCAACAGATTTCCTGACTCGGTCTCATTAACCCGTTGACCCTCAAATTTGTTCAAGACAATGTCAGTGTCAATTTTCTTATGGGAAATGTCCATTTGCAGACCAAGAGATTATTTTTCAAATTTTATCACTGGAATGACTGGCTTAGATCCAGTCATTCCAGTGGTAAATTATCGAAAATAATCTCTTGGTCTGTAAATCGATATTTCTCAAGGACACTGAAGAAGCCATTTTGGGCCGGCTTGAGTGTTAAAGAGTTAATAGTCAAGTTTTATTAAAATCAATGCTTTTCCCAGTAAATGTCTAAGATATGACCTTTTTTCTTAAATTTACTACTGGAATGACTCACTCGGTTATCACGCCAGTCATTCCCCTGGTAAGTTTTTAAAAAGTCTTAAGAGAATACAATTTGTGAAAATTTAGCACTAGAATGACTGGCTCATTCCAGTGATAAATTTTCAAAAATTGTATTCTCTTGTCCTGTAAATGGACAGTCAGTAAGAAAATATTAAAATTTTCTTGACCAGACTTGACCAGTAAAGGGTTAACTTGTTAACCCTTAAGCCGGCTAAAAGCGGCATCTGCAGTGGTCTTGAGAATTGTCTGTTTGCAGACCAGACAAGAGACTATTTTTGATAGTTTATCTCTGGACTGACTAACTTGATGACAGAGCCAGGCATTCCAGTGATACATTTTTAATTAAAACTTGTCCTGGTCTACAAATGGATATTTTCTATGAAAAAATTGAAATTTTCTTGACCAAATTTAAGAATTACCTCTTTAATGGCTAAATTTGGACAAGAAAATTTAAATATTAGTTTATTGAATGTCCATTTGCAAGCCAAGAGAAGGCTATTTTTGGAAATTTACCACTGGAATGACTGGCTCGGTTATCGAGCCAGTCATTCCAGTGATACATTTTCAAAAATAGTCTTCTCTTGCCTGCAAATGGACATTCCTCAAGACTACTGCAGAAGCTGGTTTTCGCCAGCTTCACCAATAAGGCCTTAAAGGTAGAGTTGTGATTAATCGGATCTACCCATGAAATATTGATATCTATTATCTAATCTAGTGATACTCGGTCTAAAAATAAATCTGGCTTTATATGGCTCAAAGGCCTATATCTGTTTCAAGGGCATAATATGTTTGAAGTATGCATAGTATTATCTTGTTATCCATTTTATCTACAATGTTCTTCAAGTGGGTTATTGTGCATATGTACTTATTCCTGCATGCATGTGTGAGTGTGTACGTGGAGCTGTGCATGCCTCTGTCTGCGTGCACACGCGCCCGCATGCGTGTGTACATATGTGTATTGCATTTGTAATTGAATTATTTGAGCGTAGTTTTACCCTTTAACACTCATATCATCCAAAAACGGCTTCTGGAGTGGTCTTGAGAAATGTCTGTTTATGACCATGAGAAGACTATTTTTGAAAATTTACCACGTGAATGACTGGCTCGATAACCGAGCCAATCATTCCAGTGGTAAATTTTCAAAAATAGCCTCTGTCTGCAATCGGACATTTTGAACGAAAAAATTTAAATTTTCCTGAAAAAATTAAAGGGTTAAAAGCATTGATATCGGGGCGTTGTCACATAACAATTATTAGATATGTCAATCTATTATACTATGACCTTCAAGATAACATCGTTAAAAGTGGACTTTGTCCAATAACTTCAGAGATACATATTGCTTGACATTTAATGAATGTTTATAGGTATATGAGCAAGCCATGCTCCTATGTAGCTTAGTGCTTTAACACCTTCACCTATGAATTCCCTATATCTAATTTTCATGGCGTCCATACAGGACAGCTGTTGAACATTTAAAAAATAATTTGACTGGAAGCCACTGCAGATTTTTCAGAGAAAGCGTTAATGGTCAAGGCAGCCAAAATGGTCTCTGCAGTGGTCTTGAGTAATGGCCGTTACCATGCCAAGAGAGGAATATTTTAGAAAACTTAGCACTGGAATGACTGACTCGGTAGCCGAGTCTGTCATTCCAGAGTGAAGCTTTCTAAGGAATATTCCTCTAAATGGAATATTTGCTTTTTTTTTTTTTTTAACAATTTTTACCATTAAATCGTCAGCTAGATATCTACATGAGCCTGAAACAGCTTCAAAATAGTTTGATACTAATATATTAGAACAGCACAAGGCTTAATTAGACATTTTCAAAGCTTGTTTCATTGTACACCTGATAAACTGCTACCTGGTTTTTGTTCTGTAGCTACAGAACAGCTTATAAATAAGTTACGATGTTTCCAAAATAAAGAAATGTTCTGTCGCATATTTTGTATATACAGTAATTGGATTGGAAAAAGCAATACTTTCCAATCCAATGGAGGAATCCAGTTTTAACCCCGCACATCTTTAGCTAAGCTCCACCTACACTTTGCCCGTGTTGGAATCAATCGACCTGACTATCAATCTCCAGAGAACTATACAGGTAAGCTGTTGACTATTTTGAAACTAATTTGACTGGACACTGTTGCTGGCATAGGCAGCAACATTACCCAGTCAAATTAGTTTCAAAATAGTCAACAGCATGTTTGTTAAATAGCAAAAACATACAATTCGTACACTGTGTCGGACTATTAAGCGTTTAAGATGGATTAAATCGAGTCATTCATGCTCTAATTGATTATGCTGTCATCCTACACGTCGCTTAGTTGATTATGACATCATATGATGGATAGATAAACTGGAACGGTCTATTCTTTTGAAAACTGGTCTTGTCTAGGTTATAATCCTAATATTTTGCACCGTCATTCTACTTCATTTAACATAAATTATGGCTCTTTCTTGTATATCAAAAGTAGGTCATTGTTACAGACTTCATATCTCACTGGATGTATAAAGAAGTCCGTCCACTCATCTGAAGCAGATATTGAGCATAAAAATCTAGGCATCTGATAGAATACATGCAGCGCGTTATTGTTGCTACATAAGCTACTTGGTCAGAAATGCCAAAAAATGTCTACTGACTAACTGACAGACACTGACTGACGGACAGACACTGACTGACAAACACTGACTAACTGACAGACACTGACTGACAGACTGTACTAATTGTGACTTGCAACTAATAATGGTGTTTGGAATATTAATGTCCTTCTTGTGGTGCTGTTTGTTGTTGATGTTGTTTTTGTGTACATTTAACTCTTTAATGGTCAAATATTGGCCAAGAAAATAACAATATTTGCTTATTGAATGTCCATTTGCAGGCCCAAAAGAAAACTACTTTTGAAAATTTACCGCTGGAATGACTGGCTCGGTTATCGAGCCAGTCATTCCAGTGGTAAATTTTCAAAAGTAGTTTTCTTGACCTGCAAATGGATATTCCTCAAGACCACTGCAGAGGCTGGTTTTGGCCGGCTTGACCATTAAAGGGATGATAGTAATGTTATTATAATATATAGATATAAACATGTACTGATAGATATATATTCAGTTATTATCCTAGTCAGATTGTCGTATGAATTATTAATCAGCTCATATAAATGTGTATTTCTTCTATTCATCATATAAAAATGGTCTGGTTTGAACCCTGACTCTAGAAACACCCATACACATCAGCTGTTTTGAAACTAATTTGACTGGAAACAGCAACAGCTTCCATTTATATAGTTTTCAAAATTCCATTGAAAATATTAACTCTGTTAATTTTTCTGTTTGTGAGTGTTATATTTGTAAACTACAGAGATTTCTTTATCCATTTTCGTGGCCAAATCGGACAAAATAGCTTCTAGAGTATATGTAGACCAAACTAAGAATTGTTGGAAAATTTTATAACCGAATTTGCAATATAGATTTATGCTCCGTTGATTGGCAATATTATTTCACAGAGTACGGGCCCTTGTAAATCAGTATTTTGTGACCCAGGTTTCATTCTAAGCCAAATTTTAGAAAAAGCCGGGAATGAAGGCAACTGTTTGCAATGTCTTGTTTTCATGACTAACAATTTACTATCTAATAAGTAGACTATTATCCACTGAACACTGTTATTGTAGTACAGAAAATGCTGCATGCATTCAATATCAATCATATTATATGTCATTCAGCAAGGCTCTTAACGCATGAACCACCAAATTTGTTTTTCATGTTAATTTTCTCAGAGAAAATGTCCATTTGCAGACCAAGAGAAGATTATTTGCCACGGGAATGACTGGCTCGGTTATCAAGCCAGCTATTCCAGTGATGAATTTTCAAAAATAGTCTTGGTCTGCAAATGCTCATTTCTCAAGACCAGTGCATAAGCCTTATTGGCCATCTTGAGTGTTAACCCTTTAATACTCATATCAGCCAAAGACGGCTTCTGCACTGGTCTTGAGAAATGTCCATTTGCAGACCAAGGGAAGACTATTTTTGAAAATTTACCACAGGAATGACTGGCTCGATAACAGAGTCAGTCATTTCAGTGGTAAATCTTCAAAAATAGACTTCTCTTGGTCTGTACATGTAAATAGACATTGATTAAAGTGCTAGTGGGTTAACATGATATACATTCAAACCTTCTCAAGACAAAGCATGCTGGTTCTTTAAGACAAGTAGTCACATGACCAACTTGTGGCCCCTAAAGGTAATGTGCTGATTGACCTGTATTATGAGATCACCTGGCTGTACTGACCACTTCTTTACAGACTGTTTGACTATAATATGTCAGTTGTCACGAAAATCGCTAATTTTTCTTAGTGAATGTCTCTATGCAGGCCAAGACAAGATTATTTAAAAAAATTTACTACTGAAATGACTGGCTCTGTTTGACTATAGTATGTCAGGATTTACCAAGAAATGCGCTAATTCTTCTTAGTGAATGGCTCTTTGCAGGCCAAGAAAAGATTATTTTTGAAATTTTACTACTGAAATGACTGGCTCTGTTATCGAGATAGTCAATCCGATAGTAAGATTTCTTAAGCGTCTTCTCTTGGCCTGCATATGAACATTTCTCTAGACCACTGACGATCTTGGCCGGCTTGAGCAGTCAATGGTTAACTCGTTGAATAGTTATATTGTATATTTAGAACATGGTTATTTAAGATACTATGTTGTGTCGATCCATGTTGTAACCATTTTTCAATTTATTCTTATATCATCAGATATCATAGGGTTGTTTTTTGAAATAATCTTAACTGAAAGTTGTTTTTCCTTGAGTAAAATTTGTTATTCAGCAGGCAAGTTTTTCTTGATGTAGTTCTCAGTTCCCTTGATAACTCAGGTTAAAAAATGACTGTATTAACCAGTCATTTAGTTTTAATCAGAATTAATCCATTCGCTGATGAATTCCCTATATCTAATTTTCAAGCCAACTGTGCAGGAAAACTCTTGAATATTTTGTAATTAAAATGGACTGGAAGCCATTGGTGTCCTAAGCGGCAATGGCTTCCAGTAAAATTAATTTCAAAATACTGAACAGAATAGGTTTTAATTTAAAAAAATTATGCTTTTTCCAGGATTTGTCGGTGAAAGGGTTAATAAATGTAATTAATGCATTATCCATATATGAATGAAGATTGTTATATGTATTCCATATTAACCCTTTAATCCTCAAATTGTTTCAGGAAAATTTAAATTTTCTCAATGAAAATGTTGATTTGCAGACCAAGAGATTGTTGTAAAAAAATTACCACTGGCATGCCTCGCTTGGTTATGGAGCCAGTCATTCTAGTGGTACATTAAAAAAAATTAGTTCTGTGTGTGCAGAATCAACGTTTTCTCTGAGAAAATTTTTATTTTCTTGATTAAATTGGAGGGTTGAATGTTTAATAGTCAGGCATGTCTAGCTATTAAGGTGCATAGCTACTGTTACTGGTCATAGTTACATTTATCACAGATCATCAGTCCTCACTTACCCATGTTTCTGGTCTAATTTCATGCACAAATTTCCATTCTTTTGTGTACTATAGAATATAAATAAATACATTTCTGATGCCATTCATAAGAATGGGTACCTGCTTTAGTAGTTAACCCTTTAATGGTCATATTTGGTCCAAAAAATTTAAATATTTTCTCATTGAATGTCCATTTATAGGCCAAGAGAATACAATTTTTGAAAATTTATCACTGGAATGACTGGCTCGGTTATCGGGCCAGTCATTCCAGTTGTAAATTTTCAAAAATTCTATTATCTTGGCCTGTAAATGGACATTCCACAAGACGATGGCAGAGGTTTTTGGCCGGCATGACCATTAAAGAGTTAAACTAGTCTCACCCGGGAAGAGTCTCTTGACACCTGATGTGTCCTTCGCTGTGAATAACTGAGTCGCTTTATGACTCTGGGAGTTATTACCATGACGATATGACAATGACACCTGCCATGTTTATACCTGTAATGGAGGAATCCAGTCTTATGCCCTGCCCACATTTCACCCTTGTTGGGATCAATCGATCCCTGAACACCCTGACTATCAATTTCCATCATCAATTAAGCGTTTGTGACAAACTTAGCTGACGTAATTGATTACGACATCATCCTAAACGTCACATAGTTGATTGATGTCATATGAGTGACTGAGAAACTGTAATCTCCCGTTGTTTATGTTTATGTCTGCAATTGACAGGTTTTATGACAATGGGAATTGTTACCATGACGATATGACAATGATGCCTGCTGTGTTTATATCTAATTGGCTGACATTTTATGACATTGGGAATTCTTACCATGACGATATGACAATGGCGCCTGTTATGTTTAAGTCTGTAATTGGCTGACGTTTTATGACAACAGGAATTCTTACCATGACAATGTGATGTCACTATAATATTACGATGTAATTTCATGCTATTATCATAACGTCTTGTTCCAAAATTTACATCAGTCTGTCAGGAATCTGTCCAAAATTGGCAGGTGTGTACAGAATGAGTAACGAGATAGACTGGGTCCCATTTGATTGGTCTCTGAATTGGAATCTGTGTAACACTCTAGAAGTTAGACCTGTCTGTTGGTTATATTATCCAGTGTTTCTTGATATTATTGTAAAGCATTAGACAGATGTGGAATGTATTAATATAAGCTTTAACCTCTAGCGTCTCATTAACCCACCCTTTCACTGCTGGAATCGGATTGAAAATTAATGTTATGTATCCGACTTGTGTATAGTGTACGAGGTACCAGTAGTCTGTGGGGGTATGTAGAAGGAAATTTGGCAGGAAAATGCGGCTGCTGTCGAAGAATACAGTAATAGCTTCCAGCCAAATTACGTTTAAAATTTTTGATAATTTTCGTCTAATCTTGGTGCTTTTGAAATTGCGATACTGGGACTATTTTCCTCACAGTAGGTTTTTAACCTTTCTAGAATCAAAATTCTATTCCTGTGTTTCAATTTTTTGAAAGTAACCATACAGCTAAGCTGCTTCCAGTCAAATTAGTTTGTAAATAATCAAGAGATGATCTCTAGATTTCATAGAAAACGTCTTGTAATTGGTCTGTAGCTTTGAACGGGTTAAACTCAAAGTAGTGTACTCTGAATAAAATGTGACAGAAATCTCTCACTGATGTTGTATAAAGAACTTGCACTCAAATATTGACCAAACTTTTTCTTCGACACATTGAGTAAAAACATTTTCTGCTTCGAATAATACTTACCAGATGTACTATAATGATGTCTTTTATCTAGTCTAGCTCAAAATAAACAATTAAAAACTCCGCGCTCTCCTGGCCCTGCCCATACTGTGTCCAGGAATTACCATAGCCCCAGGTACTGAGTCAATTCCCAATCAGTCAGATTCGTCTATTTTGCCGACTTTTAAAGTCACATGTTTTTTTAGCTCTAAAATTGTGCAATTTTAGCGGAATTAAGCATGTTTAACATTATCCATTGCTGGCTTCATGGAAGGAAAGGGAAAGTCATCACAGGGGCAGGTTGTATCAATCTAGAATTTATACAATCGTGCCGTAATGACTGATTAAAATTTCCTTAAATTGGCACATTATTTTAAAATGGTAGCCATTGTTGGAGCTCCATTACCCGTTAACTGTTTAATCTTATCCGGGTACTCAGTTAATTTCTCATGCGACTCGGTTCCTTCCAAGATGGCTGCCCCTGTAGCCAAGATGGCGGCGCCCATGATTAACGTTTTGTTTTGGCTTGCCGTGTCTATGCACTCTGTTTTAAGCCTATCTTTAGCTCTCGCTTCATTGTCGAGGGTGTTTGTAGCGATTGGTCTTAATTTCTTGGCTATTTTAACGATTAGTTAATTACCAAGTCGTGTTTATTAAATTTCACTCTAAAAAGTTTCAAGTATTTCCTGCCTAAAGACTTGATTATCATTAATTTATGAGAAAGTTAATGTTTCTAAGTAGTTTTAAATTACAATCAAGTTAATTGTGCGTGTTGCTCGTCATCATATATCATGTGCAGCGTTTTTCTTACTCTGTGTTCGCAGAAAGTAAAGGGGCAGGATACTCTCTGCCAGCACTGCAATCGGTTCATGAAACGGAAGTTTTCCGGACATCACTGCGTTGCCTGCGCACAGTGCAAGGTTGGGAGTCCTTGCGATGTGTGTGCGAAGTGGTCGTCTGATTTGGTGGCGGAGTTATCGGCGTGCGCGTTTGGAGAGGATCGCGAGGGACAAGGCGGCCAAAGTGGATCAGGCGTCAGTAAAAGAAGAGCGTCTGAACGAGCGTATGGACTCGGCCTTGGGTGTTTTAGCGGCCCAATTCAAGGCGATGTTCGAGTCTTTCCAGTCCATGATTCCGACGATGCAGGCTGGTGCAGGGCAACCTATTGGTGGTCCGGCCAGTTCTGTGGAGGAACAGGCACCTGTCCTTCCTCCTGCTTTGGCTCAAGAGCCGACGGCGGAAGAAGATCTCCTGATGGGAAACTCTGGCATGCCGGATCTTTCTCAGGTGGCAGGCACAAGTATGTCCCATGAGTCTCCCTCGGGATTTGTACGGGTCTGCCAGGCGGGTGGTGATGTTGATGTTCAGTCAGGCATTTTCCACCTGGATTTCGCTCAGGCCGTTGGAGCCGTGTTTTGCAGTTCCAGTCAGCATCACGGCGGCGGCTAGCATGGCTCCTCTCGGAGTTCCGTCGCCTCCTGTGGTAGCGGCTGTAGTTCCGGCTCCCGTGCTGGAGCTGATGGACTGCGGTGAATCCGTGTCTGGCGATTCGCTGGATACTGGAGCCGCATGTAGTCGGGTTATGGACCCACTTCACGTTGAAAGACATGTGGTCCATGGCTCTCAGCATGGGTCGTCGGTGACCTACTCATCCAAGGGTGAGAAGGAAGATGAGAATGGTAGTCCATTAATTGACAAATCCTCATTCTGCACCGAAGCTGAATGGGTGCAGGTCCTTGGATGGATGTCCGACCGTCTCGGGTTGGCATCGGATCAAGGATCTCAGCACGATCCGGCAATGGAGCGGATGTCAGAGCGAGCGGCTAGCACTCTGTCAAGTGGCTCTGTTCAGCCATGCCGATGCTCCCCTTGGACACGCAGGCTTCTGACATGTTGGAAGTTACGGCGTACCGTCTGGTTCAACCAGATTATTCGCTGCCCTAAGGGGATAAGGAGTAGGGTCTGCTTTCCGGAGCAGGCCTATCATCAATATCCCCAGGTTCCCCGGCTTTCCATCTGGGAGAGAGAGGCATTGAATAGGCCGTTGGCTGGCAAATCTAAGGGTCATTCTCATCCCTTGGTTTCCCAAGCTAACAAAGATCTTTAATGCGTTATCTCTCATTGAGGATGCGGCGAGAGCTGCCATGGCGGCACTCTCGCACGGCTGTACTGTCTTGCAGGGTATGCTGACCTGTGTGGCGGAAGGTGGGGAAGTGCCCGAGGCTGCTCCCGGAGTTGTCCGGGACACCATGCGCTTGTCCCAGGATTGCCTGGCCAGGGTAATCACCAGAACATTGGCGGAGCGACAGAGAATGGTTCTCAATTGCGTAGAAACAGGACCTGAGATGAGGACTGCGTTATCTTCTGCGCCCTTCATTGGTCCAGGCTTGTTTGGCGGCTCGGCACGGCAAGCTTTATCCAATGGTCGCAGAGCAAGTAGTCGGCAAGTCGTGGAAGTCGACGAAAAGGACTCCGCCGCAGCAGTCCTATAAGCAGCATCGGCAGGAGCAACAGAGGCAGCACCAGAGATCGCCATTCTGTCCTTCTGGCCGATGGGCATCCGGCTCACAGGGACCTGGCTGTTCATCCTCATACAAGTCTTCTAATAAGAGGCCATATGAGGAAGATAGGAAGGCTGGCGGTTCGGGTCACCGCGGCTATCGTAAGGATGGCCGTAGCGGCGGTCCCGGACCGTCATAATCTAAGAAACCACGGGATGGCCGTGGAGGATGGTCCTGACCGGTTTCCGGCGGGATCCGTTCCGGTGACGTCAGGAATTGAAGGGAGTCGAGGATCTTCACCCAAGCGAATTAGCATCTTATCGTGCAATATCAACCGCGAGCTGTGTGCAGATTCCTACTGTCGGAGACGGACTTCAACTGTTCTCAAACCAGTGGGAACAGGTCGTGCAAGATAGTCTGTCATTGGTTAAGAAACGGCTACGAACCGGACTGGCTCATCCATCAATCGTTAGTTCTGTTAACAGCGACTCCAATATGGACTCCCGTTCCAAGGGAATCCGATCGTCTAGATGCCATTTGCTCAGAAATCAAAGATCTTCAGCAGAAGAACGCGATTCATGTAGTCCGCAATCAGTCCTCCCTAGGCTTTTATTCGATAATGTTCCTTGTTCCGAAACACACAGGAGGTTTGAGACCAATTCTCAATCTCAAACCGTTGAACATATTTATTCTTTCGCCAAAGTTTCAGATGGAGACTGTAGCAGCGGTGATGACAGGGCTGAGAAAAGGCATGTGGGCCGTATCGATAGATCTGAAGGATGCATATTTTCATATTCCAATGTCAATTCCTTTTCAGAAATACCTTCGCTTTGCATTCCAAGACAATGTTTGGGAATTCAATGCGCTTCCGTTCAGTCTGACCACCGCCCCGAGGGTCTTCACCAAAGTGGTTCTCCCCGTAACTTATCTTCGCAGGAGAAACATAGCTGTTGATACTTACATAGACGACTGGCTGCTGAAGGAGGGGAATCCAGTCATTCTCATTCTCCTCAACCACAGATGTTCATCTTCACAGATGCATCGATGACCGGTTGGGGATCTGTATTGGACGATCTGTCAGTGTCAGGGGAATGTGATCGGACCATTGTGCAGAAACACATCAATGTTCTCGAATTATTAGCGGTGGCATTAGCACTTCGAAAATTCGAGAACTTAATCCGTGACAAGATTGTCCTGGTAAGGACAGACAACTCAACAGTGGTGTCTTATTTGAACCGACAGGGCGGGACAAGATCACCAGATTTGTGTGTGATGATTTGGAACCTTCTGCTGTGGTGCCAAGAGAGGAATATTATTCTTCGGGCAGCACACATTCCAGGAAGACTGAACATTCTAGCGGATGCTCTCAGTCGAAGGATGGTTTGTCATCCGACGGAATGGCAGCTCAACCAATCGGTAGCAGAGGTTCTTTTCAAACATTGGGGCAAGCCAAATGTGGATCTATTTGTGATAAAACAAAATGCCAAGATGGTCACATACGTGTCACCAATCCCGGACCCGCTAGCTTTAGCAGTAGATGCACTGGCGATAAGAAGGGAATGTATGCGTATGCATATCCTCCAACTATTCTCATCCCGAAAGTTCTGACAAAGATAAGAGAGGGCATATGCCAAGTACTACTGATCGCCCCTCATTGGCCAGGCCGATCATGGTTTACGGATCTCCTGGGATCTGATCTCGCAGAACAGGTCTGTATCTCCACGACAGACTGGAGATCTTCCAATTGACTGCATGGATGTTATCAAGCAGCGTGCAATTAAGGGTGGCTTTTCTGAGCAAGCAGTGAAGTTTGTCGCTTCAGCCAGAAGAGGGTCAACCACTAAGACATATAATTATAGAATCAACAAATTTGCAGTGGTGTAAGGGAAGAGATATTAATCCCTTTTCTGCATCTGTTCAACACGTAGCAGATTTTATCTGTCATCTATGCGAAGTTGCCAAACTTGTACCTTCAACCCTAGCAGCATATGAGTCTGCATTAGCTTCAGTTGTTCCCAGTCTGGCCATTGTAGGAGTGGAGAACAACACTGAATGAAGTTATTAAAGGAATAAGCAATTTGCGACCTTGACAGCCAATTCCTATCCCAGCATGGAATCTATCTCTTGTTCTACAGGTTTTAGGGCATGCTCCCTTTGAACCAATTAGATCTATAGATATTAACCTGTTAACTATTAAATCAGTTTTCTTGCTTGCAGCAGCATCGGCGAGAAGGAGAAGCGAAATAAATGCGCTTTCTGCCGAACAAGACCGTTTTGTTGTTACAGGTGAAGGTTTAAGACTACTACCACGTCTTTGTTTCCTGGCAAAGAATCAGTCACTTAACTATCTAGGACAGCCGATCAATTTGCCAAGTTTAATTAGACATGACCCAAACTCTTCTGCTTGGTGTCCTGTCAGATGTCTGAAAATGTATAAGAAACGTACTGAGGAGTGGAGAGATGACCCGAAATCTTTGGTTATGTCTCAAAGCTCCTCATTTGCCTGCCTCGAAAGATACCATTTCTCATTGTATAGTCGATGCTATTCAGATGCCGCACAAAATCGCTACAGGAAAGCAGATTGATCGTGCGAACGCCCATCAAGTCCGAGCACTAGCAGCAGCATCAGCCCTTTATACGGGTGTCTCTTTAGAGGAGGTGATGTCTGTAGCACAATGGCATGCTGAGTCGTCATTCACTGATTTCTACCTTCGCGACATCTCCAGCGCACTTAATCCGGTAGCCGTCGCCAATTTATCAAATCTTAGCTAAAGCCACATCCGACCACTATTTCGCATACATCGCAAGGTTCTTCCACATGCACTGAACAATGGTAATGCACATGATCCGAGAATGACCATGGATCGGGCGAAGCTCCTGTGATGATCAAGAAAGACCAAGCACTCATGAATGGCCAAGCGTATGCCAGGGTTCTAGTCTCTTCACAACCTTCTCTGTCGGATGGTAGCTGAGAGCTGTTTCGCGCCTCACCTCCTCCCACCAGTATTTCTTGGCTGTCGAAATCCGGAGTTTATCATAATAGTACATCTGGTAAGTATTGTTCGAAGTAGAATAAAAAAAGCATCTGCTTTTGTTTCTACGAGAATTCTTTATACTTACCAGTTGTACTATGGCCCTACCTCAGCCAAGGCAAATATAAGACGAATCTGACTGTGATTGGGGATTGACTCGGTACCTGGGGCTATGGTAATTCCTGGACACAGTATGGGCAGGACCAGGAGAGTGCAGAGTTTTTAATTGTTTATTTTGAGCTAGACTAGATAATAGACATTATCATAATAGTACATCTGGTAAGTATTAAGAATTCTCGTAGAAACAAACGCGGACGCTTTTTTGATTCACTCATATTATTGTGGGTGATAATCCCATTAACCCTTACAGACCAGAAATGTCAAATTCTTTAGTGATGTAAAAAATATTCTTTTGGATATTTTGAAACTAATTTGCCATAGGCAGCAACAACTCCCAGTCAAATTAGTTTTAAAATATTTAACATCCTTCTTGTATACCGTAATGGCCTTGAGACACTGGAATTTCAAGGGTTAATAAATAAGTTTTAATTCAGTAAGCATAATATGGTTAAACAGAGCATTAAGCATAATTATATTTACGTATATAATATATTGTTGTTATCATACAGATTATCGTATATTACTGTTCAACAAGGCATCTATATTTAATAATATTTTATGAATTTTCTACCTAATTACTTATATTATTTGCTGTACAGTTGTTATGGTTCATATTTTATTGCATGTTACAGGATTAATTAAAAATAATGTTTATTACAAATTTAAAAAAATCTTTTTGCCCCCCCCCCCCCCACACACACATGCTTAAATTGTTTGTAAATTGTAAAACCCTTTCCGATACATAAGAAAGTCATCTTGGATGGTGGTTAGTATCGCCATGAAATGTATAGCTATCTGTCTGTCTCTGTCTGCTTCTCTCTGTCGGCCGGTAGGTTGGTCTGTCTGTGTCTGTCTCTCTGTCTGCCTGCCTGTCTGTCTGTGTCTCTGTCTGTATGATAACTCGAGTTTTACTGGAGGAATGTTCATCAAACTTAGGTGAGAAATTGCCCTTGGGGTTTTGAGTTTTTAGATTTGTGGGGTCAAAAGACCTAGAGGTCAAGATCATCAAAATTGGTGTAATGTGACGGTCAGATTTTTTCGTTGGGTTCATAAGCAACCTTTTTTTTTATTGGGTGTCTGTGTGGTATAGTATGCTAAGAGGTCAAAGATTGAGATTTTCAAAAAGCGTGTGCAGTCAAGACTGAATTCGCTGGAATGCTTATTGCTACATGTCTTTAGTATAACAAGATCGCAGAAAATCTTTCAGTGCATACTGAGCCAAATATCAGACCATTTGGCTGGGATGTTCTGTATTTTCATACATAGTGGCAAGTAATAGGATAAATCTTTCCCACTGTCACTCCAAAAGCTACAATTGGATTAGCTTCAAATTTTAAGCATGACTATAGACAATGTCTCCGAAAAACTATCAGGAAATTTTGACCCAGATCTTGATCCCTTTACTCTGTGTTTTATGATTAATTAGACCACCACCTCCTGCATCCCTATCATTATTAGTCTCCCCATGACGTGTCACGAGACTTATACTGGGCAGCTTTGCCACCTTCATTGTGAGTGCTTGTCTGTCTGCGTGCCTGCGTGTTCCTCAATACCTGAAGCTCCACTAAAGGCATATCTACTAAGCTTGGGTGTGAGCTTTGGCTTGGTGTCCCAAAGACATACATCCATTTTGTGGTCAGAATGTTGAAGTGACGGAAAAAGTTAAAATGTCTGGTGGGATAACTAAGCTTGGATGGAATTTTGCATGTGTGGTCCTGAAGAGTTGTATCGATTTGGGTGCCAAAATGTAATGGTAACGTAAAAATGCGTAGGTGGGACTTGTTAATAGTCATAGTCAATGAAGCAAATTTGTACGTTAATCTGATGTTGCCATCTGTCTTGGATTATTAATGTCAGTCATGTTTTTCAATTTAATGAAGAGATTATGTGAATACACTTTAACAACCCTAACAATTTTGAAGTAGATCCATTGTTACTTTGAACACAGAGAATGAAATGTGTTTTTTGACATGATATTCATCAACAGCTTTAGTAGAGGCGGAATATACTAGAGAAAGTTCTTTAAAAACGCAACGTTAATGGAGATGCATTAACTGCTTTCATTGTGCAAGGTGAATACAAAGACATTATTCTGAAACTCATGATCCTATGGTGGTACAGACCTTAATTCCGACCACAAACCAGCGATTACTCAATGACAAGAGTGATCAAATGTGCCTCATCTACAGGCAACCGTCAAAACAAAAATCCAAGGTCAACCATGATCTCTCAAGACTAACTAACCAAAAGGCCATCCAGGCATTGTATAATATTGGAAAACAATAATTTAGCAGATGGCCATGGTTGACCTCAACTCTAAACCAAACGAAGCCCTAAGTGAAGTCCTAAAATGTGTGGAGACATCAGTAGCTAAAAATATCAGTGTAGCCAGGAATACCAAGGAAAGGAAATCCTATGTTGATGATCCAGTTTTTAGAAAGTTGTCTGAACAACAGAAAACACTGATACTACGCATATATCAAAGGAGTCGAGATCAAGATAAAACTAAGACGGCATCGCAATAAGATCCCCTCGGCAAACCAGTGGTCAATTGAACGGACTCGCCATCAACAGAGCAAATGACCTACTAAACGAGATTATGTCCACCGATGGTTGTCAAAATATGTTCAGAGCAAGCAAAGCATTAAAAATGAGCACCACAACAACCACTTGCTATGCATAACTCTGATGGTCACTTCATCGGCTTTGAGCAGGGAAATGCTGAACCAATCAAGGAATGGCTCGAAGATCAGTTCACTGGCACAGAAAACGAACGTCTACCCATGTTTGAATCCCAGATTCGGCCCCTGCAAAAGACAAAATTAGAAAAGCTTTAACTTCACTAACAAATGGCCGTGCTTAAAGGAAAGGATCAGGGAACTAACATAATTATGCTCTTGAATGGAAAGCTTTATATAATAATCAACCTATACCCACCAGTGAAAAACAGAAATAAATCAGAATTATTAGAAAAATAATTTGAACAAACTTGTTGCTTACACCAGAAAAAGTGGCTCAAATATAACGTTTTCAAAAGGATCAATAGTGAATTAGCAGTAGCGAGTTAATCGCTCTACATCAGCGCCTAGAGAGAATACAATTCATACCATTTACAAAACTATATTCAGGTGTGCTTTGGTTATATTCAGTTAGGCTTATGTGTTATACCTGCATACATTTGACACACAGCAGAGTGAGAAGCACCAGCTTGGTCACTAAGTGATTCCAAGTTAAGCGCTCCTAGATTTAGTAAATGCTTTTTTGCAAATAATCCTGATTCATTTCCATTTTTACCGATGGCAGTTTATTTAATATTGTATGAGATTACCAATAAATATCATTTGTTATTTCCCATTTCCGTTCCTTTAAATGTGCAGCTAATACCATCTCAACACAAATCCCACATGTCATCAACTCAGCCTTTGAACAGCACTTCCCTTTTGGTGCTGTGGGAGGAGGTACACTCATCGCACTCTCAAAGCCAAAGAAGCCACCCAGATCTATTTCCAACCTGAGACCTATAGTGTTTTGAACAACATCGGAAAAGTGCTGTCGAATATTATATTATCTCTTATCAGATAAGATTAACAGATTTGCTGGAAACTGGCAGAGTGTTTATAAAAGAGTACATAGCTGTGCTGACAAATTCTGGGTACTACGAATGCTGACATCAGTAGTACTATCAAAGCATTGGAACGTCTCCAAGATGAGATTGACATGTTATGTGCATTTGAAGGCATCGCGCCCCAACCGATCCTATTTCTCCGTCAAGCAGGCTGCACTGCGTCTGAAATACATCTGTTGAGATGTATTGCGAAACAGAAAACTAAATGTAAAATCAACGCTTTCTGCACAGATTGAAAGATCAATAGAATCACCACCAGTGCTTTTAACACGCTACCTCTCCACATCACTACCATCTGTTCGAGAACACTACAAGACTAAACCCTGCAAACCTCGTGAATGATGTCATGTCGAAGTTTACTCGCATATACCTATCTGACACCAGAGAAATGATTGATAATGATATACCCACCCACCCACCCCACCCCCTGTCAGGGCACTGATAAGTGGAGGACAAGCAAAATTTTGTGTTCCCTCATCTGAAGCTTTACCAACATCGGAACTCGCTGTGTGACAGAAAATATTGTCTTTCTATCCTTTTGGAAGTTATAGATCCGTGGCTCTAAAATCCCTAAGAAAGTCAATGCTACATGTATTTCAATAATGCTATACAATTGCATCAGCTGGGAGCTCCAAAGACCTATTGAACAAACTTTATGCATATCCCAACAAACATCTGCGAGCCATTACAAATCGTCTCTGACCATACAGTCTAATAGCAGATGCTGGACTTTAAACTATGTAACACTCATGGCAACTGCCTGTTAGTGTAGTGCAACAGTGATACCGGTCTATGTTCGGACATGTTCTTCGAATCCCAGAAAATATGCCTGCTCAGACAGCACTAGAATTTGCAGTCACAGGTGCCAACATGTACCAGTCACGCAAATGACGCCACACGAAGAAGTGGCTGACTGTTTTGTGATCATACACCTCAAAGATGTAATCTAGATCCACTAAGGATGAGAAAGAACGTAATGGCGCTTAGGATGCTCGCAGTGGACAAGCCAGTGAAGAAGGTTGAAGAAAAACTTTCAGCTGCAGAGCTTAATTATCATCATCATCATCATCATCATCTTTGGATGAACTTTCAGTGATAAGCTTGATACAGGAAGAATATAGTATGACAAATGATAAATAGTTACATGCTCACTGTTTAAAACTGCTAAAACATCATAATCTTGATGCGAAATCAATGGACATTTGAAAGAACCTGCCATCAAAGAAGAGATGACCTGGAAAATAAGCTCACTTCCATAGATAACTGTCATAAAATCAAGACAGCTGAAGCATTAATACTCGATACTCCACATCAACCACTTCTTGTAGTCAACCATGCTGGACACTTCGTCTCTAACCAGGAAAAGCTGAGACAATCATAGAATTGTTCAAATACCAGTTCACTGATGCGGATGTGGCATTGACTCCTCCAACATCCAATAACACAAGCAGAGGTTGGAAAACCAAAGCCAACTCTAAAGCATGTTTTGTATGTGGTTCAGATGGCATCAGCAAAGAACTCCACAAGAATGCAGGTGATACCATATCAACACACAGCAACTCTGCCTTTCGGCAACACCTCCCCATGGATGCTGTTGGAGAAGACACACTCATCATACTTCTTTACTGACTGAGCCAAACCAAGATTTTGAACGGCAGAAAAATAATGTAAAATGTGACATTAAATCGTATTAGGGATAAGATTCACAAATTTATGGAAAACTGGCAGGACGGCTTTAAAGGATGATCAACATGTCATGAATTTGATGCTATCAGGAGACCCCAGATTCTGTACATCCTCCATCAAACTGATTGTGATGAATATTGTAGTCAACTCTATCCAACCACAAACTCAGTGAGGAAGAAATTAGTCTTGAACATGGGCTTATCATTTGTCCCATTTCATGCTCCAGAAAAACAGATAGAGCAAATAGACCAGTTCATTAGAAAACTAGAATGCAAACACTACTTCTACAGCAACAATCTGGAAAAGAATACCCACCCCACCTCCAGAATTCAAGGTTTCCTCAGACTGGCGTCCTAGTAGCACACCATTGGCACTCGATAAGCTTAAGTCTTCACTAATAAAACTAATAACCAATAAACCGATTAAAGGACCAGTCACTAACCTCTCGCAACAAGAAAAATAAGCCCTCAAATAACTGGCAGATAACAAAGATACTGTGATTAGACCAGCAGATAAAGGCACGGCCATAGTTATCCTCAATAAATCTGACTACATAACGGAAGTAGAGAGACCAGTCACAGATGAAACATGCTACTCCAAAATAGACCACAATCCCACCTTAGAATACAAAGAAACAATTGATGCATACCTCGACCAATTGCTCAGCACAGGTGCAATTACTAGTGACATACACAGATACCTAACTGAATTCAATGTTAGAACCCCATGACTATATATTAACCCCAAGATACACAAAGGCAAGATCCCACCACCAGGTAGACACAATGTGTCCAATTGTGATGGACCCACATCATGCATTAACGAATTCACAGATTATCTACTTGAAGACGCCGAGAAATAGATCCTTAACCTACTCTGAGACACAACATCATTCATCCACCGCATACAAAACATCACAACAGACAAAGATCCACTCCTCGTAACTATGGACATTAGATCACTATGCACAAACATCCCACATGAAGAAGGCATACACATTGTTACACAACACTACAAACTGACACTAAATAATGTCAGTCGAAACATGTTAGACACTGATCACATCATCACTCCCACACCAATCCTACCAGAAGAATTAGCTCAATTGATAACGTGCGCCTTCAGCAAGAACCGCTTTCACTTCAATGATGATTTCTACATCCAAAGCCATGTTACATCAATGGGAGCCAAATTCACAGCCATGATTAGATAGCATAAACATGTTAATATTGCCTCTAATCTCTAAGTTTGTTGAAATTATAGTATCCTGTGGTAAATCAATGTTCCCAAAGCCTAATGCCCTCACACTTTATAGCTTTTTTTCACTTGTTGACGTCTTAGACACAAATCAGTGGGGAACCCGATATTTGCCGACCCCACCACCGCCCCCCCCCCCCCCTCCCACCTAAATTTGTTAAATCATACAAAACACCCCACCCCTCTTAAAATCAACCATAACATTTGAACTTGGAAGCAAACTAAGTATGATTTTTTACCACTCAGAATCGCAGAAATCAGTTCTTAGTACAGCAGAATTAAAAAAATTTATCTGGGTGTTACAACGTCAATGTTGCCAGATTTTAGTGAGCTATCTGTCCTCCCATCATTTTGGGAGAATTTTCATAATTACCCATAAAGAGTAGTGAAGATGCATTGAAATACACGCAAACAATGAACAAAACAATCTACTGTGCAATATCTTGAATTTCAAACCATATTGCATCTATTCCATTCATAGTAGAAAAGTTATGCTGTCGTGCGGCGATAACAGATTCTTCACTCATCAATATTTCATCATATACTATTAAATATCCAAAAATGTGCATGAAAGTTAGTTATTTTACAATATATTTTGTTGCAGGCAATTAGATTACACACATTAATAATTGATGGTACAGCACAAAGAACCTTGGAATTTGTTGCTTTTACAAATGGGAGATATGATTCCTGTTTTAAAGATCTGGGGTACTTTCTGATCAGTGATTATCTGGTTGTAGACCAGGTTGTATTCTTCCTCAGCTTTTCCTGTATTTGGTAGAGCAATTGCTTTAACTATCTCATCTTGAGTAAATCGAGATTCTGTATTCAGAGCAAAGGTCTTTTTATAATTGTACATCATTAATTGCTATCATTTAAATATTCTTCATCAGAATGTGGATGTTGTTTGGCAGATCCTAAGTCTGCATAATCTTTGTTTTGTTCTGTTCTGTATGCGAGTACTGCCTCTCCAAATCCGCCTTCAGGCGAACCTCCAATTTGGAGTAATTTCTTAACTATTTTCACATATTACATTAAATATACAACGCCTAGACAAACTTACAAAGGAGTTATCCCAACTGAATGGTAATCGGCAAACATGTGTCCTTTATATAAAAAAGTGACCAGTCCTTACCAAGTAACGATAGACCCGTTTCCCTCACATGCATTTGCTGGAAGATGCTGGAACACATCATCCATTCTAATTTCATGAGTCATTTCGAACAAAATAACATCCTAACTCACAGACAACACACCTTCCGAAAACTTCACAGTTGTACAACTCAACTAATTAATATCATCAATGAGTGGGATTCATTCATTGATAAACGGAAACAAATGGACATTTTTATTCTCGACTCTGAACCTTATGAACTTTCGAAATCTAAATTGCACAAATATTGTGTGTCAAAAACATACTAAATTGGATTGACTCAATCTTAAAAGGTCGCAAACAGTACATAGTAGTCAATGGTGCCAAATCAAACATTGCTGGCATTGTGTCTGGAGTACCTCAAGGAACCATTCTAAGTCCATTACTGTTTCAGTCCATATGATATAGGCCAGGGCATTGCCTCAAAGATAAGGCTATTCGCTGATGATTGCGTATGCTACCGGGAAATTGATTACCCCAACACCCCACACACACCCAAGGACTGTGAGGCACTCCAACAAGACATAAACATGTTAGGTAATTGGGCTACCTCTTGGGGAATGCGCTTCCAACCACTAAAATGCAACATGATGAGCCTAAGCAGAAAAAGCAAACCATCAAATTCGACTACACACTAAAAGGAACCAGTCTAAGTTGTGTTTCATCAGTAAAGTACTTGGGGGTCAACGTCACCAATGACTTAAGCTGGAACAAACACATCACTGTGATCTGCAGAAAATCATACAGAACCTTAGGACTATTGTGGAGAAATTTATCATTCTGTTCCCAAGAAATCAGACTTCAAGCATTCATGGGACTGATTAGACCAGTTCTGGATTATGCAAGTACAGTTTGGGACCCTTGTCAGATAAATCTTCAGGACAAACTAGAAAATGTGCAAAAACGTGCGGCTAGATTTATCACCTCAAACTATTGCTACGAACCAGGTAGTACGACAACCATAATGGAAACCATAAAACTCCCACCATTGTCAGACAGACGGAAACAAAACCGCCTTATTTTGTTCTACAAAGGTCTATAGTAACAAGCAAAGATATCATTAGACAGTCTACAGACTCCAATTCGGAAAACCAAAAACATGCATGACAGCTACTTCAACCAAATTTACGCAAGAATGGACGTCTTTAAATTCAGCTGTATTCCCAGTACGATAAGGGATTGGATAAAACTATCACCGGATCTTCTAAACAGCCTACAAATAAATTTACTGAATTAATTAGAAGCAAAAAACATGTCTAAACCAGCTACTTGACGAACGTGGGGCGAAAATAATGCCCTTTTGTTGTTTCACCATAACTAATCAAGAACAAGATCAAGATCACGGTCAAGGTCCTGATTTGAAGCGTAACAAAGGCTTTATATTAATTTCAAATAGCGCTGCACGTTTCTGATGTAGTGTGAAGCATGTATGTTCTCTTGACAGTTTTTCAAATAACTCTATGTTTGAATCTGTGAGCTTTGATTCATCCAGTATAGCTTGAATGTAATGTTTAGATTTAACAGCAATTTCTTAGAATGTAGCTGAGATTGGATTTGGGCTACAATTGGTTCTCTGACATTCTCAAGTGCTGGGCAGTCCAGGAAAAAATGCTGTAGATCGTCTGTGATATCAACCAACCAACCAATCAATCAATCAATCAATCAATCAATCAATCAATCGATCGATCGATCGATCAACCAATCAATCAATCACATTATATTTCCGGTGAGAAGAGTATGGTAGCCTGTAATGGCAGATAACCATACACTTGCAATTATAGTTTGGTATTTGCATTAGCGTGGTTAATTTATGGTTGTGGGATATAGTTTTGTCTTTATATCTATGGATTTGTAGTAGTAATACAAGGGTTGATATAGTTGCACAGTGGACATTTTGTGGCTCCTCTCCTATTTCTGTTTGATCTGGTAACAGCAAATAGGTGGTATAGCTGGACGATAATCACTAACTGACTAACGAACTTAATGCTATATGTTACGTTATTTCGTATTATCCTCCTCTAGATAGGAGCACCATCTAGGCCAACATCCCAGCCGCTCAGTGTGGTTCATTCTGGGTTATACGGTGTACTATTTACAGGTTCAGATCTGGAGCCACTGGCCATTTGAGCTCTTGACCGAGACGTAGATACAGTATAGTATTTTAACTTATTAACAGTACTGTTTACACTATCAGAGCGTATTCACAACTGAGCTCCCGATACAGGGCCTAACACTCAGCGTGAGTGAGTTTATGCCCCCCCCCCGCCCCCCCCCCCTCACACGAGACAGGACCGATGGCTTTACATCCCCTCCGAAAGATGTGCCATGTGAATGACATATGGAATTGTGTTCATTTTTCGGCAAATTTGATGGATGATGTTGCTGTCATAGACAGCAACATCATCAACCGAATTGTTGGGAAGTGTACAGCAGTTTCTTTGTTACTGACACAGCAAAAGACAGAATATTGACATCAGAGGGGTAAGAGACAAAGTCTAAAATCTAATGGTTTAATTAAGCAACAACAGTCAAATCATTCAAGAACAACCTAGAAATCGACTTCAAGGAAAGAACTTTTGAATTAGACTGAACAAGCCATACTACAATTGAAGCGGGAAGGTGGGGGGGGGGGGGTTTGCAACAGAGTCACAGTAGTATTTGGTGTGAGAAGTTGTTGGTAGGTGTGACGTAGATATTTTATAGTAGAGTGTCTGATTGAAAAAATGGTGGGTATTAGATCAGAAGCTGAAATAAATAAAGAGCACTGATGCAGGATTGGGATAGATAGGATGGCCGGGATTGACTCATACTGGCAGTAATCGCCCACTACAGGTACAGAGTAAATATGAGATCTGGCTGCTAGGTGAGAAAAAAGTTTAGATTTGACACTTTCGACGCCTCTGCCCCATTCACTTAATTCCCCTTATTTATGCAATGGCTGGATATGTTAGGACTAGCCAGCTTGAAAGCTGCTGCTGCTTAGGTTGAAGCCGGTGCATTCAGTCTACCCAGTCCGAAAAGATTCAGCATTGACCAGCTCCCATATCTTGGATTGAAATTTATTGCTGGTGCTATGTGGAGCCTCTCCGCTACCTGACAACACTGGTTTTACTTATTAGATATGGGACTAATACCCTCTACCATTTGGTTAGGTTATACACATTCAACTCCCTGACAATTTTCTTGAAGGATTTGCTATTTAGGATCTGTTCCCGTATCTTTGTGCTGGTACTGTTTTCCATAATTTTGTGGCTGTTTTTATTTCTAGTATTGTGTCTATGGATGTCAGTGTTGAATGTAAAGTTGGAGGCTATGGTTTGCGGCAATGCATTGTGGTGAAAGTCTATTACAATATTGTACATCTGTAGTTTTCCGATATCTTTGAGTTTAAGTAATTTCGACGTTTTGAATATATTCTGGACCACTGCTGGTTTAGTAAAGAGTTTTAAGCATTTTTTCTGAAGGTTTTGGAATTTTGTTAGTTTGCTCTTGTGTGCTGCAGTCCAGATAGCATTGCAGTAGGTGAGATGATGGAGGACAAGTGTGCAGTACAGAGTTTTAACAGTGTTTGGTTTCATGCACGCCTTTAGTCTTTGGATAAGACCCACACCCCTGGCCACTTTTGCCGTAACTATTTCAATTTGTTTAGCCCAAGTCAAATGTCCAAAAAATGCCTATTATACTTTGCTTTTTTTCTAAGGATTCAAAAAAATTTCTGTCATTTCTACTATTGCAAGCATTGTTGAGTGTTTTTCACGGAATCCATATTGTGATTTATATAAAATTGATTTTTGATCCAAATAGTTTATGAGTCTATTATACATTAAGCGTTCTAAGAGTTTTGAGAAAAGTGGAAGTATGGAGACTGGTCTGTAATTTGAAAAGTTAGTAGAATCCTTGGCTTTGTATATTGGTGTAACACGGGCTACTTTTAGTTTTGCTGGGAAGATACATTGCACTAAGGATAGATTGCAGATGTGGCTGCTTGGGATAAGCATATCCTCTGCACAGGTTTTAAAGATACCCCATTTAAAGCCATCGATAGCGGCACTTTTTTTTGGGTTAAATGTGTTTAAAATGTTAAGAATTTCTTCTGTATTAGTAGGGTGGCTGAAGAAAGATGATTGATAGTTGCCTATGAGGTAGTCAGTAAAATCGCTGTTAGAAGTAGAATTAATTTTATTTGAAAGTTCTGGGCCTATATTGACAAAATAATAATTAAATCCATTAGCAATTTCGAGTTTGTCTGTAATGAGCTTGTTATTGCGGAGAAATTGTGTTTGTTGCGCTTTGTTTGTCTTATTTAGAAGTGATTTGGTAATTTTCCATGTCTCTTTTATGTCGTTTTTTGACTTCTCAAGTTTATTATGGTAATATGTTTTCTTAGCCGTTTTTATTATTTAATCTAGTTTATTTCGGTATTTTTAATAGGATCTTGTTATGCTTTGTTTGACACTTGATGAACGTTAAATATAGTTGATGTTTTCTATGGCAGGCAGCTATAAGTCCATTCGTGAGCCATTGCTTAGTAGGATTGTGCTTATACCGTTTCTTTTCTTTCATGGGGAAGCTGTACTCAAATAAGGTTGTACAGATATCATGGAATCTGCTGCAGGCATGTTCACAAGAATGTATGCCTATTACTGTACACCAGTCAACCTCTGACATGGTCCTTTTGAAATTTTCAATATTTACCTGAGTAATCTCTGCATTCAAATTTTTCACGCTCAAATTTTCTTTGAAATGTTTGTTGTTTTTCTAGTAAAAATATTGGTAGGTGATCTGAAATGTCAGCTACAAAAATTCCGACCTGGGTGTTGTTAATGTTCTGATTAACGTTACTGCAGAATATGTTGTCTATGACCTTGGCCATGGATTCGGTTAATCTAGTTCGTTTGGTTATCGTCGGATAGTAGAAGTAGGTATTTAACAGGTTGATGAAGTCTTTTGTTTGACAACAGTTTTGTTTTCAGATCAATATTGAAATCACCCATGGGTCTTGTTTTCAGCTTGAATTATATCTAGAATTTTGCCTAATGATTCGAATAATTTGTTGCAGGCACTGCCAATAGGCCTATAAATTGTACCAATGATTTTATTTTTACCGTTTTGTATTGGAATTTCAATGAATATTGTCTCAATGTGTTCTTCGGTTATGGAGAGGCTTTCACGTTCAAGGTACTGAGTGTTATCTTTTATGTAGATGCCTACACCGCCACCACCATCCTTGTCAATCTTGCTAGTTCGGTGTTTTTCAATAATTGTATAATTGTTTTTGTTAACAAGAGTAGTGGGTGAATCTATTTTTATCCATGTCTCCGTAATTCCAATAATGCCAAACTCATGTGCACTCATATCT
Organism: Chaetoderma sp. LZ-2023a; assembly: GCA_034401795.1. Classification (NCBI taxonomy): domain Eukaryota; kingdom Metazoa; phylum Mollusca; class Caudofoveata; order Chaetodermatida; family Chaetodermatidae; genus Chaetoderma; species Chaetoderma sp. LZ-2023a. Next base: position 32,467,591 of record CM067365.1, on the reverse strand, counting down.
AGGAAACTGTGTTACTTGTCAATGTTCTTCAGTATTGAGCGGGTGTTTGCATAAATAAGTGAGACGGTACTGTTTTCTTTATTTTTTATTATGCTTTCATTAAATTTACTTAGCAGTGTGTAGTCACAGTTTTTTTATGGTTTGTTTAAGTCATTTCTAGCATCGTTTGAGTTAATTTCACTATAGTTCTTAGTATTTAGTTTAAATGGGTTTAGAATGAGGTCTTGGATGTGTTCTATATAATTGCAATTTACATGTGGGTTGGTGATTGCAAGCATGTAATCAGTGTCGTCTTTGATGCTGTTATATGGAAAGAATGATGTGTTGCAGTTTAGGCACCACCACGATTGCTCACCAGTCTCAAGCCGATGATGAAATGGCACAGGTTTTTACACATGGATCAAGATTCAAGATTCAAGATTTAAGATTATTTATTTTCGTATTTAGTCATCAGTATTAGAGATTACAACAGGCAGTCCACCAAAGGCAAGCCTATGAAGTGGTGGACCCCTAACATATAGACATTAATTGCACAATATATTATGACATTATATAATAGGATGTAACATAAACAAACATATATTACGTGATACTATATGAACAGTAGGTACATACATGTAGGATACAACAGTAAAACAGGACAATTACATTCATGAACATAAAGAGATGGAGGGTATGAGAGGGAGGGGGGGGGCGGGGGAGGGGAGCTCATCTTTTATATATTACCATATTATTATTATTATTATTATTATTATTATTATTATTATTATTATTATTATTATTATTATTATTACTCCTATACAGTTTTACATTTGATGTTCTGTTCCGGTGAACAGGTGCCTTGAATAGTTAGACTGCAGCACAGCTCATAATAGGATTAATAATGCTAAAAGAAGTTGGCATGCCTCCAGGTCAAGACAGTAAGTTAACATGTTAATTAGTGAGAAGTGCTCTGCTGATCACTCTGAGCACAATCGGATTGGAAGGCACCGCCTCTTTGGGAAGCAATGTCTTCCATCACCATGCCCAGAATGACCAACAGGACACCTCAGCTCACTCCGGAAGCATGACAAGTCGTTCCAGAGCTGTGCTGTGTAATGGCCATGGTGGTGGTGGTGGTTAGTGGTGTGGTTTCTAGTAGTTGTCAATAATTATGTTTTTGATGAATTTTTTGGATGATTTTAACGTGAGAATTTGTGTACGTATGTCTGTATCTGTATTATTCCATAGTTGTATTGCTTGGTAGGATGGTGTTCGTGTAGCTGCCTCTGTTCGGTGGCATGTGACATGTAGGTTGGAACTTGTTCTTGTGTTGTGCGTATGTATGTCTGCATTTATTGAAAAAAGATTGGATAGAGATGAGGCTAGGTTGCCATTGTGGTAGTCCTTTAGAATTGCATATAATTTGACCCTTCCAATGTCTTCGAGTTATAAGATTTTGTTACTTTTGGAGGTGTCTTGTCCCCCTGCTGTTTTCGAAAATAGTTTGATAGATGGTTTTTGTTGTGATTTTAGTTTTTTTAGTTTATTTTGATATGTATTGCTCAAGTTCAAGTTCAAGTTCAAGATTATTTATTTTGATATAGAATATACATTTACAGTTTCACAACAGGTAGTCCACCAAAGGCAGAGCCTATGTGGCGGTGGACCCCTACATATAACATATAACAACAATATAGGACATGAGAATACTGAATACATAAGGTTAACATGTTATAGTCCTATATATACATATAGTTAACTGTCTCGCTGCCAAGCCTCTGCAGTCTACATTTTCCATGGAGCCTAACTCAGGGTATGCTGAGTACCTCTAAAAAAATATAATTTGACCGAACGTTGTCGGTGGCTAATCCACAAGCAACTTTCAGTCAAATTTTTTCTAAAATACTCAGCCAATCCAGAGTCATTGCCAGTTGGAGTTATTGTCCGCTTCCAGCAGTCCAACAGTTAATAGACGTATGACAATTTACATTTGTACAGGGAAAGACATGACAGAGGGATGTGTGCTTATCTTGCTTAAGTTAATAATTCTATATTACATATTCTTATTATCAATGACAAAGTACTAATTAATTTTTTTTTTTTTTTTTCTTTTTAGGCTGTGATGGTAGAGGTAGTTGTTTGGTAGTTACCATTATGACAGATATTCTTATTCTTATTATTAATATTATTATTATTATTATTATTATTATTATTATTATTATTATTATTATTTGTTCTGGTGACTGGGTGCAAGTATGAGAATAGCATGCCATGATGGTGAGTGTTTTCCAGAGTCTAGTAGGTTTCTATAATCTTCTTTAAAAATGTTAGATAAGGATGAGGGTAAGTTGCCATTGTGGAAGTCGCTTAAGATTGTGTATAGTTGGAGCCCTCCTATGTCCTCAAGTTTTAAGACCTTTTCTGATTTAAAGATATCCTGGCCACCTGCTGTTTGTGAAAATAGTTTAATAGATTGCTTTTGCAGAGATTTTAGTTTTTTTAGTCTAGCTTGAGATGTATTAGTCCCGATAACATTGCAGTAGGTGATGTGAGGAAGTATCATTGTGCAGTACAGGTTTTTTAATAACATTAGGTGTTAGATAAGGGTTTCAGTCTGCGAATGATGCCAATGCTTTTTGCTACCCTGGTAGTAATAATTTCAATATGCTTCTCCCATGTTAATTTTTTTGTCCAGATATACTCCTAAAAACTTAGCATATTGTGCTTCTTGAATTATCTGGTTGTCGATATAGAGGTTTGGGAGAGCTATTTCTCTTAGTTTCTTAGATTTTGTGAATAGTATATAATTAGTTTTTGATACATTTAAGGACAATTTGTTTACTTTAAACCAGTCTATTAATTTCGCCATTTCATTATTGACATTTTTGTATAGAATTTCTATATCCTTGTGGCTGCAGAAAGCATTTGTGTCGTCTGCAAAAAGTATTAGGGAGAGATGTTTGCATACTTTGGGTATGTCATTCATATATAGGAGAAATAGCAGGGGCCCAAGAACTGAACCTTGGGGAACACCACAAACTATATTTTTGTATTCAGAGATAGCCCCATTGAATTGTACACACTGTTCCCTGTTTGACAGGTAACTCTGTATCCAGTTCAATGCAGTACCTCTTATTCCATAGTATGCAAGCTTTTCCAGTAAAATTGTATGATCAATTGTATCGAAGGCTTTGGAAAGATCCAAGAATACACCTAGCGTATGTTCATTATTCTCAAGGGAGGTTGATAATTTTTCTATCATATCCACAATGGCAAGCATAGTAGAGTGTTTTTCTCTGAAACCATGTTGAGAAGGATATATGATTGAGTTTTTGTTTAGATATTTAGTAATTCTACTAAAATACAGCTTTTCTAAGAGTTTTGAGAAAAGTGGAAGTACCGAGGCTGGCTGATAATTAGCAAAGTCAGATACATCTTTAGCTTTGTATATGGGTGTCACAAGTGCAACCTTTAATCTTGATGGATATACTCCCTGTGTAAGTGAGAGATTACAGATGTGGTCCACTGGTGTTAGTATTTCTGTTACACAGTGTTTAAAAAATTTCCATTTGAAATTATCGATTCCAGCACTTTTAGCTGTGTTAATTTGCATTAGTATTTTGTAGTTTTCGTGAGTATCTGTTGGATTTAGGAAAATAGAGTGTTGATAACTACCTGTTAGAAAGTCCTTTATATGTATGTTCGAGCTGGGTTGAATTTTTTGTGATAAATTAGGACCACTGTTAGTAAAATACTCATTAAATTTGTCTGCTATTTCTTTTTTGTCGTTAATGACTCTATTATTATAAATAAACCCCGATGCTTCAGTATTGGTTTTTTTTCTTATTTAGTAATGATTTAATCGGTTTCCTTTATATTATCTTTTTGTTCATCAAATTTATTATGAAAATAATTTATTTTTGCTGTCCTAATTATCTGATTTAGCCTGTTTCTATATTTCTTGAACTGTGAGTCATTATACTTTGTCGGATATTTAATAAAATTCAGATATAACTTGTTTTTCTTGTGACAGGCAGCTATCACTCCTCTTGTAATCCAGGGTTTAGTATGATTTTGTTTAAATTTCTTAATATTTTTAAGTGGAAAGGCAGATTCATAGATGTTAGAGCATACAGTGTGGAAGGTGTTGTAGGCATCTTCACATGACTGTGATTCAATTACCTGGTTCCAGTTTTTGTTAGCCATATTGTTTTTGAACATTTCTATATTTTCCTTTTTGAAGTCTCTGCAAGTTACTGCTTCTTTTACAAATGATTTTCCTTTTTTGTTTTCTTTTTCTATATAGAAAATAGGTAAATGGTCTGAAATATCTCCAGATAGCATTGCAGTAGGTTATGTGTGTAAGTATCAATGTGTTATACAGAGTTTTTAAGATATGAGATGGAAGATATGACTTGAGTCTGCGCATGATACCAATATTCCTGCCTGAATCTGGCTCTTTTTTGATTGGAATTCCAAGCATGTGCGACGCAACGGTTTTGCCAACCGAGCCAACACGCCACTATATGTGCGCATAGCGGCGCTATCCGAGACGCCACGCAGACGCGTGATGTTGTACGAGCGTTCCAATCTGAACTGCAATAAAATCGTACGATAACCACTCCTTCACCGAAAAGGGATCTTCTTATTTTCGGTCCATAATTTAGTTCTGTTTCTATAATTTTAAGATTCGTCAATAAAATGTCAGAGGTAAATCTCTATAACACATACTACCATTAGTCATCCTGTGCCATTGTCACTTATTGTAAAAATTACCGGTTTTCGTAATATCTATCCGGCATATATGATATAGTGGTCTCAGGCGGTTTCGGCAGCCATGTAATTTCGGCAGCCGCAAATATTAATTCGTTTTCGGCAGCCTACCTAAACGCAAATATGGTGCATAAAAACATACATTTTCGGCAGCCTCTCACATTATTACATTTTCGGCAGCATGTTCAACATCATGATCGTAAATATTGTAAAATATTGTAATGTTATGAATGTTATTAAAATTGTTTTACCGGCGATCTGTATAAGTCCGTAGCTAATAATATTTCCTTTTTTTCGGGTTAATACCGTGATTAAGGAATCATAGATCTGAAATTCATAGACCTCATTTTAATTGATGTTGCTTCTGCAACATTTGCATACACCTGGTCTACATCTGTGAATTGAAAAAAATAAGGTGAATAAATTGCGTGTGCCCAACAAACATCTAACAAAAATTATTACCAGAAAATTCCTAAAATAAAAATACATATTCGGACCCACGCGTTCATTTTATATTGTTCAAGGGAAGTAACTGCGTTAGGATATTGTTAGCTAATTACTGATACGATTTACCTCCCTTGTTAATTAGAAATCAGAACGTAACTTTCACAACACAGTGTTCTTTTTCTGTTTTTATTTGTGTGATTTATGGCAGTGGTAATGATGAGCTTAGTAATATGGAGAAATATGTTGCTGAGGTATGCATCTCAGTAGGTTCTTGTATATTTTTGCTATCATTTATAATAAATCTCTCAAAACATTATTGGCGGTTATAGCCTGTGTAGGCATATACAAAATTCTAATTTCTCCCATTCTTCCTTCCATCAAATTTTGGTCTGTAAATTGATGTTTTCCAAGACCGCTGCAGAAGGCTTTTTTCACTGGGTTGAGTGTAAAAAGGTTAAAAGTTGGGAGATCTATAAAGCCTGAAATAATAGGCTTTGTCCAATTACATTGTCAGGACTCATGCATGAATGGTATCTTATCAGTAGACATATAATTTCCCTGGCCAGGTATTTGTTGACATAAGGCTTGTGCCCTTGCACAAGCTCTGTTCTAATCCAGCCTACATCTCTCAACACTTTTATTGATAAATGACCAGAAATTACCACTTTCATGCTGCTAAAAAAGCTTCTATTGAACATTTTGAAAGTTATTTGGTGGTAGCTCTTTCTGTTTTAAGCAGCAATTATGGTTTCCAGACACATTATTAAGTTTACCTGTATGACTGCCTTGAAAGGTAGATAAAGAGGGTTTTAATAGTGCATGGGTGCTTTACTTGTTTAATTTTATTTCCTATTAGCATACTTACAACAATTGCTCATTTCAACACAAACATCCAGAATTTCAATTTCAAACCCAATTAACAGCTTCATTTTTTAATTTGGCTAGAAGCAGTTGCTAGCTCACACAGCAATGGATTCTAGTAAATGTATGCTTAAAATATTCAACACTTCTCTACGACCGCCTCGAAATTTTGATAAAGTACTTTGTAATTGTACGGCGGCTGAGTACAAGTACATGTACTCATAAAAAGACAAGAGTACTGAGTACATGTGAGTACTTGAAAATATGTACTCGAGTAAACAAGTATATGAGTACATTGGCCCCAACCCTGGCTCTAAACAACATTCACTTACTCAGCCTCCTAAAGGATGTGTGTCTGACATTGAAGTCTCAAACCTACTACGTTTAATAATGGGTGACTTCATCCTCAGCCATATTGGCAGACCAAGGTATGAAAATCCTCTTTCATCCCCATTCTTTGTTGTGGTCAAATTTTAACCATATCAGACATGTCAGATCAGTAGCTTTTGAGATATGGCTCACACACATGTACACGTACATGTGAATGCAATATCATCGAGAGTGAACATGGTAAATATGTGTTAGGCACATTTTCAATTTAAACAAGCCTTACAGGGACAGCATACAGACATGGTACAGCTTTTAATCCATGTCGAATGTGTCCATGATTTAGTTGCCTGTAGACATAAAGTAGATGTTCTGTGTATACATGTTGTGTATATTTTTTAGGCATTCCAGAAAGCGGCAGAGGAGGCAAAGAAACTGAAGACGTCACCTTCAGATGCAGATCTTCTTATATTGTATGGTCTGTACAAGCAAGTCACAGTCGGCGATGTTAATACTGGTATGGATGATGATAGTCACTGAAATTAAACTTTGATCCATGTAGATTTATTGCATTTCTGGTAAGGACAGTGGTTTTCCATTTCAAAATTTGCCATTTTCCGCTTCACAAAATTGCAGATTCCATTTCATTTCCCTTTTTTAAACTATGTCACCTAAGTTGCATACGTACATTAAAAAAAAATCAATAAAACTAATTTTTAGCTCACCTGTCCTGAAAGGCCAAATGAGCTTATGCCGTGGCGACCGTCCGTCGTGTGTCCATCAACTTTTCCTTTAAACAACTTCTCACGAACCACTAGGCCGATTTCAATTATAATGGGCGGGAAGCATCCTTAGGGCATAGGGATCCAATTTTGTTCAAATCAAGCTGATCGGCCAATTTGGCCGGTGGCCATCTTGGATTTCGGCGGATTTTAGGAAATGTCTTAAAATGTCCTCTGAAACCGCTGGGGGGATCGATTCAAGACTCATGAAACATCATCTAGGGAAAGAGGTAAGCCAAGTTTGTTCAAGAAGACTTGATTGACCAAGTGGTTCGGCGGCCATGTTGGATGACCTAGTTTTCCCAGAAACGACTTCTCCAGAACCGCTGAAGGGATCGGGCAGAAATTTGGGAGATATGATTAGGGACTAAGACCCATTAAAGTTTGTTCAAGGGTTTGATCCATAAAAAAACATGGCGACCGTAGCCCAATCAAAATGTAGCGTGTTTGGCGGCCATATTGGATTTTTTTATTTGATGGGTTTTGAGGCCGAAATTGGTTCTATCTAAGTTTTTGGGTTTTCTTAGCTCAAATTTGCCATTTTCGAAACTGTCGGATAACTGGTTTGGCACCCATACTAAAGCAATGGGAAGTTTAAAATGTCTTCTTCTGGACATCTACTAGGCCGATTTCTCTTATATCTGGCAGGAAGCGTCCTTAGGGTATAGGGATCCAAGTTTGTTCAAATGAAGCTAATCGGCCAATTTGGCTGGTGGCCATCTTGGATTTCGGCTGATTTTAGGAAACGTCTTTAAAAATCTCTGAAACCGCTTGTGGAATCGATTCAAAACTCATGAAACCTCATCTAGGGAAAGATGTAAGCCAAGTTTGTTCAAGAAGACTTGATTGACTGAATGGTTCGGCGGCCATGTTGGATCACCTAGTTTTCCCGAAAACGACTTCTCCAGAACCGCTTCAGGCCGAAATTTGGGAGATAGGATTAGGGACCAAGGGCCATTAAAGTTTGTTCAAGGGACATTGATCCATCAAAAAAACATGGCCGCTGTGGGCCAATCAATATGTAGCGCGTTTAACGGCCATATTGGATTTTTTTATTTGGATTTGGAGGCCGAAATTGGTTCTATATATGTTTTTGGGTAATATGAGCTCAAATTTGCCATTTTCGAAACTGTTGGATAAACGGGTTGCTGGCTATCTTGGATTATGTTCTCGCCAAAGGCGCCCATACTAAAGCAAGGGGAACTTTAAAATGTCTTCTTCTCCAAGGAATATTTTAAGCGGTATTGCATCGCAAAATGCGGTGCAAATGAGTACCTGTTGCTACACATTAAATATTTTTGATAAAAAGTCGCTAAAAGTTGCAAAACGATTGTCAAATTTAGTAAGGAAGCGAGATGCGCATGCGATGGCGGCTGATTTCCGATATAGTCCATAGACATATATAGAGCGCATATCTTCATACCTTCCTTCACTATGGGACAAATGACCGCCGGTGACGTGAGTTCAGTAAGCGCTCTATAGATCAAAATTCCAAAAGCTAGCGATGCGCGCATGCATTAGCGGCTTCCTTCTTCCGGTATAATAATAAACTGTTACATACTTCAGTTTTGAGTTTGGACACCAGTCGGAAACTCGCAATATGTATCACGGGGTATTCACAGTTGTCGACATATTGCTCGTAACACTCTCTTGTAAATCTAAATTCTCCTATAGGGGGTATGGCTATTGATCATTGCCTCGTCATTAGTAAGCGTTATGATAAACTTTAAAAATACAAGTTTATCTAGGCTGATTCTGGTCGATTTAGACAATGTTTGTCTCGGAAACTGAGTTATATCATCGCGAATGTTAAACTCCTGTTAGCGCATCCCCAAATCAAGGGCGACACAGTATAGTTAGCCATGCTACGGCGACGTATCGCAGTTGATTCGCGTAAGCGACAGATTTAGAATGGCATGTCGCTAAGATCAACGCATGCGCGAGTGTTCTCGAGTACTCTTCTCCAAAGTCAGGAACATACTTTCTTGCAAGATTATTGGTTAATAAATATAACTATATAGAGAGCAACCAATGAATCGCAAGGAAACTACCGACGGTAAAGAAAATAAACAATGTTTTACGCTGTAATTTTAAGAATGACGGTAGTAGTAGTAGTAGTAGTATATATACACCTGTGCAAAAGTTAAGCACCACCCTATTTTTACGCACATGCGAGGGTATATTCATGTGCTATGAAGAAAGCAATAGCATAAACATTTATGTACCCATCCATCTTAGTGCAAGAGGTAATAATGCAACTAGAGGAATGCTGATTATGATGGTGGGGAAACACTATATGTTTTTGTTTGAACTTGAAAACGAGGCCTGAATATGGTTACGTTGACACAACTGACAACTATTGCCCTACAGTTGACACACGTGGCTAGATTGTCATTAATGGTGTCTGAAAACGAAGTTTAACATCTGTGCACGAGTTTGAGACTGTCATTATTAATACCGGGTATATCCACCTTGTGCCTGGATGACGGCCTGGACACGACGTCTCATGCTGGTTACCAACCGACTGATACGCCATTGTGGTATTCGTTGCCATTCAAGATGGAGTGCGTCTGTTAATTCCTGTAGGTTCTGCACAGGAGGATCCCTCCTTCTCACCATGTTTCCCAGAATGTCCCAGATATGCTCAATAGGGTTCATGTCAGGGCTCCTTGCTGGCCATGGTAGGGTTTCGATGCCATTCTGGCGGAGGTATTCATGCACAGCTCTAGCACGATGTGGTCGGGCGTTGTCATCTATGAATATAGGGTGGGTTCCAGGTGCATGATTTACAAAATGAGGGACCACAAGTCTATCCAGTATGGAATCTTGATATCTTTGTCCATTTAGTGTTCCAGGTACAGTCAACAGATCCAGCTTACAATCAAATGAGATGCACCCCCATATCATAACGGAACCTCCACCAAATGGAACTTCTTCCATGATGTTACGTTGGTCGTACGCCGTGCGTCTGGACCTCCATACACGAGTTCGACCATCTGTGGCATGAAGCAGGAACCGACTTTCATCGGACCAGTGTACCCATCTCCAGGATCTCATGTTCCAGTGTCTTCTTTCGTTGCACCACCTCAGACGCTCCTCTTTGTGGTGTGCAGTGAGGAGAGGACGTCTGACAGGTCTCCTAGCTTTCATGCCAGCAGCATACAGTCTCCTTTTGACGGTAGACATTGACACTCTATTGCGCGTTTCCCATTGCTGGCTGAGCACTCTGCTGTTGGTGAATGGAGATCTCCTAACAAGGCGTACTAGGGCTCAATCATCACGGGCAGTAGTCTTCTTCGGTCTTCCAGATCTAGGCCTGTCGTTCACCTCGTTAGTTTGCCCATGTTTTGCAATCAAACGACTGATTACAGTATGGTTAATGTTCAGCTGTCTGCCAATCTCTCTGCATGACATACCAGTGGTATGCATGCCTATGATTTGCCATTTCACACGATCACTTAACCTTCGTCTTGCCATAGCGGTTCACAATCAAGAGCTAATTCTCTCTGCACAAATAAACCACGGTCATGAACACAAAATTCCTAATCTTGTCGCCTAAATCTGTATGTAATGTTCTACACCTCAAACTGGACTTTTACATAACTGAACACGTGTGCTGTTTCCCGCCACGCACGGACCTCAAGCGGCGTGAAGTCATGCATGCATGTGCATTTCGTACTTGGAATTATGTCAGCTAACGCGAGGACAAAAAGTATGGCAGCCTAGTTGTACCATCATGTTTCTACGTTCTATTGTTTTTGCTGGTGCTTAACTTTTGCACAGGTGTATATATACAGGGTCTGAAATAAGGAGAGTCAATTTGATCTGACCAAAAAGCGGAAGTTGACTAACCTGATGGGGGGTCCGGGGGTCCTCCCCCGGAAAAATTTTAAATCTAGATGCTCTCAGAGGCCATCTCCTGCATTTCTGGAGAAAAATATAGGTTTTCGGTTGGATGTGAAATTGTTCTATTTTTACCCATTTTGTCCTGAAAAAGTCAAATAGACTAAGATATTTTCAGGAGAAAATGCATAAAGATAGAACAATTTCATAGTCAACTGTTGGACCCAGAAAATGAGGACTTAACCACTTATACTCGGTCCTCCATTTAGCAAGGGTTGCCCCTTTGGGCACTTTTCGCTCAGATGCCATTTTAGCAACACATCAACTGCTGTCACAGTCATGTACAATTAAATGTAAAAAAAATTTCACTTTAGAACACATTTGTCAAAGAAGGCGTGTGATAGTTTTGCTGATAAATGTTCACTTGCAGGTCGAGATTATTTTTGAAATTTTCCATTGAAATGGCTTATTCAGTAACTGAGACAGTCATTCCCATGGTAAATTTTCAAAAATAATCTCTTGACCTGCAAATGGCCATTAACTATTTTTAATTAAAATTTTTAGGCAAATTTGACCATTAAATGGTTAATTGTAGAACGCGAATATAATGGTAACGCGCGTGTTGTCAAGTGTCTTCTACAGTGCGATTATTTTTTAACTTGGTTTCTTCACTTCTATTGTGAGAAAACTCGCCCACTATTTCATTGGTTTTCTATATACAGCTACCAAGGAAATCGCGAGGAAGAATTAGCTTCTTCAGTATCGAAGGCGTGAACAAACGCGTCTCAAACTTCTGTGAAAATCTCTCACGTAATGTCATTGGATTTTCTAGATATAATTATGTCCAACAACCAATGAAATCGCGAGACCAAATTCTCTTCTCATGACAGAAGGTGTGTAAGAACACATCACTAACTCGTGCGCAGTGGCCGATTTTGTAGATCCGCCATTGCTAATTTTGCATCGACTCGATCATTTTCAGACTAGCGAAATGACAAGATTTTGAGTGGTATCATTTATCAGATGTTCTATGCAATTTTATCTGTCATTTATTCGCCGTATGACTTAATTTTCAAGTCACTCACGGTCTATATCCCTCATTAGAAATCAGAAAATTCGCCAGTATAAAAGGTTTACACTATTCCCCGGACAATTAGCTATTGTAAGACCACCCTCTAGGATGAATTTGCCGGTATGACGCGTTTTGACAGATCACGAATACTGGTAACCAAGGTGAATATCGTTTTCACTTAGAAATGTGCAAATGATGCACAAATGCGCGCTCGATCGATCTATCGTATTTGTGTGCGATACCAACATTGTTCACTTGTTCTCTTTTTCCAAAATTTGCAAATTTTCCCCAAAATTCATGTTCAGTAAAATATTTTTACCAATCCAGATTTGATCGGACATGACCGATGTCCGACCGTTATTTCATACCCTGTATATATATATATATATATATATATATTTATATATAATATATATATATATATATATATATATAATTTATAGTATTCATAGTAAAACTAGTAACACGTGAGTCGATTGATACATGCTGATCACAGTAAAACTTTTTATCATTCACTATTTAAGCCAGAGAAAACAACCATTAGTAATTTTTAAATAAAAATTGTTAACTCTTTCAACTGAAGTCATAGTATCGCAGAAACTCAATTTCATCTTAATAAGCTGTTGAATATGTTGCAAGTTTTTAAGGGGGACCTGTTGCTCACAGCTGCCATAGCCTGCTTCCAGTTAAGCACTAACACTTCAGCCTTCTTACATTGTATTGAATGATGTATACTTTATTTAGCCTACCAGTTCAAAGTGATATGTGATGTAGGTTGGTACGTTACAAAATATATGTTAACCCTAGTCAATCAAATCACAGTATTCATGATAGGTACATTAATGATTTTTTTGAAAATAATTTGACTGGGATGTGTTGCTGGCTTAAGCAGCAAAAGCTTCCAATCAATGTAATTGCCAAATCTGCCAATACGTATTATTTTAGGTTTCCTATACTCCCTGACCTTGGCCAGAGCCGGTACATGCATCGTCTGAATCTGACATATGTTATACATATGTTATGCATTCCTTAGGGAAAACGCTTTGCAAAATCGGCAAATTATGCTTTTCGGTTGTTTTCGGATTCACTTGCTCATAGCGTGTGTAGACGAAAAAAGCTTTTTTGATCATGCAAACATGTTTTGAAACGTTTCCCCGTTGGAACACCAACCAGTTTCAAAACAGTTTTGCTATGCAAGTGCTATGAACTGCTATGCATTTCTTCGATTTGTTTAGCAGTGACTGCTACGCAATTCTTTTCCAACAAAATATTCCCTGTTCTCAAGAACTACTAGGCCGGCATCCTTAGGGTATAGGGATCCAAGTTTGTTCAAATGAAGCCGATCGGCCAATTGGGCCGGCTGCCACCTTAGATTTCATCCGATTTTTAGAAATGTCTTCTCCGAAACCGTTTGAGGAATCGATTCATAACTCATGAAATATCATCTATGGCAAGAAGCAAGCGCTGAACTAAATTTGTTCAAGAGAACTTGATTCACCAAACAGTTCGGTGGCCATCATGGATGACCTATTTTTTCCGAAAACAACTTCTCCAGAACCACTGAAGGGATCGGGCCGAAGTTTGGAACATAAGATTATGGAATAATGGCCATTAAAGTTTGTTCAAGGGAAGTTGATCTGTGAAAAGACATGATCACCGTGGGTCAATCAAACTATAGCGTGTTTGGCTGCCATATTGGATATTTTTATCTGATGGATTTTGAGGCTGAAATTGGTTTTATATAGGTTTTTGGGTATTCTGATCTCAAATTTGCAATTTTCGAAACTGTCGGATAAACGGGTTGCCAGCCGTCTTGGATAATTTTCCCGCTAAAAGCTCCTGTACTAAAGCAATGAGAAATTTTAAATGTCTTGAGAACTGCTGGGCTGATTTCAATTATATTTGGCCGGAAACATCGTTAGGGCATGGAGATTTAAGTTTGTTCAAACGAAGCCGATAGGCCAAATTGGTCAGCGGCATCATGGATTTTGGTCGATTTTTTAGAAACGTCTAAAAATCTTCGCAGAAACTGTTTGAGCGATTGATTCAAAACTCATAAAATATCATTTAGGGCATGAGCTGAACCAAGTTTGTTCAAGGGAACTTGATTTGCTGAATGGTTGGGTGGCCATCTTGGATGGCCTGGTTTTCATGAAAGCAACTTCGTCTCCAGAGCCACTTAATGGATTGGGCCGAAATTTGGGAGATATGATATTGATGACTACGGGCCATTAAAGTTTGTTCAAGAGAAGTTGATAAATAAAGAAACATGGCCTCTGTTTTTTTGTTACAAGTCTGCTCAACTCATTAGAGTTCTACTTATTGTTAATGACCATTCTAGTTGAGATGGCTACGGTCCAGGTGAGCGATACAGGCCCCTTGGGCCTCTTGTTTTAATGTCTATTGTTATTTGTATGTTCAGAATGTATGAAGTCGGGGTGGAGAAGATATTGCTAGTTAATAATTAAACAATTTTAGATGAGAATGGCTCACTTTCTGGAGCAAAATGCCTTTATCAATTAATTTCTGTTTGAGTTTACAAAGATTTTGCAGAAAAATGTCATTTTCCATTGATTTCCGTTTCAAAACCCCTTTTCCGTTTCAAATTAACAATTCTGTAAATTCCGTTTGTTTTCCATTATTGCGGAAAACCACTGCTCCTATTCTAGTAGTCCTGAGAAATGTAAATTTGCAGGCAAGTGAAAAGTATTTGTGAAAATTTACCACTGATATCAGTGGCTCAGTAACAAGTCAGTCCTTTCCCTATTGCCGTTATTTTATGATATTTAAATTTTCTATCGGAATTCAAAAACTACAAGTGTGTTCTCTGACAGTAGTAGCCACCATTACAAGTCTGCCAATCCACTCACAGCTTTGATTACCATGGTAGCAGTGTTTCTCACAGCACTGCAGTTAGACTAACAGTAGGCCTAAATATGTGTTCCTGTGCAATGTACACCCGTAGTGTTTATTCAGGCGTTAATCCTAGAATAGATTGTAAGATCCTAAATGTAAATTTTATAAAATAGTTCTTTTGTTCCAACTTATGTAATAATGACTGTTTTACAGAACGGCCAGGTATGCTAGATTTTAGAGGCAAAGCCAAATGGGATGCGTGGAATGAACGAAAAGGTAAGCAATTATTGTCTAGTCTGCAAAATGGAAGGCAAGGTATAGGTATCACTTTTGCTGTACCATTAACCTTATTGGAACTAGGCTAGGATACATGGCTTATCCCTATATCAGGATTGGTTAACCTTATTGGAACTAGGCTAGGATACATGGCTTATCCCTCTATCAGGATTGGTTAACCTTATTGGAACTAGGCTAGGATACATGGCTTATCCCTATATCAGGATTGGTTAACCTTATTGGAACTAGGCTAGGATACATGGCTTATCCCTATATCAGGATTGGTTAACCTTATTGGAACTAGGCTAGGATACATGGCTTATCCCTATATCAGGATTGGTTAACCTTATTGGAACTAGGCTAGGATACATGGCTTATCCCTATATCAGGATTGGTTAACCTTATTGGAACTAGGCTAGGATACATGGCTTATCCCTATATCAGGATTGGTTAACCTTATTGGAACTAGGCTAGGATACATGGCTTATCCCTATATCAGGATTGGTTAACCTTATTGGAACTAGGCTAGGATACATGGCTTATCCCTATATCAGGATTGGTTAACCTTATTGGAACTAGGCTAGGATACATGGCTTATCCCTATATCAGGATTGGTTAACCTTATTGGAACTAGGCTAGGATACATGGCTTATCCCTCTAACACAGCCTGTCATCTGAAGACAGTAATTTTAATGCCTTACATATGTCGACAGCTGTGATTACTAAAAATCTTTTTGTGGTAAATTGTTAATGGTATTCCGTACCATGACACTGTGACGTCACTCGTTAATCGCACGATTATTATAATTACTCGGAATTATTTCTTTGTTATTCTTGGTAACATTTTTTGCACCGTATCTCCTACAGTTTTCATCCGATCAACTCCAACCTTGGATTCATCGAGGGGTATGGAATGGGATTTTCCCAGTTGTTACCAACCTTTTCGTGGCCAAAAATATCCCATAGGAAATATATGGAGATTTTCAGTAATGATGTTTGAACTGCAACTACACCTATAGATTGTATCTGATCACCACCATTCTTGTCTATCACCACTATGCTTGGCTATCACCACCATTCTTGGCTATCACCACCATTCTTGTCTATCACCACTATGCTTGGCTATCACCACCATTCTTGACTATCACCACTATGCTTGGCTATCGCCACCATTCTTGGCTATCACCACTATGTTTGGCTATCACCACCATTCTTGGCTATCACCACTATGCTTGGCTAGGAAGTTACCCTTGAGTCAGGCAAGACGTCTGCTGTTTTGTGATCGCTCTTTGATCAGGCATTTTTTCAGATATGGTCAATAAACATCTGAAGATACATTATGTCACGCCGTAACATCAAGCTTTATGGGCTAGGTCCCTCCTAAATAGTGTCTAAGTTACCAGTTTCCATTTTTGGAAGAAATGACCTCCCCTTAATTCTACACCACCAGTAGTGACTTTGGAAGATAACTGATAACACATTGTGTTCAGACACATGATTTTAGCCAAAACTAGAAAACGTTGTTTGACTCAGAGTGCCCCGCAATCACTGAAAATACCTCCCTCTATGTAGTAGGTAGCAATTTTATTCAAAGCCTTCATATTATTAAAGTAAAAAAACTGAAGAAAACTAGAAATCAAGTGAAAGTATGTTAAAGTTTAAAAAAATCACGAGTATCACTGGTGCCCAAGGAGAAAGTTCAAAGAAAATCACAAGTATTGCTGGTGCCCATAGAGACATGTGGCCAAAGTATTTGACTATGACGGTGAATCCTTCAAAAGGCACATCTGTGTATCTTAAGCGAGGCATATACCAAGTTTCAACAAAGTATCTTAAGCAGTTCTGTATGATATAGGCCGTTTATGAGAAAATTGACAAAAAGTTTTTACATTAAAAAGCCCATTTTAACCCAAAATATTGGACCAATAATGGCGAATCCGTCAAAAGGCACATCTGCGTGTCTAAACTGAGGCATATACCAAGTATTATTAAAATATCTTAAGCGGTTCTGTATGATATGCTGTTTACGAGATTTTGTGGACAGACAGACAGACAGATGGACGGATGGACAGACAGGCGCAGTGATTACTATAGGGCAAGTCCATTTTCACATAAAGAAGCCACCTGCCAAGTTTCATGAAATTATTTTAAGTAATTCTCTATGATATGGTGTTTAGGAGAAAATTTACAAAAATCGTGAGTTTTTGCATTAAAAAGTCAATTTTCACCCGAAATCTTGGACTTATAAATGTGAATCCTTCAAAAGGCACATCTGCGTATCATAGCTGAGACATATATCAAGTTTCATTAAATTACTTTAAGCGATTCTGAATGATATGGTGTTTACGAGAAAATTGACAAAAATCAGGAGTTTTTGCATTAAAAAGACCATACCCAAAATTATAAATGTGAATCCTTCAAAAGGCACATCTGTGTGTCATAGCTGAAACATATATCAAGTTTCATTAAATTATTTTAAGCTATTCTGAATGATATGGTGTTTACATGTACCAGAAAATTTACAAAAATTGTGTTTTTGCATTGAAAAGCCCATTTTCACGCAAAATCTTGGACCGATAAAGGTGAATCCTTCAAAAGGCACATCTGCGTATCATAACTGAGACATATATCAAGTTTCATTAAATTATTTTAAGCCATTCTGAATGATATGGTGTTTACGAGAAAATTGACAAAAATCGTGAGTTTTTGCATTAAAAAGCCCATTTTCACCCAAAATCTTGGACCGATAATGGTGAATCCTTCAAAAGGCACATCTGCATATCTAAACTGACACCAAGTATCATTAAAATATCTTAAGCGGTTCTGTATGATATGCTATTTACGAGATTTTGTGGACAGACGGATGGACAGACAGACAGGCGTGGTGATTACTATAGGGCTTCTGCACCTTCCGGTGTGGGACCATAATTACCAGTTTTCATGTTTTGGTAGCGTAGAACTCGCTTTGCCAAGAAAGGTTCAAAACAAAAATTTTATTTTTCAAAATGGGTGCTGAAATATTTTTGTCAGATTGACTTGAAATTCGGTTATAACTTCTACGTCTTAGTTGACTGGATTTTGTATCAATCCTAAAATTGATCCATCCAGTTGTTTTCGAGAAATCTTTTCTGTACCCAAGTTAGGCCCTGTAGAAAATGTACACGATTTTGTAGTATCAATCTTTGAACTGAACTGCGACTACACCCGAAAGTTTTAATCGGATAAGTTTCATATTACCCACAGAGTTCTGATGATTTTTTGGGTCACGGTTCAAAGCTCAAAGCTTTGGGTCGAATTTACCTGTTTTGGATTTTAGCAGAAATGAATTCTCCATGATGTGGTAATATCAACAAAATATTATTATTAGACGATATTAACTCATGTAGCCATACCTGCAATGTCATGATTACCCTTATTTCTTTACTATTAACATATGAAATCAGGTAAAGCTAGCCGCTTTTTCACTCATCTGGCCAGAGTGGTCAAATGAGCTTATGCCATGACGACTATGCATCTGTACACCAGCTTTGGCTTTAAACATGTACTCCGCAGTCCGCATTAGCCACTGAGCCAATCTCAAGCCATTGGCCCAATTTCTACCAAAGTTTTTTAAAAGGACCCGTGTATACCTTACTCATATGCTTGCTTTCCAAACTCGTAAACAGAAATCTGATTCAGGGTCACTTTTTCCGGTGGCCATCTTGTATTTTTTTCCAGAAATCAGTGGGAAAATTGGTTAAAAGACTACTCATTATTAACCATTCAGATTTTAACTAAACAAGTTTGGCAGGAAGGATCCTATTCTCATATGCTTCTGTGCCTGCATGCAGTAATTTTCTTGGTCAATTATTCTGGCGCCTACATGTATGTTGCATTTACTAAAACGTCCATGCAATCTTGAATCTTACTGACTGGGCTGATTTCAACCTAACTGGGCGGAAAGTCCTTATGTTGATTGACTTCAGAACTTCTATACAGGAATCAAATTGGCTAACTTTTCGGTGACCATCTTTGGTTTTCCAACAAATTGAAAGTTGTTGGTGGCTAAGCCACCAACATATTTCAGTCAAATTGTTTTCAAAATATGACCATTAAAGGGTTAAGCATCTACGTGAGTATGGAGAACATAATTGAGGAATCTAGTTTCTCAGTCAATCATATGACATTATAGTTTCAACAACGTCACATGTAGGCTGATGTCATAATCAGTTACGTTATGAATGACGCACCATAGTCTGTCACAAACGCTTAATAGTCCAACAAGTCGTACAAGTTGTATATCTTGGATGTTTAATAAACATTCTTTTGAATATTTTGCAACTAATTTGACTGGGCTGTTGCTGCCATAGTCACCCAATCAAATTAGTTACAAAATATTCAACAGCGTACCTGACCAGTTTTCTCGAAATTGAGATTCAGAGATTGCAGGGATCGATAGATCCGAACATTGGCAAAGCGTAGGTGGAGCTTAGCTAGAGATCGGTGGGGCATAGCTAAAAGTGAATTCCTCCATTAGTCACTCTAGACTGGTCATCTCTAAACCCTTTAACACTCAAGCCAGACAAAACTGCTTCTGGAGTGGTCTTGAGAAATGTCCATATGCAGAACAAGAGAAGACTATTTTTGAAAATTTATCAATAGATATAACCGAGCTATTCATTCTGAGTGTTACATGTTCACAGATAATCTTCTCTTGGTCAGCAAATGGACACTTTCTATGAGAACATTGAAATTTTCTTGAATATGTTTGGGGTTTGAAGGGTTAAGACTTAATCTGGCCAAAACAGCTGAAGTGGTCTTGAGAACTGTCCATTTGCAGACCAAGAGAAGTATTTTTGAAAATATACCACTGCAATGACTGGTTCAGTGGTAAAATTAAAAAAATACATGTAGTCTTCTCTTGCTACAAATGGACATTTTCGGTGATTAAATAAAAATTTTCTTGAACAAATTAGTGTGTTATAGAGTTATTATACAAGTGATATCATCGCTTTTGGACCCAAAAGATGATTGTCGTATTGGATCTAAAGTACAGGTACTCTTGATCAGGTTTGACTCTTTATTGTCACTTTCCAGGACTGGCTAAAGAATCTGCTGAGCAGGAATATATACAAAAGGTAGAAGAACTTAAAGCAAGTATCGGATTGGCATGACCTGGTATTGTTCAATAGAGGTAAGATATGCTACCAACCTTTATCTAGATCACCTATAAGACTTTTACGATCAAAGTAAGGTGGTTCATTAAGAAATTACTCAACCACGATATATGTCATGTGGTCCTATGTAAATTGTGATATATGTCATGTGGTCCTATGTGAATTGTGATATATGTCATGTGGTCCCCTGTGAATTGTGATATATGTCATGTGGTCCCCTGTGAATTGTGATATATGTCATGTGGTCCCCTGTGAATTGTGATATATGTCATGTGGTCCCCTGTGAATTGTGATATATGTCATGTGGTCCTGTGTGAATTGTGATATATGTCATGTGGTCCAATGTGAATTGTGATATATGTCATGTGGTCCAATGTGAATTGTGATATATGTCATGTGGTCCCGTGTGAATTGTGATATATGTCATGTGGTCCCGTGTGAATTGTGATATATGTCATGTGGTCCCGTGTGAATTGTGATATATGTCATGTGGTCCCGTGTGAATTGTGATATATGTCATGTGGTCCCGTGTGAATTGTGATATATGTCATGTGGTCCCGTGTGAATTGTGATATATGTCATGTGGTCCCGTGTGAATTGTGATATATGTCATGTGGTCCCGTGTGAATTGTGATATATGTCATGTGGTCCCGTGTGAATTGTGATATATGTCATGTGGTCCCGTGTGAATTGTGATATATGTCATGTGGTCCCGTGTGAATTGTGATATATGTCATGTGGTCCCGTGTGAATTGTGATATATGTCATGTGGTCCCGTGTGAATTGTGATATATGTCATGTGGTCCCGTGTGAATTGTGATATATGTCATGTGGTCCCGTGTGAATTGTGATATATGTCATGTGGTCCCGTGTGAATTGTGATATATGTCATGTGGTCCCGTGTGAATTGTGATATATGTCATGTGGTCCCGTGTGAATTGTGATATATGTCATGTGGTCCCGTGTGAATTGTGATATATGTCATGTGGTCCCGTGTGAATTGTGATATATGTCATGTGGTCCCGTGTGAATTGTGATATATGTCATGTGGTCCCGTGTGAATTGTGAGACTGCATTAAACCTTTAAAAAACCAAATTCAAAAAAGAAAATTGAGTTTTTTACGCTGAGGTTCATGTTCATTTTTCAGAAAATAGTATTTTTGAGGACTTTTCCACCGGAATAACTGGCTTGATAACCAAGCCATGAATTCCAGCGGTGAACATGTCAGCATGAATTCCAGCGGTAAACATGTCAACATGAATTCCAGCGGTGAACATGTCAGCATGAATTCCAGCAGTGAACATGAATTCCAGCAGTGAACGTGTCAACATGAATTCCAGCGGTGAACATGTCAACATGAATTCCAGCAGTGAACATGTCAACATGAATTCCAGCGGTGAACATGTCAGCATGAATTCCAGCGGTGAACATGTCAGCATGAATTCCAGCAGTAAACATGAATTCCAGCAGTGAACATGTCAACATGAATTCCAGCAGTGAACATGTCAGCATGAATTCCAGCGGTGAACATGTCAGCATGAATTCCAGCAGTGAACACGTCAACATGAATTCCAGCGGTGAACATGTCAGCATGAATTCCAGCAGTGAACATGTCAACATGAATTCCAGCAGTGAACATGTCAGCATGAATTCCAGCGGTCAACATGAATTCCAGCGGTGAACATGTCAGCATGAATTCCAGCAGTGAACATGTCAACATGAATTCCAGCGGTGAACATGTCAGCATGAATTCCAGCGGTGAACATGACAGCATGAATTCCAGCAGTAAACATGAATTCCAGCAGTGAACATGTCAACATGAATTCCAGCAGTGAACATGTCGGCATGAATTCCAGCGGTGAACATGTCAGCATGAATTCCATCAGTGAACACGTCAACATGAATTCCAGCAGTGAACATGTCAGCATGAATTCCAGCGGTCAACATGAATTCCAGCAGTGAACATGTCAACATGAATTCCAGCAGTGAACACGTCAACATGAATTCCAGCAGTAAACATGTCAACATGAATTCCAGCGGTGAACATGTCAGCATGAATTCCAGCAGTGAACACGTCAACATGAATTCCAGAGGTGAACATGTCAACATGAATTCCAGCAGTGAACATGTCAACATGAATTCCAGCAGTGAACATGTCAGCATGAATTCCAGCGGTCAACATGAATTCCAGCAGTGAACATGTCAGCATGAATTCCAGCGGTGAACATGTCAGCATGAATTCCAGCAGTGAACATGTCAGCATGAATTCCAGCGGTAAACATGTCAACATGAATTCTAGTGGTGAACATGTCAACATGAATTCTAGCGGTGAACACATCAACATGAATTCCAGCAGTGAACACGTCAACATGAATTCCAGCGGTGAACATGTCAGCATGATTTCCAGCGGTGAACATGTCAGCATGAATTCCAGCGGTGAACATGTCAGCATGAATTCCAGCGGTGAACATGTCAGCATGAATTCCAGCGGTGAACATGTCAGCATGAATTCCAGCGGTGAACATGTCAGCATGAATTCCAGCGGTGAACATGTCAGCATGAATTCCAGCGGTGAAAATGTCAACATGAATTCCAGCGGTGAACATGTCAGCATGAATTCCAGCGGTGAACATGTCAGCATGAATTCCAGCGGTGAACACGTCAGCATGAATTCCAGCGGTAAACACGTCAACATGAATTCCAGCGGTGAACACGTCAGCATGAATTCCAGCGGTGAACACGTCAGCATGAATTCCAGCGGTGAACACGTCAACATGAATTCCAGCGGTGAACACGTCAGCATGAATTCTAGCGGTGAACATGTCAGCATGAATTCCAGCGGTGAACATGTCAGTATGAATTCCAGTGGTGAACATGTCAACATGAATTCCAGCGGTGAACATGTCAGCATGAATTCCAGCGGTAAACATGTCAACATGAATTCTAGCGGTGAACACATCAACATGAATTCCAGCGGTGAACACGTCAACATGAATTCCAGCGGTGAACACGTCAGCATGAATTCCAGCGGTGAACACGTCAGCATGAATTCCAGCGGTGAACACGTCAGCATGAATTCCAGCGGTGAACACGTCAGCATGAATTCCAGCGGTGAACACGTCAGCATGAATTCCAGCGGTAAACACGTCAGCATGAATTCCAGCGGTGAACACGTCAACATGAATTCCAGCGGTGAACACGTCAACATGAATTCCAGCGGTGAACATGTCAGCATGAATTCCAGCGGTGAACACGTCAACATGAATTCCAGCAGTGAACACGTCAACATGAATTCCAGCGGTGAACATGTCAGCATGAATTCCAGCGGTGAACATGTCAGCATGAATTCCAGCAGTGAACATGTCAGCATGAATTCCAGCGGTGAACATGTCAGTATGAATTCCAGTGGTGAACATGTCAACATGAATTCCAGCAGTGAACATGTCAGCATGAATTCCAGCGGTAAACACATCAACATGAATTCTAGCGGTGAACACATCAACATGAATTCCAGCGGTGAACACGTCAACATGAATTCCAGCGGTGAACATGTCAGCATGATTTCTAGCGGTGAACATGTCAGCATGAATTCCAGCGGTGAACATGTCAGCATGAATTCCAGCGGTGAACATGTCAGCATGAATTCCAGCGGTGAACATGTCAGCATGAATTCCAGCGGTGAACATGTCAGCATGAATTCCAGCGGTGAACATGTCAGCATGAATTCCAACGGTGAACATGTCAACATGAATTCCAGCGGTGAACATGTCAGCATGAATTCCAGCGGTGAACATGTCAGCATGAATTCCAGCGGTGAACATGTCAGCATGAATTCCAGCGGTGAACACGTCAGCATGAATTCCAGCGGTAAACACGTCAACATGAATTCCAGCAGTGAACACGTCAACATGAATTCCAGCGGTGAACACGTCAGCATGAATTCCAGCAGTGAACACGTCAACATGAATTCCAGCGGTGAACACATCAACATGAATTCCAGCGGTAAACATGTCAGCCTGAATTCCAGCAGTAAACATGTCAGCATGAATTCCAGCGGTGAACATGTCAGCATGAATTCCAGCAGTGAACATGTCAACATGAATTCCAGCAGTGAACATGTCAACATGAATTCCAGCGGTGAACATGTCAACAGTCTTTTCACCAGCCTATGGACATTTATCAAGACCACTTCAGAAGCCCTCTTTTGGCCGATTTAACCATTAAACCTTTAATAATTGAATTTGTTAAAAAAAATTTAAATTTCCATTTTTTAAAATTTATCACTGGAATGCCTGGCTCGGTTATCGAGCCAGTCATTCATGTTTTAAATTTTTTTAAATTGTCTTCTCTTGGTCTGCAAATAGGCATTTCTCAAGACCACTGTAGAAGCCGTTCTTGGCTGATATGAGTGTTGAAGCCTTTTAAAGGCTTCAGTGAAATCATGCCGTTTATGTACATGTACCATCATTAGGTAATGTGTCACAAACCACTCAATCTCCTATCTTCACACTAGAGGGGTCCATTTCTAGCTATGCCCCACCCATTTCTAGCTGACCACTTTTTACACATGTTGGAATCGATTTGAAATTTTAAAGCCTGGATTCCCAGAAACAAAATTTCAAGGTAACTATGCAGCAGGTAAGGTGTTGAATATTTTGAAACTAATTTAACTGGGGCTGAGCTCCAAGTCTGATTGGTTTCAAAATATTCAACAGAACATTTAATAAATTGTAAATTCATCAAAGACATACAATTTGTACACTTTGTGACGGACTTTGATACTTTTATGATGGGACTACGTTATTTTCATTGTGATGTTGGTTAACTTGTTTATTTAATTTTAACATTAGATACTTGAGTAACAGATGGAATCCCTCTATTAACTGTCTGACTGCTGCAAGCCACCAGATAATTTCAATGGGCAATAGGTCTGCACCGGCTGAATATTTTTAAAACAATTTGACTGAAAGTTGTTGGTGGCTTAGCCACCAACAACTTTCAGTCAAATTGTTTTCAAAATATTCAGCCGGTGCAGACCTATTGCCCATTGAAAGTGTGGTCTGCAAAAATATAGCAGGCATACAGTTAAACAATCACGTATTGTTATTTACTCACATCACATGGCCCGAGTGGCCAACTGAGCTTAGATGGTAACCGGCCATCATCTATCAAGTTTTGCTTTAAAACACTACTCCTCATTAACTACATATCCAATTTCTGTTCAGATTGGCTGGAAGAACCTTAGATTCCAACTTTGTAAACAGCAAGATAGCCACCAAAAGAATTAACAAATTAAAGGTTGTTAACAGCAATTTAATTGGTTAATTCTTTTGGTGGCTATCTTCGATTTTTAGAATGTTTCTAGGAACTTACTTAAAAGACCACTCATCATTACCCACTTGGCCGATTTCCATCCAGCTTGGCTGGAAGAACGCTTGAGTGATAAAGGTTTCAGAAGTTTTGAATGATCAGTTTTTTCAGTGGCCATCTTCTAAAAAACATCCAGAAAATCATTAAAAAGACTAAGTACGCCTCATTAAAGATTGCTTGAGTTTATTTCAACCAAACTTGGATGGAAAGACCTTATGGAACAGAATTGTTTCGGTGACCATTTTGGTTTTTGAAAACGTCCAGGAAATCAAGACTGGTCATTAAATGCTTGGGCAATTTCAAACAAACTTGGCAATGGTAGGAATAATAAATTTGCTCTACATACACACGGTGCATCTAAAATCGGGATTTTACCCACACAGTAAAAAACTGTACATGCACATAAATTGACATTATAGCATATCAGTCAGAAATGCACAGGTACTCAGGATTCGAAATTTACCTGCAAGACATATTTTTACCTGTGTTGTGCCTTACTTTCCCCCTTGCGTGACTTGTAGGACTTTTAGAACTGTACGTTTCAGAAAACGTAAATACACAAATTCGATTGGTCAATTTTATCACGTGTCATCTTGGATTTTCAGAAAATTTCCAGGAAATCATTTAAGCCATCTTAACTCTTCCAGCCGCAATTTGCAATTTAAAATTTTTAAATTCTGTATTCTCCAGAATTGTTATCTTCCGACAAAAATTTATAGATGGCCTTTCGCTTTGATATGCCAATGTTACAGGTGAGCGATACATTCCCCCTTGAGCCTCTTGTTAAAATTAGGTATATCTGTTTATGTTGAATTAAGAGTGATACAGCGGTTAATTGAAAATTTGTGTAAATTTTCTGTTCTATTTTATTTTTCGTTGCAGGTTAACCAAAGACGATGAGATAAGATATATTTAATTTTATAAATCTTGTGACGTATCAAGTTCATGGCATCATGACACATGCTCCTGCTGCATTCACTATTGGCCAACATATGCATCATCTGTGATTTTAATGCGATGTAGTGGCTATAATTATATTAAATGTTTTGACAGCATTTTGTGAATGCACATTTTATTGCTTGTAACCATTTTCGTCATAAATTTCTAGTGACAGAAATGAAATCTGGACAGATGCCACTGGAGGCTAGATCAAATTAAGTTTTTTACATTTAATAGATTATGTTTTGTGAACAGATTGGTCAGACTACGATCCAATATTGCACATACTCACACAATGTATGGTACCTTGTTGACATCCGTATGTCAATGTTAGCTCTATGCAAGGTAGATCCATCGTTATCACAAATGACATGAACAAATAAGACAAACAGATAATTATTAGACTCATTTAATTCATTACCCTCAAATCTATTCAAGAAAAATTTTGACTTTCTCATAGAAAATGTTCATTTGCAGACCAAGAGAAGACTGTTTTTGAAAATTTATCATTGGAATGACTGGCTCTGGCTCGGTACCGAGCCAGTCATTCCAATGGTAAATTTTCAAAAATAGTCTTCTTGGTCTGCAAATGGATATTTCTCCAGACTACTGTGAAGCATGGGTTAATGGTTTTAATTTTCTCAAACATGTCATGGAAATGTCCATTTGCGGATTAAGAGAAGGCTATTTTGAAAATTTCTTGCTGGGATGACTGACTGTATTACTGAACCAGTCATTTTAGTGGTAAATTGTCAAATATAGACTTCTCTTGGTCTGCAAATTGACATACCCGGTATCTCAAGACCAATGCAATCTGTTTTTGGCCGGTATTAGTGTTATTGCGTTAACCCTTTAGTCAAAACCAACTTCTGCATTACTTGAAAATTAACCCTTTAATGGTCAAATTTGGTCAAAAAAATTATAATATTTTACTGAATGTCCATTTCCAGGCCAAAGGAATACAATTTTTGAAAATTTATCACTGGAATGACTGGCTCGGTTATCGAGCCAGTCGTTCAAGTGCTAAATTTTCAAATATTGTATTCTCTTGGTCTATAAATGGACATTCCACAAGGCAATAGCAGAGGCCGGTTTTGGCCGGTATGACCAGTAGTATTAATATTGTCTGAACAAACCTCGGTAGCCTGTGTTTAATAAACATGAAACTGCAACTGAACAACATATGGATCAAATTTTGTATTAAGCCTCGATCATTTTAGCAAAATGTGGAAATTTAGACATTTGTATTGCTTTGAATGCTTTATTGTTGTTGTTATTATTATAATTATTATTGTTTTGCCATATTGTTAATTTACTAAACGTAATATACGTATATATTTTCAAAGCTAACAGTGTCAAAGTAAATTTAAGTTAATTACAATATTATTTGGTATAAAATGTTAATGATTATAGTGTTTTCATGGGTAATCAATTTACATTCATCTACTGATATCAATGGTAATATATCGGTATGTGACAATTAATTGCGTTGAACAAAGGCTCTTTGAAATTTGTAATGACTAGTAAATTGTTGGTTAATTGATGAGAAAATTTTATATCCAACACGCTATCATATATATTAACCCATATACACTGTTTTTTGTTTGTATTAAAATTACGCAATTTCCATTTGCCACAATCACTGTCTTAGTGTCTGCTTGCCAGCATTATTGCACAGAAATACGCATGATTCTCTGAGTGCAATCAAATGTATTGAAATGGGGATGGTATTAACCTTTTCACCGAGACAACAATGGCTTCCTCCAGTCATTAATTTCAAAATATTGGACAAAATATGCTATACGTCTCAGAGAATTTACTTTCTTAGTTATCTGTCGTTGAAAGGGTTAATTAATTAACTGTCTGCTAGCTGAATTTCTGCAGACTACATTTTCAACAGGGTTTAACTCTGGATATACTGAATATTTTGAAAACAATTTGACTGAAAGTTGTTGGTGGCTTAGCCACCAACAATTTTCAGTCAAATTGTTTTCAAAATATTCAGCAGGTCCAAAGTTATTGCCCTTTGAAATTATTGTCTTGTGTCTTGCAGTAGTCAGATGGTTACATGCAACAGAGCAGATATATGACAATTTTTTAGCTAAGTAATGAATATTGAAGTTTGCTTTAATGGAGTACTTCGAGATGGAATGGCAAATTAGTTTCAAAATATTTAATCAAATAATGCTTATAAAGTATTTGTAATTTTTCGTGACTGTAACCTTGAACGTGCTAAGTGATTATTAGTCCCCTACCGACTATAGGTTTGCGAAAAATATCAGCTATCCGCACTTTTTCACACTCCTTCAAGATATTTAAGCGAAAATCGGTACATCGCTTCAGTATAAGGAGTTACAGAGCAAGTTCGAGTTTCGGACATTTTCGTCACTTTCATGGGGTTATGCCCCCCTTTCGTCTTATGAAATACGAAAAATATTAGTTTTCCGCACTTTTTTCCCCAGTCAAGATATTCTATTGAGAATTGCTACATTACTTTGGTATGGGAAGTTACACACCAAGTCCGAGTTTCAGGCATATGCGCCAATTTTTTAAGATGTTGTGCCCCTTTCGACGTAAGAATTACAAAAAATATCAGCTATTCGCACTTATTTCGCACTCCTTCAAGATATTTAAAGGAAAATCGGTACATCACTTTAGTATATGGAGTTACAGAGCAAGTTCGAGTTTCAGACATTTTCATCAACTTTTCATGGAGTTATGCCCCCTTTCTATTTATGAAATACGAAAAATATTAGTTTTCCGCACTTTTTCTTGCAGTTTTTCAAGATATTCAACTGAGAATTGGTACTTTACTTTGTTGTAAGAAATTATGAGTTACTGTTATGAGAAGTTACAGATCAAGTTCAAATTTCAGCTGCTTCTGTCAATTTTTCATGGTGTTTTTGACTGTCAATTTCTAAAGATTTATATCACCAGGTAGGGGACATGTATTGCAAAGCAACACTTACAGAATGCTGGTTTTACATGTGGCTCACCATTTTAATCCTCACGAGCCAAAAATGATACATTCTTTTATGATATAAGCTATATTCTGTTGAATATTTTGAAACCAATTTAACTGGGGACTGTTGCTGCTATACGCAGCAACAGTTCCCAGTCAAATTAGTTTCAAAATATTCAACATGTTTCCTATATATGCGTCTTGAAATTGAGACACTGTAATGTCAATGGTTAATTAGTTTGTATAGGTATTCAGCAGCATCATCATCATCCCCACACAGCATTCATTTATTATGAAATTTATGCTTTGTTATACATGTCTTTAATACATGTCTTTGTTTTGAAATTATGGAATGCAATCTGTCCATGAGCTTAAAAATTCCACGTTTTGATAACGAATCACGTCTAGTTCACCTTATTGTCTGAATAAATATTTATTTGCTAGCAACTGTATCTTTTTTATTCTTAGTGGGTATAATATGGACTGCACGATATTTAACACATGTTTTTGTGTCATTGTGGATACCGTAGGTATGGGGTGGGGTGGTGCTGGCGTCTAATGTAATGTCGCTCGTTATCTGTCAATCTGATTCTTGTCCACTCCATATGCCAGAGTTTTTACCTGACACTCAAAATTCCTATGTCATAGGATGTGGTAGGATGGTGTGGGTGGTGGTGGTGTGGTGTCATAATTTCATTTTGCAGAAATTTTACTGATTATAATGTCATAATTTAATTTTACAGAAATGTGTCCATGTTTGCGCAGACCCAAGCCTCTCGTTTAACGCTTTATTGGATAAATTTGGTCACGAAAATTCAAATATTTGCTTATTGCCTGTCCATATGTAGAGCAAGAACTGACTAATTTTGAAAGCGCACCACTGGAATGACTGGCTCGATTATCGCCATGAAAGGGTTGATTTTCCGTCTTCGGGTCTACTCAGGGCTGTCTACTACTCCTCTGGTAAGATTGACCAATCAGCTTTCTCTGTGTAATATGGTAAACATACCACCATAGTGTCCTTAAACAACAATTAATAAATGTTTGATTTGGCCTACTAATATCCATTTGCAGGGCAATAGGAAACTATTTGAAAATTTAACACTGGAATGACTGGCTCGGTTATCCATTGATGAATTTTAATCAGATTTCTAGACTCAGGATAGGATAATGATCGGGCCAGACAAATATTATTCCGATCAGCCATGTGATTCCATAGGTGTACTGATTTAGCGACGACGTTGCCAGTTAGTTTGAGAGGCTACCAAAACCTGGAAGGATGGAAGTCAAGGCACAAGAATATATGTAGTGGTCAGAGTGGATATCAAGAGTTAGCACTGTAACAAGCTTTCATAGAATTCGGAGTATCACAGCCCTTTTCAATAACCGTGACCTTTGATGACGAAATCAGTGGGTTCTTTGGTACTCCAGATTTGGTGAAGATCCTGCCAGTAGAACGCGAGTTATCATCAGGAACATTAGTTTTTAGGGAGAGACACAATCAACTTTAGAAATTTAACTTCTCTTCTCTTGGTCTGCAAATGGACATATTTCAAGATCACTTCAGAAGCTGTTTTAGCTGAGCTGAGTGTTAATCAGGTTAATGATGCAAAATGTGGCTCGGTTTAGCATTTGTAAACAACCATTTCGAGCTCCTCTGGATATCACAACCTTGAACAACAGATGAGATGAATTCATACACTTCATCAACTCGCCATTACACTTCGCTTCTATGCACGTGGATCAGTCCAAATTGATGCAGAAGATACACATCATGTGATGTGCTCTTACTGAGTTGTTGCCTACCGTGTTACAGCAACCATATGTGATAGAAAATCACATTTCGTGCATTTCCCCCAAACACGTGATGAAAGAATCAAGGGTCAAAATGTTTAGAATTATTCAACTGTCCCGAGTGACACGTAGAATTTAGTTTTAACTGTTATGTACAGTGTAGTACATGTTCAGCAACATTGGTGTACAGGCTACTGGTAGACTTATCTCAATTTCAAGGCAACAGCATGGGGACTTGAATATTATGAGAATATATTGACTGGAAGCCATTGCTGCCTAACTAAGGCAGCAATGACTTCCAGGCAAATTATTCTTGAACTATTCAACAGATCTACAGTCATTGCGTGTCTGTCACATATGGTGGATTTAACACAGTAGGCAAGAACACATTCAAATTACCCAGTCATATTACTTTCAAAATATTCAACAGCATGTTTACTAAATAGTAATGCCATACAATTCGTACAACTTGACCGACTATTAAGCGTTTATGACAGACTTAATTACGTCATTCATAATGTAATTGACTATGATGTCAGCTTACATGTGATTACGACATATTACTGATCAATAAACTGGATTCCTCTATTGACAGCACCCATGTCCCGATTGCAAATCCGGGAGGGATTAAGGCCCATCATTTCATGAACAGCGTGTTGTTTTATAGCCTTAATGATCAATTTGTATGTACTCACTTGTTCACCAACATAGTGAGTCGTCGTTATGGGTCACTCCACAACTCCAGGATATTTGAAGTCTTATATCTGTGGATAGTTTTAAAGGGGTGAACTGTAGTGTATTTTGTTGGGTGACCCAACTTACACATGCTAAAAACAGGTTCAGCATCAAGCAGCATCATTATAAATGTTCAGACAAAAGGAGACATTGTGTAAAGAGTATATGAAAGATTTCCATACATTAGTTAAGAAGTCTTGGTTTTTTGGTAAATGTAGCTCTATACTCTCTAAATGTAAGACTGAAGTTCACTATGCAAGAGTGCAATTGTAAAGATCAATCTTTTAGTTCACTTTTTCATAATTTAATTTTAACATGTGGCTATTCATTTCGTAATTTGTTCCACTGCCAGTATATTATATTGAGTGAATTTAATATACGCTGCTGGAATTCATTTTTCCCACTATAACTTTTCGTCCAAAAGGAGTGAACTTTAACCAGCATTTATTTTGCAATGGCGTCCTCTGCTTCTTGTTTTCTGATGTCAGACTGGGTGTCAATTCTCACTTATGATACTGGCTATTTTTAGATCTGGAAGTTTGGTCATGTTCTTGTTGCTGTGGACATTTCTATATTTACTACACAATACAGGTCATCAAATCTCGCTGAAACTTAAAACATGTATTCTATAGATAAATTACCAACATCATAATGAAGGCTGCTGTTCCATTTAAAGCCTGCTGGGTCTTAGTAAGGGTTAATAAGGCCTTTCCCTGCTAGGTTTTATTAGGGTTCCCACCATTAAGTTTTAAAATCACCACTACTCCGTTATTGATGAACGGATCTTCATAAAACTTGACAGGGATATTATATTGGTCAGTGTAAACAACATTAGAGCTGGATTTTCGATTCACTGCCCTTCTGGGTTTTAGAAGAGTGGCACACAATTAAATTTTAAAATCATTACACCTCCATTATTGATGAACAGATCTTGACACTCAGAAACTTAAAAATGCAATGCTATTCTATCCTGTCTATGGGTCACTCACGATATGATTACAGAGCCTGATTCTTCCTTCACTGACCTGTGACCCACCCGTAAATTTTAAAATCGCTACTCCGCTACTGATGGATCTTGACAAAACTTGATTATGGTATTCTATGTGTAACTTTCGACATGATTACAGAGCCTTATTTTCAATTCAAGAGAATACAAATTTTGAAAATTTATCACTGGAATGGCTGGCTCGGTAATCGAGCCAGTCATTCCAGTGGTAAATTTTCAAAAATTTTATTCTTTTTGGCCTATAAATGGACATTCAATAAGAAAATATTTAAAATTTTTGGGACCAAATTTGACCATTAATGGGTTATCCCAAATGGACATCCCACAGGACCATAGCAGAGGCCGGTATGACCAGGATTAAATATGAAACTACTGTAAAATGTGGTCTTCTACTTGAAATGTCAATGTTTCATATCCGTTAGGGATTCTTTTGATAAGAATTGACAAAACTAATGACTAAACAATTTGATATAATTTAATTGTATAATCATTTAAAATGACTCGTAACAGATACAGTAATGTATAAAACATTTCACATTTCTAACAGAGCACTATGTAGTGATAATGCATATAGTATGAAAGCACAGAGCATCCCAGATTGGGAACGATAATCAGACAATAATTCCGCGGAATGGACCTTTCCAAGTTTAGCTACCGATCATCTGACGCCATATGATGTCATAATTAATTAAGTGATGTGTACGCTGACGCCATAATCATGATGTCATGAATGATTCGATATCGCCTGTCTTTAACGCTTTATAGTCCGACATGTACGAATTGTATGTCTATTTAATAAACATGCTGTTAAATATTTTTGAAACTAATTTAGTGGCGCTGTCCCAGTCAAATTAGTTTCAAAATATTCAACAGCTTACATGTATAGTTTTCTGGAAATTTATAGTCAGGGAGTTCAAAGATCGATCGATCGATCGATCCCAACACGGATGTGGTGTGGGTGGAGCTAAGATTGAGATGGGTGGGGCATAGATAAAAGTGGAAAGGTCCATTAAATGTCTCGCCCGTCTCCTGTTTGTCAAAGTGGCATTGACCTTTGACCTTGTGACCTCCATGTTATCATGCTGCTTCCTAACATTATATGTATCCAAGTTCAGTTGCAATAGGCTTAATCAATCCTGAAATATAAGCTGGGAAGTTTTGCTAAACGCAAAAACTTAATGTTGAAATAACAGAGTTCTGTATCAAGGTCACAGTGACCCTGGCCTTTGACCTTGTGACCCCACCATCATCATGCTGTTTCCTATCATTATAGCTAACCATGTATCTAAGTTTAGTTGCAATAGGATTAACCAATCCTGAAATATAAGCCGAGATGTTTTGCTAAACGCAGAACCTTAATGTTGACGCTGTCGCCGTCAGAAAAGTGATACCTATGTCGCTCTCTGCTTCGCAGGCGAGACAAAAACTGATCTTGACCGTTGACCTCAGTATCATCATGCTGCTTCCTAACAGTATAGGCAACCACATAGCCAAGTTTAGTTGCAATAGGATTAACTGATCCTAAAATATAAGCTGAGAGGTTTTGGTAAACGCATAAACTTAACATTGTTCCGCCGCCATAAAAATGACGCAGGCGAGACAAAAATGATAAATATACAGTAGATTATATTACCTGATTATGTTATTGCTATACGGTTACCATTTTAACCCTCGAATTTCAGGAAATTTTTTTAATTCTTTCATAGAAAATGTCCATTTTCTGATCAAGAGATTATTAAAAAAAATTGACCACTGGAATGGCTGGCTCGGTTATCGAGCCAGTCATTCCAGTTGTAAATTTTCCAAAAATAGTCTTCTGTTGTTTGGCAAATGGACATTATCCAAGACCACTGCAAAAAAGTGTTTTAGCCGGTTTGAAAGTTAAACGGTCAACATTTGTATTAGACTTTCAAAGTGTCTAAATAAGAATGCGGCTTCATATGTTACAAAATAATTTGGAGTTTAAAAAGTTGTTACCACTGAATATTTACAAGCCTAGAGACTAGACAATTTAAATTCTCTGAGTCAATAACTATTGACTAACATATTGAAATGGTTTCTGCAGTCGTCTTGAGAAATGTTCATTTGCAGACAAGGTGGAACCAGGAAGAGTAGTTTCCTCCACTTTCCTTTAAAAACGTTGTGGTACAATGTATGCCTGGGTGTGTACATTAAAAAAATATTCATCTCTTCTCTGTCAAAGCGGCAGTCAGTAAGCACATATTTTGATTTGCTTTCCCGATCATGCTCATTAAAAGCTGGTTAAATAATAAAACATATTCTAAAAGTATCATAATAGCATAGGACTTCCTGTGGTGTAGATACGGTCAGATCATTAGAAAGCTTTGAATTCCAGTCATTATACAGTCTTAGCTATGCCCCACTCATCTTTAGTTAAGCTCCACCCACACTTCACCTGTGTTGGGATCGATCAATCCCTGACTATCAATTTCCAGAAAACTATATAGGTAAGCTGTTGAATGTTTTGAAACTAATTTGGAATTTGGGCAGTGTTGCTGCCTATGGCAGCATATTTATTAAATAGGAAAGACATGCAATTCGTACAACAACGCTTAATCCATCATCAATTAAGCATTCATAACAAACTTAGCTACGTCATTCATGATGTAATTGATTATGACGTCATCCTACACGTTACATAGTTGATTATCACGTTACATGATTGTCTGAGAAACTGGAATCATCCATTATCTAGAGTAGTTATCTCCTAGTAATGCTAATATTAGAGGAAAATGGCAACAAAAGAAACATGACTCATACAATATAGGATGAAATAATGCTGCTTGATTATTATGTTTGCTAACTGGTATTACAGTAATAATTGCATATTTGATTGAAATAAGAGGCCACAAGGCCATGTTCTACATTTTGAGTGTTATACCCGTCTTTTCACAAATTGAACACTCCTGCTCAGAAACAATCGTTAATCAAGAGAAATCTTTGAACTGATTTCCAGACATTTTTGAAATAGCGAAAAATCCAAGACATCCGCCCACCAAATCGACCAATCCACTTTGTTTGAACAAGCTGACTGATCAGTCTGATTTGAAAGTGTCAAATTCCTATTTAGCTGCCATCAAAACCTATATACTTTTATATAGCCATTTTCACTGTCAATACGCATCAACTAACAAACCAGAGTTTGATTGATTAATGGCGGACATGTTTTTTTATGGATCAACTTCCCTTCAACAAGCAGGTCATCCAAGAGAGCCACCAGACAGATCGACAAATCAGATTCTCTCTAACAAACTTCTTTTAGCCCTCGGCCTACATGAGTTTCAAATCAATCTGCCAAGTTGTTTGGAGATGTTTAAAGGGGTTTAAAAAAATAGCACAAAATCCAACATGGTTGCCATCTAAATTGACCAATCAGTTCCATTTGAACAAACTTGTATCTCGATGCACCAAGGATGCTTCCTGACAAAGTTGATTGAAATTGGTCACACAGTTTTTGAGAAGGCATTTAAAGAAAAAGTTGACAAATGGATGCTGGACGGATAATAGATGGGTGGATGACACTCAGTTGCCATGGCATAAGCTCACTTGGCCTTTCATACCAGGTGAACTAATCATGGGTAGATGAATAAATTTCAGGAATATATACATGAAAATACAATACTTGCACGGGTCACACAACCCTGTAGAACTACCAGCCTCTAGACAATTACGGTAAAATATCAGCCATCACAGAATTCCACTGTGTGTCAAAAACCCACAATCATGAATGCCTCATCAGCAAAGTAGGACTTTTGTCCTGCACCATTGGTGTTGTGCAAGTGTTTGTGGGCTATGATGCTAGGCGTTTCCACCAGTTTGGGTTCAATTACCCATCAAAGGAAAACACTTGTATAGCAACTTTATTACAGATCACAACAGCATCAAAGTGATTTATATTACACATTACAACCGATATTAATCTATGAACAGTCAAAGATTGACCAATCAGATTTCTGTATACAAGTATGGAAGCCTCTGGTCCTCCCAGCCAAGTTTTGTTGATATTGGCCAAGCGGTTACTAAGGATATGTCTTAAAGCATAAGTTGATGCATGGTCGACATGCATACATACCCTCACTGGACTTTTCAGGCCAGGTGGGCTAATAAGATATATTGCTCATTTCCTTAGCACATATTAAGCATCTTTCTCGCTACAATTTTGAGCCTCGAGGTGATAGCTCAGGCAGTAATGTGTTGAGCCGCTAAACCAACTATCTGTGGTTGGTGTCTCGGGTAGATAGTTTGGTGATCATTGGAAACTTGGACAAACTCGTTCCTCCTCGCTGCCTCTCTCTATCCATAAGTATAAATGGGTATCAGCACAAAACTGGGGTCATCACCCGCACTATATTGACATCCTGTCCAGGCGGAGTAGAATTTATACTCAGTTGTTTGGTGTCACCGGAAACTGGGGATGAACATTGGCCCATATGATCCCTCATGGAGAGCATACAATGTGTGCGGCTAGAGATAGTACTACGAAAGCATTCATTTGATGAATCATACATCTTTCCATGCTGCATCACAATGCCTCAGACAGCTTGTGATATCCAGATAGCGTGGTGTCGCATTTAGATGTGTTCCGAATGAGAAGCAGTTACCTCCCCCTCCGAGCACACAGATGCATGATCGATCTAGGATAAAGCTTGAGTGGCCATGGTACATCATGATATCATTGCTGTCTCCATCTGTGCACTGGAAAATGAAAATATATTTTAACCCCTCTTGTATCAACTTAACTTTTTAATCGTCAAACTGACCAAAAAACAACTTTGCAGTGGTCTTCAGACCAGGCTCCTTGAATGGCCTAGGGAAGAGTATTTTTGAATATTTACCACTAGAATGACTAGTTCGGTAACGGAGCCAGTCATTCTAGTGGTAAATTTTCAAAAATACTCTTCTCCCCGTCTGCAGATAGACACTTGATAAGTAAAAACTTGAATTTTCTTTACCATTACCCCTTTAATGGTCAAGCTGGTGGAAAAAAAATTCAGTGGTGAATTTACAAAAATAATCTAAAATAAAAATATTTAGAAAAATATTGACCATCAAAATGTTTAATTGATATATCAAGTAGTATTTTGAGTGCTTTGAGGAGCTGTTGACACAAGAGGGCGTAAAGGCATGTTTACAAAGAAACTAACTCGTGATAATATGAATTTCGCAGAAATAAACATCTCTTTTGTCAGTTTTGTGGATTTTTTTGTACCGAGGTCACAATGGCCTTGACATTTGACCTTGTAACCTTAATGATATCGTGATAATTCCTACCACTATGGGCAACCATGCAAGTTTAATTCCAATAGGGTCAACCAAACCTGAAAGATAAGCTAAAGCAATGTGTTTAATGCAAAACAATGTTGATGATATTGCCAATTTGCCACCAGAACCGGCCTCTGAAATGCTCTTGACATGGTTTGGTAATGTCCATTTGCAGGCCATCAGAAGAATATTTGTGAAAATTTAGTCATTACAGTGGTAAATTAGCAAAGTCTTCAAATGGCCTGCAAATGGACACGCATCAAGGCAAATAATGATTTTCTTGCTAAGTCTGTTAGTCATGTTAGTAGATCATCTCTCGGACAAAACTTCACAAATGATGCCATTTGCAGTTTTATCCTAAAAAATGACCTAATTTCTGAGAGGCTTGTTGGAGGAGAGAGAAGAGATAGGACTGCCATTCTTTGCACCCAATAATAGCATCAGTTTGCTAGACTTTCATATCACTAGAGCATTAAAAGCATAAATATACTAACTTGTTACTAACAAGTCTTTTCCGAACATTATAACCTCAACTATCAATATAATCAGAGTACTTTTTTACAGAACATTATTTTCTATTCTAGCAAATAATTATTATTCTAATTTATTGTAGAAAGATTTTTAGGATTGTTATATTTTTAAAAGGCAACAATTTGTGTTGAGTGGACCCATGAACTGACTAGATCGGAAGTCATCCTAAGGTAGCCATTATGGACAGGCAGTACCTGAATCGGCATCATGTGACTATGACTTGTAACTGAGTATTTCATGAGAGTGTTTAAAGATGAAATCAACAGATATAAATAACGGTGAAAATCATGCAGAAATACCATAGCCATAGTACAGCTCAGGAAATCAGACAACACGTTTCCAAAATAAAACTAGAATGCACAGTCGATGGCATGCCATCACAAACCATCCCCACCCCACCCCTGCAAACTTTTCTTCTGTTCCCTAACACCCACCCCACCCTATGCCGACCGCGGAGGCGGGGCCTAATGTAAACATTGTTTCGCAATCTGCAGTCACATTGGTAACTAACATAACAAATTTGATTCAATTCTGCCAACTTTGACTTTCTGCCACGGCCCCCCACCACCACCACCCTGCCCTATCCTGGTGGCGGACCCTAATGCAAATGTCGTTTTGTAGTCCTCAATCACATGGAGGACGCAGATAATAAATTGGATTTAATTCCAACAAATGGTTTCGGAGATGGCTGGATGGACAGGCGGACGGAATGACGGGTGTGATTGCAATAGCCACTCAAAACGTGTGGAGATAATACAATGTACTTGTGAATATTTTGAACATAATTATATTGGAAGACATTGCTGCCTGGCTTCCAATCTGATGGACCTTACCAGTTTTAGCTTTGCCCCGCCCATCACTAGTTAAGCTCCACCCACACCTCGCCGTGTTCGGATTATCGATCCCTGAATGCCCTGACTATCAATTTCCTGAAAACTACACAGTTAAGCTTTTGAGTCTCTTGTAACTACATGTAATCTTTTGACTGGGCGCTAGGCAGCAACAGCGCCCAGTCAAATTAGTTTCAAAATATCCCACAGGATATTTATTAAATAGTAAAGACATACAATTCGTACAACAACGCATAGTCCGTCTTCTACTATGCGTTCTTGATGTACTTATCTACATCATTCATGACGTCATTGATTATGATGTCATTCTATTGGTGTAGTTGATTATGACGTCATATGATGAATAGATCCAGTGGAAAAGATATGTTCAAAGGACTCAACAGAACATTTTTTAATCACATGTTATTTGCTTTACAAACATATTAACTTATTTCTGAACTATACTGTATTTATAAATACATAATCACAACCCTAACAAAATCTAACATACACATGCAAATCATGATTGATCAATAAGAAAAGTGGATACTATGCAACACTTACCGGTAGTGAATATTCATGGCATCGGCCGGTTAGTAAGTCAATGATTGCAATACCAGGATCATGAGGGTCAAAGGTCACACCACCCAGTAAGATCAGTTTATTCTCCAACACACTGGCAGTATGGGAATACCTGGATTTGAAAAGTGTATTAACCCTTACCCTCTGGTCGGCCAAAAACACCTTCTACAGTGCTCTTGAGAAATGTTCATTTGCAAACCAAGAAGACTATTTTTGAAGATTAAGCACTGGAACGACTGGCTCGATAACCAAACCAGTAATTCCAGTAGTAAATTTGAAAAAAATAATCTCTTAGTCTGAAAATGGATATTTTCTATGAGAAAACTGAAACTTTCTTGAAGAAATTTGAGTAATAAAGGGTTAATAATTAAAGGAACACTCA
Source organism: Chaetoderma sp. LZ-2023a (assembly GCA_034401795.1). Lineage (NCBI taxonomy): Eukaryota > Metazoa > Mollusca > Caudofoveata > Chaetodermatida > Chaetodermatidae > Chaetoderma > Chaetoderma sp. LZ-2023a. The sequence goes on along the minus strand of CM067365.1, from coordinate 32,426,801 downwards.
TCTTATGTTATCTACTCGGGTGTCAATTTGAGTAATGAAGGGGTAAAATACTCCATCTTGTGATCACAAAAACCTTCATCATTTGGACTGTGATAAGACACCACTTTTCCTGAACACATTTCACCAAAAGGTGGTTTTATCAAAGGTAGGTTTGACAATAGTCAATGGTCAAATCTAGTCATGTTTCAATTTTCTCATAGAAAATGTCCATTTACAAACCAAGAGAAGCCTATTTTTCATACTTTATTATCAGAATGATTGGCTCAGCTATCGAACCTGTCCCTTCAGTGATAATAATTCCCTAGGTTTACAAATGGACATTTGCCAAGAGGATTGAAAAGGCTTGGATTGACTGACTTGACTATCAAAGTTAAAAATAATAGCAGACATTAAGCAATTTATTACATCATTCAAGCGGCTTATGTTTATAAATAAACAAGTGTGACATGCTACAGTTATGCAGAAAAGTAACATATTTGATAGACAAACTAACCAACCAACAAACTGATATCATTAAATACACATGTACTAGTTGCGGGTCGCAACAAAAAACAGAATTAAAAATTATCTTTTACTGATTCATACACTACAGATTTCATACGTAAGGCTTTTATTGTACAGAAAGGATTTTAACGAGAAAAGATGTACAAAGGTGATACTTCCCCAACCCTGTTATTTTCCACATCCGATTTGAGAAATTATTATGTTATTATTCACACCCAGTAAGGGGAAGAGAGTAATGTATTCGGGTCTGTGACATTCGCTAACATGCAATATACTTGATTATGTCAGATACTTGGGTGACGGATCAGATACAGGATTTCTACATTTATCAAGCTAAAATCAAATTGTAGATTGTGTATGCACGCTGATTTTCAGACTAGCTTTGACGGTAGTTAAAATATTTTTGACAAAGGAAATTGTTTGTTTCTGGTTATTAAAAAAAATCTTTCTTTCTGATATAAAACCACTGCCTGCATGCATGCCTGCCTGCCTGCCTACCTGTTTGCCCGTCTGAAATCTGAGATTTCTGACAAAGCCACCTATGTCACAACTGTAGCGCCTTCACACTTCATAATTCTTCAGATGCAAGATTCTAATTCAGAAAATTTAAATCTGTTTCTTACTTACTCGCGGTCAAAATATTTGAAAGCCTTCCTTAAGTATTGCTTATAGTTATTGGTTGACTCCTTCGCTACTCATGGAGCATAGGCCATCAACAACAGTATGTCAGCATCCCCTGTCCTAGGCACTCATCTCCGTCTGTTACCATGCGTATCCTGTCTGTCTGAGGTCAGCCTCAAGGTCACTTCTCCAGATTAACCTTGGGCACCCAATCTTCCTTTTCCCTGGGATGTCCAGGTCAATGCTTGTCTGGTTGTGTTGGAGACTGACTTCCTCAATGTGTGGCCAAGCCATCTCCATCTTCTCTTCAGAATATCCTCTATTGGCATTTACCATGTCCTCATCCAGAGGTCCTTGTTGATTAGAGTTTCTGGCCAGCGGACCTGTAATATCCTCCTCAATCACTGTTTGACAAATGTCTGGATCTTATTCACTGTAATCTTGGTTGTTCGCCATATCTCTCCTCCATACAACATTGACTTTACATTAGGCATATTTTTGTGGCTAGGCGGAGCTCCAGAATTTCCTCTACAAAGGAAATGCAACTCTTGCTTCAAGTTGATTCGTCTTCACATCAGCCTGTTTCACACATCTTGTCCACTATTGCACTTCCCAGGTATGTAAAGGCTTCAACTTCCTCAAGTGTCTCTCCCATTGACATTGGTGCTTATAGCTATAGGTCCAGTTATTAGTAACATTAGTTTTACTAACCGTGTAAATAATTTTCCTTGTATTTCAAGTTGTGTCCACTGATGTGATTGCAAATCTAACATGAACACTGAATTCACCGGATGACCCGCCCCTGTCATGCCTCCCATAATGACTAGTTGTTTATTCCATATGCATGCAGAATGAGACAGACGAGGCTCTGGAGGGGTACCCTTGCCCAGTATCTAAAAAAGAATAGTAATTAATTAGATTATTCAATGATTCTAGCAATCTTTGGTATTGAAACCAATGCCATGCATGCATTAATCCTTCAATGGTCAGAATGAACTTTTCCAGTTTATCCATCAATCATATGATGTCATAATCAACTAAATGACATGTAGGATGACATCATAATCAATTACGTCAAGTTTGTCACAAATGCTTAATTGATGACGGACTAAGCGTTGTTGCATGAATTGGGTCTTTACTATTTAATAAGAATATATATTTTGAAATTAACTTGGCTGGGCGCTGTAACAGCACCCAGTCAGATTAGTTTCAAAATAGTCAACAGGCTAGTTGTAGTATTTTGTGGAAATTGAGATTCACCGAATACAGGGATCGAGTAATCCCAACATGGTCAACGCGTGGATGGAGCTAGCTAGAGATGGGCATGGTATACCTAAAACTGGATTTCTTCATTTTAGCTCATTGACTGTCTGCTTGCGGGACAAGACAAGACTATATTTGAAAATGCACATCCATCCTAAAAACACTTGTCCACTACAGTAAATGTGAGGTACCGTAATATGACGTCCATTTTTCTAAGCACCCATACCTCACTGCACTGTAATGTCATATGCATGTATGCCAGGGTTTCATTATTAGAAAGAATACTAAGACTGATAATAGGTAGCGTATGATGAATTGTTATACGCCTGATCTAGTTCGAGTTGTTTCATTTTAGAATATGCTACACATATCCTCACTGATCAGAAAATCAAAACATGGCCACTGTTTGCAATAATTTCGTAAGTATGGGAATTGCCTAGTACGTATATATTTGTTAAAAACACAATCCGGTAAGTTGTTGATCAATGTTGCTAAGGTTCAGATATTTTGATTTTTTCATCTGGTCTCATGTGGCCAAATTTCAGATGGAAAGAATAATTGAGAGTGGGCATTCACAAATGCAGTGTACAATGATTTTTGGGACGGACAGTAGTTCAGTCTATATCTGATGCTGATATAGACATAAAGCATATGTACATGTAACTGAGGTCTTCTGGAGGACAATGGTATTCAAGTGGTATAAAAGTGGATGGTATTCATCACTCATGTGGTCAGGTCTTATTTACTGGCTATCTACAGATGACAGTGGAATGCATGAGGAATCCACTTTTAGCTATGCCCCACCCATCTTTAGCTAAGCTCCACACACACTTTGCATATGTTGGGATCGTTATATCCCTGAACTACCCTCATTAATAATTTTCAGAAAACTATACACTCAGGTACAGTACAGATCGTAGTTAGCTTTACTGTTTGACGAAGCAAAAACGAAACAAAAATGTGTCTTTTTAACGTCAAAACCTCGTAGCGTTTCCAGGCGTGGCCAAACACCAAACGCATTTAATTTATTTTATAGGCGTGTCTAACGGAAAGTCTACTCCGTCCTACAATATGTCAAACGTATCATGAAATATTTTAAACCTGTCACGGAAAAAGGCAAACGCGCAATCAAATGTATTCAGTAACGCCACAAAGATTCTTACTACGCGTCATTAAACATAAAGTGGAATCGGTCTATAGTCTGTCAAGGACCAGTACATGTAAATTTAAATTGCAATTGGAGCCATATATGTGTTAAGTACATGCATCGCCTTTAGCTTTTTTGTGGCTGTAAATGATAATTGTCGAAATGTCATCATCGTAATCGTCAATCGTAATTTTGTATAAAATGGACGTGTGTGAACTCCGCACCTGGGTATTCTTTACTGTGTATGAAGCTAGTGTGATGACTGTGCGTATATTTTAATAAATTTCCAATCCACAATTTCTTTTGAAATCTGGATGAATTAACCAAGATATTCTCTGAAATGGGTTTATTAGAATATAGTCTAATTTGAGCCGATGTAATAGGCATAACTTTTTAGAACAATATATGCACCAGTTGCGGCTACAGTATTATGCCAAATTTGTCTTATAACGGAAAGGGAAGCGATTTACAAAATCTGCAAACCTGACATTCGGTTGTTTTCGATTTCGCTATTTCATACATAATATGTAACCGAAAATCTCCGCTTTTACATAGACATGCACATGCGTACATAGTTGTTTTACCCGTGCCTGGGGTGCGTTCAGGACCGCGAAAAATGTTTTCCGTTATTAACTGAACATTGTACCGCGGAGAACCGGAACGTTCGGCGAACATTCGCCTTCCTGAACTCACTCCAGAGTATCCGAGTACGTAACGTTATTACCTGTTTTTGGCACCGGGTATCACTGTCTGATTGGTCGAGAATACACACATACTTAATGAGATTTAGCAAAGATGGCGTCAACTGTTTAGAAAATAACATTTTTGTGTGTACAATTCATCAATCTATGCACATTTCGTGTACGCCAGACTAAAAAGTAGACAGATAACATGGAATAACGAAACTGCCAATCAGAAAGTGTGAAGCCTATATATTTGACAGCTTCGGTATCTTAACTCAGGCTTATTACTGACAGTGCTTGAAGTTAGTTATCTCAAAAATTTTAAACAAAGACAAGCATCGATGGTCGAGTTTATCGGATTGTTTATCTTCAACATTGTTTTTTCGTGACCAGGGGTAAACGAAATGGATATTATATATATATATATATATATATATATATATATATTGTGTCTGCGGCTCTCTTGCGACAATCAGTAACTTTCTCATTATCGGTGACATCACATTTACTAAAACAAGAATGATAATATACATGTAGACATGATAGTAGACATGCAACAACTTCACTTTCAACAATAAACATTACCTCCAAATATGAGGTACAGCAATGGGCACAAAGGTAGCACCTAGCTACGCCATAATTTTCATGGCGGACCTAGAAAAGAGACTACTCAATAGCGTACCACACCAACCCGCTAATTACCTCCGTTATATTGATGACATCTTCATACTATGGTTAGAAGGAAGGGAGAAAGTGGATATGTTCATCCAACATATGAACACATCACATGACACCATCAAATTCACGGCTCAAATCTCACCAACAAAAGTGAGCTTTCTTGACACACTAGTTTCGATTTCGGACAAACATACACTCCAATTCGACCTCTTAACCAAACCCACTGACACTCATGGGTACCTACATTACCAGTCAACACACCCGACCTCCACCAAAGACGTGAGTCCATACGACCAATTCCTGAGACTACGCAGAATCTGCAACAACATTGAAGATTACGAGAAACACGCTCGTGACACAATTGCACACTACGAGAACCGTGGTTATCCCACCAATCTCCTAATAGACAGCTATAACAAAGCCCTCCGAATGGAGAGACCATCACTCTTAAAACCGAAAGAGAATAAAACCAAAAACCACCGGATACCTCTCATCACAGATTACCACCGACACAGTATCCTTCTCAAGAAAATTATCAACCGACACTGGGATCTCCTACAAACCAGCCCCAAGTGTAGGGACACATTTACCGAGAAACCACTCTTCGGCTACAGAAGGAACCCGATGCTTAGAGACCAACTAGTCCATGCTGATTTCACCCACCCGCTATCAAAGGATACCAGGGCAGTTCGATACCAAACAAAGTCGAACCGTGTCAAAAAGGAAACTGTTCCTTTTGTCACAGAATGGAGAAAGGGAAAACTTTCCAGAGCACACATACACGTTTAACATATAGATGTCACGTGAAAACATACTGCTCAACTATGAATGTGGTGTATCTCCTCACCTGCGCTGTTTGCAATAAACAATACGTGGGAGAAACTAAGAGAGAATTCCAGATCTGTATCAAAGAACATTTGAGAGATGTCAACAAACACAAAGACACACTGGTCGCACTACATTTTAACCTGCCAGGACACGATACAAACAGTATCAGATATAGAGTTCAAGACAATTGTCCATTCGGCATTAGATATATCGAGATTTTCACTATAAAAACGCAGAAATTAGATGAATCCCGCGAAGAAACACTAAATTAAATACATCTTCTGATAAATCCAGGCACAAATTGACGTAAATAAGTTAAAATCTGCTGTACGAATCGCTCAAAGTTTGCAAAGCACGTGAGATACATGTACGGAGGAAACCTGAACTGATAACTGGGTCTGCCTAGACTAGGAAACGAGTACCCGTTTAGCCATAGGACTCGTCGAAAGAACTGGAGAACCGTGGTTGGAATTGATGGCGCGTTTAATTTATCGTAAAATTTTCAAATGCTACCAAACGCGTAGTGCAAAAAGTGAAACCCGTCATTCAAAATGTCACACCCGTAGTGTCAAAATTGCAACCCGTCAAGATACAATTCAAGATGCATCTTGAGATTTTACCAAATGCGCTATGTCTAAGTAAATCACTACGAGAAAATGATGCCATATAGACGCGTTTTAAACGAGCTTTAGGATGCGTTTAAGTAAAGCTAACTATGATCTGTACTGTAAGCTGTGGAATATTTTGAAACTAATTTGACTGGGTGATGTGGCCCAGTCAAATTAGTTCCAAAATATTCAATAGCATGTTTATTAAATAGTAAAGACATCCAATTTGTACAACAATGCTTAGTCCGTCATCAATTAAGCATTCATGATGAACTTACATGTAGTTACGTCATTCATAACGTAATTGATTATGGCATCAGCCTACACGTCATGTAGTTGATTATGATGTCATATGATTGATGGATAAACTGGAATTCTACATTTGATGTTGTATTATGTACATAAAAACACAGAGAATCTCCCAGTCGTTGCTTTATCGAGTTCCAAATGAGATCATGCCAATGGAGTGTGATAAATGTGATACGAACTGGCCAGGAGTTTCACATTCTATTTATCACATAAGCTATTACTTCCATTCCAACACCCCTCCACAACCCCACCCTACATGAGTATGTTAGATTTTTGGGACAGACATATATACCTATGGACGGAAAGGATGGACTGATGAAATCGTTTTTTAAACATTAGGTACATCTTTGGGTGGTGTACAATCATCCTGTCAAGAGTCCAACAATTCTCTCTTAATCTGTAGGCGTTGCAGTGATCGTTGGGTGGTGTACAATCATCCTGTCATGTTTCAAACAATTCTCTCTCAAACTGCAGGAGTTGCGGCGGCAACATTTTCGGGTACATCCATATGTACGGATGGGACAAAAACATAATATCCCCACCATGCGTATGTCACATGTAGTCTGATGTCACAATCAAAATATGTAATGAATGGCATCGCTAAGTCTGTGTCATGAACTTTTAAAAGTCTGTCATATGTACGAATTGTATGTCTTTTTCTACTTAACAACCATTCTGTTGAATATTTTGAGACTAGTTTGACTGGGCGCTCCATTCAAATTAGTTTCAATATATTCAACACGTTAGCGGCAGTCACCATGAAATTAGGATTCTGGGATTTCATGATTCAAAGTATATATAATAGATACCAACACGAGGAAACCATGGGTGGAGCTTAGCTAGAGATGGGTGCGACCTAGCTAACAAGAGTTTTAGTGAAACTCAACATAACCCCGCAGGCATACTTGTTTGAGGAATGCTAAATGTGAACAGCTAGTCTTTGATAATTCTCTGAGAAAGGGTGGGGGGGGGGGGGGTGACTTCTATTAGGTACACATTTGGAATTCATGGCAAAGACATCACTAAAAATCTTGAAAGTCTTCGCAGCAGCATTAATCTTTACAACTACAACAAGACAATTTTGATGAATTTTAATCTTTCAAGGGAGATAACGCTGGCGAATATGGGCAGACTTTGCCAAAACAAAATTATGACATTTCGTCTATCCCTTAAAACATCTGCTGAAAAAGAAATTGTGAGTGTAGGTTTAAAACTTTTCTAGATCCGGAGCGACAAGAAAATTTACGAATTTGTGCTTTTCAAGGGAGATAACTCTGTCAAATATGAGCGGATTTTACCAAAACGATATCATCATGACACTTCGTCCATCCCTAAAACATCTACTGAAAAAAATTGTGAGTGTAGGTTCAAAACTCTTCGAGATATGGCTCGGACAAGAACATTTTGACAAATTTTAGCTTTTCAAGGGAGATAACTCTGACAAATATGGGCAGATTTTGGCGAAACAAAATAATGACCCTTCGTCTATTTCTACAACATCTGCTGGAAAAAAAAATTGTGAGTGCAGGTTCAAAACTCTTCGAGATCTGGCCTGGACAAGACAATTTTGACAAATTTTAATCTTTCAAGGGAGATAACTCTGGCGAATATTGGCAGAACTTGCCAAACCGAAATTATGACACTTCGCCTATACATACAACATCTTCTGAAAAAAAAATTCTGAGTGTATATTCAAAACGCTTCGAGATTTGTCCCGGACAAGAAAATTGTGACCAATTTTAAGCTTCCAAGGGAGATAACTCTACCGAATATGGGAGGATTTTGCTGAATCTAAATCATGACACTTCGGCTATAGGTAATATATCTGCTGAAAAAAAATTGTGACTGGGTTCAAAACTCTTCGAGATCTGTCCCAGACAAGAAAATTTTGACGAATTTTAAGCTTTCAAGGGAGATAACTCTAGCAAATATGGGAGGATTTTGTCGAATCGATATCATGACACTTCGTCTATAGGTAATATATCTGCTGAAAAAAATGTGTGAGTATAGGTCCAAAACTCTTCGAGATCTGCTCCGGACAAGAATCAGACGGACGGATGGACGGCGAGCGCCATCACATAATGCGGATGGCTTTGCACGGGCATATAAAAATGGATTAATCCATTCGCTTAATTTACATTCCTAGTAGGGCTGAGGTTTGTGAGGATTTTGATGAACCGACCCGGTTCACAATACAGATGTCTGAACCACGAACTGGTTCACAAACCTTTTTAATATGCTATTGTATGCGAGAAATTACTCCTAACAGAAAATAACATTTAAAAGCAGGTGGTCTTACTGGCTAAATGGTAGAAAAACACAAATGACAAGTTCTGACAAAAAATGTTAGAAAATAATATAAGATTCATAGCCAGCTAAGACTAAGTTCCATTCATGGTCATATTCGTAAATCACACTTAGAGGACATTCAGAGATTGCTTGTCTATTAGCCCTTTCATCGACAAATCCCTGAAAACATAAATTCTTTATGATATAAAACTTACTCTATTGAATGTTTTGGAATTAATTTGACTGGTAGCTGTTGTTGCTTAAGGAAGCAACAACTTCTAGTCAAATTAATTTTAAAGTATTCAACAGTTTTTCTGTATGGTTTTCCTAAAATTAGATATGGGAATTCATCTGTGAAAGGGTTAGTTTATGTATGGTTCATGAACCACACAAATCCCATGCAAGCAAACCGAACCATGGTTCGTCTTCCCTTGGTGTGTAATTTTCTGAACCAACGAATGTTCGTTACAGCCCTAATTCCTAGTGTGTGACTTGCCCACTAGCCATAGATAAAATGATGTCATGGTTTAATGAATCTTATGCAATGATTCAATCATATCAGATAGGGACCTGCCAAATACAATAAACTCCTGAGTTTTTTAACAATCATTTGCTGATTATGACAGACCTTTTCCCATGTGTATGATGTGACATCTAAGCAGTAACAATCTCCAAGAGCTAGCTCAGACTGCGTGCGACCACCAAACAAGTACACCTTCTCTGCTCCTGAAGATTACAGGCGAATGTACAAATACAATGGAAAAGCTATTTATTATAATGCAATTCAATGGAGGAAATTCACTCTAGCTATGGCACATCAATCTCTACCTAAGCTCCGCCGCGCTTTTGCCGTGTTGGGATCAATCGATGCCTGCACATTCTGATCTCAATTTCCAGAAACCTATACAGGTAAGCTGTTGAATATTTTGAAAGTAATTTGACTGGGTGCTGTTGTTGCTTATTCCCAGTCAAATTACTTTCAAAATATTCAACAATATGTTTATTAAATAGGAAAGACATACAATTAAAACAACAATGCTTAGTCCATGTGACAACCTTAGCTACATCATTCAGGAAGTAAATTGATTATGACGTCATCCTACACATCACATAGTTGATTATGACATCATATGATTGATGAGTAAACTGGATTCCATCATTGGAAAACAATGAAGCGATGTTTCTGTCAATGGAGGGATCTGATTTGTTAGTCAAGTATCATAATCAAACACATCACATCTTAATTGATGTCACAATCAAAATAACATATCTCGGTCACAAAAATCCAAGTCTGTCACAAAAGTGTATGAATTGCGTGTCTTTGATTAATTTACAGTTTAATAAACACTCTGTTGAATATTTTGAAGCTAATTTGACTGGGAGTTAAATTAGTCTCAAAATATTCTACAGCTTACCTATATAATTACCTTGAAATTAAGATTCTGGGAATTCAGATTTCTACATTTCAAATTGTAAAAAAGTAGGTGGAGCTAAGCTAGAAATGGGCAGGGTATAGCTAGAAATGGATCACGCTATTGAAATGCTGTGTAAGACAACAAAAGCTTCCCGTCAAATTAGTTTCAAAATATCAATTTTGTCAAAATAAAAACTTTATATATATGCTAGATACATTAATATTAATCACAATTACTAATGTTATTCATTTTACAGCATTTTATATATAATTACATGATTTTAATGATTATCCAAAGGTCCTGTATTCTGTTAGTCAGATTTCAATGTTAATAGCATTTGGCTGAACTTAACGTTTTAATGGACAAGCGGGCCACAACTTGCCTCTGCAGGCAAGTGAAGACATTATTGAAAATTTATCACTGGAATGCCTGGCTCAATAACCCAGACAGTCATTTCAGTGGTAAAATTTTTCAAATAGTCCTCTTGGCCTGCAAATGGACATTCACTAAGCAGATATTTGGATCTTCTTGACAACATTTGATGGCTAAAGTGATAAACTAAAGCACTATTAGTTAATACCTGTTTGCTCATCAGTGTAAATAGTTGCAGAATGTCTCCATCTGGCACCGGGTATATCGCCATGCTGCTCAACAACACGACACCTTATCCTGACATCTGCATGACCACGGAAACAAGAGCTGGCTCTTCGACAAATCAGACCTTCCTTAGCAGTAGCACAATGACGTTCCTTAGATATTTCACTCCCAGTTTTCTTAGATCTGTAACCTTGAGCTTTCTTGGAGGGACGGGTGTGACAAGTTTTTTTGGATGCAGACCATTTTCCTTTTATTACCGTATCATGATGTATCTTATCTGAATCGTGAGAATTCATCCTAAGAGATGCGTCATCATCTTTCGTGGATGCGCTATCCTGATCTCCTTCATGTGTGTATAACACAACATCCTCACACAAATTGCCTGAATGAATTCTATCTGAATGCTCTATCACTGTGGCATTTGGATTTCTGACATGAGTCGACAAACTAAAGCCCGTGTTATTATTTGGTAATGTGTCGCCAACTTCCATTGATATTGTTCCATCACATGCAAGCAAACCAGTAGATGCCTGTGATGTTTCGCGGTCAATATCTATATTTGATGTTTTTATAGTAGAAGGTTCTTCCAGATCATTAATGTTCTGGAATGCCACTGAATTTGTCCGAAATTCCCCGAATAGCACACCAGTGTTTGGAAGCACTAACGATGCATCAGGTGTACAAGCACATTGTTTGCATGACTCAATGCCAGACTTCACATTAGTTCTACAAGAGCAATGCTCTGGAACATAGATATCACTTGCACACAAAACTGGATCGATGGTCTGTAAATCATCTGTCCAAGGTTCATGTTCATTATTATTATTAATATTTCCATGGCACACGGAATTTTTCTGCACTGCACAATCTGTACACAATACTTCTGGTAAAATGGGTAATCCTGAACAGGTCTGTTGCATTAGCACGTTTGATTGAGACATCTTATCACAATTACAGTGCACACTTACTGATCCATCTGGATTACTATGTACATCATTAGCACTTCTCATAAGCGGGACTGTTGATTCATGCATTGAAATGTTCGGTTCGCAGGAGGGCCAGAAATCAGGTATATTTTGATAGATTAATAAATCATGCCCTAAGTGCTTTGGACTAGTTCTGCCTCCGATAACTAGCAGTGCACCATCCCTGAGAGGCACTACTGAGTGATACATTCTGTCAACTGCAGGAAAATAAAAGGTGAATATTAACCAGTCTTTTATGATAATTAATACACAGTACAGCTCAGAGGTAACTTAATGTTTCCAAAACAAAACAAGCGGCACAATGGCCTGTGACGCTCCCCTGGATCATTAGCATTTGAACCATTTCCATTTAAAAATAGATATGATGGATAATTTTCGAAGAATCCAAGATCCCCACTAAGAAATTGATTAGTCAAAATTCTCAGTTGATATGTTAAAGCCTACCGCCATAGGATCGTTCCAACAACGATTCATTGAAATCATGCCATTAATTAAGGAGTAGTGCTTTAAATGCTTCTAGAAAATTTTCTAAAAATCCAAGCTTGCCAAAAAAATCGACCAACCAAAATTCTGAATAGAAGTTCTAGAGCCTACCACCATAGAATTCATCTAGACAAATCTGGTTGAAATATGTGAAGCAGCTCTGGAGGAGTAACATTTTGACAATTTCTGGTACATTTTTTTTATAAAATCTAAGCTTTTCACCCAGAAGTGACCAATCAAAATTCTGAAAAAAATTCTGGACGGTACCAGCATAGTATCCTTCCAGCCAAATTGTGTTCAAATCGGTCAAACCATTACGGTGAAACATTTTAACAGACGGATGACGGACAGCCGCCATGATGGCATAAGCTCACTTGGCTCCCTTCGGGCCAGGTGAACTAATAAAGGGTATGGTTGAATAGTTTGAACATAGCTGATTGGAAGACATTGCTGCCCGTTGCAGCAGCAATGTCATCTAATCTAAAATGAAAATAATCAACAATACAATGTTTCTGTTTTTGTTTTGTAGACATTCTAAGTTATATCTGAGCTGTCTTGTATGATTACACTCAAACCTAGCTTAACCATTTAATGGTCAAGATTTGTCAAGGAAATTGATTTGTTTGCTTAGTGAATGTTGAGATGCAAACAAAGAAGTCTATTTTTCCAAATTTACTACTGAAATGACTGGCTCGGTTATCAGGCTAGTCATTCAATTGGTAAAATTTCAAAAAATAGTCTTCTTGCCCCGGAAATTGACATTTTACAAGACCACTCCAAAGCCCGGCGTTCGACGGCTTGACTATTATAGGGATAAAATCCTCACGCAGCATGCACCCCAATGGAGGAATACAGTTTTAGAGCCAGTCATTTTAGTCGTAAATTTTAAAAAATAGTCTCTTGGTCAGCATTTTGTATGATAAAATCTTAATTTTCTTGAAAGAATTTGAGGGTTAAAGGGTTAAAACAATACGTTTTCTCAAATAATGGCCCTTTCCATTATATCCATCCATCATATGATGTCATAATCAATTACGTGACACGAATGATTAATTGGTGATGGACTGAGCGTTGTTGTCCGATCAAGGTCAGGGATCTATCAATCCCAAAACATGGCTAAGCTCCACCCACACATGTTTTGGGATTGATGGATCCCTGACCTTCCCGACTATCAATTTCCAGATAATTATACAGATAATCTGATGAATATTTTGAAACTAGTTTGACTGGGTGTTAGTCAAATTAGTTTCAAAAATATTCAACAGCGTGCTTATTAAATAATAAAGACATACAATTCGGACAACAACGCTCAGTCCATCACCAATTAATCATTCATGTCACATAATTGATTATGACATCATATGATGGATGGATATAATGGAAAGGGCAATTATTTGAGAAAACGTATTGTTAACCCTTTTAACCCTCAAATTCTTCCAAGAAAATTAAAATTTTATCATACAAAATTGCCATTTGCTCTTATTGAGCCAGTCATTCCAATGGTAAAATTTCAAAAATAGTCTTCTCTTGGTCTGCAAATGGACATTTCACAGGACTACTGCAGAAGATGTTTTTCGCTGATACATGTATGAGTGTTAAAGGGTTAATACTTTGACAGACATCTGAGGGTATAATAGATATATATGTATTTGAAATCAGTTATGAGTAAAGGAAAAGTGTGTATTTTCAAGTGAAAACATTTCAATGATAAGAATCATTATCTAATGAGCAAGTCATATCAGCTGAATATAGATAATCTTTTCATCTCTGGTATGCATACAACTTTCTGTAAGCAGAAGTTATTGCCCTTGGCACTGGTGACAACAAAACTGTTAATGGAGGATTCCATTTTCTCAGTCAATTATATGATGTCATAATCGCTTATGTGAGATGTAGGATGACGTGATAATCAATTACATCATGAATGACGTAGCTAAGTTTGTCACAAACACTTTATTGATGGCGGACTAAGCATTGTTGTACGAATTGCAGGTCTTTACTATTTAATAAACATGCTGTTGAATATTTTGAAACTAATCTGACTGGGCGCTGTTGCTGCCTACCTAGCCAAATTAGTTTCAAAATATTCAAGAGCTTACCTGCCTAGTTTTCTAGATTCACAGAGTACAGGGATTGATCGATCCTAACATGGGAAATGTGTGGGTGGAGCTGAACTAGAGATGGGCGGGGCATAGTTAGCTCTCATTACATGCATAATAACACTCTAATGGTCAAATAGGCTAAAAATAGCTTCTATAGCAGTCGCGACATGACAATTTGCAAATAGAGTTAAACATATGTTAGGAGACCTACCACTGGAATGACCGTCTCTGTAATGGATCCAGTCATTCCAGTCATAGGTTTTCTAAAATATTCCTCTCCTGGTCTGCAATATGGACACTGTCCAATGTTTCTCAGGGCATCAAAATTTTGGAGGTCCCAGGGGCCCCACACCTCGAAATCTAGGGGTCCCAACCTGAAATCTGGTATTCCCATGCAGTTTTTCTCATCCATGCTAAAATTAGAGAGTACCATGAACGCACATGTTTGAATTATGTGCCTCCCATGCTAGATTCTGTACATGTAGGTACATTTGTGCACAAACCTATAAAACTAATTAATATTTAAGAATCATGCAAGATTTTCAGGGGTCCCATGGGACCCACTACTACAAGTTTCGGGGTCCCAATTACATTTTGGGGCTCTATACCCTCAAAAGGACCCCTATGAGAAACCCTGACACTGTCTTTGAGAAAATGATTCTCTTCTTGACGTTGCAAAATTAGGTCACTGCAATGGCCATGAGAGATGTGCATTTGCGGGACAAGAGAAGACTACATTTGAAATTTACCACTAGAAAGCCTGTCTCGCTAACCAAGTCAGTCATTCCATTTGTACATTTTCAATGACAGGCTTCTCTTGGCCTGCAAATAGACATTCAATGAGCAAATATTTTTATTTTCTTGACCAGTAGGTCTAACAAGCTCACCTAATATTGTGGCATCAGTATCATCCTCCAAGCTTACAATCACTGTATCGCCGGGATGTCTCAGATTTGTCACAGCTACTCTCGCTAATCTCCGATGCCGACCGCTAACGTGTCCAAAGCCACCGATAGTGACCGCCATATCTCCCAGTCTAGCACTACTATGGCCGAAACATGACACAAAGACGGATGTATCCGCTGATACCATGGAGGGAATATATGATGGCTGTGGAAATATTACACGATTACTGCTCATTGGTAGATTCATACGAGATCGTTCCTTCACAAAACCTAAAAGAGAAGAAAGAAATGGAGGAAATTCTGTTTTAGCTATGCCCCGTCCATCTCAAGCTAAGATCCACCAATGCTGTTCCCATGTTGGGCTCGATTGATCCCTGAAATCCCTGACTATCCATTTGCAGAAAATTAAACAGGTAAGAGGTTGAATGTTTTGAAACTAATTTGACTGGGTGTTGTTACTGCCTATAGCAGCAACAGCACCCAGTTAAATTAGTTTCAAAATATTCAATGGCCTAGTTATTACATGTAAATAGCAGACATACAATTTGTACAAAAATGCTCCATCATCAACTAAGCGCTCGTGACGAACTTATCTATGTTATTCATGACAACATTGATTATGATGTCATCCTACACATCACATAGCTGATTAAAACATATGATTGATGGAGAAACTGGAAAGGTCCATTAGCAAAAACATTAACTAATTTTGCCACTAAATTTTTATGAAAGTGCAGCTAACAAATATTAAATTTCATTTATAAAATTCAGAATGATAAACCTTACATTATTAACTGCTTCAAACTAAAATACAAGAGGCCCAAGGGGCCTGTATCGCTCACCTGGAACATAGGCATTTAAACTAGAAAAGCTATTGGCTATAAGTAGAGGTTTTGGAGTTTTGGCGAAAACTAGGTCATCCAAGATTAGCTTTTTCCCTAGACGATGGTTCACAAGTCTTGAATTGATTCTCCAAGCGGTTTCGGAGATTTTTAGACGTTTCTAAAAATTGGCCAAATCCAAGACACCCTTCATTTGAACAAACTTTAATCTCTACACCCTAAGGATGCTTCCTGCCAAATATAACTGAAATCGGCCCAGTAGTTTTCGAGAAGACATTTTAAATTTCTCATCGCTTTAGTATGGGAGCGTTTGGCGGGAAAATTCAAGATGCCTGCTAAACTGTTTATCCGACAGTTTAGAAAATTGCAAATTTGAGAACAGAATAACCAAAAACATATGTAAAACCAATTTCAGCCTCAAAATCCATAAAATAAATTAAATCCAATACGGCCGTCAAACACTATATTTTGATTGCCCCATGGCCCTTAGTCCCTAATGATATCTGCCAAATTTCGGCCTGATCCCTTCAGCGGTTCTAGTCGTTTTCGCTAAGACTAGGTCAACCAAGATGGCCGCCAAACCATGGGACCAATCAAGTTCCCTTGAACAAACTTGGTTCAGCTCTTGAATTAGATCATATTTCATGGGATTTGCTTCAATCCACCAAGCGGTTTCAGAGATCTTTAAAGATGTTTCCTAAAATCGGTCAAAATCCAAGATGGTCGCCGGCCAAATTAGCTGATCGGCTTTGTTTGAACAAACTTGGATCCCTATGCCCTAAGAATGCTTCCTGCCAAATATAATTGAAATCGGCCCAGTGGCTCTTGAGAAGAAGTGGTTTAAAGGAAAAGTTGACAGACAGATGGATGATGGACGGTCACCATGGCATAAGCTCACTTGGCCTCTCAGGCCAGGTGAGCTAATAATCAAGGTAATGACGCCACATTAGATGCGTTCATCAGATCCGTCAAACACGACATCAACAAAAAAGCCCACCGAAGGCATAATAATGGGAATCTTTCTAACACACAGAGAAAGATTGTTAATCAGCTAAAATATGACAAAACTATTGTCATCAAAAAAGCTGACAAAGGTCAGGCCACTGTTATCCAAGACACGGAAACATACAAAAAGGAAGCACTCCGCCAACTTAGTGACACTCACTACTATACCAAACAAACGACGGATCTCAACACGTACCACGCAGAGAAGGTAGAAACCGCCATCACGGACATGATTCTCAGTGGTGAAATCACAAGAGACATAGCTAACGGTCTCAGAACCAACAACCCACGAACAGCCAGGTTCTATCTACTTCCGAAAATTCATAAAAAAATGAAAGGCCAACTCACCCCAGGGAGACCGATTATCAGTGGCAATGGGAGCCCTACTGAACTCATCAGTAGTTTTGTCGATGAACATATCAAAATTCATCTTCACAATATTAAATTATACATCCAGGACACCACTGACTTCATAAACAAACTAGAAACTTTTGGCGCCATAGCGCCTCATGCCATTCTGGTTACTATGGACGTCACATCACTATACACTAACATCCCTCACAATGAGGGCCTTAGAGCTGTATCCCAACATTTGAGAACACATGGCTGTCCAGGCACGCTATAACACCACGCAGATTGCTAACATTACTAAAACTAGTGCTCACATGTAACAACTTCGAGTTTAATGATGAACATTATCTCCAAATTGGCGGTACAGCTATGGGCACTAAACTAGCACCCAGCTATGCCATCATTTTTATGGCCCAACTCGAGGAAAAAATACTCAGGACAGCTGAAACACAGCCGGCCCTATACTATCGCTATATTGATGATATTTTCATAATATGGACGAAAGGTTCCGATTCACTAGCAAAATTCATAACACATATGAAAAACGCACACGCAACGATCAAATTCACAGTAGAACAATCCACAAATTCCATCAATTTTTTGGATACAAAAGTGTTTGTCCTCCCGAATAGACACTTAGGCTTTGACCTCTATACCAAACCAACAGATACACACGGATATCTACACTACTCATCGGCTCACCCAAACTCTTCCAAACAAGCGAGCCCATATGGTCAATTTCTGAGACTACGGAGGATCTGTAGCAGAGAAACAGATTTTCTAAAAACGTCCATGAAATGGTTCACCACTATGCTATCAGAGGATACCCAACAGATACCCTCATCACCAGCCTGCATAGAGCAATACAACAACACCGCTCTGATCTACTTTTGCCAAAACCAAACAAGGAAATCAACACTCGGATACCATGTATCACTGATTTCCACCAACACAGCAAATCAGCCCAAAAAATCATTAAACGCCATTGGCCAACACTACAATCCAGCCCAAAATGCCGGGCAACATTCACAGAAACACCTATCTTTGACCATAGACGTAACCCGTCCTTCAAGGACACACTGGTCACTGCTAAATTTACAGATCCAAGGAAATTCGGACAAAAAGGGAAAACCATAGCAAACCCGTTGCAATCCCTTTTTGTCCGAATTTCCTTGGATCTGAAGCTGTTACTGCCTCAGACAGCAAGACCTTCTAGTGAAACAGTTCAATTATTTTTAAGATAATCAAAATATTTTCTGTATGATTGCCTGAGAATATAGGCACTCGTATATCAGAGGTGAGTGGAATGGTTAAAATCAAGATTATATACATTTGTAGCTATCTTACAGCTCAATGATCAACCTAAGTTTCAATATGATGATAGATGCTGATTAACCATTCAATGGCCAAGATTTATCAAGATAATTTAAAATTGTGTTAGTCAAAGTCAATTTGCAGGCTATGAGATTATCAGGCCAGACATTCCAATGATAAGATTTCAGAAAAATGATTTTCTCTGTACCTGTAAATGGACATCGACAAAGACCACGTAGGAAGCCTTTTTTGGCTGGCTTGATAATTAGTTTAAAAAAGTAAACGACCCTTGGTTAAAATCGATTAGAACTCGGGGAGAGAGATTTTGATAAATGTAATAAAACTTGACCTACATTGTAGGAATTGTGCATGAAATTTGCAGTGACCTTTGACCTTATGCTTGTGGATATGAAGTAGAGCCTGGGCCATGCCACATTGCGTATTACAATAAGTGTACAACGATACACTAAATATCCAAATTGATTATTCATGTTATTAGCTCAGGTGAATAAAATGATTGACACGATCTGAATGGAAACATGGATTCAATAGTCCTCTAGGGTTTTAGTTGCGACCTACAATGGAGGAATCAAGTTTTAGCTATGCCCCGCCCATCTCTAACTAAGCTCCACAAACGCTTGCCTGTGTAGTGATCAACCGATCCCTGCACTCCCTGAATCTTAATTTCCATAAAACTATACTGTTAAATATTTTGAAACTAAATTGGCTGGGTGCTGTGGCTGCCTATGGCAGCAACAGTGTCCAGTTAAATTAGTTTCAAAATAATCAACAGAACGTTTATTAAATAGTAAAGCCATAGAATTCGTACAACAACGCTTAGTCCGTCATCAATTCCCGCTCATCGCGAACGCATCTACGTCATTCATGGCGTAGTGGATTATGTCATTCTACACATCACATAGTTGTTTATGATGTCATATGATTGATGGATAAACTGGAAAGGTCCATTATTCTAAGTCTGTTTGTCTGTCAACCTCAGTTTAAGCTAAATTATTCTTACAGATCTGCCTAGTCTGCCAGTTAAATTGTTTTGCATCTGTGACAAATCTGCCTAAGTTGCAACAATAGCGTATTACACCAAGTCTTGTTAAATAGACACAGAAATCAAGCGTATTCTAAATACTAGATGGACTGCGTCCCACATGTTGAGCCCTTTTGTTTTTCCGCATATCGTACATCATATGTGGAAGTGGCAGGAAATGAGGATTTCTTAAGATAGTATAAGCACTTGATGAATCAAATATCTATTGAAAAACTTCTACGCTCTTCTAATTCTTGGTCAATGTTGGAAAGGATACAAATAACACAGAAATAAGCTACACATGTAAGTTCAAACGACATAAAAGCATGGACAAATTTAAAAGTGGTTTTCATTAAGATGCAAACTGAATGTAATGATAATATTGGACAAATCTCTAGGTTTTATTAATATCAAATAAGCCCATTATGAAACAAGAGGCCCAAGGACCTGTGACGCTCACCTGGACCATTAACATTTGACCCATTTGTATTTAAATAGACATGCCATTAGATAATTTTTCGGAAAATCCAAGATGGCCACCAAAAAAATAGACCAATCCCGATTCTCATTTGATATTTTGAAGCCTACCGTCATAGAACTGTGCGACACAAGTTTTGTTGAAATTGGACTATTTATTAAGGAGTACTATCTTTAAATGGTTTCGGATAATTTTCCGAAAATCCAAGATGGTCACCAAAACATTGATGTATCAAAATTCAGAACAGATTTTCTAGAGGGCAGAAAATCCAAGATGGCCACTAGAAAAATTTACCAACCAAAATTCTGTATAGATGTTCTGAATCCTACCACCCTAGGATCCTTCCAGCCAAGTCTGGCTGAAATTGGCCATGAGCTTAATGAGTAGCGTTTTAAACAATTTTCCACCAATTTTCGGAAAATTCAAGATAGCCACCGAAAAAATTGTTCAATCAAAATTCTGTATACAGGTTCTGAAGCCTACCTCCCTAGGTTCCATCCTGCCAAATTAGGTTGAAATGCACTAAGTGGTTAATGAGGAGTAGCGTTTTAAAGCAAAAGTTGATGGACAGACAGATGACGGACGGTCGCCATGGCATAAGCTCTTAGATGAGCTAATAAACGTCCATCCAAAAACTAACATTTACATATTCTCAGTGCATACTAAAGTCCAAACAGTATAAAAGTATGGAAAAAAAGAAGAAAATCATTGATGAACACTGTATGCAATGATGACAGAGAATAAATCCGTCAAGTTTTATTGAGATCGGATACGACCTTGAGAAATTAAATGTCCGTTGAAAATTTTAACCTTTACCTCATTCTTGCTGAATGTTGCACGCCGTTTGGATCTCTATGTTGAGCCATCATCCGCTTTGCGTGGGGATCGATAAAAACTACTTAGCCACCAAACAATTACTTACTCAGCGATCGTTGTCGTGTTTTTTCTGAAAACAGCTTCACTTTAGTGCCTTTGTAAGCGCAGAGGATAAAATAGTGAGAACACTTTAAATGAAACTCTTCAAATTCATCAAAATATTCTAGATTACTGATACGCCGCTTCTCTTCATCTGAGACCAGTGTCGTGTAATATTCATTCATGTCCATCGCTTCACAGTGCTCCCAGGACTAGGAGAAATGAATAACAAACATTAGCACTCCTTACATTGTATCATTAACAAACAGAAATTATAATACACACATCCATCAAAATGGTTTGAATAGAGCGATCCGATCTGTCACTCAAGTATATGACATCGTAATCAATTATGCCACTAGTCACTAACCAAAATTACTCATAGCACCATCACGAAAATTGAAGTTACAATTTTTGTGATGTCTATAAAGGAATTAGTTTAACAAACATTGTTGAATATTTTGAAACTATCTTGACTGGGAGCTGTTGCACACACTGTTAATAAACTCCACCATCCCTAAACCCTGTCATGGCAGACTATTTATATGTGAGGGTTATTTAGTCACTACTAGTCATTCATGACATAGGTAATAACCTGTTGGGCCAGTGAATTCCTAGAATCCTAATTTCAAAGAAAACCTTTATTAGCCTCATTGAACCAATGTATTTGACCATCCATATAAATAGCACCTGTGGATAATGGAGTTACATAGTAGTAGATGATAGAAACCAGTGCCCTTTATAGCTAAGTTGTTGTTCTCCTCATCTGGAAATGACCATTTCCAAAAACCACTGCAGTTTACTTATTTAATGTCCATTTGCAGGCCAACATAAGACTATTTAAAAAGATTTATCACTAGAATGCCAGACTCAGTTATTGAGCCAGTCATCTGCTGTAAAAATATTTTTTTAATATTCTTCACTTGTATGGCAAATGGACATTCCTAACGACCACTGCAGAGGTCAGTTTAGGCCGGCTTTGCCATGAAAGGGTTAAAGGGACATTATTATGTATCATTTTACACTTGGCACAACTCTATACTATTCTACAAACAATTTCAATGCTTACATGGTCAAGGAATCTGTTCACTTGTGATTGCAGAGTTGGATAGTGATTCAAACACTTTAACGGAGACCCGATATGGTGGTAATGCTTCTGCCTTTGAAAAACAAGAAAATACATGCACGTGATTATTCAACAGCAGTAGATTTCCTATGATTTTTTAAGGTATGACTGTAGTTAAGAGGAGTAGAAGCCTACAAGCTCTCTGCCTGCTGAATTTCTGCAGACTACATTTTCCATGGGGTTTAACTCAGGATATGCTGAACGTCACCACCAACTTTCAGTCAAACTGCTTTCAAAATATTCAGCAGGTCCAGAGTTATTGAAATTATTGTCTGGTATTTTGCAGCAGTCAGACAGTTAAATGCCACATAACAATAGCACCAGTTAACCATTCAATGGTCATGCCGGCCAAAACTGCCCTCGGTAGTGGTCTTGAGGAACGACCATTTGCAGGCCAAGAGAAGACAATTTTTGACAATATTTCACTGGAATGCATGGCTTGTAAACCGAGCCAGTCATCAAATGGTAACATTTTCAAAAATAGTCTTCTCTTGTCCTGCAGATAGACATTGAATAAGCAAATACTAAAATTGTCTTGAGAAAATTGGACCATTAAGGGGTTAATCAGGAGTTGACTCTTAACCCTTTAACACTCATATCCCCGCAAAACGGCTTCTAGAGATCTTGAGAAATGGCCATTTGCTGACCAAAAGGAGACTATTTTTTAAAATTTGCCACTAGAATGACTGGCTCGATAACCGAGCCAGTCATTGCAGTGGTAAATTTTCAAAAATAGTCTTCTCTTGGTCTGCAAATAGCAGAGAACAAAATGGCTATAAGAAAAAATATTTGAAATTTATCAAATGAAGACATATGCTGCGTGATCCGGACTTAAGTGCTATATGGTCAGGCTGAAGTGGACTAAAATGATACTTTAACCCTTTAATGATCACGATCACAGAGCAGGCTCCTTTTGTCATGCTTGCAGGGCTTGCCCATCAAAGAATTGAGCTACAATTCATGAACCTTTGAGGATATATGAATGAAGAAAATATCTGACTGAAGAAACAAAACATCTGAAATCAGTTAAATATCTGAAAACTGAGATCACTGAAATAGACATTTTCTATGAGAAAAATTAAAATTTCTTGAACAAATTCAAGGGGTAAAGGGCTAAAAAAAAGCTGATGAGGCACCATAGCAGAGTCAGTCAATCGAGTGGTAAATCTTCTAAAACAACCTGCAAGTGGACATTTTTCACAAAAAGAATTGAAATTAACCCTTTAACCCTCAAATTTGTTTCAAAAAATTTAAATTTTCTCATAGAAAATGTCCATATGCAGACCAAGAGAACTTTTTTGAAAATTTACCACTGGAATGACTGGTTTAGTTACCGATCCAGTCATTCCAGTGAATTTTTAAAATTCCTCTTTTTTTGGTCTGCAAATGGACATTTCTCAAGACCAGTGCAGAAGCAGTTTTTGGCTGATATAAAGGTTAAAGGGTTATGGATTACCTTTGCTTTATAATACAGTCTAACATGTCTAATGTCAGGATGTCCAGTGTTTACTCTCAGCTAGAGCATCTAGATTATTTTTTGAAAATGTACTATTGCAATGCCTGCCTCGATAGCCAACCCAGTTATTCCAATGGTAAATTTTCAGAAATAGTTTTCTCTAGGCCTGCAAATGTATATTCACTAGGGAAAAATTTTGATTAGCCCTTACACTCTAATGTCAATATTCTATCTTTTACTGTATCAATAGCAAAGAAACTGGTATATATATTTTTCAACAATTTTGGTGGACGATGTTGCTGTCTACGACAGCATCATCTTCCACCAAATTTGTTGAAAAATGAACATCAAGAGTGGTAGGGGTTAAGGTGCGAAGATTACAACACTATACAGAAACACTGATGCCAAAATAAATTACTTGGTTTAAAATATTAACGAGAACTGACTACTGCAGCCAATGTTGATCAAGAGGAGTTAGGCCCCACTTGTAATCTACACTTACATGAAGCGGCCAAATGCGTCATCAGGCGTGATCTGTAAGAGAAATATATACATATCACTAGATGCCATAAAACATGTCTGGTTCTAGTTGTGACAGATGACTAGCATAAGTGTCCACACCCATCCATCCATCTGTCAACTTTTTTCGCAACTATAGCGGTTGTTTAATGCACACAGCGCTAGCCGGGCCAAAGATATTATTTATCCCATGATAATGATGAGTAACGGTTGAAAGTAGTAGAAGTCTTTTCAGCTACAATAAGTTTTCTTCAACCTCCCCCACTGTGTCTTATCCTCTGTTAGTATCCTAGGCTTTTTAAGGTTCCTTTTCATCTTAAGTGGGCCTAAATTCCGTTTTTTTAGGCATGATCACAAAACCCTTAACAAGTTGTACTTGTTGACACTGCTAAGTAACGAAAACTCTAATGGTCTCTGAGCAGTCATATTCTCTGGCAATCGAAGAACATCTTCAAACATTATTCATCATTGCTGTACTATCCTGAGACAGTAGAACCAGTTTGCACAGTTTGGACTGTGCTGAGTTTGTGATTAGACCCCAAGGCCATTGGTGACTCATGATGGCTCGCATATGTTTGATCCGACTCGCATCGCATCTGTTCAAGAGAGCCTTTGAAGCTGCCCCCTTGTAACAATGGACTTTTCCAGTTTTAGCTATGCCTCGACCATCCCTAGTTAAGCTCCGCCCACATCTCGATCATGTTGCGATCGATCGATCCCTGAACTTCTTGACTATCAATTTCCAGAAAACTACACAGGGAAACCTGTTTTACAGCGCCAAGTCAAATTAGTTTCAAAATATTCAACAGAATGTTTATTAAATGGTAGACATATAATTCGTACGTGTCGCCTATTAAGCGTTAAAGACGGACTATATCTAGTCATTCATAACATCATGATTATGACATCAGCCTACACGACACGTAGCTAATTATGATGTCATATGATTGAGCGAGGAAATGGATTCATGACTTACTGAGCATTATTGTGGCATATATAGATATATTTGAACTCATGGGGAATTTCAGAGCCTCGAATCCACAGCTTTTGTTTTGAAGCAATTGGAAGCAGTTTATCCCATAAGAATTCATTTTTCTTTACAGAATGATTCTGCTATTCCGTATAGCAACAACAGAGTAGAAATGATTGTCGCCTGCACAGCGAGCTGTTCATTCTTTAAAAAAAAATTCATTTGTACAAACCAGAACAGAATTTAATTATTTAGTCCTGGCAAAATGCCTCGATGTTAAGACAAAATTTTATACAAAATAAATGTAGGCCTACACACATCAGTTAATGTACACACAAGATAGTCAAAATTCTGCTGTTGATTTTGACAAACACTTGACTGGAATTAGCAGTCCCACCTACAACATTCTGTACAGGGCAAACAATCATCACCTCTAGGTGTTAGAACATCATAATATTGCACTACCATTACATATAAAATGTAAATTACTTAATTTACCCCTTAAATTTGTAAAATCTTCTCATTGACAATGTTCATTTGTAGACCAGGCGTTTTTTTGAAGATTTACCCACTGGAATGACTGGCTCGATTATTGAGCCAGCTATTCCAGTGGTAGATTTTCAAAAACAATTTTCTCTTGGTCTGCAAATGGACATTTCTCAAGACCATTACAGAAGCCATTTTTGGCTGATATGAGTGCTAAAGGGTTAAAATGCCCACCAAACCATCATGTCATCATGTCTAACATGTGTCATGTTATGTGTTACAGTACAGGTCATCATGTCTAACATGTGTCATGTTATGTGTTACAGTACAGGTCAGCAATAAGTTAATGTTTTTCCAAAACACACACAGAAACAGGTTAATTAGTACAATTTCGAACACAATGTAAGAAATGTCCGGGTGAATATTTTGGAATTAATTTGATCAGAATCCATTGCTGCCTTAGGGAACAATGGCTTCCAATCCAATTAAATTAAAAATATTCAAAAGTATATATATATATTTTTTTTAGAAACATGTTATTCTTGAGCTGTACTGTATGTTCAGTTAAAGGATTTGTTTCAGAAAACCTTATTGTGTTATATTTTACATAGTTTTCACTTCGCATTTTAGGCAAATATAGTCCCCGCTGAAAATATTCATCTAATATTATTTAATTTTGTATTTTTATCGCCGGGAAATTGCTTCTTAGAAAAGCGAAGTCGTATTTCCGACTTTTAATTAGATTCCAGTCACGTGACCCAGTGACGTCAGAGTAGCGAGTCATTTTTTCCGGGAAAAACAAAAGCCGTAGAAACGCCATTGTTTTATGTTTTGAAATGGAATTTGTTGAGGTCGATGAGAGAATAGAAGAAGTAGAATTTGATATTGTTGTGCGTCCGTATCAATTTGAGCCAGTAGAAAGTGATAGCGACGAAGAAATTGTGTCTGGATCGGATTACGGTGATGGAGACGACGATGATAATGAGCCTGGCATTCCTGATGTAAACATCGACAGAATAGGAAATGCAGACTGGTGAGTTACTCAGTTAGCCTCCTGAATTACTGTGTATCGTGATTAGCCGTAGACACTCATATAGATGTATTCTAGCAGAAATCTCTATGCAATATTTCTGCCATGTCATGAATTTTAAAACTTATTAATTTTAAGTTTTATAGGTCTATTAGCTCACCAACCCAAAACCGATAACGAAATATCTGATACGTAATTTCGTGGCATATAGAATTCAACATTATAATTAACGAGATATAAGCAGCTAAGCTATTCCCGCTAGAATGTTATTGCATCGAGAATTTGGCCAGGCATAAATTATGTTGTAGCGCTTGTTCAGTCAAAAGCATAGGCATATTACCTCTCAAGCCCTGGACTGAGGAGCTATATACTGTGATACCCACTAAAATGGGAAAGCGGTGTGTGGCCAAGCACGCCTCACTGCCAGTTAGTTCTTCCATAACTCATGGCCTGGGCTATGCTGACTCTAAACATACTAAATGCCCCTCATAACATTCTTTGTTTACACTTCTATTAATGATATGTAAGACCTAGCATTTAATGCTCAAATCTTTTCCAAAACATTTCACTTTTCTCATAGAAAATGTCCATTGAAGGAACAAGAAATTAATTTTTTTTAAATTTACCACTGGAATGACTAGCTCAGTTATCGAGCCAGTCATTCCAGTGGTAAAATTTCAAAAATAAACTTGGTCTGCAAACAGGCATTTCTCAAGTCCACTGCAGAAATCATTTTGGGCCAGCTCGCGTGCCAAAATGTTAATACAAATGTTTTATGCGCTATTGCAGCCTTTGTGAGATATTAACATAGGCTCTGTGACATAGTGATATGGGGACGGGTTGGGGTAAGTTGCCGCAGGTTCAGACTGATAAGCATCTAGATTTGAAAATTTTCTGTACAAAAGTGCCTACCCCATGCCCCCCCCCCCCCCATTCCCAAGTTTAATCAGGCTCCAACCCATATAAGCGAGATATTGAATATTTTGAAACTAATTTGACTAGAAACTGTCGCTGTAAGAATTTCAAGCGGTCATCGGTGTAACACCAGCCACCAGTGTTGTTTAAATCTTTCCACTTATCGTAGGTGTCACTGTGGAAATTGTACAGCGATGCCAACAGGTCGAGAATCGGTATGTTGCCAAGAGATGGCCCAGCTTGAGAGAAAGTTGGAAGAGGAGCCGCACACATGCATCATTATTCACGATGGCTTTATAGGAAACTGCCTGAATCGTCATGTGATTGAGACATCAATTTACGAGTTTGTTGGACTGAATGGGCCATTAGATGACAATGTACCAGCACACAGGTATGTAATCACAATTTATGCATTTTATCTGAGTTCATACTGGTCATCGTAATCCTGGAATCATGGTATTTGAGAATTTAAAATCAATACAAGAGCCATCAGAAGATGGCATATATACCCCTGGATCCAACCCTATAAGATAGACACACATCAAACAGATGCTAATCGCTATATCACCTCACCAGTAGTACCAAAAATAATCAGACATTACGCAAATTTTGCATGAATCCATGCAGGCATTCTAAGTTATGTACCACCGGCTGAAATATATTTAAAGTGTAATAACACTGTAATGAATAATCACGGAAAAAGCACATGCTACTGATAATGTGCAACAACATTCAGGTTAATCCGTTGGGAAATCTAGGACTTGCGTTGACAAGAAATGGACAGACGGACATGCTGATCACTATAGCACCCCCTCCCACCCCCATCCAGTATGGGGGGGGGGGGGAGAGACTGGGAGGAGGGGGATAATAAACATATATATTAAATTTGCGGATTGTAATCATCTTGCTTTCTGTCATGGAGAATCTAAAGTCATGGATGGAATTCGAAAATTTAAATTCCAAGCCTGGAAAACCTGTGGTAGAATATTTGAACAAGGCATGGACATGGTATGAACTAATTTGATCCTTTCACCAATGAAATTGGATTTTCAAGGCTCTCATAGTAGGAAAGTTGTCGAATATTTTGAAACAAATTTGAATGAGGTAAAATGAATGAAAGACATTGCCACCCCTTTAAACGGCAATAATATTTCTTCCATTCACCAAGACACACCAGTTAAAATTAAATCTTTACAACATAAAAAATTGAATACTTTGAAATTAATCTGCCTTGGGAGACATCACTGCCGTAGACAGCAAAAGGCGCGTCACATTATTTTCAAAATGTTCATCAGCTTTCCTGTACAGCTGCTTGGAAATACGATTTTCTGTAATTTGATAGGTGTGACCTCTAGGTTATATGAATAAGTAGGAAATAGTCGGGTACTCAGAAATTATACCTGAAAGTGTACTTTGCTATCTGACTCAAGTATGAGAATAAGTTGGCTATGGGATACATAGGGAAAATCAAGCCTCGTCTTTTGGCACCATAGGCCAACCTAACAATCCCTCCAATATTTAACCTAAATTATGGTGTTTTTATTTTATTAAACAAGCCATCGTGACCTCAAACGTCGTACCAAAAAATCAATGACGTTTTTCGCGCGCACACACACACCACATACACACATTCACGCACTCTTATATATTCATTCAGCAGTAGAATTTGAGCTATCGCGTCAGGCAGAATTTTATTAATCAGATCACTTTCATCATTTGACTCCAAAATCTGTACAGTTTTTCTGAACCTCAGACAATCTTTCAACCAAGGTTGGTCAATACTTTGATCTTTTGCCCCACATTCGGGATGCCAAGGGCAACCTTCCCTCAAGGTCTCGTCAAGATTCATTCAGTACAGCTTAAGTTATCTCGCTGAACACACAATTGGCATGTATACACTTACACACTTATGTGTACAACAAACATCTATGTAGTTGCATATTCATTTATTTCTTTCAGGACATATCGCTATATTGCATATCGCAGGTTCACGCGATGGATATGGCACATTCTCGGCAAGTTGAACAGGAAAACCTTGCCTTCCTGTGCAGTACATGCTATAAGAACTGCATTCCCATCAGATATGTACACAGGATTCAAATATGCTTTGCCACACTGAAAACTTCAGTGTTCTATAGGAAAATAACGGTTATTATATACAAGAGTTACATGTTTACTGTTCAGGTAGTTATTATTATAGTCTTTGACACTGTGTGATAAGTCCTGCTAATAAGATCTCCAGCAAACTATTATATTTCTTATTGTACTTCAATGCACGTTAAATACAATAAATTTCAGTTTCATATTTAGCATAGAGACTGTATATTACATTAGAGCTGATAAATACGGTAAAATATCATAAGCTTATGATCATGTCGATAGTCACTTACAGGACTGGCGGTATGATCAGCGAACGAAAAGAAGAAGGTAAAATATTTCCGCAAAACATGTTGGTCAGCAAATGCTCTGTTAATAATTTGAACATAATTGGATTGGAAGACATTGCTGTCTTCCAATCCAATTATGTTCAAAATATTTAACAGTACATTTTATTTTGTTCTGGCAATGTGTATGAGTTATTTATGAGCTGCATTGTGTTTAATTACAATTCTGAATTTAACTGTAGATCTCAAAATTTAACCGGAACTAAACTGCACTGATTGCCTATACTGAAAAGATGTCGCGTGCTGATAATGATGTCATTATGTAACGGTCACTGCGACCTTGAAACAAACCTTTTCAACGTTAAGGTTGAGAAACCTTTTCAAAGTTACAGTTCATGTTTTAATATTAAAGGTACACACACATTCAATAAATTGTTAAAACTGTGTACTTTTATAGGCTTAAATTGTGTGCCTATATGCAATGAAACAAAATGAATGTTACCAAAGCATGAGTTCATTGCACATTTATTACTACAATTTTGTTGTTGTGAAATTGAATTAGCAACATGAGTCGCTAATTCAACTTCACAACTAAAAAATGTGTATTTATTATATGGAATGAATTCAATGAAATCACCATAAGTTAAGACTGATTTCATTTTATTACTTAGAGATACACAATTTAAGCCTCTAAAAGTACGCAATTTAAAATAATTTTATTTTTGTGTATCATGGTGTGAATGTTCACCTTTAAGTTCAAGTTTGTTTACAGTGACATAGGGTAATTCAAGGGACAATGGAGAAATCCAGTTTTAGCTATGCCCCACCCTCTCTAGCCAAGCCCCACCCACACTTCGTGCTGTTGGAATTGATCAATCCGGGTAATCCCCCGAGTCAAATTAGTTTCAAAATATTCAACAGCATGTTTATTAAATAGTAAAGACATACAATTTGCACAGCTACGCCAGGGTTGGGGTCAATTCCGATTGGAATTGGAATTGATCAGTCAATTCCAATCAATTCCGGAATTGGAATTGATAAATCTGAGGACCCCGGAATTGGAATTGATAAATCTTAACACACCGGAATTGGAATTGATAATTTGAATTGACCGGAATTTATAAATTCCAATCAATTCCAGTCATATTTGTTTACTGAACATTGTTGGCTAAAAATGTACATGTAATATCTGTTCTTTATATGCCCTTAATGCATTTCATCCTAAATGATCTATATGATACCATTTACCACATTTCATTCTATATGCAGGTTGATGGCATTTATTATTTTACAATTTATTTGACTGAATACTTTTGTCTCCTATGGCTGCAAGCAACAGTTTCTATTAAAATTAATTTTAACAACTTAGTTATATGTTTGGTTTGAAGACTAAAATTTGAGATACTGATAATTCAGTGATGAGCAAGTTAGCCCGTAACCCTTTAGCACCTAAGCCGGCCAAAACACCTTCTGCAATGAGCTTGACAAATGTTTATTGGCACGCCAACGGAAGACTACTTTTTAAAATTTACCACTGGAGTGGCTAGCTGGATAACTGAGCCTGTAATTCCAGTGGTAAATTTTCAAAAATCATCTCTCACTCTGAATTGACAAAATAATGATCTGATAAATGCTATGAACTTTAATAGATTATTGAATTAACTCAATTCTCCATGACCAGTGACCAATTAAACCGTGTTATCCTATGTGAGCTTTATACCTCGTTTATTCAATCAAAGCCACTTGAACTTATTTCATTCTGCCTTCCCCGGAAACAGGGTTTCATCTCTATGTGCTCAGTACTCTCACTCAGTACTGTACTATATACATTGTATTCTAATGCTTTTAATGCAAACATTTACATGTATCTATAATAATTAGACATGGCATTAACCTTTAGCCCTATTCATCAGGGAAAAAATCAGCATTAAGCTATAATTAAGTCAAATGAACTAAAAGTAAGATCTGCTGAATGTTGGTTGACTTTTTGGACAATGATTTGACAGAAAGATATAACTACCTATTGGCAACAACAATTTTTAGTCTAATTGTTTTAAATATTAACGGAAAAGCCAACCAAAAATGCCTTTTGTACTGGTCTTGAGGAAGGATTATATATATATATGTATGCTAAGAGACTTATTTTAGAAAATTTACCAGTTGAATGACTGATTCCATCACAAAAAAATAGTCTTATCCTAATGATGAATCTAGTTTTTCTTGACCAATCTTGGGCATTAAGGGTTAAAATATAACAATGTTGATCTCAAGTAAATATTGGTATGGAATTGGACTTGGAATTGATAAAATGGACTTGGAATTGATAAAATGGACTTGGAATTGAACTTGTCTGGGTGGAATTGGAATTGATCAAATGAACTGATGTGGAAATGGAATTGGAATTGATAAAATGAATTGAGGTGGAATTGGAATTGATAAAATGGAATTGACCCCATCCCTGTGCGCAACAACGCTTAGTCCGTCATCAATTACGCGTTCATGACAAAAATAGCTACGTCATTCATGACGTAATTGATTATGATGTCATCCTAAACGTCATGTCATATTCACTGAGAAACTGAAATCCTCATTATCATTACCATCATCATCATCCTCATTTGATCATCATCAACGATCTGACATTGTCGGCAGTATTTCTAAATGTCCATGTCATTGGCCTTGTAACATTGTAAAATATTTAAATATATACACATAATAAACAAATTATTAAACTATTATCATTATCATCATATACACATAATAAACAAATTATTAAACTATTATCATTATCATCACCAGCCTTATCATTATTACCCTTGTATAATGTATTACATGTATCAAGTGCTTATTATTCATCAGGGACGACCTACCCATTCGCCAATTAGCCAAATGCTAGGAAAATCGAGATCTCGTTAATAGAATGCAGGATTGGCTAAATATTTGGCTAATGATTAAAATCATATTATTATGCAGAATAATTTCTAAGTAGAAAATCGTTAAAAATAACTGAAGAGTTTCTTAAGCTAAATATTTAGGTAGCTAGTACTTATATTATGTTTGTTATTGTGAGGAAATAAACCCTGAGATCCTAATACCACCTGTTGAATATTTTGAAACTAATTTGACTGGAAACTGTTGCTGTCATAGGTAGCAACAGCTTCCAGGCAAATTAGATCCAAAATATTCAATGCATTCTTGTATCTGCTATGTAGCGTTCAGTAAAAAGGGTTAGCTGTGATGATGGATTGTAGACATTGGAAAACATTGATTAAAATAGTTCAGATTTGGCTAAGAAAAAAGGTATTTGCCTAATCTATTGGCTAATAATGTGAAAAACAGGTCTGGCCTGTTCAGTTCCTTATAGCAGTATAACATGTGTTCATTTTGCGAATGATACAGTTGAAATGTTGAGTGGTCTTGAGAAATGACTACTTGCAGACAAGAGGCTATTTCTGGAAATTTTACACTGGAATGACTGCTTCGATAACCGAGCCAGTCACTCCTACCGCTTCGATAAGCGAGTCAGTCACTCCACTGATAAATCTTCAAAAATAATCTCTTTGTCTGCATATGGTCATTTTCTTTGAGAAAATGTTTAATTTGCTTAAAAGGTTAAAATCATTATTATTTTAAACATATTCGACACAATATTTGCTACATCATAGAAAATATGGTTTGCTGCCTGGCAAGGAGGATACACATCAAAACCCTCAAAACAACTCCAAAAGAAACAGGTGCTGAGGATAGCCCATAAATTTGCCATGTTTAAAGAAGTGTCAATAGTTTACGGTTTCTGAAATCGGGAAGTGTGACGTTTAATGAGGTCAGCCTTGTTTACTATTGGATAGCTCTTCGTTTTGGATTCTGGAACTATCTTCTTTGCATCACAAAGAGCTCGTCGATATGAGGGAAACTTCCTCCTCCTTTGAATCACTGCAGCGACCAAGTCATCAACATAGCCTGAAATTATACAAATAATTCAAATTCCATTATTATTGATTAGAAACTAAACTCCACTCAGGAGTGCGGTACTAATTTGTTCATCTCCCAGTTGCCATTCTCAAAGTTGTTAACCCTCCAACACTTACAACCCGGAAACAACAAATTTATGATATTACAAAATTCAGGCATGCAGATTTCAGGAATTGTCGGAAACCATTTTTGGACTGATCTGCGGGACCTTTGCCCCGGGAAACATTATGATTCAGAAATGCATTGAAGACATTTTTTTTTGGTTATGAGTTTTTCAAACCATGTAAACCTGTAATGATCATGTCCGTAAAAGCATGCCTGGGAATACTGTTGAATTTTTTTTGGAAACAAAGCCGTCAAATTATTTTCAAACATTTCATCAACTTTCCGGCAGCTGTAGTTGTCTTGAAATTGAGGCAAGTGTTTGAGGTCGAATCAGCTTCAATTTCGAATTATGAATATTTGACCAAGTTTAGTGTCAATTCATCCAGAAACCTCATTGTTAACAATGCGCTGACAGGTGACCCAAACAGTTGGTCAATGCTATAACTTTCTAAATTTTGCCAGATAACTACCTACTTTTAGATTTCAGTAAAATCATATAAAATTGTATGTTAATGGCGATATACATGGAGCATCATGTTACTATTCATAAGTTCTGCATATTTTAGTAGAAAATAAAATATTTTGACAGGAAGTCCTGTATTTTATAAGATTTGGCGTAATTGTCAATCTTTGTCTTATACGTCGCTGGTTTCAGTCAGTGTGCAGAGTTTTGAACTTGGGACGGTCACAACTTACTATATGTAGGTTTAGCTTTCACTGGCTTTACGACAGCCTCTTCTCCCTTTTGGGCCTTTGGGTAGCAGATTTGCCATTGTAGATCACCATCTCTGGTTCGCAGAACATCCTTGTTGCAGTTTTCATTGTTGTGTAGCGCAGCAAGTAGAGATCTGTAATAAAACGGCATTGTCAGCAAGAGCAATGTGAGATTGTAGACCCTTACCTTACCTCCCATGTTTTTCTCATATTGGTTATGTTTTAGCATTTTTCGGATTATTTCTGATTTTCAGGATTTGCTAGATCACGCCCAAAGTTGTGGAATCATAGTGTATGGCCTTTCATGTGTTAATTTCACCTATCCGGATGTGCTTTCTTTTATCCAAATCACGCCCAATGTCTAGAAATTCGCTTGAAGGGCAACCGTCGGTCGTCGTACACACAAATTGAGCCTAAGCAGATCAGTAGCGCCAAACACATGGCCAGACGTTGAGAGATTGTTTACCGTATTGAATCATATGGGATTGTCATTAATAGGATGATTAGATGTAGGAGTATAAAGTAGACCTTAACCCTTTAACAGTTGAATTTTCTCATTAAAAATGTCCATTTGCAGACCAAGAGACTATTTTTAAAAATGTACCACTGGAATGCCTGGCTCGGTAATCAAGTCAGTCATTCTCATTCAAGTGGTACATTTTCAAAAATAGTCTTCTTTCGGTCTGCAAATGGACATTTCTCAAGACCACTGCAGAAGCTGTTTTTGGCTAATATAAGTGTTAAAGTGTTCAAAATCTACAGTTATGACCCTTTGTAAATTTACACTATTATTGAAACCTATTAGTTATCGGAAAGCCCATTGGTCAACAGCGTATGTTCAAGATCCGATTGATTATTAATGCATCCAATTTTCAGTGTCACCACGACCATTATACAATTGACTAATGGTGTGCCAGATGTTCAATAGTCAGTGGTGCATGGATCAATCTTCAATTAGGACATCATGGTACAGGGACCAATATCAAATGATATTAGAAAATAGAAATTGTGCATATGAAAAACACTTGCACCTGTGCCCTCATAAAGGCTTAGGGTTCTGCATTTGACCAATCGCATCGAGGACACGTACCAGGCTCAAGTTCACCCACCTGAGTATTCATCTACATACCTGGCCAGCATTGCGCTGTAGAAATAATGTATGTTCTTGGAGGCAAAGTTGTTAACAACGCTGTGGTACACCTCCAGGCCATACGTCTGATAGAGAGGAGACAGCTTTTCTACATCTTTTGTCAGATAAGGACTGGTCACCACTTCTTTCACCAACTTATGTGGTCGAGATCCTGCAAATTAAAGCCAGATTTGGGTCAGGTTAATTTATCACAGAAACAGATTTCAGGTCTCACATGCCTGCTTTAAAATTCTGACAAATTCTCACTTTTCTAATGCAACACCTGGTTTTTGGTTTACATAGGTATGTATGCCTTAGTGATGGTAAATTGTCTATAGTTTCATTTATGTTGATTTTGAGAATCTCGATTGAATATTCTGTCAAATATTTTATAAACAAAGAAACAAAAGACATGTACAATACTGCTCAGAATTAAGTTAACAACTTACTGGTGAATATTTTTAACAGAATCATGTACCGAAAGACATTGGTGTCTTCTTCCAATCCAATGATGTTCAAAATATTCAACATAGTATTGCGGACATTGTGGTCAAAATTGTACTAACGAACATGTTTTTGTTTTGGAAACACGTTAACTTGTTTCTGAGCTCTTCAGTAGCGCTCGCCTGGAAGGGGCAAGGCTTGTGTATCATTCACCTGGAACATTGTCATATTATGTAGGAAGGAGAACCCTATATACCTCTTTGCCAGAAATTCAGCAGTTATTGCCAGAAACACAGAAATAAATTTAAGTTTTAGTACGAAATGACGCTGTGCATTTTAGCAGTAATACTTTTAATAATTTCCTGGACAAGGTCCAAGATGGCCACGAAAAAGGATTAAAAATCAAATTTCTGTATGAGGCATACAACACTGGGTTCTTTAAAGCCAAGTTTGGCCTAAACCGGTAGTATGGTTGAAGAGGACTAGACTTCTAATCGATATACAAAGTTATAAAACATTTTGTCGTGATTATCAATATCTCCACCTGCCCTGCCCCCCCCCCCCCCCCCCGCCATGGACAACATGTTCTACCTGGTCTAGACAAAAGAGTACACAATGATTTCCAGGAAGTTTCAAAGAAAATGAAATCGCAGTAGTTTACCTTGAACAAGCCATTTCCTCTTCTCGGTTACTTCGCCATGTGTACACTTTGTGAATTGCTCAGAGTGACCTTCGTGGACATCAACAATGTGGTTCACGATAGACTCCCACATCGCCTTCTTTTGAGATGGATCGTCTGTCGCTGCAACCCAGTACATGTGGTTGGTAATGGATTTTATCCAAGGTCGGATATTTCCACAGTCTTTCTTTTTGGATGCAGCTTCCAGTTTTTTGCCAACTCCTGAAAGACAGAATTATATCCAGTCCTACAATTATATACATTGGGTTCACATTAAATTCATTAATAGCAGAATTTCTACGTTCTCCCCCATAGGGCCGTTGCACAGATCTGAGCAATTTCAGTGACTGAAATTCACAGAGATGACTCACTAGGGCTTCTGACCAATTGTGATGCCATTGATTTAATTTTGAAATGGTGTTATTGAATGTTCTTGCTGCCACCTAGGTATCAATAACAGCACTGAGCAACAGCTTTTACAAAATTTGCATTCTATTATCTGCCAGTTTAACTATGTTGACTATAATATGTCATCGAAGTTAGAGGCATAGCCAAATTGTTACTTGACCACAGCGATGGTCAGCTCTCAAAATTCACATCTACATGTATTATCAGCCCTTGCAAATGTTTATAATCATGTTGGTTTAGCCGTAATTTCATGTCCTGAATTCTTTAATGAATCTAAATTAATGCTTAAATTCATTAGACTTGTGATGGCTGTTGACTATTTGGAACATACCACTGGAACGACTATCCTGTTTATCGAGCCCGTTATTGCAGTGGTAAATTTTCAAAAACGGTCCTTGACCTGCAAATGGAAATTCAATAAGCAAATGTTTCGATTTTCATTCAATTTTGCTTTGTGTGTGTGTTGTAATATTTAAGGCGTTTATATGCTAGTTCCCAATGCTAGGGTCTAGACTCACACAATTTTGCTTATCATTTACGTACCTTTTGTCATGTGCCACACATCAAAATAGTGATTAACATCACTATGATTCTCCCTCATAAATTTCTTAACCATCACATGCCGGTCTGTTACCAAATCCCCAATCAGACATCCTTGTTCTTGCAGATATTCAAGGGCACGGCGTAGCCCTTCGAGCTCCATATGGACCGATCCCTTGACTTCATTCACCTAAAAGTGCGAAAGTCAAAAGTAAAATTTATGTAAATGTCACATCATACTAGATGTAAATACATTCAAACCTGTCTATAACGGTCACTGTATCGACTACTAAAAATTGCTATGGTCAAGACGGCCAAACTGGCCTCCGCAATGGTCTTGTGGAATGTCCATATGCAGGCTAAGCGGCTATTTTTGAAATTTTAACACTGGAATGCCAGTCATTTAAGTGGTAAATTTTCAAAAATAATTTCTTGGCCTGCAAATGGACATTCACTAAGGATATGTTTTAATTTCCGTAAGAAATCTTGTCCATCAATAGGGTAAGATATGAACATCCCATGGTTGGAAATAATACATCATTTACATGTACCAGGCACAAGAGCTTGAGTGTTGAAAAAAAAGTTTTTGGTCTTTAATGATACATGTGGGTGGACGCCAAAATGGTCATACAGTGAGACGAGATTAATATCTGTAACATTTGTCTAATAAAATCCCAAAGGCTAATAATTTATTAGCCGATAATTAATATTTGGCGAATAAAATCCCAATAGACTAATTTACTGGCTCATGATTCCAGATGGTTATTCGGTCCCTGACACTAGCGTCCTTCCAACCCACTAAATTCCACCAAGCAGTTCGTGTGGAGAAACAGTTGATGAACAGACAATATTCGCCAGTGCATAAGATGACTAGGGCCAGGTCAGCTGATAATACATATGAAAGAAAAGGCCAATTCAATTACCTGTACTAATTGCACATCCAGAATGCATTTTGTCTGAAGGTCCATGATGGAATATGTGCAGTATTTAGCCGAATGCCCTGGTGAATCACACCGACCATCTCCTCCCAACGCGAGCAGCTTTGTAGAGGTCGTCTGCAAGTAGTTATGTTGAAATTCTGTCCAAACAGATGACACGGCAGGACAAAGATAAGCATTTTGGATGCGGATGTATGTTGATAACGAAACGATTGGGATCTTCAGGTGGTTAAATAGACAGAGGACGTTAGAGGGACTGGACCCACTGAACAACACAGCGCCACAGAAAAGGATGTTTCCATACGGAATCTTTTTATGAATATTTTGGCTGTGCCATAGAATAACATGGTTGTTCAAACAGATCGATTCCGTAACAATCATTGTTCCTGATATTCTCTTCAAGCATGTATTTGTGTCACATCCACACTGTTGGCATTTAACTAACAATTTCACAAGACAAGACTCTGTCACTAAAAATTGACGTTCATTCTTAGGGTCGACATCTGCCTGTAATGGCATAATGTCATTAAATCCACAATATTCATCGTCTGAATCGTGGTCTGAATCGCTAGGTGGCAAGAAATCTGGATCACTGGGATCGTGGTATTCTTGAGTCTCACTGTCACTGCTATTAAGGTCAGACTCACAGTTTGAAACATTGCCTAAGACACTGGCCAATTCACCACCAATTAAATTACACTGTGATCCAGTGGATCCGGTTAACACGCATTGTTTTTCTAGGACTGTGTTTACCTGCACAGCATAGTTTCTGGTAGTTGGGGTCACCTGAATTCGCCGTGTACGCTGGTTTGGCACTAACAACGCTTGACATTTTACGTGTCGCTGACTTTTAGGGGCAACCTCTTGCTCCACTGCTTCAGATTGAACTGCTATTGGCTCCATTTCCAGATGTTCTTGAAAGTCAGCGCTGGTCGATGCAATTTGCTGGTCTACATTCTGCGCAGTAGCTTGTGAGATAACCTGCAATTATGAGGCAAAAATAATGTATTACTTATACTTCAACCAGCGTTTCGAAAAGTTATACACCATAGATCTATGTACCAATTTCAATCCTAAAATCCCAATATCTTGTGTTCAATGAAACTGCACAACAAAACTGTTGAATATACCACCACCCTTTCAACCGACCATACCAAATAGGAAAAAGTTCATTTGAGTTTATGTATCAAATGTTTTAACAATATTTTGAAACTAATTTGACTGGAAGCGGGTGCTGTCTAAAGCAGCAACACGTTCCAATAAAATTGGTTTCAAACTATTCAACAGCTTACGTATACTATATATATATATATATATATATATATATATATATATATATAATGACTAAGTGTGATAATATGATTTCAGGTTCAAATGGATAAATTGATAATCCTTAACCACTAATCCCGTAATCTGTATGCTTTTTCACATACGCATGATGGGTCAGTAATGGATTACTGCAATGTCACTTTACAGGCCAAGCAGACTATTTTATCAAGTTTACCAGTCGAATGACCTTTATATGCTGTGTAGTCTAATCATGCCATTACAGATCAGTACAAAATGTACAGGATCTGTGGATTTTCTGATGTACTGAACTGTATGGATCACCATTAGCCCTTTAACCCTTGAATAGAAAATGTAAATTTGCAGACCAGACTATTTTTGGAAATTTACCACTGGAATGACTGGCTCAATTATCGAGCGAGTCATTCCAGTGGTAAATTTTCAAAAATAGTCTTCTCTTGGTCTGCAAATTTACATTTTTCAGGACCACTGCAGAAGCCATTTTTGCTTGATATGAGTTAAATTACACAAGTTAATTTCTAGTCTTGTAATCTGATAAAAAAAAAATTTGCCGACCCAGGATGTTGTCTAACCAATCAACGCCCATGCTGCTTAAATTAATACAGTCCAACCAAATTTGTTATGTGAATTACCCATATGAATGCAGATTGTGAGATGAAATTTATATTGGGTATGGATGGACGGTAGGTAGCGGGATCATCATAGTCAAAATATAAAAGATCAAGTATTGACCAGATTGATATGCCAAACAAATAATTTAATAGTATACTAGATTGCTAATTGATAATCGAAATGTTTAAATTTATTCAACTGTCCAGAGTGACAGGTAGAATTTTGCTTTACCTGTCATGCTCAGAGTAGTACCACTTCATCAATATTGGTGTACAGGCTAAGATGACCAAATATCTCAGTTTCAAGGCAACATCATGGGGGTGGGGGGGGGGGGGGGAAACTGTTGAATATTTTGGAAATAATTTGACTGGAAACTATCGAGGCAA
Source organism: Chaetoderma sp. LZ-2023a (assembly GCA_034401795.1). Classification (NCBI taxonomy): domain Eukaryota; kingdom Metazoa; phylum Mollusca; class Caudofoveata; order Chaetodermatida; family Chaetodermatidae; genus Chaetoderma; species Chaetoderma sp. LZ-2023a. Next base: position 32,385,315 of record CM067365.1, on the reverse strand, counting down.
TTAGCGTCAAACTATTCAACAGATCTCCAGTAATTGCCTGTATGTGTCTCTTTAAATTCAGGTAACAGCGTTTCATCATTGAAAGGGTTAATAAAGTGTATAGTTCTGAATTCATTCTAACCTTATTGATTTAGAGCCTAACAATTCAGATCTAATTCATAGTTGAAAGTTAGATATTTAATCAGTCAATCCTTCACATGTCACATGTGGCAGGTGTGCCTTCTAAAGTTATGACTGTGTCACCAGTACAATCCACCTGTCAATGGCAAGTAGACAGGGAAACATTTCGACCCGAATAAATAATAATTTAATAATAATAATTATTATTATTATTTACTAGAGAATGGCATATAGGCCAGTGTGTTAAGTACGGCAACAGTCGGTCAGTCTGCTACAAACAATAATCAATAGTGAATTGTCAACCATCGAAGAAAGTGTCGCCATTTTGGTTCATTTCACTCACCTCCTTACGTTGACGTTTGGCATAAGCTGGTCGAATTGTTACTGGCTCTGAACTCCATTTTTGTGAATCCACACCCATAAACAAAGTTGGAACGGCATCTGATTTTAATTTTGCTCTTCCGCCACTATAACCTAACCGTTCTAATTCCTCTGGGTCACGTTCATAGGCCGACTTGGCGAAATGGTCGGAGCAGAGTTTGCTGTACTTGGACGGCACAAAATTCTTTCTTCTTACACGGTGTACCCATATAGTTCGGATCGCTTCGTCCTTCGGAAACCCGAAAAAACTTTTTCCCGAATCTTTAGATGACGAATTAGTACAGTTAAAAGCCGCACAATAAGGCATTATAGCATTAACAAGGCAGATCGATAATTCGCTTCAATACAGAAAGACGAGTAACCGCAGGGCTTCTTTCCAGCGTCTCGCTACTCTGACGTCACAGCCGAACTTTACCGACAATTGCCGAGAAATATGCATACGAGTCAGCGGTTTCGAAAACAGTATTTTAAAGCAAAGAAACGTTTTAAATATTTATTGTTGGCCTCTGAATATTGTTTCTTATGTCTTTATTGCTAATATTTCCCATTATGATTGACATTTATGGGATTTTGAAACAAATCCTTTAAACTTGTCAGTGCCAGACATATAAACATGTTTTTTCAAATTCAGGGTTTGGGCAAATAATGAGTGAAATTATGAAACGGATAACAAAATTTAAGAATATCTCCACCAAAAGTACATCTCAATACGTTTTCTCCAGCAACCAGATGTATATATGTATCTCAGTGTATAGAACAGTTTATATTCTTGCAAGTTACCTGTTCATACATTAGGAATACTGCCTGTGCAAATGTTTCTGCAGTCCACTGGATAATAGCATCACAGCTGAAATTAAATTTTTTTAAATTTTTATTTAAAATTTACAAATATTACATTTTAACCCTTTAACACTCAAGACAGCAAAAAATAGCGTGTGTAGTAATTTGGAGAAATCTCCATTTACAGACCAAGAGGACTATTTTTGAAAATTTCCCATTGGAATGATAGCCTCAATAACCGAGCCAGCCATTCCAGTAATACATTTTCGAAAAAAGTCTCCTCTTGATCAGCAAATGGATATTTTCTATGCGAAAATTTAAATTTTCTTAAATAAATGAGTGTTAAAACATATCTATTTTTGTATTTAATCTGAGCAGATGACAAGAAAGTGTGGTCAAGGAAGAACTGATTGCAGCAGATGTGTTTTACTACAGCCCTTTAATCATTTAATCAATAATGATTCAGACTAGTCACGAAAATCTAAGTGTGTCCTTAATAAACATGGCCAATTGATGAATCCGACCTCGCGATCAAATATATGATGTCATAATCACTCACGTCACATGTACAGTGTAGGCGGACTTCACACTCACAATTGACAGAAATACTTGGTCATGAACCTGGAGAGTCTATAGTGTACAAATTCTATGTCTTTGATGTATGTACTATTTAGTAAACATTCTGTTGAAAGTTTTGAAACTAATTTAACTGGCCATTGTTGCTGCCATAGCTTACCCGTATAATTACATTGATATTGGGATTCAGGGTTCGATCGATCCCAAAATGGCTCAAGCGTGAGTGGAGCTTAGCTAGAAATGGCCTGGGATAAAAGTGGATTCATCAATTGTAGGCTTAGAGAACAGTATTTTAAAATTTTTATCACTGGAATCATTGGCTTGATTATTGAGCCACTCATTAGTGGAAAATCGCAACAAATGGTCGATTGCCCTACAAATGGAACTTTCTCAAGCTTACTACAGGAGCCATTTTTGTTAAACAGAGCCAATATCAATACAAAATATAGATCGTGATGTGGCTAAATTGTCTGTTGACTAAATTTGGCATTAATTAGACAAGTATGCCGTATCAGCATTAATTCACCTTTCCGGAGTACCCACCCAGCATATGACGTCATAATGAACTGCGCGATGTGTACAATGACATCATAATGAATGACGTCATGAATGATGTCGATAAGTACGTCACGAATGCATATTTGAAGACGGTCTATGCCTTGTTGCACAAATTGTTTGCTTTTGCTATTTAATAAATATTCTGTTGAATATTTTGAAACTAATTTGACTGGGCGCTGTTGCTGCCTACCCAGTCAAATTAGTTACAAAATATTCAACAGCTTCCCTGTAGTTTTCAGGAAATTGATAGCTAGGGCATTCTGGGATCGATCAATCCCAACACAGCGAGGTGTGGGTGGAGCTTAGCTAGTGATGGGCGGGTCATAGCTAAAAATGGAAAGGTCCATCGGGTGTGTGGGGTGATTTACTTTTTGCAGGCATATATTCTTTACAAAATGTAAATATGTTAACAATAATATTTATTTTTTAAAGACTATTACACGCAAGTCTCAACAGTCTGTACATGTACAATAAAAACCAGCATATAATATATAACACAAAGCAGTGACACATACACATTAACTAAAATGTTTTTTAAAAATAAATGTTTTTAGGTTTGATTAAAAATTTAGTAAAGGATCTCAACTCAAGTGGAAGAGTGTTCCACAGTTTCGGTGCCGCTAAAATATGTTTCAGCACTTATTGTAGTGTTGCAGAAATAATAAGCAATGAGCTTGTGCTTTGCATGAATTTAATTTGATTGGGAACCTCTGAGATTAAAATGTTATTTAAGGGCTATAATTAGTACAGATTAAAGGATTTGTAGCATACCAATGTAACGCTAACAGAAGGAAAATATAAATATATCAGATCAGAGATTGCAGAACCTTGCCCTCATGTTTTTGTCACATTGTATGACTTTTTCCGAGCTTTTTCAAATTTCTTCGGATCGCCTCAAGTCGTGGAATCCTACCTACTGTATGGTTGCACCCTTTCTTGTTGTAAAATTTGAGCAAAATATGACCATAAGTTTCTGAGATGTTCATAAGATCAGAAATTTGATTTGATCCGGATCTTGGTTCTTTTATCCGCATCACAGCCAAAGTCAGGAAATCCTCTTGTGTTAAAACTTGAGCCAAATCTTATCATTAAGTTTTGAGATAGAGGTGTGCGGATAGACGAACACAGATAGACACTCGTGCGCTTGCACGCATTAACACACACACCCTATTGTTTTCGTTCTGTTTATTTTTATTTATTTTTTATTATTCCGTGCTTTTTTTTGTTCGCGAATAGCGTGAAGACAAAAATGCCGATGAAATTCAAGCTTTGCATGGCAAGAGGGCCTTATTAGAGCACACTTTTTTTTTGTGAATGGATATGATTTTCTAGAAAGGTTGGCGGCCATCTTGGATTTTCCGGAAAGTTTCCCGCATTTTAAACAAGGCAAATCAATAAATTGATGTATGCTCCGCGAAGGCACACTCTGCAGAGAAACTGAATGGATAAGCATGAAGGCATATGCTTCAGGGAAAGGTTTGGAACTGTGGCTCAGACACAGAGAAACGAACTTGAAATTATCAATATATCACCATATTAGGCTATCCTTAAAATATTGTTGGTTTGGGGTAATGATGTTAAATCCACAATTCGGGGAATAGGAATGATTCGGTGGGCCATCATTCTCTTGGTCTGGCGGGATTTGCCCTAACGAACAATTTGTTACGGATAGCTTAATAAAAGCAAAATCTAAGTTTCTCTAAATAAACACACTTAGACTTTGCTTGGCACTAAATGAAAAATACATATAAAAACTATGTTCAAAATAAGATATTTTCTGTAATAATCAATACCAAGTTTGGTGACCATATGTGAAAGTCTTGAAACTATGGCCCGGAGAAACATTTTCTGTGATATTCAGTCAACCATGAAAAGTAGCTCAGCCTGACCTACTTTTTTCATACTGCGCACACCATCTCCCTAAGATGCATCCACATACCAAGTTTGGTGACCATATGTGCAAAGGTCTTGAAACTATGGCCCGGACAAACATTTTCTGTGATATTCAGTCGACCATGAAAAGTAGGTCAGCATGACCTACATTTGACCTACTTTTCATACTCTGCACACTTCTTCTTCTTCTTCTTTTCGATCGCTGGTATCACACTTGGAGAGCCGTTCTCAAGATGAAATCTGTGGTTTTCTGCAGTTCTTCCACAGGCCCATACAGCTTTTCAAGAATAGAGGTTGACAAAGGCCAGATCTCTTCTCTCAGCAGCTGATACGTACTGCAACATTGAAGTATGTGCTCTGTGGTCTGTTCTGCTTCTCCACAAGGACAAGCGGGCGATGTCGTAAGGTGGAACCGCCTGTACATGTGTTGGTTTAGTCTGTTGTGTCCAGTTCTGAGACGAAAAATGGTCACTTGCTCTGGCCTCGAGAGATGATGGTAGGCATCTTCTGATTGAGGTGTTCTATAGAGGGACTTAATGATAGTCTTCATCTCTGTATGGGTAACCATGTTTTCTGTCTGATTCTCTTCTGCACCCACCTTTGCCATCTTGTCTGCTTCCTCATTTCCTTGGACTCCACAGTGTGAGGGGATCCACTGCAGTGCTATCCGAAAGCATTTGATGGTTTGTAGTGCTTCTTCAAGTTGTGGCAGCTTACCTTTGGTGATAGCCTCAAGGACGGAGCTGGCATCAGATAAAAAGACAATCTGTGCAATAGGGTCTGCTGTTCTGCTGATGGTATTAGCTGCATGAACCAGTGCTTCGACTTCAGCTCTGTAGTTTGTGCAGTGTTTGCCTGTCGGTATTGCAGCTGACTCATGTTGTCCGTTTGGATACTGTATGTGCAGTCCGGCACCTCCGCTCCTAATTGCATCTTTGGCTGATCCATCTGTGTAGATCCTTATCCATGTCTCCTGAGGGTACATTTCTTCCAGCATGGCTAGGGTCAGGGCCTTCTTGCTCACATCACTGTGTTCATTTTTGGTTGTGAGATGAGATACTGTGGTGCGAATAGCTATGCTCTCTAGTTTGTTTTCCCAGGGTGGAGGATCAAGGGTGTGGTTTGGATCTTCTATTTGTGCTGGCAACATCTCTTGGTGTTTCCTTTGAAGTGCTTTTGTCTCTTTCACAAAACTTGATCTTTTAAGTCTTCCTGATGACAGCTGTGCTTACCTGATCTTCATCGGGTGGTTATTGAACGATTTGAACTTTGCAGCTTGGATCAGTGCTTTGCATTCCCTTCCTTTGCTAAGTGGGGGAATGCCTGCTGTCTGCTCCATTTTTTCTATTGGTGTTGATCTCATTCCACCAGTGATGATGCGCAGTGCCTGGTTTTGTACTCTGTCGAGGTTCTGTTGATGAGATTTAGCTGTTGTCATCCATGAGCTGGATCCATACTCAAGGTGTGGTCGTACGGCACCTAGGTAGATGGTCTTGAGGATCCTTTCATTGGCACCCCACTTTGTTCCTGCCAGCTTCCTCATGATGTTTAGCTTTCTTCTGGCCTTTGCCTCTGCATTCTGGATGTGCTCCTTCCATGTTAATCTTCTGTCATATGTGACTCCCAGGTATGTCTGCTGGTCCTCGTATTCGAGTGGAGTACCGCCCAGTGTCAGATTGCCAACCTTGGTTTTGGTGGACAGTGTGAATAGCATGGCTGATGATTTTTCTTTGTTGATGGTAATACACCAGTGATTGGCCCAAGCTGTAATTCTGTCCAAGGCAAGCTGCATTCTGTACGTGGCAGTCGTTGTGTACTCCTCGGTGCACCAGATTACGAGGTCATCTGCATAGAGGGCTGCTTGGATCCCATTGGGCAGCTCTGCTACAATGTCATTGATGAAGAGTATGAACAGAGTAGGTGATAATACTCCGCCTTGTGGCACCCCTTGTCTCAGCAATACATTCTGTCCAGATTGTCCATCCACCAGCACCCTAGCTCTGCGATTGTGTAGGTATGACTTGGTCCATCGGAACATGTTGCCACCGATGCCTGTGCGCCAGAGCCTCACGAGGAGGCCATCCTTCCACACCTTGTCAAATGCTTTCTGCAGATCGATAAAGGCAGCTAGCATCACCTTCTTGGCTTGAAAAGTGTCCTCTATGACCTGTGCAAGATGTGTTGTTTGATCTTCTGTGCTCCTGTATCTTCTGAATCCGGCCTGCTCTGAAACTATAATGTTCTCTGACTCCAGGTACCACTGCAACCGCTGGTTGATGATGCGCTCCATGGTCTTGCATATGCAGCTTGTAAGACTGATAGGACGGTAGCTCAGCACTTTCGTCTTGTTCTTTCCTTTTTTCAGAATAGGAGTCATTCTGGCTTCCTTCCAGCACTGAGGAACCTCTCCATTGGTCCAACTGAGATTAAAGATGTCTAGCAACTTGCGAAGAGATGCATTACCAAGGTGTTGGATCATTTCATTCGTAATGCCATCTGGCCCGGGAGATTTCTTCTTTTTCAGTTGGCGGATAGCCTTCTTCAGTTCTGTTAAACTAATGTCAACTTTCATTGCATCGTGAGTGTTGGTGTCTGTTCTTTCCTTTTGCTCTTTTCTAACCTCCCTTTGACGCATTCGTGGTATAGAAATGTTGCTTTCTTTTGCATATGCCTTCGCAAAGGCATCTGCTGCCATCTTTCCTGTCAGTGTTTGTCCATCTTCTTCAAGAGTAATCTTCTCTCCCCTGACACCCTCATCATTGAGTGCTTTAGTCAGTCTCCATAGTTTTGTGGTGTCTCTCTCTAAATTAAACCCTGCCGTCTTTTCCCTCCAGCTTCTTCTTTTGGCCTCCAGCTTGGTCTTTAGATACCTGGCTTTAGTTTGTTGTAGCGTGAAGTGGTTTTCATGACAGGGATTACCCTCTGCATCTTCTCTGGCCTTGTCTAGTTTATCATGTGCTGCTTGCAGTTCTGTTGTCCAGTAGGGGCGGTAGTTTTTCCTGAACCCTCGAGGAATCGCTTCATTGGCAGCCTTGAGGATACTTGAATTAAATTCCTTTACCACATTGTTGATGTTTCTCCCTTCTACTGCTATATTATGGGTAAGCTCATTGGAACGAATGCCGAACAGACTCCAATTTGCCTTTTTGTAGTTCCACCTTGGATGTTGAGGTGAACTGGTCGAAATACTTCCAGAAAGAGAGAGGAGGACTGGGCGGTGGTCGCTTCCTCCTAACTGCGATCCGACCACTCTACTGAGGTTTCTGTGAATGTCTTCTGTACAAAATGCCAAGTCTGGCGTTGTTGTTGAGTGCCATCGGCGCGAGTAGAAGGTAGGCTGATCTGTGGGATCATTGACAAGTAAAAGGTGCTTTTCATCTTGCCATGCTTCAATGTCTTCTCCTCGTTTATCAAGTGTTCTGTATCCCCAGCTCTGGGACTGGCTATTAAAGTCTCCCGCAATGAGGAAGTGGCAGTCCGGGACCTGGATTGTGTCAAGTGAGAGATTCTTGTCATTAGGGCAGTAATAATTGACAATTTCAATCACAGAGTTGCTGGTTGTTACCTTGATCTTGATATATTCTGCCTCTTCCATAAAGGTTTTGATCTGGCTGGCGTTCACGCTGTTTCGGACCAAGGTCATCACCCCACCTTTCTTTCTTCCTCTTCGATCACACCGGAAAATCTGGTAACCTCTGATCTTAAATGGTTTTCCTTCTTGCAGGTGTGTCTCTTGAATGCAGCAGATATCAATGTTGTTTTCGTACAGGAACTGTTCGAGCTCTGATTTCTTGTTGGTAACCCCTTCTGCATTCCAGTGCATGATGTTGATACTGGGGTTCTCTTTGGGTTTGGTCTTCTCTTTCCGTTGGCCAGTAGCTCTCCATCCTCGTCCCCTGGCTCCACAAGACGAGTTGATGGGACCTCCAGTAGCTGAGGGTGGGCTCCTTCGAGGCATGGAGCCCGGCGCTGCACCTGCCTGGCGGATCCTCACAGGGCGAGCACCATTTCGATTGATTCGATCTCCAAGTGTAATTTCATTAGCGTTGTGCATAATGCTCTGGTTAGCCCCTCCAAATGTCTGGATTGACACCCAGTGGGTTACACCCCTGCGCCACGTTGAGGCCGAGCATATAGTCTTAAACAGGAGCTACTCTGCACACCTTCTCCATAAGATGCATCCACATACCAGGTTTGGTGACCATATGTGAAAAAGCCTTGAAACTATGCCCTGGACAAACATTTTCTGTGATAGTCAGTCGACCATGAAAAGTAGGTCAGCATGACCTACTTTTCATATGCTCTCGCGAATTTTTTTTCGGGGAGCATAAAAATCTTCTCCAGAACCACTGAACGGAATGAGCTGAAATTTGGTCAGAAGCAGTGGAGAGTGGCTCGCTATAAAGTTTGTTCAAGAGCTTGAAAAATGGATTTCCATATGGACCAAGCAGCATCAAGCTTTCTGGCGGCCATGTTGAATTTTTTATTTAATGGATTTTGATGCCCAAATTGGGCCTATTTATGTTTGTCGGGTCGAGAAATCGAAATCTGGCATTTTCGAATTTGTCCGATCGACGGTTTGGCTGCCATCTTGGATTCGTTTCCCGTCAAATTCCCCATAGTAAAGCAATTGGAAATTTAAAATGCCTTCTCCTCGGAAATGGATCAGGCCGAAATTTGGCTGATAAGATTAGGGACTGAGGGGCATTAGAGTTTGTTCAAGAGAAATTGATACGTCCAAAAACCTCGCCGCCATCGACCAATCAATATTCAGCATGATTGTCGGCCATTTTGAATTTTTTTATTTGTTGAAATTTGAAGCCAAAATTGGTTTTACATACGTTTTTGGGTCTTCTGATTCCAAATTTGCCATTTTCAAAACTGTCGGAAGAACGATTTGGCAGCCATCTTGGATCGTTTTTTCGCCAAATTCCTCCATAGTAAAGCAATCGGAAAATTTAAATTCCTCCTCAGAAACGACTGGGTGGGTTCCAATTATATTTTGCAGTAAGCATTGTTAGGTAATAGAGATCTGATTTTGTTCAAACAATGCTGGTCAGCCTATTAGGCTGGCAGCCATTTTTGATTTTGTAGTATTTCGGGAAACGTATTTAAAAATCTTCTCCTCCGAAACCACTTGGCGGATTGATTCAAAACTCATGAAATATCATCTAGGGCATCGGCTGAACCAAGTTTGTTCAAGGGTATTTGATTGGCCGAAAACTTGGGTGGCCATCTTGAATGACCTAGTTTTCGTGGAAACGACTTCTTCTCCAGAACCGCTGAATGGATTCGGCCGAAATTTGGCTGATATGATTAGGGAGTGAGGGGCATTACAGTTTGTTCAAGAGAAATTGATACGTCAAAAACAATGGCCGCCATCGACCAATCAAAATTCAGCATGATTGGCGGCCATTTTGAATTTTTTAATTTGTTGAAATTTGAAGCCAAAATTGGTTTTACATGTGTTTTTGTGTCTTCTGATTCAAAATTTGCCATTTTCAATACTGTCGGATGAACGATTTGGCGGCCATCTTGGATCGTTTTCTCGCCAAATTCCTCCATAGTAAAGCAATCGGAAAATTTAAATTCCTTCTCCTCCGAAACCACTGGGTGGATTTCAATTATATTTTGCAGCAAGCATTGTTAGGTAATAGAGATCTGATTTTGTTCAAACAATGCTGGTCAGCCTATTAGGCCGGCAGCCATTTTTGATTTTGTAGTATTTCGAGAAACGTATTTAAAAATCCTCTCCTCCGAAACCACGTGGCGGATTGATTCAAAACTCATGAAATATCATCTAGGGCATCGGCTGAACCAAGTTTGTTCAAGGGTATTTGATTGGCCGAAAACTTGGGTGGCCATCTTGAATGACCTAGTTTTCTTGAAAACAACTACTACTCCAGAACCGCTAAATGGATTGGGCCGAAATTTGGCTGATATGATTAGGGAGTGAGGGGCATTACAGTTTGTTCAAGAGAAATTGATACGTAAAAAACAATGGCCGCCATCGACCAATCAAAATTCAGCATGATTGGCGGCCATTTTGAATTTTTTAATTTGTTGAAATTTAAAGCCAAAATTGGTTTTACATAGGTTTTTGGGTCTTCTGATTCCAAATTTGCCATTTTCAATACTATCGGACGAACGGTTTGGTGGCCATCTTGGATCGTTTTCCCACCAAAATTGCCAATATTAAAAATATTGGAGAATTGAATTGTTGTCTTCTCAAGAAGAACTGGGCCGATTTCATTTATATTATTTTTACTGCCGTTGTTGACACACGATTGTTTGTTTTTCAAATCCACATTCCATGATGGGTAGACTGGTCGGATAAACAAGATTCCTACTGTAACCTTCTCACATAATTCCATAAAACTGACAGCATTAATCCAACTTGATCAAATCTAAGAGGCTATTTACGCTCTAAGCTAACTATAAGAACTGGCTCAGATAAGGTTCTCGTCTTAGCGATCGGGATGCTAGTCGCTTGGCCCCCCCCCCCCCCCCCGGTGCATCGCCGCTTGCAGCTATATTTTTATTATTATTATTAATATTATTATTATTACTAAATGTCAACGAATAGAAATGAGAATGAAAAAGGCAAATTTGCTAATATTAAACAGTAAAATGATGACGTACAATTTGCGGTTGATGTATGTAAGGCAGACTTCCGTGATAATAAGTGTCGTACAGTGTGGGTCATAGCCACTTCTCATGAGCACAGCCTCTAACTGGCAAAGCTTCTTCAAGTCCACACCCAGCAAACGGTAATCCTTAGTCATTATTTCTGAAGTACAAACAGTGTAACTTTAACTTATAAAATACACATGTATATATCAAAGTATTTCATTCCAGTCAGTCCATGTTAAAACCCTAACCATTTAACCCTCGAATCTTCAATTTTCACATACAAAATGGCCATTTGCAGACCAAGAGACTATTTTTGGCAATTTACCACTGGAATGACTGGCGCGGTTATCGTGCCAGTCATTCTGGTGGTAAATTGTCAAAAATACTCTTCTCTTGGTCTGCAAATCGACATTTCTCAATACCACTGCAGTGTTAAAGTGCTAATACTCAAGTTAGCCAAAATGGCTTCTGTTGTGTTCTTGATAAAGGTCTGTAGGCCACGAGAATATTTTTTAATTGTACCACTCTAGTGATTGGCTCGATAATCAAGACTGATATTTGAGTCTTAAATTTTCAAATACTTTTCCATTGGCCTGCAAATGGACATAGCATAAAAATTGTATTTTCTTAGCCAATCCTGACCATTTAAGGATGAATTCATTCAACAACACATGTCAGCCAGCAGGAAGCAGGAATTTTCACCAGCAATCAGTTTAGACTCGTATATCGAGTAAGGGTGGCTTAAAATTTTTAAACGACTCAAATCTAATTTATTAAGTAAATTGGAGTATTTCACTTAGGTACATATAGCTTAAGCTTCATCAGCTCCACTATCTGTGGTGAGTCTCGCTGGTCCAGAGATTCAACCGAGGTCTCGTGGGATCAGGAAAGTTATAGATGTATGAGACATCAACATCTTATCAACAGAAGAATGCTGTAGCCTATGCAGGGTAGATAAGGTGATACAGATTAAAGTTTTAAAACTCGAATTTGTTCAAAAAAATTTGTATTTTCCCATAGACACGAGGCCCAAGGGGCTTGTGTCGCTCACCTGCAGCACCATCAATTTTTGTCACAATTGTTGGTTGGTGGTTTAGTAGTCGTTTAAATGAGTTTGTGGACATTTTTGCAAGTGCAATATGGCCGCCAAACACGCTACATTTTGATTGGCCCACAGAGCCCAGGTTTTTTTTGACGGATCAACTTCCCTTGAACAAACTTTAATGGCCCTTAATCCTTAATCATACCGCCCAAATTTCGGCCCGATCCCTTCAGCGGTTCTGGAGGAGTCATTTTCGTGAAAACCAGGTCATCCAAGTTGGTCGCCGAACCATTTGGTCAATCAAGTACTCTTGAACAAACTTGGCTTACCTCTTGGCCTAGATGAAGATTCCCCAAGTGGTTTCGGAGAAGATTTGAAGATATATCCTGAAATTGCCCGAAATCCAAAATGACCGCTGGGAAAATTGGCCGATCGGGTTCATTTGAACAAACTTGGATCCTTATGCCCTAAGGATGCTTCCTGCCAAATATAATTGAAATCGGCCTGGCAGTTCTCGAGAAGACATTTAAAATTTCCCATTGCTTTAGCATGGGAGGTTTTGACGAGAAAAGTATCCAAGATGGCCACCAAACCGTTTATCCGACAGTTTCCAAAATTGCAAATTTGAGCCCAGAATACCCAAAAACATATATAGAACCAATTTTGGCCTCAAAATCCATCAAATAAAAAAATCCAATATGTCCGCCAAACACACTACATTTTGATTGGTCCACGGCGGCCATGTTTTTTGACGGAGCAACTTCCCTTGAACAAACTTTAATGGCCCTTAGTCCCTAATCATATCTCCCAAATTTCGGCCTGATCCCTTAAGTGGTTCTGGAGAAGTGGTTTTCAGGAAAACTAGGTCATCCAAGATGGCTGCCGAACCATTCGGTCAATCAAGTAGTCTTGATCAAACTTGGCTTACCTCTTTGCCAAGTTTTGAATCGATTCCCCAAGCCGTTTCTGAGAACGAGATTTTTAAAACCATTTCTAAAAATCGGCCGAAATCCAAGATGGCAACCGGCCAAATTGGCCGATCGGCTTCGTTTGAACAAAATGAAATCTCTATGCCATAAGGATGCTTCCTACCAAATATAATTCAAATCGGCCCAGAAGTTCTCGAGAAGATATTTTAAATTTCCCATTGCTTTAGTATGGGAGCTTTTGGCCGGAAAATGATCCATGATGGCTGCCAAACCGGTTATCAGACAGTTTCGAAAATTGCAAATTTGAGATCAGAATACCCAAAACCTTATAAAAAACCCCAATTTCAGCCTCAAAATCCATCAAATAAAAAAATCCAATATGGCCGCCAAACATGCTATAATTTGATTGGGCCACGGCGGCCATGTTTTTTGACAGATCAACTTCTCTTGAACCAACTTTACTGGCCCTTAGTCCCTAATCATATCTGCCAAATTTTGGCCGATCCCTTAAGCGGTTCTGGAGAAGTTATTTTCGCTAAAACTAGGTCAACCAAGATGGCCGCCAAACTATTCGACCAATTAAGTTCCCTTGAACAAATTTGGTTGAGCTTTTTCCCTAGATCATATTTCATGTGGTTTTCTTCAATCCCTCAAGCTATTTCGGAGATTTTTAGACGTTTCTAAAAATTGGCCAAAATCCATGATGGCCGCCGGCCTAACTGGCCGATTAGCTTCCTTTGAACAAAATTGAATCCCTATGCCCTGAGGATGCTTCCTGCTAAATATAATTGCAATTGGCCCAGTGGTTCTTGAGAAGAAGTCGTTTAAAGGAAAAGTTGACACACAATGGACGGTCGCCAGGACATAAGCTCACTTGGCCTTTCAGGCCAGGTGAGCTAAAAAATCTAGTATGGCTGCCAAACAGGCTACATTTTGATTGGCCCACAGCAGTCAAATTTTGTGACGGAGCAACTTCCCGTGAACAAACTTTAATGGCCCTTACTTAGTCCCTGATCATATCTCCCAAATTTTGGCCTGATCCCTTCAGCGGCTCTGGAGAAGTCATTTTCGGGAAAACTAGGTCATCCAAGATGGACGCCGAACCATTCTGTCAATCAAGTCATCTTGAGCAAACTTGGCTTATGTCTTTCCCTAGATGAGGTTTCATAAGTTTTGAGTCGATTCCCCAAGCGATTTCGGAGAAGAAATTTTTTAAAGACATTTCCTAAAATCGGCCGAAATCCAAGATGGCCACCGTCCAAATTAGCCGATCGGCTTCACTTGAACAAACTTGGATCCCTATGCCCTAAGGATGCTTCCTGCCACATATAATTGAAATCGGCCTAGTAGTTCGCCAGAAGACATTTTAAATTTCCCATTGCTTTAGTAAGGGTGCTTTTGGTGGGAAAATAATCCAAGATGGCCACCGAACTGTTTATCCGACAGTTTCGAAAATGGCACATTTGAGCTCAGAATACCAAAACCATATAGAGAACCAATTTCGGCCTTAAAATCCATCAAATAAAAAAATCATATATGGCGGCCAAACATGCTACATTTTGATTGGTCCATGGTGGCCATGTTTTTTGACGGATCAATTTCCCTTGAACAAACTTTAATGGCCCTTAGTCACTGATCATATCTCCCAAATTTCGGCCTGATCCCTTCAGCGGTTCTGGAGAAGTCGTTTTTGGGAAAGCTAGGTCATCCAAGTTGGCCACCGAACCATTTGGTTAATCAAGTCTTCTTGAACAAACTTGGTTTATCTCTTTCCCTAGATGATATTTCATGAGTTTTGAATCAATTCCTCAAGTGGTTTCGGAGAAGATTTTTAAAGACGTTTCCTAAAATCGGCCAAAATCCAAGATGGCCACCAGTCAAATTGGCCGATTGGCTCCATTTGAACAAACTTGAATTGCTATGCCCTAAGGATGCTTCCTGTCAAATATAATTGAAATCGGCCCAGTGCTTCTTGAGAAGAAGTCGTTTAAAGGAAAAGTTGACGGACAGACGGATGGACACACGACGGACGGTCGCCACGGCATAAGCTCACTTGCCCTTTCAAGCCAGGTGAACTAAAAATGTCCATTTGCTGGCCAAGAGAAGACTATTTTGGAAAATTTACCACTGAAATGACTGGCTCGTTTATCAAGCCAGTCATTCCAGTGGTAAATTTTCAAAAAGTCTTCTCTTGGTCTGCAAATGGACACTTCCCAAGACAACTGCAAAAGCTGTTTTGGGCTGTTTTCTGACTTAAAGTGTTAAAAGCCAAGTTAGAATATATAGATAATGGACTAGAATTAACACAAATTTACAACACTCCATGCAATACCTTGTTGCGTTTCGAGACAGTAATGTCCACCAGAAATCAGTCCGACTGGTGTGTGTGTGTGTGTGTGTGTGCGCGCGTGCATGCGCGTGTGTGCAAGCGAGCGAGCATGCATGTGGAGGGGGCATATCTGTATGTGTATCTATCTTGTTGCATGCCAAGATAAATCATAATTATTATGTACAATACCAATAGTGGGGTCATCAGTTGTCCAGTCATCAGTAGCGTCAAAAAGCTGGCTTAGCTCAGCATGATGGTCAATTAGAGCATGCTTTCGCTTCACTAAATCAGGATAGTCCACCTGAAAACATGTTACACAACATTCAAAATATTCGTTCTTAATTAGGAAACTTTACATTTAATCATCAAATATTTCAAACAGATTATCACATATGTCATAAGTGACCAGTAGGAAATAAACAGCCATGACACATATGACATTATTGTATAATCTAGCATATCAGCAGAAGGGGATGATGGCGTTTACTAATAGAGTATTCTTCTATCATTATTATACATTGAGACAAGAGGCCCAAGGGGCTTGTATCGCTCACCTGGACCATAGGCATCTCAACTAGAATGGTCATTAACAACAAGAGGCCCAAAGGGCTTGTATCGCTCACCTGGACCATAGGCATCTCAACTAGAATGGTCATTAACAACAAGAGGCCCAAGGGGTCTGTATCGCTCACCTGGACCATAGGCATCTCAACTAGAATGGTCATTAACAACAAGAGCCTGTATCGTTCACCCGGACCATAGGCATTTCAACTATAATGGTCACTAACATCAAGAGGCCCAAGGGGCCTGTATCCATCACCTGGACCATAGGCATTTCAACTATAATGGTGATTAACAACAAGAGGCCCAAGGGGCCTGTATCCATCACCTGAACCATAGGCATTTCAACTATAATGGTCATTAACAACAAGAGGCCCAAGGGGCCTGTATTGCTCACCTGGACCATAGTCATTTCAACTATAATGGTCATTAACAACAAGAGGCCCAAGGGGTTTGTATCGCTCACCTGGACTATAGGCATTTCAAATAGAATGGTCATTAACAATAAGTAGAACTCTAATGAGTTGAGCAGACTTGTAACAAGAAAACAGAGGCCATGTTTCTTTATGTATCAACTTCTTTTGAATAAACTTTAATGGCCCTTAGTCATCAATATCATATCTCCCAAATTTCGGCACAATCCGTTCAGTGGCTTTGGAGACGAAGTTGTTTTCATGATGTTCAGAATCAATCGCTCAAACAGTTTCGACAAAGACTCTTAAAGATATTTCTAAAAATCGACCAAAATTCATGATGGTTGCCAGCCAAATTGGTCGATCGGCTTCGTTTTATCAAACTTAGATCTCCATGGCCTAAGGACGTTTCCTGCCCAATATAATTGAAATCGGCCCAGTAGTTCTCGAGAAGACATTTTAAATTTCCCATTTCTTTAGTATGGGCACATTTGGGGGGAAAATAATCCAAGATGGCCGCCAAACCTTTTATCCGACAGTTTTGAAAATGGCAAATTTGAGCTCAGAATACCCAACAACATAAACAAAACCAATTTCAGCCTCAAAATCCATCAAATAAAAAAATCCAATATGACCACCAAACATGTTACATGGTGATTGGCCCACGGCGGCCATGTTTTGTGATGGATCAACTTCCCTTGAACAAACTTTAATGGCTCTTAGTCACTGATCATATCTCCCAAATTTTGGCCTGATCCCTTCAGCGGTTCTGGAGAAGTCGTTTAGGGAAAACTAGGTCATCCAAGATGGCCACCGAACCATTTGGTCGATCAAGTCCTCTTGAACAAATTTGGCTTAGCTCTTTCCCTAGGTGATATTACATGAGTTTTGAATTGATCTCCCAAGCAGTTTCGGAGAAGATTTTTAAAGACATTTCCTAAAATCAGCCGAAATTTAAGATGACCGATTGGCGTCATTTGAACAAATTTGGATCCCTATGTCCAAAGGATGCTTCCTTCCAAATATAATTGAAATCAGCCTAGCAGTTCTCGAGAAGACATTTAAAATTTCCCATTGCTTTAGTACGGGACTTTGGCCACCAGACCATTTATCTGACAGTTTCGAAAATGGCAAATTTTAGCTCAGAATATCCAAAGACATATATATATTAAAACCAATTTCGGCCTCAGAATCCATAAAATAAAGAAATCCAATATGGCTGCCAAATACGCTACATTATGATTTGCCCACGGCGGCCATGTTTTTACAGATCAACTTCCCTTGAACAAACTTTAATGGCCCTTAGTCCCCTAATCATATCTCCCAAATTTCGGCCTGATCCCTTCAGCAGTTCTTGGCTTACCTCTTTCCCCAGATGATGGTTCATGAATTTTGAATCAATTCCCCAAGCGGTGTCGGAGAAGATTTTTAAAGACATTTCCTAAAATCAGCCAAAATCCAAGACAGCCACTGGCCAAATTGGCTGATCGGCTTCGTTTGAATAAACCTGGATCTCTATGCCCAAGGATGCTTCCTGCCATATATAATTGAAATCAGCCCAGTGGTTCTTGAGAGGTCGTTTATAGGAAAAGTTGATGGACGACGGACGGACGGTCGCCATGGCATAAGCTCACTTGACCTGAAGGCCAGGTGAGCTAATAATGGCTACCATCAGCCAGAGATTCAACCGCCCAGTGGTCAATAGAGGGATCCATTTTAGCTCAGTATGCCCCACCTATTTCTAAATACACGCCACCAACTTTTTACGCGTGTTGGACTCGATTTTAACACGGAACCATGAATTCTCAGAATCAAAATTTCAGGGTAATGTGTTGAATATTTTAAAACTAATTTGACTGGGGGGGGGGGGCATTGAAATTCATCAAAGATATACAATTCATATATTTTGTCACACTTTTTAATTTTTGTAATGGAGTTACATGTATATGTATGTTGATTGTACCATCAGCTTGAGTGACAGATTGGATCCCTCCATTACTTTGCTTTAGTATGAGGCTTATTTTACTTATCTGAAGCCATAATGTATTAAATGTATCAAAATTAAAATTATATAGCCTATAAATTATGGTCAATTACATAATCAACTAGATTGATCGGTCGATGACGCGTCATCGCAAATTCCCACGTTCACCGTTTTGAACTTTTGACACACCTCATAACCCAAACCAGGGGGGGGGGGGAGTCAAATGTAAATGTCATTTTGCACTCCACGATCATATGGGTAAATCACATACCAAATTTGGTTGAATTACATCCAGCAGTGTCAGAGGAGCTGCATTACAATCAATTTCATGACCTTTTGACCCCTTCCCACCACCACTGGGGGCGGGGCTAAATGTAAATGTGCTCATCCACTCAACATTGATATGGGTAACTTACATACCAAATTTGGTTGAATTCCGTCCAATGGATCAGGAGATGCATTACAATAGATTTCTGGGGGTTAAAATTTGACCGTTTGACCCCTCTCCGGCCCTGTGGGGGTGGAGCCAAAGCTAAATGGCCTCTTGCACTCCGCAATCACAGGAGTAACTCAGATATCAAATTTGGTTGAGTTCCGTCTAACGATTTCATAGGAGTTGCATTACAATCAATTTCATGACCTTTTGACACCATCCCCCATCCCCTGGGGGTGGCGCCAAATGAAAATGTGCTAATATACTCCACATTGATATGGGTAACTGACAAACTAAATTTGTTTGAATTCCGTCCAACAGTGTCAGAGGAGTGGCATTACAATCAATTTTTTTACCTTTTGACATCCACCCCTCACCCACTCATGGGGGCGGCAGAGCCAAATGTAAATGGGCTCATGCACCCCACATTGATATGGGTAATCCATAGACCAAATTTGGTTGAATTCTGTCCAACGATTTTGGAGGAGATGCGTTACAATAAATTTCCGCAGGTTAAAATTTGACCTTTTGACCTCTCCCCACCCCCTGGGGGCGGAGCCAAATCTAAATGGCCTCTTGCACTCCACAATCATATGGGTAAATCAGATATCAAATTTAGTTGAGTTCCATCTAACAATTTCAGAGGAGTTGCATTACAACTAATTGGACCACGACCACCAACACGCCACCCCCCCCATTTTACATTTTTTTACCTTTTGACATCCACCCCTCACCCACTCATGGGGCGGCAGAGCCAAATGTAAATGGGCTCATGCACCCCACATTGATATGAGTAATCCATAGACCAAATTTGGTTGAATTCTGTCCAACGATTTTGGAGGAGATGCGTTACAATAAATTTCCGCAGGTTAAAATTTGACCTTTTGACCCCCTCCCCACCCCCCTGGGGGGGGGGGGGGGTGCGGAGTGCGGAGCCAAATCTAAATGGCCTCTTGCACTCCACAATCATATGGGTAAATCAGATATCAAATTTAGTTGAGTTCCATCTAACAATTTCAGAGGAGTTGCATTACAACTGATTGGACCACGACCACCAACCCCCCCCTACCCCCCCTGTGGGCAGAGCCAAATCTAAATATTGTCTTGCAAAGCGGAATCATATGGGTAACCCACATACCAAATTTGATTTAATTCCACCTAACAGTTTGGGAGGAGACAGCGTCATGGACAGACGGACAGAGGCGATTACAACATTCCCAACGTTTTTTTAAAACATGGGGATAATTAATGAATAAATTCAAATGAGAAACAAACCTCAAAGAATACTGTATTAGTGAGTTGACCTTTTGCTTTGAGACGAAAATATGTTGAGTCAAAACCAACTCCGAGATTGATGATCTGAAAACAAGTTTGGCAACATTGTTAACCAATTGATCGTAAAATTTGGGTAAGAAAATATAAAGTTTCTCATAGAAAATGTCAATTTGAACGGGCGGACAGCGTATGGAGAAAGTGTGATGTCTGTGCCATATGGAAGCTATAATGTATAAGCACTATAAAAAATCACATTAAATATGTGACTAACCGCCGGATAGTCTGAAGATGAAATGGCAAACTACTTGCCAGAGTAAGATCCCCATGCTCTTGTTTAAGAGGAAGCCATAAGGATATAGCCTAACTGTTCCCCATGTGTGTACCTGCAGTACAAGTACTATTGACTTGGCAAGTCTTATAATACACATGTTGGGTTGTAATCACAGTATAAAACAAAGGACTTTGTTGAATTTAATGGTGAACATAAATTGTCCCACAAATAATATAAATTCAACACACAAAAATTATGGAAAGGTTAATACGTTTTCTTTTATCATGGTGTGGAATAGAACAAACATAAGATATAATGCAGAACAAATGTGAAAAGTTTCATTAAAATAACATAACCTCTTGGTGAATCATATGTCTATTGAAAAACTATAATCGTTGGCTTTAAAAAGCACAAGTTTGTTCTCTATAGACATGCCTAAATATAGGCACTACATGTAATGCTATGGCTATGTCATATTTAATCAGTTAAATGTCAAGATTGGTTTAGGAAATTTATAATTTTGCATTGAGAATTTCCATTTGCAGTCCAGGAGAAAAATATATTTGAAAATTTACTACTTAAATAACTGTCTCGATTATCGAGCGAGCCATTCTAGTAGTAAATTTTCAAAAATAGTCTCCCCATAGTCTGCAAATGAACTTTTCTCAAGACCACTGCAGCTGTTAATTATAGCTGTTAATGGTCAAGCCAGCCTCTGCAGTGGTCTTAAGAGGAAAGTTCATATTCAGTCATTCCAGTAGTAAATTTTAAAAAACAGTTATGTGTTCAAGAACAATTTCTGAAAGGATGGAGAATTCACTAAAACAAGAATTCCGCGGAATGAAATGTCTCCTGTTTGTCAAAGTTACCGTGACCTTTAGTCTTCTCCCCTCTCCTAACATTATTGGTAACCAGGTGTCCAAGTTTGGCTGCAATAGGCTTAACCAATCCTGAAATATAAGCTGAAAAGTTTTGCTAAACGCAAAAACTTAATGTTGAAAAAGCAGTTCTGTATCAAGTTCAGTGCCCTTGACCTTTGACCGTGTGTGACCCCCAACATCATCATGCTGCTTCATAACCTTATAGGTAACCATGTATCCAAATTCAGTTGCAATAGGCTTAACCAATCCTGAAATATAAGCTGATTAGCTTTGCTAAACGCAAAAACTTAATGTTGAAATAACAGAGTTCTGTAGCAAGGTCACAGTGACCTTTGACCTTGTGACCCCAACATCATCATGCTGCTTCCTATCATTATAGGTAACCATGTATCCAAGTTTAGATGCAATAGGCTTAACCAATTCCGAAATATAAGCTGAGAAGTTTTGCTAAACGCAGAACCGTAATGTTGACGCCGCCGCCGTCGGAAAAGTGATACCTATGTCTCGCTTTTTTTTCTTCGCAGGCGAGACAAAAACAACAACAATAATATACGCATAGGCTATACATTGTACATATATGTAAGTTTACCTGCAATTTCCGATCCTGTCCACAGAAAAGAAACTGTTGTATAGCGTAGTCAATCGCCTGACAGCGTATATAGTAACCGCTGTAAACAAAGCACTATTAGTGTCAGTAAACACAAAATACATGTATTAATAATTTATCCATTTAATGGTCAAGATTGGTCAAGAAAATTAAATGATTTGTTTAGTCAATGTCCATTTGCAGGGCAAGACAACTAATTTTGAAAATTTAACATTGGAATTACTGGGACGCTTATACCGAGCCAGTCATTCCAGTGGTAGATTTAAAAAAAATCTTAAATAGGAATTTTCTTCAAGAAATTTAAGCGTTAAAGGAATATATAACCTTCCACTAGATATTCTGCCTAGTGTTCAGTTGATAGAATATGCCAGACATAAACAGCGTGTACTATAGTATATATTTACATTTTATCATGTCATCAGAGAAAGCTATTCAGATTATTAGTGAAATGTTAATACATTTGTCTCGTCTATGAAGCTCGCCATCACGGCCATGGTTTACTTCTCGACAAATCAAATAAAAGGTCTGCAGCTGCCTACCTTAATATATAAAATATATACCCACTCACATAGGTACAATCTTGTCAGAGCCAGCTTATGATAGCGGTTAGCAGTCGCATCTCACGACTAATTAACCCGAGAACCGGGTTCACGCCTGAGTACTGGACTACCTCACACTTGTTGGAAAAATGGGTAATCTCCTTCACTTCTTGTCTCCCCACCCATGAGGATTTAAATAGGTACCAGTGTACAAACTGTGAATGTTAGCTGTAATGACATAATAGACTGAAGATAAAACCAGCCTAGATATGGCGTGAATATGATCTAGAAATTAGGGACTCGATATAGGCCAATCAAACAAATAATCCAGTCTTTAGAGTGAAGTCATCAAAGAAAAATCGTCTCTTGGCCTATAACATTAAATCAAGACCACTTCAGAGTTTGTCATTTGCTGCTTTGACCATTAAACACTTTAGCCCTCAAACTTGATCAAGAAAATTTCAATTTTCACATAGAAAATGTTCATTCGAAGACCAAGAGGAGACTTGCTTTGAAAATTTACCACTGGAAAGACTGGCTCGGTTATCGAGCCAATCATTCCAGTGGTAAATTTTCAAAAATGGTCTTCTCTTAGTCTGCAAATGGACATTTCTCAAGACCACTGCAGAAGCCGTTTTTGGCTGATATGAGAGTTAAAGGGTTAAAGGTTTAATAAATTTATATAACACATTAGATCCCAGATGAGAAACGGCTGTTGTTCAATTTAACATCAGCTGCTTACATTAGCATTACTTCCAAAATAAACATGAGGCTCAAGGGCTTGTGATGCTCACCTGGACCAGCATTTAAACCATTTGAATTTAAATAGACATGACAGGAAATTAAAAAAAAAATCCAAGATGGCCACCAAAAAAATTGAGCAATCAAAATTCTCGGTTGATACCTTGAAGCCTACTGCCATAGGATCCTTCCAGCCAAATATGGATAAAATCCACCAAGCGGTTAAGGAGATGCTGTTTGACAATGTCCTGTAAATCTTTCATGAAATCTGAGATTGTCACCAAAAAATTGACCAATAAAAATTCTGAATAGATTATCTGGAGCATACCGTTATCGGGTCTGTCCAGCCAACTATGATTGAAATTCAATCAACAAGGTTGAAATTTCCAGTAAATTTTTCATAAATTCTAACATTTTCACAAAAGAAATGGACCCATCAAAATTCTGTATACATATTATGAATCCTCACCCCATAGAGTCCCTTCCAGCCAACTTCAGTTAATCCACAAAGAGGTTAATGAGTAGCGTTTTAACAATTTTCAGTAAACTTTTCATAGTCAAAATTCATCAATCAAAATTCTGAATAAAAGTTTTGGAGCTAAGCACATGTATGATTACTGTATTCTGCGGCTGTAGTAGAAACATCCTACAGCTGCAATCAGTCCTTCTTGGCTTTTGCCCACTGTGTCTTGTTCTCAGCCGAAATCCTTAGCTTCCTCAGGTCCATTCTTGACTTGAGTGTACCGAGTCCAACTTTCCTGAGGTCACTTCGTAGCACTCTTAGCAGCTTTATGCAATGACGTCCTCGCCTGCCTTTGTTTTTGCTGGTTCCAAGTAGGGAAAATTCCAATGCTCTCTGTGCTGGTGTCTCTTCTGGCATCCTTAGCACATAGCCAAACATGGATCATCTTTGCTGGGCGACTTTTACAGACAGCGGCGACGTATTACACATCTTGTACAGTCAAAGCCTTAATGCGATGCGATTTGACGGCCGGCCGGCTGGCCATCAGCTATGTCATAAGCTCACTTGGCCCTTCGGGCCTGGTGTGCGAACAACAATCACATGTGGTACATATATAGAAAAGACAAATAGAGCATTGATTAAAAGCATAATTATGATTCACGATGAATATAATACAATTATTATTAATAAAACATACCGATGTATAAGCGGTGAACGTCGTCTAAATTTGGCGACAAAAAACTTGAGAAATTCATCGTCAAAATATCCGATGGAAGCCATGGAGCACTTGCTGACGATGCTGCTGTCATTAGTGCCTTGAACCTTGAAATGTTAACACTACAATGCTCAATGACAGTAAAAAAAACCAAAACCTAACTATTTACTTAAATTGAATATCCAATCATTCATGTGGTAAATTTTCATAAACATCCCTCTTTTGACCTGCAAATTTCTCAAGACCATTGGACGGCTTGATTATTATTTGCATTGTATATAAAGGGTTAAAATTAAATATGATCTATAAACTTCAAAAGCTTTGGCTTATATTCACTGATTAAGTTGTTGTGGTGGAAAGTATCATTGAAGCTAAACAAGTATGATCTACATACATGTATTGTATGCGTCAGTGTTCACTGAAAATAATAGCAAATTTAGACATAGGCTGTAACAGACCTTTCCAGTTTTAGCTATGCCCCACCCATCACTAGCTTAGCTCCACCCACACCTCGCTCGTGCTTGGATCACTCGATCCGTGAACTCCCGCACTATCAATTTCCAGAAAACTATACAGGTAAGCTGTTAAATATTTTGAAACTAATTTGACTGGGCAAATTAGTTTCAAAATATTCAACAGAACGTTAATTTGTACAATGTGGCAGACTATTAAACACTAAAGACGGACTATTTCCAATCATACATGACATCATGATTATGACATCAGCATACACGTCATGTAGTTGATTATGACATCATATGATTGAGTGAGGAAATGGACTCATGAATTGCCCAATGAACACAGAAATTGTGGATAAATTAATCATATTGTCATCTAACGATATGTTACATAATATTCACATAGATGTTGACCCGTGTGATCAACTTTTCACAATTCACTTAACTCTTACCACTTTGATGTTAAAATCTTAAATTTTCAAAGTAAATTTAAAGATAAACTGGTGTAAATTTTTCAACAAATTTGGTGGACGATGGTGCTGTCGAAGGCAGCAACATCATCCACCAAAATTGTTGAAAATTGTACACCAGTTTCTCCGGTAAGACACAGTAAAAGACAGAATATTGACATCAGAGGGGTAATGGTTAAGTACATGCACCACTAACGGAAATTTCACTGATCATCTAAAGACGTTTTATAAAACATTTAACCATTTGATGGTACAATTTAATAAAGAAAATCTAAACATTAGCTTATGTTCTTTTGAACCCAAAGGGGGGGGGGGGACTATTTTTTTTGGGAAAATTTAGTTCTGTAATAACTGAGGCAGTCTGTCAGTCCAGTGGTAACTGGTACATCAGTGGTAACTGGTACATCAACAAAAATCATCTATTGGCCTGCCGCCTGCGAGCGGAAATCTCTTACAGGCGGCTGCAAAGGCCGGGCGCTAGTCCTCTTTCCCATTAACCCGTTCAATATTAAAGATGGCCAAAAACAGCTCCTGAAGTGGTCTTGAGAAAATGTCCATTAGGAGCCTAAGACTGTTTTTGAGTGCCTCTGTGGCTGATAAATGAGCCAGTCATTTGAGTGGTAAATTTTCAAAAATAATCTCTTGGCATGCTTGGTCATCAAGTGCACATTTTGTATGAGAAAAATTAAATTCTCTGAAACAAATTTGAGGGCGAGAGGGTTTTGAATTAAAATGATGGCTTATAAATCAGCAGTAAACTTACAGCAAGATTGATCTTGTCTCTAGCAGATTTCGGCTTTGGTGATTTCACATCTGCTTGCAAACATCCTGCCATTGCTACTATGGAAAACCAAAAAAGACAGTTAAAATATAATTCAGAATGGCATTCGAGACTATAATTTGGGAAAGCCTTAAGAGGAAACGTAAATGGAGGCTATTCCAGGTGCGGTGTCCTACTCACACATTAGTCCGAGTCTGCTCTGACTCAACCCACAATAGACATGTGACAGATATTTGGACAGACTGATGGGTGGGGAGAGTCAGAGCAATTTATATGTTCAAATGTTGGAGAATGCAGGAAATGTCAATTTCCCTTTCTCCGAGATCTAACTATACTCACCATTCTGTTACTTCTGATATACAGCTGGCCCTGACAGCGGCTCTAGGATTATAGACTTAGAAAGATTTCCCGACTCCTGGGAACCGGGTACTCGGCTCCCAACTGCCGAGTACCCGTTTACCATAGAGCTCATATTGTTTGCATAGCCACAAAACAAGAGAAAACTATGGCTTGCCTCCGTGGGGCTGGGAGGCTGGGTCCGTAACAGAATGGTGAGTATTGTTAGATCTCGGAGAAAGGGAAATTGACATTTCCTGCATTCTCCTTCGATCAATACTCACCATTCTGTTACTTCTGATATACACCAGATTTGATCAGTAACCTGGTGGGAAGGGGCAAGCCATAAATGCTAATTTTGCCCCTTGGAGAAAGATTTTAGACTTCAAACTTGACTAACGGAGACCTAAAAGGACCGTCAAGTTCACGGAACCGAATCACATTCTCGTCACAGCCACCCCCCCCCCCCCTTTTTCCTCCTAAGAAAAGGGAGAGAACTAACGAACATGTATCTCACCTGAAAACACCAATATGCCAAGAGGGTTAACTACTCCCTGCATATTCCATGTATTAGCCTGGGAATGAGCATGAATATATAAGATGAATGAACATGATACATATACATAATACAAAAAACTCTCACTTATTGAATTACCTTATGATAACAGGACTTCAGACGTACCGCCTCCAACCATTCACCGGTTCGGCCATCAGTGACACAATCTGGTTGACATCCTCTCGCCTGAACATGCCTGCTTTAGGTTCTTTTCTTACCAAAGTGAAAAAAGGCGAAAAGCAGTGTGGTCACTAACTATCGTTTCAAAACAGCTAAAGCGAGTGGATTGGCTGAGTCTGACACATCCCTCATATAGTAATCCGTAAATGAGGACTCACAGTGCCATTGTGCAACGGCCATGATGTCCTCTAACGGAACACCATTGTAAAGGGCGGTCGAGGCGGCTATTCCTCTGACATCGTGTGCCCTTACGCCCTGCACCTGGTGCCCAGTCGCCATCTCGTGAGTAGTCTGAATGCATTCGACCACCCAACGAGATAGTATCCATGGATGCGGCGCCATAAGGCTTTTTATGGCAGATCCACAGATGTCTATCGTTCGACCGTAACGAGTCAGTCCGTTTCTTGTACTTAGTCAAAGCACGGACCGGGCACCAGACACTGGCATCACGATCAAACCTAGTTAACTTTGGTATAATGATCGGTTTGCCGGGATATCTCAAAGATTGGTTCATTGACATAAACTCTGCTCTTGGCAGAAGACGCAGACCTTCTCCAGAAACAATAAATCGGTTCCTCTCTGCCGAAAGCGCATGGATCTCACTGCGCCTTCTAGCTGAGGAAGCTGCCAATAGAAAGACCGCCTTTAGAGTCAAATGCTTTAGACTAGCCGAACGCAACGGTTCGAAAGGGTGCTTGGCCAGTACATTAAGCACTAAAGATAGACTCCAGGCTGGAATGACTACCGGTTGTCTCGGGCAGAGATTGCTCATTCCCTTCAACATCACATTTAACTGGGCCACCTCTGGACTATCCCTGTTGGCTAGACAAGGGATAACTGATGCCAAAGCTGACTTGTATCCAGCAACTGTGATGGGAGCTAGTCCTGAAAAGAACAGCTCACAGAGAAAGTCTGCTATTTGCTGAATAGTGGATTGAAAGGTATCAATACCCTTTTCTTCACACCAGTCTGCAAATCTGTTAACCTTGTTGTTATATGACTTGAAGGTTGACCTCCTTCTCGCAGCCGCGATGAAATCAGCAGCCTGTCGAGAAAAGCCTTGACAACATCCACGCAGTCAATTTGAACATTTCGGGACGCTCGTGTAGGAAGCGTCCCTTGGCCTGGGAGATTATGTTCGGAATCTCGGGCAACTGCACAGGATTTTCCACCAGCAGATCTAGAAGATCCGTGAACCACGCCCTGCTCGGCCAATACGGCGCTATTAGCAGGACCAGACACGGCTCCTCCCTGACCTTCACCAATACCTTCGGTAGAAGAATGGTGGGTGGGTACGCGTAAGCGTGCATCCCTCTCCAGCTTATCGCCAGAGCGTCTGTATCGACGGCATTTGGATCTGGAATCGGCGAGACATATGTCATGATTTGAGCATTTTCCTTTGTGGCGAACAAGTCCACATTGGGTTTGCCCCAATGCTCGAAGATCCGTCGCAGAACCGGAGAGTTGAGGGACCATTCTGTTGGCAAGATTCTCTGTCTGCGAGACAAAGCATCCGCCAGAATGTTCAATCGGCCAGGAATATGAGCTGCTTTCAAAACAACCGAGTAATTCCTGCACCATTGAATCAAGTGCCACACCCTGATGCACAGAGTGGGCGACCTGGTCCCACCTTGGCGATTTATATATGATACTACTGTCGAATTGTCCGACCGTATCAATATCACCTTGCCCCTGATCATCGGAAGGAACTCTTCCAACGCCAGTTCCACTGCCATCATTTCCAACAGATTGATATGCAGCTGACTCTCCGGGAGAGTCCATGTGCCCGAGACCTGGTGTTCTCCCAGGCAGGCACCCCACCCTTCCAGCGATGCATCCGTGTAGACGGACAGCTGGGGGTGGGGTAGGTGCAGCGAAACCCCTAATAGGAGATTCTGACGCTGTTTCCACCATAGAAGATGCGATATTATCGGCTCCAAAACTGGCACCAGTTTTGACAGGGGTTCTGTTCTCTGTTTCCACAGAGACATCAGATACAACTGGATAGGCCTTCGCATTAGAGCAGCGTACGGGATAACCTGCTCCATGGAGACCATCATGCCCAGCATCTGAAGGAACCGCCTCGCCTGAATGTGGTTTCCCACTCGAAAACTCCTGAGGATGGCTAACAGAGACACCACTCAGGTAAACCCTGCCCTCCTCGAGGTCGAATCGCATCCCCAAATAAACGAAATGTTGAGTGGGCGTCAACTCGGATTTCTCCTTGTTGACTATCCAGCCTAGATCTGAAAGTAACTTCAGAGTCAGAGCAGTATCCACGTTCAACCTGGCTGCCGAGTCTGCCTTGAGCAGCCAGTCGTCTATGTAGGTGTAGCGCCACGTTCTCTTTTCTGAGAAACGCTGTCACCGCAAGGACCACTCTTGTGAAAACCCTCGGAGCTGTCGACAGGCCAAACGGGAGAACTGTAAACTCCCATACTTGATTCTGAAACGCAAATCTCAGAAACCTGTGCCAACTCCGATTCATAGGAATGTGGAAATATGCATCTTTCAGATCGATCGATACACACCACATTCCTTTCCTCAATCCCGCCATTACCGACCATCTGGAACCGAGGCGTATGGATAAACCAATTTAATGGCCTGAGATTGAGTACAAGGAACATGTTTGAATAGAAGCCTGGAGTGTTCCGGTTTGCTGGTTTTATTGCTCCCTTCAGAAACAAACCCGCCACTTCCTTTTGAATGGCTTCTAACTTGTCTGGCTCCCTTGGTACGGGTGTCCAGACAGGTGCCAAAGACAGATTTTGTGGTGGAAAGTCCCACCACTCCGGCATGTAACCCTGGGATAACCATCCCAGGACCAGACTGTCTGACGTCACACCTCGCCAGGCCTCGACGAAACGCATGAGCCTTCCACCCACCATAGACGCCTCGACGTCTAACGGGGTTCTCCGGCTCGCAGTCCGCCCCCCCCCCCCCCCCCCTTTCTTAACGAGAGAGAGTGAGAACCATTTCGTTCTAGGCACGACGGGTATAACTGGCACCGCTGTTCCTGTCGCACAGGCGCGGTCCAGGCGGATATGAAGGGAGCTTTCGTACCCTCAGGTACGCTTCGGCCCCTTCTGTCCGCCCTTTGAGGCCTTACCCTTACCCTTCCCACCCCTAGGGCGGTCAGGAGCAACATTGGGGAGGGTAGGCGCCTCTACAACCTTCCTGGGCTTCTTCGCCGGCGGCGGCTCCGAAAACCCAGCTGAAGCAGAAGTCGCAACAGGCCTTGCTTTCGCCTTGCCCTTATGCTTCTTCTGCTTCTTTGAAGGCTGTCCCGTTAGCGGTTTCCCCACAGCCCCTAGTGCGTGCGCTTGCCGCACTAGCTCTAGCTGTAGGTTTACCGCTAACCGATTCTGCGCGATACTGGCGGTATCCTCTAAGATGGCCCGCGCTTGGCCACCAAAGATGCTAGGCCCTGTCAGGGGCGTCCCAAGAAGACGCTCCCTGACTGCCGTAGCCGGACGCATATGGTCAATGACCATTTGCCTCCTGGACTTCGTCACTCGCGCTTGCACCCTTGCCAATGCGTCCATTGACAGCACCAAGCCGTCATTAACACATGAAAGCGCCACAGGTGGCACAGGGTGGCCTGCCCCCCGCTTCAGCCCACACCGACTGAAGGAGACGATAAGAATGATTGACAGCGCTCATCGCTGCCCTCACACCCTCATCGCATAGGGACAGGACTTCTTCCTGGCCTACTTGAGACTTGGGGCCACCCGACCCGGCACTCTGGACTCCCAGTACCCATCGGTCATCCTCCGTGACCGACGGGACTACACCATACCTGTCGTATTCCACCCGCGGAATACGACATCTTGCCCGCACCTCCCTGGAGGCCGCAGGGAGCTGACCCTTGGTCATTAGTTGTTTGCTATAAATAGCATCCAACAAATCTATGAACCATGGATCCAGTCCCACTGACTGGATCCTGGCCGCGGGCAAAATCCCCGTCCTAATCGACGCAACCGACGGACGGGGCGCATCTTCATCGGCCGTGGCCGAAACCACAGACGGGTCAACCCTGGCTAGCCACGCCAGAGCATCTGACCAATCTACCTCCGACGAAGACACCCCCGCAAACACGTCACCCGTTGACGTGCTCACGGGTCTGCCAGCCACGGCCTCCCGGCAAGGAGCCACGGCTGACACGCCAGGCACTCCGCTACCACACGGTTCCGCCGCCACCCCATGAAACACTCCGGTCCATGGGGTAGGTCCGCACGGAAAACCGTACGGACCCGTAACAGTCGCGGAACCATAGCCGGACACGGGCGCCAACGGCACCCCCCGTCCGGCTGCCGGACCAGACGAGATAGGTGAGTACCACGCCTGGCCCGGCACACCCGTTCTCGTGACGGCTGGTGACAAACCAAGCCGCCCGGAACCGGTGCACGGTAACGGATTGGCTTGCGCCAAACCAGACAAATGGAGGCCGGTTCCGTCCAGGACGGAATCAACCTCCATATTCTCCACCTGCGGCTTCACGGGCCGCAGCAACCTCTCCTCCTCGGCCTCCTCGTCTTCAGACTCCGAAGAGCCGTCACTAGACGAGTCAACCGTGGAGCCGTCCTGGCGGACGGCTCCCACACCTGACGGACCGGCCACTGCTACTGGACCACCCGGAGGTGGCCGCAGAGAGACAGAACCCGTCTGGCCGAAGCCAGACGGGCCTGCCAGGGGGCCGTACGAGACGGCCCCCTCGGTAACCAGTCCAGAATCCTGTCCGAGGACAGGATCCGTACCAGGCATGGGGAGAAACTGCCCCCCAACCTTTGGTAGCAGGGACGACACCAGCGTGGGCAGAACGCTATGCAGAAAACCCTGCATAGCCGGACCAAACCACGCCGGCGGTGCCATCTCCGCCACCTCCAGCTGGGGACATGGAGCACCCCCACCGGCCGAACCGGGCGCTCCACGATTTCGTCTCGGACCGCCTGACCCCGTGTCAGACCCAGCCAAGTCCTTCTGGGCAAGGAACTTAACCATCATCTCGACGGACCACACTGCACAAACATTACACCTATGATCTATATTACACAGGGAACACCTAAAACAAGCATGGTCCTTGAACATTACATGGACAAACTTATGGCAGTCGTCACATGATGGCGGGGCTGGCTTGGCCTATAACATAAGCACAAACCTACAATAAACAAGCGGAACGAGACCCGGATGGAAGGCAGACAATTAATTTTCAAATAATTTTGACTCATAAATTAACCGTAACCTCCCCGCACCCCACCCCGCCACGTTACAACAACGATCGCATTGATTACGACGACAAGAACGCGGCGGGCATCAAACACACCTATATTAGATCCTCCAGGATGTGCAACGGCTCCAGGAATCATATCGCATAGCATTCGGGGTATATTTACTAATCAATATAAATTATACTCCTAACGAAAGCAGCACGATATGTGAAGAAAACAACCAAATGTATAACAAACTGCTGTATCACATGGTAAAACCGCAGACCACGCATCTACTCAAGAATTTTGAAACCACCGATCATTGCAAACCGATCGTGATCGCACGTAAACTTGATCATTCTAAAGTTTCCGGTACCATTTTTAGTACGCAGCACCCAGAACAAGATGCGCGAATTAATGAAAAAAATTTTCTTCACATAAACATCCGAGCGACCGGGTGTGACGTCACCCGCTCGGATTCTACAGAGAAACGACGTCAGCCGATATTCGTGTTAGAAATACCGTAGCAAACACCTATTTTCATATCTGCCGATCGCCTGTTGGGGGTTAAAGAAGGCGATCGTCTGGCATATATCGTTGTTAGCACACGTCCCAGATTCTATGGGGTCAGAAATTGGAACATGCGACACAACGAAATTTAGAGACCTAAGTCTTTTAACTATGGATAATAAAGAACGATACAACCTGGTTATCTTCGGCGGTATTCTCCATAGTCCTTAGTTAATCCTTTCACGAACACACAAACTATCACAGATTAAAGACTTAGATTTTCTTTCACAAAAAAACCACTAAAATCCTTATTGCAGAAAGCATGTATTGCTCTTGTTGCTATGCAAACAAGAATGAGCTCTATGGTAAATGGGTACTCGGCA
Source organism: Chaetoderma sp. LZ-2023a (assembly GCA_034401795.1). NCBI lineage: Eukaryota > Metazoa > Mollusca > Caudofoveata > Chaetodermatida > Chaetodermatidae > Chaetoderma > Chaetoderma sp. LZ-2023a. Next base: position 32,352,310 of record CM067365.1, on the reverse strand, counting down.
GTTGGGAGCCGAGTACCTGGTTCCCAGGAGTCGGTAAAGCTTTCTAAGTCTATAATCCTAGAGCCGCTGTCAGGGCCAGCTGTATATCAGAAGTAACAGAATGGTGAGTATTGATCGAAGGAGAACACTGCCACCGATTGGTAGCGAGCCTCTTAATCAACCATACCTACAATATTCAACACATATCGTGATTATTACTTTGCATAATAAACTTATCCATTCATTCGCACTTTAAATCAGATTAAATATGGCATATACATGTATCGCACGTTAGTTACCTTATTAGCTTGTTTGACTATGAATTTGTTCGAATTTCACCCACAACCAGCCATTGCTGAACATTTATGATGTAGCACATAGTAGAGCTGGGCGGTATTGTCATTGGGATGACGATAACGGTATCTGTGAAAAATACCGCGATAACTACTAATATCGCGGTATTTGGAATAATTTTGGATATGATATGGTTAATATGGCCAATCTATGAATAGGTATCCTTTTTAGATGTATAAACAAACAAAGCGTACACTTTGTATTATATTTGTTTCAGCACCAAATAAAATATTTTTTCTCGCCTTTTTGCGTTTTACTTTGTCATTGTGAAGAGGAAGATGCACATAAGTGGCCTTAACTCCATCACTGTGTGCGCAGGAATCTCCAAGGGAAATCCCACGGTTCCAATCTGATTGGTTAAAAACATCAAGTATCTTTCATTGGTTTTAACCAGGTCATAATCGGGTGCAGTGTTTAGCGAAGCATTCACGATCAGCTGTTTTTATTATTACTATTGAAAGCTTATAATGAATGCTCCGCGAGAAAGACCACGCGATTAGGCACATGATCAATTAATGGACAAACCAGAGACGTGATCAGCTGCGCGCGTGTATGCGTGTATAAAGATAACAGTGACCTGAATTTTTTTTAGCAATAAAATAGAGAATATAGAATTGTAGATAAGAATCATCGATCACTGATTAAATTATTATACTTGACGTGCAAAATTCTGGTACTGAATAGTTAATTATTGAAAATGGTCAAGTTTTATAAGGAATTGACTAATCAACCCCACCTGTCTGCCCAGCCCCCATTCCACCCCTTTAGAACATTGTCGACCGGCATGAAAGTCAATCACACACTTCATCCTATAATCTGGACTTACCGGAGTGTGTGAAAATAAATAATCATCAGATATTTATACAGATTATTTCAAAACAATTTGACTCAAAGTTGTTGCTGTCGATTTCAGTAACAACTTTTGGGTCATAAAGTTTTCAACCTAATCAGCTCTTTATTTATTATTTCCTTTGAATTATATTTCCATAAAGCCTCTGCAGTCGTCTTGAAAGTGGTTAAATCATAGCCCTATAGATCGGTGGCGCAATAGTCGCCTGAGCCAATGACCCAGAACGCGCGAAATTAGTGAATACAACACATTCCACGCTATAAGATCTGCTGTCTTCTAGAAAAGATGATCTAAGAGGTTATTAGTTATTAATAACTTGTCCGATTTTAGCTAAATATTTTGGAGACAATTTGATTGGAAATTATTGTCATGATCAGCCGGGCTTGTTTCATTCATATTGCGGCTGCCTTTAGCGCATTCAGCATATCAATGGTATTGCTGGTATAGACTGATCAATACACCGTCATAGTTAGCGAGTGAATTTATCCCACTAGGATATTTGGATGGTCGATGTTTTATTTATTCCCTTGTAACGACGTCAATCGCGTCATCAGCTATGGAAAGCGAAGGTGGTATTCCAATAATATAATCAAAACGAGGCTGAGTTAAGTTTATTTGTGTTTTACAAATGGCTGCTATTTTGCGTATTCAACGTTGTCAGCAACTACGATTTTCAGATTTAACTTGTCTTCATTGGAACAACATTTAATTGAGCATGGAAGGATAACTATACTAAGAACAGTAGGGCTATGTATATAACACATGGACATATATTTACTGCAATAATAGTGCCGAAAATTATTGCTTTTCACTACCATGAATACGGAAATGAAGAGACCAGACTCGTAAAATTCACATGAAATGCTTTATTATCAGATTATTACAATATATAAATTGTCAATACCGTCACTGACGGTATTTGACGATATTGGCGGGTTTTAGAAATGAGACGATAACGATAATAACAATAATATCGCGATTTTCCCGGTTTTATCGGGAAACCGCCCAGCTCTAGCACATAGCTTTTCACCTAAAAAGTCACGCAAATTTACCTGAGTAATTTCGACCCTAGACATGCCGAACAATTAAATTAAATTGGAAATAGAGCGGCGGATCGATCTCACATCAATTTTGTCGTTTGATATTCAATTATTTATCCTGTTTTCACACGGATAATCAATGTCCTAGAGACCTAGACAATGCTAGTACTGATACTGATACCCTCGGCGATACCCTCTCAGCTGTTACTGGGATTTCATGCTTGACGCGTCTATTACATTCTCCATCTTGAAAATAATATTTTAAAGATTATAAAAAGACTGACTAAACAAATCGGCCGGTCCTGATGATCTGTGTTCAAAGGCATTCGTGGAGGTGAAAGCCAAGATTGTCACCCCCTGCTACTGATAATTTTCAAGAACACAATTGAGACAGGCAGCTTACCAGACAGATGATTGCAAGCAAATGTGGTGCCAAGAAAGGAGTACGAGAGTCACCCCAGTAATTACTGACCAGTAAGCCTCACGGTTATCACTCGAAAGATAATGTAAACCATCATACGCGACCAGATAGTGCCATACACATGGAGAAAATGACGTATTTTATGATGAGCAACATGGTTTGAGAAGTGGAAGATCTTGTGTTACCAGGGTGGTGTTACTGCTCATGGAAGAATGAAGGAAAATGTTTGATGACCGCAGCTCTTTTGATTATGTATAACATGGATTACAAGAAACCCTTTGATAGCGTCCCACATAAACAAACGTCTCATCAACCCTTTCGCCGACAAGTCCCCAAAAAACAAAATTCTTTATGCTATAAAACTTATTCTGTTGAATCTTTTGAAATTAATTTGACTGGAAGTCATTGCTGCCTAAGGCAGCAATGTCTTCCAGTCAAATTAATTTCAAAATATCCTACAATTTTCCTGTATGGTTGCCTTAAAAATGTGATATGGGGAATTCGTCGGTAAAAGGGTTAATTAAATGTCAAATTTTTTTGATTCATTTTTGATGTAATATACGATGATTATAACAGAATACGCAATATTTAGTTTGTCCAATATAATAATTTCACTCCCGTAATGATGGACAGGGTATACATTAAGCCATGGTGTAAGGTGGCAACAATTTATACATCTTGGCTACTGGATTTATACCAATTATAAGTCGTTCCTAAAACTAATATTTGGTTAAAACCGATATGAAAACTCATAGCAGAACCGATATGGCTACATAAGTCCAACCGTAGAGTCCAACTCAACCCAAGATCAATTCACCTTGTTAATTCATACCATAAAATAGCCCATATGATATATCGAAATATCGCGGTTTTCTCACCACAATATATCGCGATACCTTCTAGGCAGGGTTGTTTTGATTTAATCAAATCGATTAAATCATATGATTAAATCAACGATTAGATCAAGCTGAAAAAATCAACTTTTTGATCTTTTCCTCCTCAACTCCGCACATTTGCACTATAAAATTTATAAATATTGTTTTATGTTTGTTAAAAGTTATTGTAGCTATTGTTTCAGATAGTTAATAGGCATGGTTATATACAATAGTATGCTAATATAAGAACTAAGAAGCTTTATTTCTATCAGTACAGTACTACAGTTAGTGGAAACTCTCCTTAGTTGTTATTTGACATGTAAACAGCGCAGATCAATAATATTCAGTTCTGTGGACATTATTTTTAACCGACTTGCCTTTGTCTGCTGCCAGATAGACTTCCTGATACTGGTAGGGGGTTATTATGCTGAGTATAATAGATCCAATGGTGCCATCCCCTCTAGGTTTGCAGTGACCATCAGGATGCAAAGACAGTGATAGCATGATCTTACACAAGAGTAAAAACCAACAGGGGATTCCCTGTTCCCTGGATTATTGACAAGCAGATCATATGATCCTACAGAGCAGCTAACTGGCAGGGCATTCCCTGAGAGTTAACTTGAGTGCAAGACATACAAGCAGGAGAAAATTGTGAAGACCTGCTACAGGCTGTTTATCCTATCCAGCAGAACAGGACTATGTAACTATTACTATATGTAACTATGAAAAAGCTTAACATAACCTTAACGTTGATGCTGTCGCCATCGTAAAAGTGATCTAACCATAATGACAGCTAATTATCTAACCATAATGACAGCTGGTTCGTACAGGCAGAGTTCTCACCTGTTACAACTAACCAGCTGCACTAGTGATTCTTGCTGATCCCCATCTAAAAGTCCGTGGAAAAGGATAGTATCACTTGCCATCAATAACACTGTCAACACTCAACTCAGGACCCTACTAGCAAGTAAAACATCAACAGGATATCTAAATACAAACAATTGTGCAATCACCAAACCCCATCTCTCCTGGAAATCATCAATGTCATTTACTAACAGTGTCGAGAAAGCTCATGTCAAGATCCGTCTGCTAACAGGAACATACACGCTCCAAGGGTTCCTTGCGTGGTTCAACCAGTATGAGAACAACAGCTGTCCCATCTGCGAAATCGGTGTCGAAAAAAGAAAGCATTTCCTAGCCATTTCTTCCTATCTGGAAGAGACACGAATGCGAGGTTTGGCCGACATTGAAGAAAGCCTTAAGGAGAATGAAATGTATGACCTGTGGGAAACTGCGAAGAACAACCCTGATATGCTCACACAACTTCTATTAGACTGTACCACGTATATTGACAATCCTTCATTACAGCTGACAATCGAATACACTGCACGTCAACTAATCTACACTTGCAGCGAACCAAATACCTAATATGAAAATAGGCATTGCCTATAAGCGAACGCAGACACCATTTATTGCTTAGATAAATAGGACGAATTTGTATATGGGTGAACTGTCCTAAATACATATGCCCATGTATAGAACATTTGAAGAAAATTTTTAATCTAGCTTGGAGGGCATTCTGGTAAATCCAGTCCACGATATTCACAACAATACGTCTGCCCATTGTCAGTGATATCTGCCAGCATTATTGCATCTTTTACCAAGGCCTACACCATTAAATAGTAGTGCCAGTCCAATGATGTTATTAAATTTGTACCGATGTATCACGGTGCCCCTCGCTATTTGGGAAAATATGAACAAGTTCATAGTAACTATGATGTCATAATGAAATGTTGTCCGCTAGAGTTTTAGATCGCGTTTATCCAGACATAAGCCACCAAAAAAAGGGAATTAATGCATGTCTGCAAGTAAATACATGAATGTACATTCCATCCGGGTGCGAATCGCGTGGTACCCGGCCTTAAATGTCTTGCTATCGGCGCTAAATACATACCACATTGACAACAACGAGTTGTCACGGCAATAAGTGTTAAAAATAATACGACACAGTCAATCAAATCTCATATTGCATTTACAAGACCCATAAATAGGAATAAATAAAGCTTTTATCTGGTCTGCGTCAGACAATTTAATCGCTTTACATTCTAAAGTAAATGTATGCTATATCGTGATAACAATATCACACAAATTTTGGACATTGAAAATGTGCAGTAGGTTGCCCTAAAACAATGAGAGGAACATACGCATAATGAAGAACCATATCCCATAATGCAACGCGGGCCCATGAAGAAACCACAAAAGCTATATCATAAGCCGAAACCGGAACCCAAAAAAAGCTTGCGACCGGAAACAAAGCTTTCTTAGTGACTGTCTCATGGTATATGTATTTTAGCCTGGTTCCCTGTCTCATTTTCTGTTGATTTTTCCTCATTACACGTACGTACATGTTATCTATATACGCTTATTGCGTTTGCTAATATGAAGATAGGCGTTGCCTATAAGCGAACGCACACACCATTTATTGCTTAAATAAATACGGCGAATTTGTATAGGGTCGAAATGTCCTAAATACATATGCTCATGTATAGTACATTCGAAACTAATTTTCAATCATGCGTGGAGGGCATTCTGGTAAATTCAGTCCATGTTATTCACAATAATGCGTCTGCCTATTGTCAGTGATATCCGACAGCATTATTGCATCTTTTACCGGGGCCTGCACTGTTAAATAGTTGCACCAGTCCAAGCCTCGACATAAGGATATTGATCGCAACCTGTCAGTAGGTTACGCTAAAATAGACCATCGTAACCTGTAGGTTACGACTCCTTGCCACAACGAGAAATTGAGTGAATCGGTACCCATTTTATCATAGATTTTTTTTGTGATGTGTACTATTTATATCAATAAATAATATTGACCATAAAACAATTAAAATGAGTAAATTGAGCTTCTCATTAATGATTTAATACATTCCCATGACATGTTAAGGCAATGCATTAAATCATTCAGAGCTTCAATCTACACATTTTATTTGTTTTGAAGGTCAACTATATTTGTTGATATCAATCATGTCAGGTCAGAAGTGACAATTATTTGAACAGGATTGACTACTGAGCAAGACGGGAGTAACCAGTTCCATCCCTATGTAGTATTCAACACTTAGGGCTTATGAACACGTCACCTGTATGATTATCTTGAATTTGCTTGATTGAACTTGTTTGTTATTGTACTATTTTAGTCTCAATAAAGAATGAATCTGAAACAATATTTGCTACGTACTAAGCTCTGTTTTGAACTCAGTAAATACAGTAATTACCTTGGAATTGGCAACATAATTCCCTTTGTACCAAGGGAGAAATGAAAAAATTATTTACAATATATGATGGTCTCTTGAATATTCTGAACCTAATGTGATTTAGAACTAGCGCTGCATGCGGCAGCAAACAGGGAGAAACAGGTTCCACTCTAATTAGTTTCAAAATATTCAACAGCTTACTTGTATGAGTGGCTAGAATTTGGGATTCTTGAAATTGAATCAGAGTATGAACTAAATCATGTATAATTTTAGATGAACTTGAACCAATATTTATTAACAAATAAATGTTTGAGATTTTCAGACAATGATTTGTACAATAATTACCATGATATTGCCAGCTTATCATTATTTCGCTTTGTACCAAGAGGCCAAATGAAATTTTTTTTACAAATTAAAAGGTATTCTCTTGAATATTTTGAACCTCATTTGACTGGGAACTATTGCTGCCTGTGACAGAAAACTGGGAGCAACAGGTTCCACTCTAATTAGTTTCAAAATATTCAACAGATTACCTGTATGATTGTCTGGTAATTGACCTTCTGAAATTTTAATGTGTACTATCTTGTAAATAACTAAAGAATGAAACAAGTAATTAAAGTGTTTGCACTTATCAATGACTAATACAATAATTGCCTTGACATGACCACCGTAAGTTCCTTTTATTAACTAGAAGACAAATGAAATTTTTTTTATGATGGAAAAGGTCGTCTAATGAATATTCTTAACCTAATTTGGCTGGGAATTGTTTCTGCCTGTGGCAGCAAACAGGGAGAAACATGTTCCAGTCTAATTACTTTCAAAATATTCACCAGAAAAATGAGATTAGCTGTATCAGTATGAATTGAGTGCAATGTTGGAACACGAAAAGATTACTTCTGATTAATAATGCTGCAAGTCAGCAACACATAAAAAGTTGCAAATAGAACTCAACTGCATGCTGCTGTACACATATCGCCTAACTCTTAAACATGACAACTGAATTTAATGTCATGGGAAACAACCTCAGGCGGCAGCTCAAACACTAATTCTCAAGTGTCTCAGACACAGATCCCTCACAGTCACTGAAACTCATACAGTCTGAGTCATAAGTCGCTAGTGTCATGTCCGCCATCTGCATCAGAATCACTGTCCACACCAACAAGGAATTCTTCAGTTGAAGTGAGCTCATGCATTTGTTTGATAACTGCTGTTGCTGGTGTTAGTAAGAAAGTATCCTGGCATCCAGTATGCAGCTCACACACACTGACAGTTGCAGGCCTTTTTCGTAGTTGACTCTGTCGTCGATTCTTTGTCGCTAGGTACATGGTAACTGCTTTATCAACAAGCTTTTGCTCATAATTTGGGTCACAGCTTATCACCAGAGGCAAGTTAATTCTTATCAGCAGAAGATCATCCAGAGTTGTGTTTTTCATACTGCTCCTTGTGCTTGTCAGTTGTCAGTTCAAGGTGCCATTCCTCTCTCCACTGTGGCACTAGCAAATGCAACCACCAGGATCAACTCAATCACAAGGAGAATGTGTGGAAATTCTGCCTGGTGATGAGTGAAGATTTGCTGCCATAGAATAATACTGTTGTTAAAGTGATGAAACTTAACAGCAACAAGTTTGCGCAAACCACGCCTCTCAATGATTGCCATGTCAAGCGAGAATTTGTGAAAGCTTAGGCACTCCTGGAAATGTGTGGCTATGAGCTGGATGTGTCCTTTGCCATAGTTGGGATCACTAGCATCCCATTGTGTATGATCTGCAATGGTGAATGCATCAAAGATAGGGTCATTAAATGACTCCAGCCTGCTTTCCAGGTGTGTTGCAATTGATGGAATCAGTTGTGAGCGTATCCTTTTAACTGTTTCTTTTCCTCTTGCTACATCTTTTAGGACAAATGTTTCTTTGGCAACAATTGTGAAGTTCTCAGCTTTTTCCCGTTGCTTGTCACTCAGCTGGTTTTTGTCCTTGAACCTCGTAGTTGCTGGCATATTTGTAGCCTCAGCTGTAATTGTGACCTCTGTGCCATCATCGTCTATTGTAGATGGAAATGGGAGGGCGACTTCATTTTCAGATTGAATGGACTTCAGTTCATCTACAGTTGATCTTACACCATTGATGATAGTTGTCACTAGTGGCGATGCATGTTGAGCATCCAGTCTAATTTTTCATCATAGTCAGGGCACCAGTCAGTTTGCCCATATTGACACTGGCTCCGTCTGCACATGCCGAAACCATACACTTGGTGTACTTTTCACCAGTCAGATTAAACAACTCAAATGCATTATCAATGCTTCTCTTAAGTGCTGAAGCATCGACGCCACCAAAGCTATTCATACGCTGACATTTGAGAAACAATTCTATTGGTTTACCCCTCACCACAACCGTCACATATATAAGTTCCTCTTCCTCCTTTGTTTTTCTCGCTTCTGTCCCATCCTGCTCAATAGAAAACAGATTTGCACACTGCAAAATGTTCATTATGTCATCACGCATAGCAAGAGCTATATGCTCTATAAACTCTCTACACCTCTGATCACTGTCCTTTGCTGCAGAAATAAATTGAACACCATTTTTCTTCTGTAGTTCAATTAAATCTGGGTATTCAGACATCGCGCTTTCCTTCATCACAATTGAAAGGGCTGTATTGAAATGGTGTTTGTAAAGATTTTTGTTTGTTTTATCAAACAATTGACCTAGTGACACTGTTTTTATTGGAGTTGCTGATGGGGTATGCGCACTTGATGATGATGGGCAAGCGGTTTCACTTTCAACAGGACCTACTATGTTATCTGGCAAGGACACAAATTTTCGCTTAGCCCAGTCATGCAGTGACCCAGACTGTACATGTCTGCTTACATTTGTTTAAGGAATGTAGCTCACACCATCAACATAGGCTATTATACCTTTCAGAACCTGTCCACTAATCCCTCTTCTAAGTGCTTCTGAACGAATTGCTGCCATGTGATCTGTGCAAATCTTGCACTTGATTACTAACACTTTCTCTCCATCATCTTCATAACTAAAATCTTTGTAACAATACCACGTTTTTAAAGTTACTGTTTCGCGTTTTGACACATTAGATGACAATTTAGATTTTTAAATTCTGTGTCTCACATGCGCGACCAGGAACTAGTCTGTGTACATCGAACATGTCACTTGTCAGTAGTCATGCGTAGTCATTCAAACATTCCTATTCTTCAGGCATTGCTTACAATTTGTACCGACGTATCGCGCTCCTCACTATTTAGGGAAATACAAACAAGTCCATAGTAGCTATGATGTCATAATGAAATGTCGTCCGCTAGAATTTTTTGATCCCGTTTATCCAGACAAAAGCTACAAAAAACGGGAATTAATGCATGTCTGCTAGTAAATACATGAATGTACGTTACATCCGGGTGCGAATCGCAATGGTATCCGGCCTTAAATGTTTTGCTATCGGCGCTAAATACATACAACAATGACTTTCCACGGCCATGAGTATTAAAAATAATATGAGAGTCAACCAAACATAGTGCATTTACTGATGCATAAATAGAAATAGATAAAGCTTGTACTGGTCTGCATCAGACGATTTAACCGTTTTACATACTGAAGTAAATGTACGCTATTTCGTGATAACAATATCGTACAAATTTTGGACATTGAAAATGCGCAGTAGGGTACCCTAAAATAACTAGGGGAACATACGCATAATGAAGAACTATATCCCATAATGCAACGGGGCCCATGAAGAAACCACAAAAGCTATATCATAAGCTGAACCCGGAAGCAAAAAAAAAGCTCGCGACCGGAAACGAATCTTTCTCAGTCGCATGGTATATATGTATTTTAGGCTGGTTCCCTGTCTCATTTCCTGTTGATTTTTCCTCATTACACGTACGTACATGTTATCTATATACGCTTACTTCGTTCGCTATTAACACATCAGTAACAAATTAGTGCAAACATGTATATAGCTTCTCAGACCCATAACTTATACTACTGTTAGCAGAGAACCTACGAACTATTTCACTGAAAGTTAGTCCTCAGAACATTATTATTACTGTACAAAAACATTTGTATTACGCGATTATGCGGTGCTCCTACATAATAATCATAAAGGTTTATTCCCAGCAACAGAAGATACCTGTCTCGCTTCCAGCTTTACAGTCGAGACAAAAACCAGAGGCAATAACAAACGGCTTATGGCTCATAAATGATGATGATGATGATGATGATGATGAAACCCCACTTCAACACTTGGATTGGGAATTCCCGGAATAGTATCCCTTTAATTTTAATGCGCATATACGCAGTCACATATTCCCAGTTTTCGTCGCCACCCACCCTTGGTAATAGTAAGTATTGCTCTCTTATTGATAATAGCTGTCAGAATTTGCAACAATGAGACCTAAAAATCTACTTAAGATTAAGCAAATTACCTGAAAAAATAATATATTTACTGCCTCTGCTATTTTCTCTTATCAGCTGATAGAGAGAGTTAACTCGAGCCAGAAACACACTATTGTAGCGAGAAATTAGATGATGTGAAGCTGTCAAACGCTTCAAGAAAAAAGTTCGTAAAGGTCAGAGACAGGCAAACAGAGAAGGTCAGAAACCACTTTTGAAGTAGCACTAGATAGATTCTGGGAAAACTAGGAAATTAAATACGATCCCTCTGCACCCTACCATGTAAAAAAACCTTTAAAAAAGCTTTAAAACCGACTGGATAAATACTGGAACAATGCACAAATTAAATTTAACTTCGAGGCACCTCACCATGAAGTAACCATTTCAAAACCTAGCGTCACTCATGCACCTGAATATAGAGGCCTGTACGGTCTGTGCTCAGTATTATCGATAATAATAATAATAATAATAATAATAATAATAATAATAATAATAATAATAATATACACTGAAAAGGATTTGGGGGTTTACATCGATAGCAAACTATCATTTGATACACTTGCACGAACTTACACGAATCCTCTACTGACAGCAGGCGTCAACAAGCCTCTAACGTCAGGAACGGGCTGCATATATTTATGGTTCATTTTAATGTTATTAAGTTGTTATTAACGTGAAAAACATTCAACAATGCCATCACTAATTGAAATGACAGAAACAAAATAATAGAATCAATTGAAAAGAAAAAGCACATAATAGGCATTTTTTGGATCTTTCAAAAGCTTTCGACACTATCAATCATAAAATCCTACTAGAAAAACTTGCCTATTATGGAATCCGAGGAAGTGCACTCATCTGGTTTGAAAGTTATCTAAGTGACAGAACGCAATCTGTGCAATTCAATGCAACTTGCTCTGAAAATAGGAGCCTAACTTGCGGTGTCCCTCAGGGGTCCATCCTTGGCCCTCTGCTGCTCCTCTTGTATATGAACGATCTGCCTTACATATGCAAACATATGCCACTAATACTATTTGCTGATGACACCAATGCCTTTTGCTCTGACGAAGACATAGCTACATTATATAAAAATGTAAATAAGGAAATGGAAGAAATTACTAACTGGTTTTCACTAAATAAATTATCACTAAATGTGGATAAAACAAACTACATGTTATTTTCAAAATCTAGAGAATTAATAAATAAAGAGGTTCCAAAATTGTACATTAGCAATAAGGAAATTGAAGAGGCCCCTTATGCAAAGTTCCTAGGAGTATATTTAGATAAAAACTTGACCTGGGCCAAATAAATCGAAACAGTTACTGAAAAAGTAGCAAGAGGAATAGGTGTCATCCAAAGACTAAAACCATATATGACACAGGCCACGGTTAAAACACTGTACAGCACCTTGATCCTCCCGCACCTCACTTACTGCAATGCTGTTTGGACTAAAACCTACAAAAACAGAATATCCAAAATTCAAAGTCTCCAAAAAAAAGCATCAAACTATTTTCTAGGCCAACAGAGGGCCAAAACATGTTCAAAGCAGAAAAATTGCTTAAGCTCACCGACATAGGAAAATCTCAAATGCTAACTATTGTCAAAGACTTCCACCACGACACTTTACCCAAATTTATAGCCCCCCTTCTTTATAAACAATATTAACATCCACCAACATAACACTAGAAGCAGACATAAACTACATGAGCAATACACACGGACAGACATAGGAAAACACCGAATATCATTTGCAGCCACTAAACTATGGAACAACACAAAACAGGAAACACGTGAGAAAATTCTATCAACAAAATTCTGCAAGAAAACAATAAAAAAAATACTTGATTAACACATACTAGTATTATCTAACTCATGCAGTACAGCTAAAAAATGGCCCGATTCGTCTACAAAACAAGGTAAAGAATGCTACTACTACTACTACTACTACTACTACTACTACTACTACTACTACTACTGCTACTACTACTACTACTACTACTACTACTACTACTACTACTACTAATACTAATACTACTACTACTACTACTACTACTACTACTACTACTACTACTACTACTACTACTACTACTACTACTACTACTACTACTACTACTACTACTATTGCTACTACCACTACTACTGCTGCTGCTACTACTACTACTACTACTACTACTACTACTACTACTACTACTACTACTACTACTACTACTACTACTACTACTACTACTACTACTGCTACTACTACTACTACTACTAGAATTATGACTAGATGACTCCACTTGCTATTATATCCAATAATAACTTCAATTACCATAGTAACAAACTACAGGACGAGCAGGAGAATGCGCACCCATCCCCTCTATCCCCCTTCCCTTGTCCAAGGATGCTCCCCATTAGTCAGCATCCTGTAAACAGTATATCATCATTATAAGTAAAAGTACCCTCCCCAAAAACATATAAATGTTTATTGTTGTATCTATAATCATAGACATCCATGTATATTATTGAACGTGACTATGTTCCGTGCTTGTCTGTTATGTAACTGTCTTGTCCTTATTTACTACCCATATGTATCGCTAAATAATAACAATAATAATAATAATAATAATAATAATAATAATAATAATAATAATAATAATAATAATAATAATAATAATAACCCAAGTGACTAACTCTTACACACACCCTGTTATAGTATTATATGTTGGTTCGCGGACTGAGAGAGGCCCACTCCAGGAGTTTTTCTTTCCACTGTAATGACTGACAAGATAATTGAACCAGTGGTGAACTCTGGGGGGAGGGGCGCTGTGTGGGGTTGGAGTGGGTTGGGAGGGTGCTTGGGGTGTGTGGAGGGGTGGTCTCCTCCTGACACACGAATTGACATATTTTCTCTTTGAAATTTAAACTGTTTATGTGGATCAAGGGCCAAAGGGTTAATAAGGAAGTAGTAAATGTAATGTCTGAATTTATAATTGTTTGTGCAAGTACTGTCTTGTCTAATTTATATATACCTGTATATATGTGTGTAAGGTGTCCGCCATAACAATAGGCACTGCCTTAGGCGGACAACCTGGTATGATTTGTGAATTCGTTTATCTTGGAATTATTGAATAAATAATCTTGAATCTTGAATCTTGAATCTCTTAACAATTATACATTGGCTATGTTATAATGATTCTGGAGTATAAATATTACAGATGGGTTCACAATCGTAGTTATAGCGCAATGGATGACTTGAGTATAGCTTGTCTAGTCTAGCTTTTAAAGAATTCACTGAGGGAGCGCTGATAACAGATTCGGGTCAGGGCCGTATTTAAGGAGGGGGGGGGGGGCAAGCGGGGCAAAAGCCCCGGGACACCCACAAGCAAGGGCCGCCCACAATTTAAAAATGAAAAAAAAGAATGCACTTTTTTGGAAGTTATAGGACATTTAAAGCAAACTTTATTAGTTTAGAACTCTTAATCATGCATTATAATTCTATTCTAATATTTGTGGGGGCCCCAATTCTTGTTTAGTGTTTGGCAACAATGTTAATTATGAAAATTTGCAATAAAATAATTTTACAACGAAAGAAAGCGCCATAATTCACCCTAACAGTAGACTCTCTGGCCATCTCAGAGCACCTAGATGTAACCCCCCCCCCCAACCCCCGCTCATTCTTTGCCCCAGGGCCCCCACATATCCAAATACGGCCCTGATTCGGGTAATTTATTCCATTGATCAGTACAGCGCAACGGGAAAGAAAACTTTCATATATTGAGTCTTGGTCTTATTTTCTTAATTTTTAGGCTGTGACCTCGAGTTATGCTATTTGTGTCTTGTCGCTCAATAAGGTATGCAGTAACTTGGTCATATGTATTGCTAAGAATTTTATATAACTCGATCATGTCGCCATGCAATCTTCTAAATGCTAATGTTGGTAATTTTAACTTTTGGAGGCGTACATCATATGGTAGATTACGCATACCAGGAACAAGTTTGTTTTCCCGTCTTTGGACATTTTCGATTGCATTTATGTGCTTTTTCAGATATGGAGCCCAAACCACATTAGCGTATTCAATATGTGGCCTAACAAGAGATTTGTAGAGATGTTTAAAGTTTTCTTTATCTAGATAGTCAAATGTTCTCCTAAGCAGTCCCATTATTTGGTTAGATTTGCTTATTTTTCCATTTATATGTTCATCGAAGCATAGTTTATCGTCTATTATGACACCTATATCTTTTTCACTAGATGAATGGGCTAGAGTATGGTTATTAAATTCCATTGTATAAGTGTGTAGAGATGGTTTTTTTGTTGATATTCGCATACTTTTGCATTTATCTGGGTGGAACCTCAATAATGAATTATCAGTCCATGAACACGCATAGAGTTAATATCATTTTGCAGGGTGTCACAATCTTTTGGGTTGAAGATTGATCTAAAGGGTTTAGTGTCATCTGCAAATAAAAAGATCTCAGATCCACTACTGGTTACATCGGGAAGATCATTAATGTAAATTATAAACAGTAATGACCCTAAAACTGAGCCCTGTGGTATACGGCTTGTTACGTCTGTTGGTTTAGATATGATTCCATTTATAACTACTTGTTGCTGCCTTCTGGTTAGAAAGGATTGGATCCAGTTTAATAAATTACCTTCTATGCCGTATACAGTTAGTTTTTTAATTAGACGTTTATGTGGAACCTTATCAAATACTTTCATGAAGTCGCAGTAAATCACATCAATCATAACCCCCATGTCCAGAGTCAGTAGCCATTTTGCAAGAACAGTCAAAAGGTGGAGAACTGTTGATCGGCCGCTTATAAAACCATACTGTTTTTCTGATAGCATATTATTAATCCTAAGATGTTCCATAATCGTGGCTTTAATAACAGATTCCATTATTTTACAAACAACAGATGTTAAGCTAATTGGACGGCAATTGTCTGGTTTGGTTTTATCTCCTTTTTTAAAAATTGGTGTGATGTTTGTATTTAACCAGCATTGTGGTAATGTTCCCAGGCTTGGTGATTTATTAAAAAGAATTGATAGTGGCAGGCTTAGTTTGTAGCTTAATTCATAAAGGAATCTTGGATGGAGTTTATCAGGCCCGGGTGACTTAGAAGTGTTGAGATTCACAAGTTTTTTTCTTACAATTTCAGGTGTGATCTTTAATGTACCCATTGGCACGTGAGCTCTACAAGGAATAGTTGGGGAATCATCATCAAGTTCTCTTGTAAATACTGATCTGAAGTAGTGTCTTTTAGTACACATATAAATACTATAGTTAAAAAAGCAAATTCTCTTTTGGGTGTAATCAAACGAACTATAACGCACATACAACCAGCCACATTTCAAGTTACTGTATAGATCACTTGTGAGACCTGTCTTGGAATATTGCAATGCTGTA
Organism: Chaetoderma sp. LZ-2023a; assembly: GCA_034401795.1. Taxonomy (NCBI): domain Eukaryota; kingdom Metazoa; phylum Mollusca; class Caudofoveata; order Chaetodermatida; family Chaetodermatidae; genus Chaetoderma; species Chaetoderma sp. LZ-2023a. Next base: position 32,335,747 of record CM067365.1, on the reverse strand, counting down.
TGGTCCCCCAAATTCAAAAGACAGTCCATAACTCTGGAAAATGTACAGAGAAGGGCTACGAAACTTATACCAAGACTAAGAAATCAAAGCTACCAAATGAGATTAAGATCAATAAACCTAATGTCATCAAAGTACCGCAGGTTGTGCGGGGACTTAATTGAAGTCTTCCAGATCATTAAAAGCAAATACAACATTAATAGTGCAGACTTTTTTCAAGAACCGTACACAAGTGTAACACGAGGTCACCCATACAAGTTAAGAGTAGACCAGCGCAACAAGATAATTACATAAAGGACAGTTTACAGTATAATTTGAGAGAGGACCTGTCAATGAATGAAGAATTTATTGAAACTATTTTTTATTGAAATTCTCAATGAAAAAACTAAAAATAAACTTGTCACTGTCACATACAGACCTCCTGGAAGTTACAATGACAAATTTATGAAATCATTCGAAAAAATGTTAAATACCATACAAAATGAAAAGAAATCCGCTTATATATTAGGTGACTTTAATATTGATTTGTTAAAACAACATAGCTTCTACACTCAAGACCTATTAAATTTATTAAAAATATCTGGCCTTTATCCATTCATAACGAAACCAACAAGAATTACAGAATTCTCGGCTACTATTATTTACAACATTATCTCAAATAATGCTGTAAGTGCCAAGAATCAATCAGGTATTTTTGTTGTAGATATTTCAGACCATTTACCTATATTCTATATAGAAAAAGAAAACAAAAAAGAAAAATCATTTGTAAAAGAAGTGGTAACTTGTAGGGACTTCAAAAAGGAAAATATAGAAATCATGTGAAGATGCCTACAACACCTTCCACACTATATGCTCTGACATCTATGAATCCGGCTTTCCACTTAAAAATATTAAGAAATTTAAACAAAATCCTACTAAACCCTGGATTACAAGAGGATTGATAACAAGAAAAACAGGTTATATCTGAATCTTATTAAATATCCGACAATGAATAATGACTCATAGTTCAAGAAATTTTCATAATAAATTTGATGAACAAAAAGATAATATAAAGGAAACATGGAAACTGATTAAGTCATTACTAAATAAGAAAAAACCAATACTGAAGCATCACAGTTTATTTATAATAATACAGTCATCATCATCATCATCATCATCATCATCATTTTCTCAGGATTTAAGCCGTAGGCTTTTTGTCTAGTCCCGTCGATGTCTTAACTTATAATTAGCGAATACGGAAGAGAGAAGATATGACATTGTTACGTGCCATTACTTATTAGTCATAGATATTGTACATATCTTAATATTTGCTAGTTGTTACTATGGAATGTGCATGTCCAGCAGCCATAGGCTGCGGTGTGCCGCCTACAGCTGCTGGACTTGGCTTTAATCGCTGCTTTATAGGATGCGCCTGCCCAACAGCCACCAGCTGCGGTTTAAGTGTTAGCTGCAGTGTGCTGCCTGCCCTTTAAGTCCAGCCTGTGCTTCCAATTTACATAAAAGATTTCTGTATTTGATATCCTGTATATTGACTGTATGCGGAGAAACTAGTTGTGGATCATTCTTGGTATCATGTCTACATTCTACATCACATTCGAAATATTAGTTGAAGAGATATGTCGAGTTTGTCATATATGAGTCCAGTTTTGCTTTGAATTCGTCTAAATTCTTAGCTTCCACGATGTGTGCAGGTAGGTGATTCCAGATTGGTGGGGTACGTTTTGTAAAGAAGTACTTTCTTAAGTTAGTGTTGCAGCTTTGAATTCCTAGTTTGAAGCTATAACCGCGGCTGATGCTTGTGGAGGGTTCACTGAAGAGATTGGATGGATCAACATTGTAGATGTTTCTTATCACTTTGTACACCTCAATCCGGTCTCCACGTGTCCTGCGGTACTTCAGAGAGAACAAATTCAATGATCTTAGCCTCCCTTCATAGCTGAGGTGATGTATGTCAGGGATCAACTTGGTCGCTCATCATTGTACCCTCTCTAGTGTCCGTGACTGTTTCAGAAGGTGGGGTGCCCACACCGTGTTGCAGTATTCCAGTATAGGTCTGACTAGGGTTTTGTATAGCAGTATCAATATTGTCGAGTCCAGATAGGTAAATGTTCTTTTTATAACTCCTAGTATGCTGTTTGCCTTATTGACGATGGTGTTTATGTGGTAGTCAAAGTTTAATTTGTTGTCGATGTGGATTCCCAGATCTTTTTCACGTTTTGGTTATTGGTTGGGCAATTGGAATATCTGTCATGTTGTACTGTATTAGTTGGTTAATTTTGCCCAGATGGAGAACATGGATTTTTGTCGAAGTGAATCTAAGCTGCCAATCAGGTGACCACTGGCATGTCCGATTTATGTTTTTCTGTATGTCTGTTATTTCAGGATTCCCAATTAACTTTGTGTCATCAGCAAAGATTTTGCAGATACAGTCAATAACATCTGGTATGTCATTTATAAAGAGAACAAAAAGTACAGGACCCAGGACACTGCCCTGTGGCACCCCACTAGTTACATCCTTGTAATCAGATTTAGTTGATCCCAGTTGCACTCTTTGCTTTCTGTTGGTGAGGAAATCATGAATCCAGTTTATTATGTGGCTACCCATTCTGCACGCCTGTAGTTTGTTAAGCAGTCTTACATGCAGTACCGTGTCAAATGCTTTTTTGAAATCTAAGTAGATTACGTCAATTGGCTGATGGGCATCTAAGGTTTGGGTTAGGATTTCTAGATATTCTAATAACTGTATCTTACATGATCTTCTAGACCTAAAACCATGCTGGCATTCAGATAGAAGATGGTTTTGCTCAACGTACTCCATTATTGCATCCCGGACAAATGATTCCAATACTTTGCATAGTATACATGTGAGACTAACAGGCCTGTAGTTTCCAGGATAATTTTTCGGGCCTTTTTTGTAGATACATGTCACATCCGCTGTTTACCATATACTTGGTAATGTTCCTTCGTCTAGCGACTTGTTGAACAAGATGCATACTTGGTGGTATCTTGTCTGGCCCTTTACTTTTGTTTGGATTAAGTTGATTCAGTCTATTCTCTACAGCAACTGGAGTTATTACGATGTTGGCTAGAAAATTTCCACCATTTCTTTGTGAAAGTTCTGGGATTTCGTTAAGGTTTTCAATGGTAAAAACATCTGAAAAAAATGTTTTAAGTATTCACAATTTCTCTGTATCTGTTGTTGCAATATTTCCACTGTTTGGATCCTTCAAGTTGCCAATGTTATCTTTTAATTGTGTTTTGCTCTTCACGTAATTCCAGAATGCTTTTGGGTTTGTACTACTCTCTGTGGCTATTTTATGTTCGAATTCCCTTTTTGCTCCTTTAATTTTTACATTGGCTAAGTTTCTCGCATGCTTGTAATTGTTGTAATCGTTAGTACGTTTAGTCTTCTTGAATTTCTTAAAAGCTTTACGTTTTTCTTTAGTCGTATCAAGTACATATTTGTTGGTCCAGATAGCTTTCCTGTTTTGTGTTTCATTTGCTTTTGCTGTAGGGATGTTTTTTGACATTATGTCCGTCAATTTCTGATAGAAGTTTGCTGCATCATTTGTAGTTAGATCATTCATTATGCTCCAATCAATTTCAGTCAGTTCACTTCTCATGCTGTCATAATTGCCTTTGTGGAGAAGTAATCTGGTTCCTGAGTGAAGCTGTCGCCGCTGATTAGGTTAGGGTGTAGATGTCATTAACGACAAAAAAGAAATAGCAGACAAATTTAATGAGTATTTTACTAACATTGGTCCTAATTTATCACAAAGAATTCAACCCAGCTCGAACATACATGTAAAGGACTTTCTAACAGGTAGCTATCAACACTCCATTTTCTTAAATCCAACAGATACTCACAAAATCTACAAAATACTAATGCAAATTAACACAGCTGAAAGTGCTGGAATCGATAATTTCAAAAGGAAAATTTTAAGCACTGTGTAACAGAAATACTAACACCATTGGACCACATCTGTAATCTCTCACTTACACAGGCAGTATTTCCATCAAGATTAAAGGTTGCACGTGTGGCACCCATATACAAAGCTAAAGATGCATCTGACTTTACTCATTATTGGCCAGCATCGGTACTTCCACCTTTCTCAAAACTCCTAGAAAAACTGTATTTTAGTAGAATTACTAAATATCTGAACAAAAACTCAATCATATATCCTTCTCAATATGGTTTCAGAGAAAAACACTCTACTATGCTTGCCATTGTGGACATGATTGAAAAATTATCAACCTCCCTTGAGAATAATAAACATACGCTAGATGTATTCTTGGATCTTTCCAAAGCCTTCGATACAATTGATCATACAATTTTACTGCAAATGCTTGCATACTATGGAATAAGAGGTACTGCACTGAACTGGATACAGAATTACCTGTCAAATAGGGAACAGTGTGTACAATTCAATGGGCTATCTCTGAATACAAAAAAAATATAGTTTGTGGTGTTCCCCAAGGTTCAGTTCTTGGGCCCCCGCTGTTTCTCCTATATATGCATGACATACCCAAAGTCTGCAAACATCTCTCACTAATACTTTTTGCAGACGATACAAATGCTTTCTGCAGCCACAAGGATATAGAAATTCTATACAAAAATGTCAATAATGAAATGGTGAAATTAATAGACTGGTTTAAAGTAAACAAATTGTCCTTAAATGTATCAAAAACTAAATATATACTATTCACAAAATCTAAGAAACTAAAAGAAATAGCTCTCCAAACCCTCTATACCGACAACCAGATAATTCAAGAAGCACAATATGCTAAGTTTTTAGGAGTCTATCTGGACAACAAATTTACATGGAAGAAGTATATTGAAATTATTACTACCAGGGTAGCAACAAGCATTGGCATCATTCGCCGACTGAAAACCTATCTAACACCTAATATTATTAAAAACCTGTACTGCACAATGATACTTCCTCACATCACTTACTGCAATGCTATCTGGACTAATACATCTCAAGCTAGACTAAAAAACTAAAATCTCTGCAAAAGTAATCTACTAAACTATTTTCACAAACAGCTGGTGGCCAGGATATCTTTAAATCAGAAACGGTCTTAAAACTTGAGGACATTGGAACGCTCAATTATACACAATTGTAAGGGACTTCCACAATGTCAACTTACCCTCATCCTTATCTAACATCTTTACGCTCAATACACAATTGCATCCTCACAACACAAGACCAAGAAATACCTCCACTCAACACACCACCAAACAAAAACAGCACAACAAAACCCATCATCCAAAGCAATTCAGTTATGGAATAATACAGACACAAGCACACGCACAGACATCATAAAGCTACAGTCTTTTATGCAGAGTATCAAAAAGAAGATTATAGAAAACTACTAGACTCTGGAAAACACTCACCATCATGGCATGCTATTCTCACACTTGCACCAAGTCACAAGAACAAATAATAATAATAATAATAATAATAATAATAATAATAATAATAATATTATTATTATTATCTGTCATAATGGTAACTACCAAACTACTATCTCTACCATCACAGCCCTAATGCTTTGTCAATGATAATAAGAATATGTAGGCCTAATATAGAATTATTAACTTAAGCAAGATAAGCACACATCCCTCTTTCATGTCTTTCCATGTAAATATGTTGCAAATTGTCATACGTCTATTAACTGTTGCAAGCCACCGGACAATAATAAGCTCACATGGCCTTTCAGTAGACAGCAACATAATCAACAGTTTCTTTGTTATTGACACAGCAAAAGATGGAATATTGACAGCAGAGTGGTAATGGCCAAAGTCTTAAACCAAATGGTTTTGAGGAGACTTAATTAAGCAACAACAGTCCGATCGTTCAAGAACAAACTGGAAGTCGACTTCAAGAAAGGAACTTATGAATTGGATTGAACAAGCCGTACTACAACAAAAACACTGAGGCAATAACAAGCCAACGGCTTATGCCTCGTAAAATGATGATGATGATGATGATGATGATGATGATGATGAATGATGATGATGATGACTAGATAATTCCACTTGCTATTATATCCAATAATAATTTCAATTACCATAGTAACAAGCTACATGACGAGTAGGAGAATGAGCACCCCTCCCTTCCACCCCCTCTCCACTTCCCCTGTCCAAGAATGCTCCCCATTATCCAGCATCCTGTAAAAAGTCTATCATCATTATAAGAAAAATTACCTCCAAAAATATAAATGTTTATTGTCGTATCCATAATCATAGACATCCATGTCTTTTATTGAACTTGACTATGTTCTGTGCTTGTCTGTTGCGTAACTGTCTTGTTCTTATTTACTACGCATATGTATCGCAAACTATAAAACCCGTATTTATGAAACTAAATAATAATAATAATAATAATAATAATAATAATAATAATAATAATAGTAATAATAATCCAAGTGATTAACTCTTTCACATCCTACTATTGCAGTATTATATGTTGGTTCGCAGACTGAGAGAGGCCCACCCCTGGAGTTTTTCCACTGGAATGACTGACTAGATAAATGAACCGGTCATTGCAGTGGTGAACTCTCCGGGAGATTGTAGTTATCGATCTGCAATTTGCTAATGCTTATATTTGTGTTTTTTGGTAACACCTCCGTGATTAGTATGCTGGCAGGACGAATCTTGTGTACTAGTGCTTCAAGATCAGCTTTTTTTTATATTAATTAGACTATCTGCATTTGTGTATATGCATATATCGGTTACTGTTTTAGAAGTTGTACTGTTCGCTATTTGAGAGTGCTTTGGTGTTGTTGATCTTGTGCTGATTTCTGCGCACTTACCAGTTAGTGTTTTTACTTATTTTTTACGTTTGACTTTTTTGTGTTTTTGTTTTGTTATTTCCTGCCTTCCTTGTTCCAAAGTTGCTGTTGTTGTTATTGTGTCTTCATTGTAGCACATAGTGTACTGAGATGCTTCATTTGTATGTACATCTAAAATTTCGTCACTTAGTACTGAGAATTGGTTTGAAAGTTGTGTTGGTATTGTGTGATGGTTGAGCTGGTTTGTAGCTATGTTTGCCGTCCCCATGGTGTAGCCTGGACATAACAAAAATCCTGTGATTCTGAGGAGGTGTTGAGCACAGAGTGAAGGTGATAACTGATGTTGGCCTTCATGGTTAGGGTGAACGTCATCCCAAAGTAGGTGGTCGTATGGTTCACCATTAAGGTCGCCGAATATCTCTGTATTATTTATGAAGTTGGCCTTGTGCCAATTTACAAGGGACCACAACATTCCATTGAAGATATATACAAAGTTGTTGTCGCATCTGCTGTTTAGTCGTGGTAGAATGGATGAAACAAATATCTTGGTACTTGGTGCCGTTGTTTGTATGAGATCCAACAATTCATCGTAGTCTCTGATCATACCTTCTAATTTTCGCATGCCAATATCATTAGTCCCGACATGGACTACTATAGCATCAAAGCTTTCCATCTTAAGTAGAAGCTCGAGCTTGTCATGGATTTCTGCTATTCTTGCTCCACTGAATGATCTGTAGCACGGATTGAACGGATGGGTACCGGCAGTCCCAGATGAGCTGGGTACAGAATGGCCATTCCGGATTCGCTCCAAGCATGCCCCCCCTAAGTAGGATAGTATGCATATATAAGCCCTATGAGAGAGGTTTTCATTGAAACGTGTGGTATAAATACCATGATAGTTTCTCAGCGGGAGACATGGATCTCGGAGAAACTCATCTTGTGCAACACTCCATTGATACGGGAAATAATCGCCTGGTACAACAACTGGTATGACGTCTTCCCATCCATATGGAAGTGGAAGCGCATCAACAAGTTAACGACATGTTGCGGACCGGTATCATAGAACCATCAGCATCTCCATGGGCCAGCCACATAGTACTAGCAGGCAAAAAGGACGGATCCTTGTGCATTTGTATAGACTACCACCGCCTTCATGATCTTAGCGTCAAGGAGGCCTATCCACTCCCGCGTATAGATCAGGCCTTGGATTCCCTGTCCGGAGCCAAGTGGTTTTGTACACTTGATTTGGATAGTGGCTACTGGCAAATAGCAATGGATGAAGCTGACATGGAAAAGACCGCATTCATATGTAGGGACGGCCTTTTTGAACATTAACCAACTTGGACGCCGTTTTCTCCAGATTCCGCACGGCTAACCTAAAGCTCGAGCCAAAGAAATGTAATCTCTTCAGACAGAGCGTCGAGTTCCTGGGACACATCATATCCGGTGATGGAGTGGCCACTCAGCCTTTAAAAACAAAGCCAGTAGCAGAGTGGCCAACGCCCTCTTCAAGAGTTTTCTTCGCTTCTGCCAGTACCATCGGCGGTACATCCATCACTTTAGTGAGATTGCTTCACCCTTGTATAAGATCACCGAAAAAGATCGACCATTCGAGTGGACGAGTGAGTGTGAAGGTTCCTTCAGTGCATTGAAGGAAATCTTGATGACAACCCCTGTTCTTGCTCATCCTAATCCAAACCTCAATTTCATCTTGGACACTGACACACCAGCTTACGCTATTGGCGCGGTTCTATCTCAGGTCATGGAGGATGGAACGGAGCAGGTGTTGGGTTACGGATCGCGTACTTTGAATAAAACAGAAAAAAGATACGCAACCACGAAGCGAGAACTACTTGCGGTGGTACATTTCGTCAAGTAGTATAAACACTTCCTGTACGGCCGCACATTTACACTCCATACAGACCATGCCTCACTACGCTGGCTCAGATACCTTAAAAATCTGGAGGGCCAGGTAGCGAAATGGCAGGAATCCCTGCATGCCTACAACCTTAACGTTGTTCACCGTCCGGTAAAATTGCATGTTAATGCCAACGCCCTCAGCAGACTGGGGCAAGGAGATGAACACGAAGAGGTCGCAACCATGACACAATCTACACAGCCATCTCCGGAGTTCCCCGAATTGCGGTGCACAGAGCGGATGATGACAAGATATGTACGCACCCTCTCCATCCTTAGCACGGGTCTACTCGATCTGGTAAGCCGTATCTGAAGAACTTTTCATTTGTTTTGTCCAAGGGACTGGATGGGAAAGCTGTTCCACCGATATCTTCCCACTCCCACCCACTTCATGCTATAACCCCATCATAGAGTTACCGCAAGCGGAAGCTGAGGCTGACCCAAGCCATGCTCCCAGTGGGGTGGAAGATATGGTGAATAGCATGGAAGTGAAGAGGCTGGATGAAGCCTTGGCATGTCTAGAACCGCAAAACCACACAACTTGGTGTACCCGAACATGCCCCGAAATCGCCGGACTAATCTCTAATCAAGTGGAACCTTTATTCAATACCGCACCAATGCCCCTGCTCCAACTGGCATCCCTTATCTATATGAGAGAGACTGCTGCTACAGAGGAGATGGCATCCCGCACCGCACCGACCAACAATAACCTCCGCGGTGAGCAGGGAAACAGCCTGTTCAGCAGACTCTTGGCTCGAATTTTCCTGGTGTCTAAAAACTATGACAAGGCACCAACCGTCGTGTAACGGGAGATGACCCATCTCCCCTATCCAAGGGCCACCCTTTCCGTAAGGTCCACCATACTCCCCCGTAGGCAGTCAGGACATCACACCACAGACAGAACGTCAATCACACACAGAACACACTTGCCTTCAGGACTGGATACATCAATTCATCATTGCGCTTATATTACACACATACTCGGTTATCCTCAGCATAACGGAGACATTCAACACCAGCAGCAACATCGTTTAGCAGCACCTATCGGCTTTAATTAGTTACCATTAGAGACCTAAAAATATCCGCAACAAATCCATCCACACAAGATGCGGTGACAATATTATTCACTGCAGCCCTGACTCACCGCAATAGCAACAGATTCGGCATTCACCATCATAGAAAACTGGAATATGCCCATCTCGCATAACATAAGCATCATACAGCTGCCCGGATTTCCCTACAACAGTTCACTAGCGTCAACAACACCAGCCAATATTTCCCCCGCACACACCTTCTTATCCAGTTACAGGAGAACTGATCATGCGTATAGAAGGAATACACCGCAGCCGTCTACAGTATGCGTTACGGGAGAAATGTTCACCAAACACCCCCCCCCCCCCCCCCCCCGACCCCACCCCCAATCCCTCCCGGACAGTTCCTGGTTTTGCGTTGATCGGAACTTATATTTTAAGCAGAATGGAGATGAAGTTAATCGGCAAATCTTCTTATAATTAAAAATACTCCCTCTATATGGGAGGAAATATTTATGTGACTACGGAAAAATTAAAATTGAAACTTTCCTTGTAGGGCGTGACCGGAAGCACCTATAAAACTTTCAGGTGTGGTCATCCGCCCTCCTGTGACGTCACTAATCTGTATAAAAAGGAGGCGCATGCTCTGAAACTTCGTCTTCCCATTAAATTGGACACAAGGGAAGAGCACAGCAATAGGCTGCGTTCGTGTCTCAAACAAAATTCTGCTAAAACATCATTATTATTTTATTATTGTTATGTATTAAGGCTTGGAATATTAGTCAGTTATTATTTGTTTATTAAGTGCGAGTTAAGTAACCCGCACCGCTATTATGCGGGGTCAACATGTCTCTCAAGCAAGACTTGGCTGTCATGGATTCATCTGAAGAATTGACCTCGTCTACACATGCGAAGAAGTTTTCCTGTATCGTTCTTCTGCCTGACAGACAACAGTGTCACAGAACATTTACCAGAAATTCAGATCGTCAATTGGGATCATCTACTTCAGCGAGCCTTCTGTGCCCGTTGCTAGCATTTGTTTTCTGCAATGCACTACGGTGTAACACACGCAATCAGAAATAAACATTGTGTGCTTAAATTAATGATAGTTCCGGGAGAGGAAAGTGAAGATCCGGTAGTATTAGCCAGAACTTTTGAACAAAGACTACCCGTAATAGTACTCCCGACTGAACGAATGGTGTGTACCAAGAACACAACAAGACGTCAAGCTATAGTCATGAGGCCCCGCTCAATCACCACCGCAACAGTTTCCACCGCATGTCATGCTTCCAGACATTTAGCCGCCAACACCACGCCATCATCAGCACCAGCAGGTCAGCTGTCTTTCGAGAAGAAGAATTGGTAGGTGGTCTGATGTGTCAATAACGAGAATTCCTATCTCTGATTTATTACTGAAAATAATGTTATTGCTGAATATATTATCAATAATTGTGGCCGAAACATCACCTATTCTAGTCGGTTTTGTAATGGTTGGGTAGAATGAATGAGCATTTAGTAAGTTTATAAGGTTTTGTGTATGAAAGCAAGTTTGTCTCATCAGGTCAATATTGTAGTCGCCCATGAGGTAGACAGTTTTGTTTTCCTTTTGAATAGTTTCCAAAGTTTTTTCCTAATAGTTCAATAAGATGTTCCTTATCGCCTTTAGGTGATTTATAAATTGCACCTACAATTTAGTTTTTTCCTTTCGGTGTTTGAATTTCGATAAACATTGTTTGAATATGTTCTTCAATATTAGAAAGGTCATCTCGCTCAATGAATCAGATATTTTCTTTAATATACAGTTATACACGCCTATACCACCTCCCCTACCCCATGCCATGGTTTTGTGCTTTGCAACAAATGTGTAGTTCTTTATATTAATAAGGTTAGTAAGCGAATTTACGTGTATAAATGTCTCTGTAATTCCAATAATTCCAAATTCATGTGCACTCATATCTAGGAGACGCTGTAACTTGTCGATGTTCCCCATGAGAGATTGCATGTTGATAAATAGAAGTGAGAAGTCAACGTGTTCTTTGTTTCCTATTAAGTTGTCATTGAATGCTTTGGGAGGATGTATTCACAGGTTGGTGCAGATATATAGGTCTCACTAGAGACTTGTACAAGAGCATGAAAGTAGATGGGTCAATGATGGCAAATGTTCTCTTAATTAGTCCTATTGTGCCTTTCGCCTGGGATACGATATTCCCTATATGTATATCAAAAGAAAGGTTTTTGTCAATATGCACTCCCAAGTCTTTTTCTACCTCTGACGTTGATACAGGATACATATCGGGCATATTTGTCATATATAGTATTTGGTTTGAGGGTTGTTTCTGCCGAAATATAGGACATGCGTTTTATCTGTGTTGAAAGATAGCTGCCATATCTGTGCCCACTTAATACTTTGTCCATGGTGTCCTGAATCTTACTGGTAGCTGGGTTGCCATATATCTTTGTGTCATCTGCACATATATTGCAGTGGCAGATATATATATATATATATATATATATATATATATATATATATATATATATATAATCAGAAATAGTATAGGTCCCATGGCAGGACACGGCACGCCGCTGGTCACCTCAATCCAGTCTGATGTTGTGTCATTGATCTTTATATACCCTCTGGCTTCTGTTACAGAGGTAGTTTCCTATCAATCTTACTAAATTGTCACCAATAGGCCTACCATAGATTATCAGTTTTGTTTGGTGTCGTTGGTGTGGTACAGTGTCGAATGCTTTTGAGAATTCTAAATATACTGCATCGACAAGTTCGTTTGAGTCAAGTTTGATTGTTATGTCTTCGAGTTATTCTAGTAGTTAAGTTTTAGATGATCTATTATGCCTGAATCCATGTTGGCATTTGGTAAATAGATTGGCTGTTTCCCGAAAATTTACAATGCTGTCTCTTATAAAAGACTAAGAGTGGAAAAATAGTCTGCGGTGTTCCTCAGGGTTCAATTCTTGGGCTGCTGTTGTTCTTACTCTATATGAATGACCTACCAAATGTTTGCAAACACTAATTGTCATTAATTATCTTTGCAGATGGTACCAATGCTTTTTGCAGCCATAAAAACATTGGTACTTCACAGAAAAACATAAAGGAAGAAATAGAAAAAGTAATTCATTGGTTTAAGGTTAACAAATTATCACTCAATGTTGCAAAAACAAATTACATCATATTCACAAATAAAAAAAATGATAAATACTGATCTCCCTAAAATTTATGTAGATAATCAAGAAATATGTGAGGCACAATTTGCAAAATTCTTAGCTGTTTATTTGGACAAGAAACTCACATGGGGGTGTAGTTAGGATCGACCGGTCGGGTACCGGCCGCACCAGGTAAGCTGGGTACGCGCCGCCCGCCTAGGATTCGTTTCCTGAACACGCCCCTCTGGGTAGAGCTATAGGCGTATATAGGCCTATGGGAGAAAAAGCGTGTCTAAAAACGACTAAGTTCGTTAAAACGCATTATTCGCATGCGCGCGCCGGGACGCTGTTTCTATGGAGCGTGTAGTTGTGACCTAGATAGGATGGCGCTTATAGTGTACTGAGCTGGTACTCTGTAATCCGTATTGATTGTCTGTTCCCATTAATCAAGACCAGAATTCGACGGGCTTTCCAAATTTGTAAACTATTTTAAAATCGGTTGAGAAATGGCTGAGTTAACCAGGAAAAACTATTCTTGATTATCTTCAAAATATTGCCCTGACGTCATAACCACGTGGACGTAAAGCTTCTAGAATGTTCTAGAACATTCGACGACGCCATTATTAGCTGTGCGCTGATTGGCTGTTGCTCGAACGATGATTGGATGAAGCCTGCGCCTGTGATGTCACGGAGAGTATAAAAGGAGAAGCGATCCAGTGATCGAGAGCATCCTCGGCCAGGGGCCGAACAGGTTGGACCTGTACTAGCTACGATCGACAGATAGTACGTCGCGTTTCCGTAGCTACCAGTAGCCAACCCACCGCACTAAAACAGTTTTAGTAACTCCCCATCTGCGGGAGTAATTTGGAACTTTTGATAATCGTTCACGAATACTACATCTACATTCGGAACACAAACATGCGGTGAGGCCTATGCGGCCTGAATATGTGAGTCTACAGATGTAGAGGCAGGATGTTCTTTGATGGATGGCTCGCCGGATCTGCCGGCCACGCCTAAAAGTGGTATTTCAAACGCCGCCGCACCAATTGTGTAGGTTCTTTCAACTTTCGACCGCAGCAAGTAAACTCTGCCCTGTGTGTCTTCAGAGCTGGTTGACGTACCCAGCACCGTGAAGCTTTGTTTTGTATCTTCATTTGCCTCTAACAACCCCCGCTAGTGATCGGGTTGTTTACACCTTCCATCTGTGCCATCGATGTATGGGAACTTTCTTCACCACGTAGTACCAGCGTATCTTTTACTGACTGCTCGTTAGACATTCTATTAGGCCTACAGCATTGAGTGATGCACTCCCACCATGAACGTTCTTACGGGACTCTTGTTTTGTGGAAAACAGCTTACGGGAACCAACCTGCGGGAACCAGCAACTTTCCAGCTTCCGGAGAGCATATCATCTCACGTCGACTACGGATTGACGTGTCAATTTCACTGACACAGTAGCCTAACTTGGGAATGACTACCAAGTATTCAAGTAACTATACTTCACCGTTTAATTATTTCTCTATATAGACTTCGTTAATTATCTCGTATCCGTATTAACGGTTCCGATGACTAAAAGGAACCGTGACGGTCTTAGGACCGATAGTTATAATTTCTGTATTTGTTAATAGTTATTTTCGTTTTCCTCAATGTGTTGCTAACCGCACTATAGTAGGTTCGTTAACCTGTATTACTATATATATATATATATATATATATATATATATATATATATATATATATATATATATATATATATATATATATATATATATATATATATATATATATATATATATATATATATATATATATATATCTTAATCATTGCCACCGTATTGTTTGTTCTGGTTAGATTACGTATGTATATGGCCAGTGGCCATCCGTTAAATTGTTTTGCTTAAGTTATAGAAAATATAGGACTGCAGTGCATGTAGGAAACACTATACAGCAACATTTATATATGCAGCATTTTCTCCCGCCACAAACAATTTTTCACTGAGGTCACTGTCCATGCTATAACTCTGTTTATCCTGGCATGCTACCGACTAAACCCTTTCTATTCAGCTCGATAGGATAGGTTCAAAATGATTAGGGACAATTTCTTCATTACATACTGTGTAATATACACTTCTCTTCCGGCAGTGCGATAATCTAGCCCCGCACTCCGGTAAGACTCATAACTCCAAGATTTTGTCTCTCTTAATATTCCTCTTAGCCTCGTGGCTTCTTAATTGTTTGGATGTACCTATCTGCACCATGGGCTGATCCGACTCTGGGAAACTATTGGGGTTTACGAGCGGTAATGGCTAGGGTGCGTATCACATACACATTCCCGTGTATCTTCGGATACTTAGTAGATAGTACTTTAAGCCAATGTAGGAAAGCACTGCGAAAACACATGTATTAATTATTAATTTATTTATTGACAATCCTCCCACACCGCAGTGCAAAGCTGGCAACTTGTATATAAATCTAACGACAGGTTAAACGGTTAGTTCCATAGGACCCGGCGACGGGCGAGATATGTATTCTCACCGAATTCTGATCAAATGTCTGGGCATGATATTTAGATCTGCCACGCCCTTACGTGAAGGAGATTTACGGTGTGCATTCGTCTCTCTTACCCCCACCATAACGATAGCAGGTATGGCCTAATAATGCTTCCGTGAAATGTAAACCATGTCTTGTAATGTTTCATGTGGTTGCGAAGCGGAATGTCCGGATTCTCACCCAGTTCAGAGATCCCGCTAAGTGACATGTTTGAGCGCTGTCTACAGTATTGATGTCCTCGGGCATCTGTTCTCCGTGACAGCCATCTCTAATAGCTAGGTAGATATCAGCCAGTCACGGCCTAAACTAATTCTTGTTTTGAAAGCAATTAAAAGGAATTAAGCAAAGCAGAAGGCCCACAGAAATAAAGCGGCAACTACTAACTCAGCATAGTAGGAATCACATAAGACCGTGACGGAGGAATCCATCGGGAATCTTCCGTTCCATCTTCACATAAAACAGTACGCACCCCTATAGTCATAATCTCACCAGGTATGGTCTTTTCTTTCTACAGCAATTTTGTTTGAAATATTAGAGTGGGCCCATTTTTGCCTACTATTCTTCTCCAGCTTTAAGCCATGGCGACACCTTCCCGAGATGGAGGCCCGCGCGAGTCACTTGCCTCTCGCAAGGGTTCAGCGATGACAGTCCACACCAGGATAATACTCCTCACCCAAACTAACACTAGGAGTAGTGCCCGCGTGAGGCACATCACTTTTTCGTCTGAGATAGCCTTCTTCCTTTCAGCTTAGAGGTTTAATAACTTATATTAAGTTAAATAGCTATGTCTTGTGTACGGGAGCTTCCCTTGCGGGGATATCTCTGCAGACTTATGAGTCTGTGTGGTACCTCCGGGAGCCCCATGTTTAAAAGTTCATCTACCTGCCTCTATGTCTTGTATTTTCACATGCTCTTATTGTAGTTTTATCTAGCATATTTTCAATTAGTTAGGTAAACGCATTGTATAGCCTTATATTTTTAGGTCACCAAATCAAATCTTGTAAGTCCATAGATCACGAAATTGCTATGGACAGGCATACTGGTGACACAAATTCTTGGGATAGACTATTGTGTTTAATGTTCGCGACAATGGTCGCACAGCCCCACCGGAACGATTGAGGTCCATCGGCCTTAGGAGCCAGTTTTTGTTTCCCGCAGGGCAGTCTCGTTCAAAGCCCGTCACCCCGAGACCAGATGCTAACCAGCATCATGCACTTACGGCGCGGCGAGTCGACATGAGACATCGGAACGGCCCGACACTACCCGGCGAGCTACATGAGAAACATATACAAATTGCAGCGTCAAAGGTTGCAAGAACATTGGTATTATGCGTCGACTAAAAAGCTACTTACAAAAAACGCTTTATAGCACGGTAATATTACCGCAAATCACATACTGCAACACTATTTGGACTAACACTTACTCATCAAAACTTAAAAAATTAAAGACGCTTCAGAAAAACACTATAAAGATATTTTCTCAACCAACGGGTCAAACTGTTTTTAAAGCAGAAAAACTATTAAAGCTTGAAGACATAGGAAAGCTCCAACTATACTCCATCCTCAGAGACTTCTATAACAATAATCTACCAACCCCATTATTAAACTTCTTCAAGAATAATGAAGACATACTGTAGCACGGATCGACCGAATGGGTAGGAACCATCCCAGCTAAGCTGGGTGCGGGACGACCATTCCGGGTACATTCCAAGCATGTCCAGCTGAGTAGGATAGTACATGTGTATAAAGTCCTGTGAGAGAGGTTTCGCTAAAATGGCTAAGTGCGTAAGAACGCGCAGCGCGCATGCGCTCACGTCAGAGCTTCCCTGGCAACACGTGTCAGTATTGGGAGAGAGTGTATGCTTATAGTATACCGAGTTGGTACTGGTGATTTCTTCAAATCACACTATTCTCGTCGTTCTTGGTAGGAATCAGGACCAGAATGAAACTAGGATTTCATAACTTTTTACCTTTTTAAAATCGGACTAGAAATGCCTGAGTTCTCGTCAAAAGGCTCACTTAAATTATTTTCAAAATATTGCTTTGACGTCATAATCGTGTGTATGTATTAAATGAATGGGGTATGCGCTGTTCACGTGATCGCCACGTCACCATTTCTAGCTGCACGCTGATTGGCTACTGCTCGCCCTCTGATTGGCTGGAGCGTCCTGCCTCTGACGTCACGAGTAGTATAAAAGGATCCAGAAATCGAGAATCGAGAGCACTTCGGCTTGGGAGCCAATACGGTTAGCAAGACTGCTGGACCAGCGCAGTGCTAACTGACTGTGATACCTAGACCACAGCAGTCCCAATCGGAATTGAAATCTCCTGCGCTGGTGAGCAGTCTTGGACATCCGCGGTAGGAATTTTGGAAGCTCCCAGACGGCCATCCGGGGGCAAAATAATTTAATATAAGAATTCCCATCTTCGGAACTTTCACAGTGGAGTTTCCTGCAGATGGGCCTTGCGGGCCCGGTGTAATTCTACAGGATGCAGAGTTGAGGTGATTCTTGGTGGATAACTCGCCGGATCTTCCGGACCATGCTGAAGAATGGTATCAAACTTCAGTGCAGCATGTCGCGTGTGTTAATTAACTTTTAGACCACAGTCTGGTGGGACTCTGCTCGGTGTGTCGCAAGAGCTATGCGACGTATCCCGCACGTGTACCCAGTTAATGTACATGCAAATTAATTACAACTGTGGCCCTCCTTGTTAATGGGCAACTTTCAAACTACCGTCGCCAGACGGAAACATTATAACAAACCGTGTAAATTCATGAATCAGTTATTCTGACTATCTAGTGGACATCTCTCTATAACTGTTCTTCTTCACCGTCTTGAGAGTGATCTATCGCAGATTATTATAATTACTCAGGATCTTTCTTGTTCTTGTTCTTCTTCTTGTTCTTCTTCTTCTTCTTCTTCCTATTATTATTATTATTATTATTATTATTATTATTAATCTGCGATGAAATCGCAGATTATTGTTTTTACTCAGGATCATTCTTTTTATACTTATTAAACTTATTCTTCCTTCAAAAGTTTGGCCCACATCTCCTCCCACAGTTTTCATCCGATCAACTCCAAACATGGTCAACTTCTAGTACCCATATGGGAATCGATAGTTATTATGTTTATTTTGGATCCACCCAATAGTTTTCGAGCTACCCACCTTTGAGTGGGCAAAAAGTCCCATAGGAAATGTATGGGGATTTTCAAAATTGATCTTTGAAGTGCTACTACACCTAGGGTTTTGAACGGATCACTACCATATTTGGTGAGGGTGTTAGCACTGCCTATTTGTTTCTGAAAAATTATTTTTCTTCAAAATGGCCGCAAGACCTTTGACCCCAGAATGCATGAAAAAAGTCCCATCGGAAATGTATGGGGATTTCAAATGGATGTTTGAAGTGCCACTACACCTAGAGATTTGATTGGCCACCATGAAAACATTTTGGGCAAAAATACCAGTTTTCGTTTTTTGCAAAAATGAACTTGAGGTAAAAAATGTTGAAAAAAAAATTCTTCTCGAAAGATTTTTAGAACATTTTTTGGGGAAAAATTGCGACCAGGCGCACCTTTTGATGTCAAAATGACTAAAAAAATTTTTTTTGAAATAAACTCGCGGTGAATTTAATTTTTTTGTTTCAAAATGGCCGCCAAAATGTTCTGATTGCGCCGATCGACTTGAAATTTGGTGACTTTCTAGGTCTCATCTTGACTTGATTTGGTATGAAATTTAAAGCTTTTGGGTGCCACATATCACCATAATAAACCTATGGGAGCAATATTGGAACAGTATTATCTCCTATAGTTTTCTTCCGATTCTCTTCAAACCTGGCGAGATTCTAGAGCCTTGAGAGATCTAAATAATTTTTGATGAAAATTTAAATATCTCCCTTGGGGGAAAGGTCATTCACATGCAAATCTTTCCAGCTTTCATGTTTGGCGTAGGTTAAAACCTGCCTTTCATCAAGCAACTTCAGTGATCATGTTAGAAGACACACCATATTTCAACTCTTTATTAGAAGAGGCCTTATACTATTTCTTCATGGCCATACATCGCAGATTTACAGTTACTTCAGTAAATGTTCTCTAGTTATTATTATTATTATTATTATTATTATTATTATTATTATTATTATTATTATTATTATTATTATTGTTATTCTCAAGGAATTTCACAAACTATCTCCTCCTACAGTTTTTATCTGATCAACTCCAAACTTCGTCAACTTGTAGTACCCCTTGGGATCTAGTTTGCTATTACTTTTCTTCTCGATCGGGTGTATGCTTACCGAGATATCTGCATTTTCGTGGGCAAAAAATCCTATAGGAAATGTATGGGAGCACTATTCGGACAGCGACTATTCCTAGAGTTTTTCCTCAATCATCCTGCACCTTCATATACTTCTAGCATGTGTTGCTCTGCTTCTCCAACCAAAATATTTTTTGGGTACGGTGATCAGATTTGGAGAAAATCCGGCATAAGCCACATTTTTTGGAATCAAGATACTTCATATTTCTAGGCCGGTCTGATGGTTGAAATTTGGTATATACGTAGATGTATTATACTACTCTTGATTAGTGAAATAAAATCGTTAGCGAACATGTTAACCATTCAGAACTCTGCATTTCCGTGCCCCCATGCCCCCCCATAGGAAATGCATGAGAGCAATATTCGGATACTGACTGTTCCTAGAGTTTTGCCTCTATCATCTTGAAACCTCTAGCATATTTTGACCCACATGTTGACCCACAATATTTTTTGGGTACGGTGACCAGTTTTTGAGAAAATATGGCATAAGCCCAATTTTTTGGAATTAAGATAATTCATATTTCTATGTTGGTCAGATGCTTGATATTTGTGATATACGTAGAAACATTATACTACTATGGATTAATAAAATAAAATCATTAGCGAACATGTTAACCTTTCAGAACGCTGCATTTCTGTTTCCAACATGTCCTATAAGGAATGTATGGGAGCAATATTCATTCAGCGACTGCTCCTAGGATTTTTTCAGGATCATCTTGAAACCTAACATATTTCTAGGATGTCTTGAGCCGCAAGTTGGCCAAAAAAATCTTTTCGGTTCAGTGTCCAGTTTTTTAGAAAATGCTGAATAAATACAATTATTTGGTATCATGAGAATTCTTACTTCTGTCCCTGTCAGAGGGTTGACATTTTTGACATCCCTAGATACCAGAGGCTACCATTGCTTACAAAAATAAAATCGTTAGTGGACATATTAACATTTCTATTATTGCAAATCTGCACACTAAACAATATTTCCATGATTTGCTGATAGATGATGGGATTAGGGTCCGATTGTTTCAGCATTTAGATCGTCTGGTCTGGGGCGGAATTGCCTCCCAGACACCATTTACAGAACTCAGATATCCTGAACGGTTCATGAGATATTGAGATTTTTGTATCATAGACAAATATGTCAATGGGGAATGTATTGGAAATTGATTTGATGATAAATGATCCAGTTTTGGAAATATCATAACTAAACTTGGTACATTTCTAGTACGCACAAGGCATGTATAGATCATCTACAGAAATTGGATCTGGTGTATGGTTCCTGAGAATTCCACGTTTTCGTGTCCAAAAAGTCCAATTGGAAATGTAAGGGATTGTTATTCGGACAGCAACTCGTCCTATAGTTTCTTGCAGATCACATGAAGAAACTTAAAAGACCTCTAGCATATGTTAACCCGCATCTGACACCCACATATTTTTCTGATCCATTGAGTACTATTTGCGATTTCAAGCCTCCAAACTTGAGAGACTTTCAGTACACCTTAGTACCTGGGATGTTTTTCTTTTTCTTTTGGATCCAGTGAAGAATTTGCGAGGAATACGTTTATCTGTGCCCAAAATGCCCAAAAGAAAATGTATGAGAGTGATATTCTGATAGCGACTCCCCTTAAGGTTTCTGCAGATCATTCTGAAACTTAACATCCTTCCAGAATCCGTAGTCTGACCCAAAATCAAGGAAAAGGCCATCAAATGTCAAATAAAGGAGAAATTAATGAATTTTCTTTGACCCAGGTAGTAAAAAACAATCAAAATTCCCCAGATTTAATTGCCTCAATCAACTCCAACAGGTAAAGGGGGGTAATTCATGCCAAAACCTAAAATTGGTCACTTTGACCCCTGATTGACCTTGACCTTGGACGGGTCACTTTCAAACCATCATGAGAATCGAAATTCATCATATTGAACTGACACAATCAACTTGAACAGGTAAAGGGATGTAATTCATGCCAAAAACTAAAATTGGTCAGTTTTTTGTATGAATTGCCTCCTTTTACCTTTAATTCATTAATTTCTCCTTTATTTGACATTTAATGGCCTTTTCCTTGATCTTGGTGAAAATTCCACTACAGCAAATCAGGACACATTATTTTATACTTTAGGGTCAAGGCTATCGGTTTTCAAGAAATCAGTTTTTCCATACCCTGTGTAAAATTATGGTAGTTTCAACTATGGAACTTTGAACTGCGGCAACACTTAGACTTTTTATCAGATCAGCACGTTCAATGATCATATGAGAAGAGGGCTTATAATACTCCTTAATACCCAGTCATCGCAGATCTACAGTTACTTCAGTAAATGTGTTCTAGTTATTATTATTATTATTATTATTATTATTATTATTATTATTATTATTCTCAAGGAATTTCGCAAACTATCTCCTCCTACAGTTTTTATCTGATCAACTCCAAACTTCGTCAACTTGTAGTACCCCGTGGGATCTAGTTGGCTATTACTTTTCTTCTCGATCGGGTGTATGATTTCCGAGATATTCGCATTTCCGCGGGCAAAAAGTCCCATAGGAAATGTATTGGAGCAATATTCGGACAGCGAATACTCCTAGAGTTTTTCCTCAATCATCTTGAAACCTCACAGACTTCTAACATCTGTTGCTCTGCATCTCCACCCAGAATATTTTTTGGGTACGCTGACCAGATTTGGAGAAAATCTGGCATAAGCCGAATTTTTTGGAATCAAGATACCAAGGCCGGTCAGATGGTTGAAGCTTGGGATATACGTAGATGTATTATACTACTCTTGATTAGTGAAATAAAATCGTTAACGAACATGTTAACCATTCAAAACTCTGCATTTCTGTGCCCCCATGTCCCCATAGGAAATGCATGGGAGCAATATTCGGATACTGACTGCTCCTAGAGTTTTGCCTCTATCATCTTGAAACTGGAAAAATCTCTAGTATGTCTTGACCCACATGTGACCCAAAATATTTCTGTCATAAGCCCAATTTTTTGGAATCAAGATAATTCATATTTCTAAGTGGGTTAGATGCTTGATATTTGGCATATACGTAGATACATTATATATTATGGATTAATAAAATAAAATCGATAGCAAACATGGTAACCTTTCAGAACGCTGCATTTTCGTTCCCAACATGTCACATAGGGAATTTATGGGAGCAATATTCAGTCAGCGACTGCTCCTAGGTTTTTCCCGCATCATCTTGACACATAACATATTTCTAGGATATGTTGACCAGCAAGTTGGCCAAAAAAATCTTTTCGGTTCAGTGATCAGTTTTTGAGAAAATGCTGAATAATAACAATTATTTGACATCATGAGAATTCTTACTTCTGTCCCTCTCAGAGGGTTGACATTTTTGACATCCCTAGATACCAGAGGCTACTATTGATTACTAAAATAAAATCGTTAGTGGACATATTAACATTTCTATTATTGCAAATCTGCACACTAAACAATATTCCCATGATTTGCTGATAGATGATGGGATTAGGGTCCGATTGTTTCAGCATTTAGATCGCCTGATCTGGGGTGGGGTTTGGGGGGGGGCGAATTGCCTCTCAGAGACCATTTACAGAACTCTAATATCCCGAACGGTTCATGAGATATTGAGATTTTTGTATTGTAGACAAATATGTCAATAGGGAATGTATTGGAAATTGATTTGATGATAAATGATGATAGTATGTACCAGGCATGTATAGATCATCTACAGAAATTGGATCTGGAGTGTAGTTCCCGAGAATTCCACGTTTTCTTGTGCAAAAAGTCCAATTGGAAATGTAAGGGGGTGCTATTCGGACAGCAACTCGTCCTAGAGTTTCTTGCAGATCATGGAGAAACTTAAAAGACCGCTAGCCTATATCAGCCCGCATCTGACACCCACACATTTTCCTGGTCCATTGAGTACTATTTGCGATTTCTAGCCTCCAAACTTGAGACATTTTCAGTACACTCTAGAGCCTCGGATGTTTTTATTTTTCTTTTGGATCCAGTGAATAATTTCAGATGAATACGCTTATCCATGCCCAAAATGTCCCAAAGAAAATGTGATATTCTGATAGCGACTCCCCTTAAGGTTTCTGCAGATCATGTTGAAACTTAACATCCTTCCAGAATCTGTAGTGCCACATTCGACCCAAAATCAAGGAGAAGGCCATCAAATATCAAATAAAGGAAAAATTAATGAATTTTGTTTAGCCCAGGTAGTCAGAAACAATCGAAATTCACCAGATTTAATTGCCTCAATCAACTCCAACAGGTAAAGGGAGGTAGTTCATGCCAAAGCCTAAAATTGGTAACTTTGACCCCGGATTGACCTTGGACCTTAGACTTTCTAACCATCATGGGAATCGAAATTTATCAACTAACACAATCAACTTCAACAGGTAAAGGGAAGTAATTCATGCCTAAAAACAAAAATGATCAGTTTTTTAAATGAATTGCCTCCCTTTACCTTTAATTCATTAATTTATCCTTTATTTGACATTTAATGGCATTTCCCTTGATTTTGGTAAAAATTCCACAACAGCAAATCAGGACACAAATAATTTATACTTTAGGGTCAAGGCTATCGGTTTTCAAAAAATCAGCTTTTCCATACCCTGTGTAAAACTATGGTAATCTTTGAACTGTGACAACACTTAGACTTTTTTTTTTTATCAGATCAGCATCAGACATGTTCATTGATCATATGAGAAGGGGGCTTATAATACTCCTTAATACCCAGTCATCACAGATTTACAGTTACTTCAGTAAATGTGTTCTAGTTTAATGCTTGTATTCTTCATCTGCCAGCTTCCAGTGGGAATAATTTCAAAATATTCAACAGTTTTCATAAATTGTTGCCTCTGGACTTAAGCGAGATATAGGGTACTCATCAGGGTTAATCACATATAGGTAGACCCCTTTAGAAGTACACATGGGGAGGAAGTATGGCTGTGGAAGTCAGATGGATTTACCAATCTCATTAATTTTAGGAAGATCATCACTACCACCATGGCTCATCATACATTATTGCTCATCATACACTACTACTACTACTACTACTACTACTACTACTACTACTACTGCTGCTGCTGCTGCTGCTGCTGCTGCTGCTGCTACTAATAATAATAATACATCACATACTGGATTACTGTTTTTAAGCTCGATGAACGCCCCCACCTCCCCACCCTCTCTCCATTACCTCTAGAAACTTAAAACTGCAGATCTTCTAGCACTAAATTTTAAAAATGTGAAAATAATGCATAAACACTGTGGGTGCAAGCGGAATATATATATATATATATATATATATATATATATATATATATATATATATATATATATATATATATATATATATATATATATATATATATATATATATATATATATATATATATATATATATATATATATATATGAGTATGCAAATGCAGTATGGCAACCATTGAGGAAAAAGATGTGGTCAGCATTGGACGTGTCCAGAGAAGGGCGACTACACTAATCTCGGTGTTTAAGGACATGAGCTATGAGGAGAGATTAAAGAAACTAAAGCTACCATCATTGACATTCCGCAGGCTCAGAGGCGATATGATCGAGATGTATAAGATGTTAACAGGTGTGTATGATCATGAGGTGTGCCCGCACATACCTCTCAGGGAGTCCAGTGCCACCAGAGGATACAACCTTAAGATCTTCAAGCAGAGAGCAAAGACCAGACTCTTTTATCCACGTGACTCGTGCGAACTCTCGAAGCGCATTGCATTGTGGGAGCATTTGGGGACAGTGTGTATTAAAATGACGTCGGCCAGTAAAATCACTTTCTCTCCCCCTATAAATGAATAGGGGAGAGATTCCACTACACATATTTTAAAGCGAATACAATTATATTGAGATACTTAACTAAAATACACACATACCCTACTCATATATTAGATACAAATAAACTGAAATAAACTGAAAATGAATGCTAAATACGCATTCCAGGGGAGAGACTGACGAACAGTATTAGCCGCCAACGATCTTTCAGCGCTGACATTATTGCCAGATTAAAAAATATAATTGTTGAGTTTGCTTCACAAAACATGCATCTTAAATGCATTATTTATTTAAAATTAAATTGCTAAAAACTATATTTTAATTATGCAGTTTTTTTCGTCATGGCGCGTAAAGCAGATTTCCTAAATAGATTGGCGAACAGTATATATAGGACAGGATTAGCCTACAATCTTAAAAGCCTAAGCGCCGTGAAAATGGTTTCTTTTGGGGTCCTAAACAGAAAAAAGGGGCGTGGGATATTTTTGGGGAAGAATGGGACGTTTAAGAAAATTTAGGGGGTAGATTGACGAACAGTATACGCACGACGGCGCTGTCAAACATGTGTATTATTGCCTGAATTTTCAATGAATTGCATTGATTACATGGGGGGGGGGGGGGCCCGTTCTCCAGCGCATTTCAAATAAATTATTTAAAAAACGATCTTAAATCACCTGAAATGATTGATTTCTAAACATCAAATAGCTAGGGGATGTCTTTGGAAGACTTGAGAGCCAAGAATGACGAAATTTCGACAATTATTTATTCATATATTGCCATATATAGTTAATAAATAATAATGTGTGTTTGGGTGGGGGTGTTGTTGCTAGTGGGAGTGGGGGGGGGGGGAGAATAATCAAGCTTTCAGGAATGACTGTTCTGATGGTTCATAATCATTATGCATGTTCGTATGCTTAAGTATGTTTCATGAATCCAGCCCGGGGCCATAAGCTGCATGGGTCGGGCAAGGGATATTTTCGGAGAAGGCCAATTCTGTTTAACCCTTTAACCCTCAGATTCTCAAAGAAAATGTCCATTCGCAGACCAAGACAAGACCATTTTTGAAAATTTACCACTGAAATGACTGGCACGGTTATCGAGCCAGTCATTCCAATCGTAAATTTTCAAAAAATTTCTTCCCTTGGTCTGCAAATAAACATTTCTCAAGACCACTGCAGAATTCATTTTTGATATGAGCATAAAACCATGCATTCACGTGCATTTGTTTATGCCCGCACGATCGACTGCCCCCAAACAGTCCCATAGTGCAATACGCGCGAAACGCGGTAAACAAAGATGGTGGTATCTGCGTCACGGGTTATTAACGTAGATAACTCTAAGCGTAAGCATGATGACGCACTCATTCCCTACAAGGAGAAGTTTCCAAAGCTTGATAGAATTCTTTACAAAATGGACGCTCCCATGTTTTCATAAAATTTTTGAAACAAAATCAGAAATATTTTGTGTATTTACATCATATCACAAAATGACTGCTATTGCATCATCAAATGCACTTATAGAAGAAGTTAAAAACTTGTTGTGGGGACCGGATTTAAAGGAGGAGGTTTTCAACCGGTGGTCGCAAGGTACGGACACCGGTTTTCGTTAAATTCAAATTTAATTTTTACAAGATTTTATAAACGGTTTTTTTATCGCGACCCAATTGTGATGTATGTGTGTTATATAATAATATGAAAATAGGCGTTGCCTATAAGCGAACGCAGACACCATTTATTGCTTAAATAAATAGGACGAATTTGTATATGGTCAACATGTCCTAAATACGTATGCCCATGTATAGTACATTTGAAGCAAATTTTTCATCATGCATAGAGAGGGTAACTCCTGTCCACAATATTCACACCAATGCATATGCCCATTGTCAGTTATATCCGCCAGCATCATTGCATTCTTTACCGGGGTCTACACCATTAAATATAGTCGCACCAGTCCAATGATGTTATAAAATTTGTGCCAATGTATCGCAATGCTCCTCTCTATTTGGGGAAATACAAAACAAGTTCATAGTAACTATGACGTCATTACTCATAATGAAATATCGTCCTCTAGAATTTTTTAATCGCGTTTATCCAGACATAATCTACAAAAAACCTGGAGTTAATGCATGTCTGCAAGTAAATACATGAATGTACATTCCGTCCGGGTGCCAATGGCGCAGTACAAGGGCTTAAATTTCCTGCTATCAGCGCTAAACACATACAATATTCACAGCAATGACTTTCCACGGCCATGAATGTTAAAAATAATACGAGACAGTCAACCAAACATATTGCATTTACAGACGCATAAATAGGAATAAATAATTCTTTTATCTGGTCTGCGTCAGACTATTTAATCTTTTGACATTCTGAAGTAAATATACGCTATTTCGTGATAACAATATCACACAAATTTTGGACATTGACAATACTGAGTAGGTATAGACAGGTTTGCCGATTGCATAAGAATGTAACGCTTTTGTCAAGAAATGACCTTTAGTAATTAGCAAGTGTTCAGTGAAACATGCCATCAAAACTTGTCATTCATCCAAATAAATTTACTGTGAGTGAATACACAGTATCGGTTATGTTTATATAGCGACAAGATGACGTTATGATGCAGGGTTTGCACAGGTCATGGAAAGTCATGGAATTTGAAAATCTAAATCCAGGCCTGGAAAAGTCATGGAAATTCGTCATTCTGATGATAGTCATGGGAAAAGTCATGAAAAATGATAATCTCCCTAAATAAAAAAAACCTTTAATGGCATACAAATGTAAAATGAGGAAATAAAGCTCGGAAATATCCATTTCCATTTCTTTATCACAGCGATCACGTGATTTCATTCAGGATCAAAGGCATTGTATTGTCATATATCTGACCAACATAAAATGACCCAAAACAATGTAAGAAATAAAATTAGGTTAGATCGCTTCTTATGCTGAAGGGCCAAATTAAACTTGTGATTGGGGGCATTCCACTGAACTATGTCTTAACTGGAGGGAGGCCTCAAATAAAACGGGTTTGTAACATCGCGAATGCTAATATCACAAATTAATAATAAATATGTACAGAAGATAATGTTTTTAAGACAATTTGAGCAGTAAATTCACTGTTTCCTAAACAGGATATACATTCAGCAGTATTTATTGGTGACATTTTTGTTCACTTGGTCGATTTTGTCCCAACCGACTTTGTTACATTCACCTACATAATAGAGTTAGCATACACGCTCTATGTCTATTCTATATCTGTGAAACAGCATGCCAATATTCTCTAATCTTGTTAATCGTAATTGTTCGCCTTATTACATCGTTGGATTAATAGAATGCGAAAGTTAGCACTATACAAGAATCCCAGAAGTTAGTTTATGATGGCTACGGATATGCAATTGAACTATAGCATTGTAAATCAGAAATGTTCAAAGCGTGAGAAAATCTAAATAATCTTTTTATATTTTAATATAATAACTCTTTACCGAAATATTGTAACATGAATTTTGTGGTAATATATATATTTCCGTGATCGCGGTATGAGATTTTGTGCACAGTGAATTTCAGCCTTTGTTTGTGTCTAAATATGGAAAATAATCACCAAACTTCGTGGAGTGCTCAGCGCAACCTGATAATGCTGCAATGCCAATAAAAACAGTTCAAAAGACATGTGTATGTACAAGAATATACAGAAAGATGACCGGTTTTAAAGAACCAAAAAAGGTGCTACATACATGTATGCCCATTGCAAATCAATAAAAAAAATTCTATCCAAAAAAGTAATGGTAAATAAACTCGGACAATACTAGATGACTTTATTTACATTTTACTACCAGAATGACTGGCAATCATTCCAGTGGTAAAATTTCATAGATATTCTTCTCTCGCCTTGTTTAAAATCATGTGTTTTGCTGTTTTTTAATCACTACTGAACCACTGAGAGTCCTCAAACTTCTGAAAATCCACTACTGAAAGAGTGTGTGAAACTACTGAGAATCAGGTCTGAGGAAGAAATCTATCAAAATCGACAATGCTTCGAAATCCAAAATGGCCATCGGCCACCGGCGGCCATCTTGAAAATTGGTTTCTGGATGATAACTCTGGTTGGTACTGTTTATCGGATTGCTTTGAAACTTCATAGGGTGGTTGTACTAGGTCTGGGGAAGAAACTTATTGAAATCGACAATGATCCAAAATCCAAGATGGCTGCCAGCCACCGGCAGCCATCTTGAAAACTGGTTTCCAGAATAATAACTCTGTTAACGTTTATCGGATCGCTTAGAAACTTCATCTATGGTGGACTAGGTCTGGGTAAGAAACCTAGCGAAAGTGACAATGATCTGAAATTCAAAATGGCCGGCAGCCACCAGCAGCCATCTTGAAAATTGGTTTCCGAATGATAACTGTTGCCATTTATTGGATCACTTTGAAACTTCATAGGGTGGTTGGTCTATGTCTGGGGAAGAAAGCTAGTGAACTTGACGATGGTCTCCAGCCACAGGCTGCCATCTTGAAAATTAGTTTTTATATCATATCTCCGTAAACCATTTATCGGATCACTTCATAGGGTGGTTGGACTACATCTGGTGAAGAAACTGATCAAAATTGACGATAATCCAAAATCCAATATGGCCGTCAGTCACGGGTGGCCAGCTTGAAAATTCGTTTCCAGATGATAACTCTGTTACTGCTTTGAAACTTCATAGCATGGTTGGATTACTAGCTCTGGGGAAGAAACCTATCGAAAATGACAATGATCTGAAATCTAAGATGGCCTCCATACACTGGCGGCCATCTTGAAAATTAGTTTCCGGATGATAACTCCTTAACTGTTTATGGGATCGCTTTGAAACTTCAGATTGGTTGAAAAATGTTTTTTGGATGATATCTCTGTTACCATTTATCGGATCACTTCATAGGGTGGTTGGAGTACATCTGGTGAAGAAACTGATTGAAATTTTCGATAATCCGAAATCCAATATAGCCGCCAGTTACCAGCGTCCATCTTGAAAATTGGTTTCTGGACGATAACTCCTTGACCATTTAACGGATTGCTTTGACACTTCATAGAATGACTGGTCTGCGACTCTGGGATGGGGTAAATTACATTGCATCTATTACTATTACTTTCAATTTCTTCTATTACAATTACTCCAGATTTGATCCTTGACCCTTTCACTGATGAAGCCCCTTTATCTCAATTTCATTGAAACCAAAGAGAATAGCTTTTGAATATTTAGAAAATATTTTGACTGAAGGGCAGGCAGTAATGTCTTCCAGGCAAATTGATTTCAAAACATTCAATTAATTGTTTCTTACATCATAAACAAGTTGCTACATGGGTTAATGATTAAGAGTAATGAGTGTAGACTCTTACCTATATTTCCCCCAGTTCACCTTGTTTTATTTACTGATACAATGTTAGTGAATAGCGGACTCTTCCTCGGATGTGGTCAGATAGTAGTCTATGCTTGAAAGATAACCAGTTTAGCTCTCAGAGCAAATCTCAACATTCTATTTTATTCTACAAGATCAGGAAGACCACAGAATATTATGAAATTTGTGGTGCTGAAAGTAGTTGATGTATATAGAACAACAACTTACAGCAGGATCAGTTTTAAAGGGAACTTGAATGTTGGTTAATAAAGAACATCCAGTTACTAGCCCACTGATATTTCAGAAGCCCATGTAAATAGCTTAGTTATAGACACAATCTCTGTTCCCCAGACGCCATGCTGGGAGTCAATTTAACTAGAATTAAGCCTTTAATCAGTATGTAAGATATAATGAAATCTATTGAAAGTAAAGGTGTTAGTAGACTATGCAACTTTACACAGCTATGTGTAATTAGTTTATTTATCTACCTAATGGCTATTTAAAATATAAAATGTTATGTAAGTATGAATCCTTTCACCTAGGCAAACCAAATAGACCAAATTTGTTATTCTGTAAAAAGTATTCTGTGCAGTACTCTAATTTGCAATGAAGCAGTTGCTGCCTTAGAAAGCAACAGCTTTTACTCTAGCCAAATTAGTTTCAAAATCTTCCACAAATTCCCAAGTTTGGAAATAGATAGAAAGAGTGTTTCATCGGTGAAAGGTTAACCTGTTTGATTCTGAAACTCAGGAGTATAAGATTCAATACAACATATATTATATTGAATATTTTGAAACCAATTTGACTGGAACCTGTTGCTCCCTAAGGCCTATGGTCTTGCTGCAAACTGTTGTTGTCTTACAAGAGCAGTTTAACACACACACAGACCTTCAGAATTAAACAGTTAAACAGCAGATACCCTGTTTGGACGTTGCATTCTGTCTGTTGCATCTATTTAAAAATCTGTGGAAGTAGAACTTTGTGGCTTGTATGCTGAGCATATACGATACCCCTGTAATAGACAAGTAATAGGCCCGTGATCGGGACCAACTTTTTCGGAAATATTACCTATTTTCAATCTATTACTATTACATGGAAATCTCTATAATAGCCTGTTACTTTTACATATTACTATTACCCTGTCCCTGGTCTGAGGAAGAAATAAATATTTTCTGAAAGCTCTCATTCATTGGATTATCATCCTGACAGGGTATTTATTATGCGCTGTTTGCAGAGCTTTTATTTGAGTTAGAATTTCTTAGCAGTTTTAAAACAGCAAATGTATCTAATGGAAGTCGCATCCAAATTTCAGCAGTTTGTGTAAAAAAAGAAATTGTGAGTTAAATAACTTATAACTGTCAAATAAAAAGAAATTTGAAAATACATTTTGCTATAAATTCACGGAAAACAACATCGAAATTACGACACTTCCTTATGTGAATCAACTCCTATCAATGAAAAATGTTATCAAACGGGTACCCGTTAAGCGGAGGTAATCGGATCGAATTTATATTAATCGGTCACCGTCACATAATCATTACTATATGTATATAGTAATTTCCAAGTTTCCGACTCCAGTATATTAGGTCCGTAAATCGGAGACGATTCTCCCGAGTACTTGCTCTTAGTATTCATACTTCTTAATTTTGTGCATTTATGCCGTTCACTCTCATAGGTACTTGGGTATGTACTCAAGACTACCCGACTATTTATATGTATTGTGCAAGTATCCACCCGGGTACAAATATTACCGTTTTCGCGCAACTCGGGTAACGACCTAAACTCAGCCTATAGCGGAAACTGATTTATCACATGATTTATATTTTTTTCTCGTCGACATTTTGTGTCAAAATTTGGATTAATTTTGTCGAAATAACAATGTTTAATAAAGCATACAATATTTAGGCGGTCCCATTTAATAAATTCACTCCCGCCTTAAAGGATATAAGGTATACATTAAGCAAAGTCGTATGACAGTAAGAATTTATGCTGTGAAATTATGTTCTGTTTTCTAGCCAATTTCTTTATCATTTTAGAGAATCGATTCAAATTTTTTCTTGAAATATACCTAATATAAGTCCCCCCTTTCTCAGAGATTTGGATATAAAGAATTTACAGCCCATGTCCTATTAGAAGCTGCGATTACTAATGAGTGATTTACGGTAACACACCACATAGACACGTCTTTCAAGTTAAGTTCACCTTGACCGGTTATAATAGGCATATGTAAATAGGCATACACGCTCCTACCATGCCCATACGCTGCTATCGATGCCCCCCCCCCCCAACACTGCTTTGTAATAGGCCTAAATTAGCATTGTAGGGATGTATCGTATCCAATGCAAACAATGAATGCATGCCATCAGAAATTTAAAATGAGGTTAATTAATTGAAAGTAAGGAGCGGAACAGTTTTCACCAAACAGTTAACAAATAATCGCAGATATGAAAGTTATATATAAGCCTACCTTATTTATGATGCTTATGAAGTCTAAAGCCTGTAACCTCGGTCAAACGTTCACGAAAACACATGTATACTTGGTACACATTTTCGAAGAAAGGATTACATACAATAATTGTACGCACACATCCTTTCATTAAATTGTTAAATTATATGCCTTTGCCATTTGTAATAGACAAGGTATAGTTTAAATTGATGACTTGTAGGCATTACTGCAGACTCACATATGCGTATGCAAAAACTAGAAGCGACAAATCGCATGCGTGCGCAATAATCAAAAAGCGTAACCCTCTCACGTTCGTCCAAACTTATTTTTTTGGACAAAAAATCATGACAAGCTGCTCACCCTGACGGTTGAAATGTCCTAAGTACGTGTACGTAGTGTTGTGAGTCAGAAAAGACAATTTTCGGTTAAATTTACCAACATATTTTTCCAGAAAATTTTATGGTCACCTAAGGATGCAATTGCAAATTTGTATTTCCCTATTGCATTAATACCGATGCTTTTGCTACTAATATAAGTTAATAGATTTAGATTTGTGTCATCTATTGCCATGGCTGAAATGGCTTGCATCAGGTTACACTATCACTATAGTTAAATGCTGTTAAATATCTTGAACCCAATTTGCTTGAAAAGGCTATTGCTGCTGTAGGCAGTAATGGCTTGGCAGCAATGGCTTCCTAGAAAATTGTGGTCAAAATATTCAGCAGGAAAGTTTTTGCATATCATTCAAAATTGAAGAAAATGTTAATTCTGTGTACTATTACCTTATTTCTGGGTTCAACTGTACACCAGCTGTATGGAATCATGGATGATGCAATATTGCACACACACGCACACGCATACGCATGCAACACACACGCGCATAATATATATATTTTATGGTTCAAAATATACACATATTTTTCCAATTTTAGGAAAATTTTCTGCAAAAATATCGGAAAATTTTCTGCAGAAATATTTTCCCGAAAAAATAACATCACTACATGTACGTGTATCCATGTATAGAACATAGCAGGGCTTCCACTAGTGGAGGTCCGGGACTCCTATACGCCCAAAGTTCATGTTTGGACTCGCCCAAAAGATTCCAAGGAAGTTCTGGACTTCCTATTTTTCCGGCCCTGACATCTCTAAAAACAATGATTTTATTACAAATTACATGTATTTGAACCATTTTAGACTTCCATGTTTCTTGCTTGGCCTCCCAATACCCAAGTCCCAGACTTCCTGTATTTAGATTAGAAATTAGTGGAAGCCCTGCTACACAGTTTTCCTCTTGGCATCTAAATTAGTGATTCTCATACAGTTTTTCTCATCTATGCTAACATTAGAGGTGTTAGAGAGTGCCATGGGTGCACAACTATGAGTATTGGGTGGGTGGGGGGTGGGGTCCCATGCTGGATTTTGTGGGTCTGTTTGTGCAAATACCTGTAAAACTAACATGGTATATGTATTTTGCCGGGTTCGCTGTCTTATTTTCTGTTGATTCTTCCTCAAATTACAAGTATGTACAAGTTATTTATATACTCGCTGCGTTCACCATAAATTCTTCCAATTATGGTGAATCACCTCTTACAGAGTATTATTACACCAGGGTGCATATGTTCGACACCTGTCATCTTGCATAGGTTAGAAATATTTACAGGATATAAATGTACACCGAAGTGGTGATTAGTGGAAGTGGACATTTTCAAGTGCATCCTTGAGGGAGTCTAGTGATGGCTGACTAACCACATCACCTGGCAGCGAATTCCACAGCCTGGCACTGTTTGGGATGTATACCTAGGTGTGGCAGTGTGTGGCTATGTGTACTAGCAGTGTGTGGCTATGTGTGCTAGCAGCCTAACTGTTGTGACCCCTTTCTTGCTCTGCACTCGTTTGTAGATGTTGAGAGGGATGTCCACAGGTTGATCTTGTGTTGGACTGTCTTTCCTGTAGGCTGTCCCATCCTAATAGATGGAACATTTTTGAGATGCTACTGTGTCTTTGGTAGTCACCGTGAGTGGAGCGAGCTGCGCGAGGCTGAACCCATTCCAGGTTTTTGGAGTGAGGAGAGACCAGTGAATAAGTTTTAGATCGTAAAGAATATACATTTTCAGGCATTGGGCAGTGAAGGGTTGAAGCCAATGTGGTTTGTAGCTATACTAGGCTTGCGCGATTAATGCTTTCAGTAATCACAATCGATTATTTAATAATAATTGTGATTACCCAGTTATAACAGCAAAAAAGCATATCAATGACGAAAGCTGCAATGGTGTTGAGAAAGGTCAACTTGCTGGCCAAGAGAAGACAATTTTTTGAAAATGTCTCACTAGACTGCCTGGCTTGAGCCAGTCATTCCAGTGATACATTTTCAAAAATAGTCTTCCCTTGGCCTACAAATGGACATGCATTCGCTGAGCAAAATGTAAATTTCCCTGACCGATCTCATTAAAGAGTAATTAAAAGGTGGGTTTTGAAATATTTTATGCTGTAAAATTATGCACAATTATTCGATTATTTAATTTTTATCTCACATTTTTACAAAGTTGAAAAAAGAGATTTTGGGAGAGGGGAAAAAAATATTGGCGTCGGCGTTGGCCTCCGGACAGGTTAATCTTTTTAAAATGACATTTGTGGTTATCTGATTTGAAAAAAAATTACACAGATGTGTTCTATGGGATGCTTAGGACTAGTCTGCATCAAAATTATATTGATTTTATAATTTTTTCCATACTTTTATCATGTTTGAACATAGAATATTTTATGTGTCAACAGTTGTTTTTCTTGGCTGTGTTAAGGTTTTTTAAAACGACATTTTCACCCACAAGAGGTTATCCGATTTAAAAATAAAATTCACAGATTTGTTCCAAAAGAAATCGACTCAGATTTTTTCCATTTTTTTTTCGGCGTTTGAACTTTACTATTTTAGTTCTCATTTGCATGCAGATTATATCCTGGGTATGGTTCTTGGCTGTGTTACGGTTTTTTTCAAGTGACATTTATACCCACAAGAGGATGGGTATTTGAATAAAACCACAGATTTGTTACATACAATAATGCTTTGTCCACATCAAAAGAAAATGAACGTTGACATTTTCCCCGGATTTTTTCACCATTTGAACTTTGATTATTTTAAGGCTGATTTGTATGCAGTTTATATAACCAGGTATAGGTTTTTGCTGCGTTAAGTTTTTTTAACACAACGTTTTCACCCACCAGTGGTTGGGCAATTTGAATAAAACTTCACAGATTTGTTCTATATGATGTTTAGGACTAGTCCACATCAAAAGGCAATCGACTTTGACATTTTCCCCAAATTTTTTCACCGTTTGAACTCTGATTATTTTATTGCCTGATTTTGTATGCCGGTTATGTGGCCAGGTATAGGTTTTGGCTGTGTTAAGTTTTTTAAAACGACATTTATACCAACAAGGGGTTATGCGATTTGAATAAAACTTCACAGAGATGTTCTATGCAATGCTTAGGACTTGTCCACATAAAAAGTAAATTGAGTTTCCAAATTTTTCCATATTTTTTCACCGTTTGATCTTTGATTATTTTAAGGCTTATTTGTATGCAGGTTATATAGCCAGGTATAGGCTTTTGCTGCGTTAAGTTTTTTTAAAACAACATTTACACCCACACGGGTTTATGCGATTTGAATAAAACTTCACAGATTTGTTCTATTCCATGCTTAGGACTTGTCTACATAAAAAATAAATTGATTTTAAAAATCTTTCCATATTTTTTTGGCATTTGAACTTTGATAATTTTATGGCTGATTTGCATCTAGGCTATATGTATTATGCTGTGGTTAAGGTGTTCTCAAATTACAATTTAATCAGCAAAGACTTGCTTTTGAAACTTGAAACCTTGGGGATGATTATACATATGGGTAAGGATGTGCATGACACTTGGAATTTTGTTCTGGGCCCAGGGGTCAAAAGGTCAAAATTCGCCAGTAATTATCGATTGTAATACAACTCCTAGACCATTTCAGATAAAAACTTGAAACTTTGGGGATGATTGCAGATATGGACATGGATGTGCATGATACTTTTGAAATTTTGGTATGACCCCAGGGGTACGGCCCTGGGGGTGGGAAATGTGGGGTAAAAAATAAACTTTCCAAAGGTATTCATGTCACATATCATTTTCAAGCCAATGATGAGTAGGCTACAGTACAAGGAATTATTTTGATCTTGGGTCAAACTGAGGGTAGGGGGTGGGGTCAAAAGTGGGCACCAATCGATTGTAATGTAACTCCTAGACCATTTCACATCCAAATATGTATTATACTGATTGTTTTTGTCTCGCCTGCGAAGCAGGATCCAGACATAGGTATCACTTTTCCGGCGGCGGCGGCGGCGTAAACATTTAAATTAAGTTTATATCTCAGCAATGCCGGATCCAATTGGAACCAAACTTGGGTGCATGGTAATATACATCAAAAGGAAGCAGCCTGCCGATAAAAGGGCCATGAGGTCAAGGTTACAGGGGTAAACGATTACAGTATAATCTTTGTTAATATTTTACGTTAAGTTTTTGCGTTAAACAAAAGTTATTGCCTTATATCTCAGCAATGCCTGATCCAATTTTAACCAAACTTTGGTACATGGTGAGATACATCAAAAGGATGCAGCATGCTGATGCAGACATCATGCGGTCAAGGTTATAGAGGTCAAAGGTCACGGTATAATCTTTGTTAATATTTTACGTTATGTTTTTGCATTAAACAAAAGTTATTGCCTTATATCTCAGTAATGCCTGATCCAATTGGAACCAACTTGAGTACATGGTGATATACATTGAATTGAAGCAGCCCACCGATAAAGCAGTCATGATGTCAAGATTATGGGGTCAAAGGTCACAGTATAATCTTTGTTAATATTTTACGTTATGTTTTTGCATTAAACAAAAGTTATTGCCTTATATCTCAGTAATGCCTGATCCAATTGGAACCAACTTGAGTACATGGTGATATACATTGAATGGAAGCAGCCCACCGATAAAGCGGTCATGACATCAAGGTTATGGGGTCAAAGGTCACAGTATAATCTTTGTTAATATTTTACATTAAGTTTTTGCGTTAAACAAAAGTTATTGTCTTATATCTCAACAATGACTGATCCAATTGGAAACAAACTTGGGTACATGGAGATATACATCGAAAGGAAGCAGCACACTGATGCAGGCATCACAAGGTCAAGTTTATGGTGTCAAAGTTCACGGTATAATCTTTGTTAATATTTTATGTTAAGTTTTTGCGTTAAACAAAAGTTATTGTCTTATATCTCAACAATGCCTGATCCAATTGGAAACAAACTTGGGTACATGGAGATATACATCGAAAGGAAGCAGCACGCTGATGCAGGCATCACAAGGTCAAGTTTATGGTGTCAAAGTTCACGGTATAATCTTTGTTAATATTTTATGTTACGTTTTTGCGTTAAACAAAAGTTATTGCCTTATATCTCAACAATGCCTGATCCAATTGGAAACAAACTTGGGTACATGGAGATATACATCGAAAGGAAGCAGCACGCTGATGCAGGCATCACAAGGTCAAGTTTATGGTTTTAAAGTTCACGGTATAATCTTTGTTAATATTTTATGTTAAGTTTTTGCGTTAAACAAAAGTTATTGTCTTATATCTCAACAATGCCTGATCCAATTGGAAACAAACTTGGGTACATGGAGATATACATCGAAAGGAAGCAGCACGCTGATGCAGGCATCACAAGGTCAAGTTTATGGTGTCAAAGTTCACGGTATAATCTTTGTTAATATTTTATGTTAAGTTTTTGCGTTAAACAAAAGTTATTGTCTTATATCCCAGCAATCACATTAAAGAGTAATTAAAAGGTATGTTTTGAAATATTTTATGCTGTAAAATTATGCACGATTATTCGATTATTTAATTTTTATCTCGCATTTTTACGAAGTTGAAAAAAGAGATTTTGGGAGAGGGGGAAAAAATGTTGGTGTTGGCGTCCGGACAGGTTAATCTTTTTAAAATGACATTTGTGGTTATCCGATTTGAGAAAAAATTACACAGATGTATTCTATGGGATGCTTAGGACTAGTCTGCATCAAAATTATATCGATTTTAGAATTTTTTCCATACTTTTATCATGTTTGAACATAGAATACTTTATGTGTCAAGAGTTATCTTTCTTGGCTGGGTTACGGTTTTTTAAAACAACGTTTTCTCCCACAAGGGGTATCCGATTAAAAAAAAATAAACAGATTTGTTCTCTACGATGCTTAGGACCAGTCCACGTACAAAAGAAATCGACTTCAAATTTTTTTCATTTTTTTTCGTCGTTTGAACTTTGACTATTTTAGTGGTCATTTGCATACAGATTTTTGAAAACCTGGTTATGGTTCTTGGCTGTGTTAAGATTTTTTCAAATGCCATTTACACCCACAAGAGGTTGGACGATTTGAATAAAACTTCACAGATTTGTTCTATATGATGCTTAGGACTAGTCCACATCAAAAGGACATTGCTTTTGACATTTTTCCCAGATTTTTTCACCGTTTGAACTCTGATTATTTTATTGCCTGATTTGTATGCCTGTTACATGTTTGTGGCCAGGTATAGGTTTTGACTGCGTTCAGTTTAAACAAAATGCCATTTACACCAACAAGGGGTTATGTGATTTGAATAAAACTTCACAGAGATGTTCTATACGATGCTTAGGACTTGTCCACATAAAAATTGAATTGATCTTTAAAATCTTTTCTATATTCTTTCACTGTTTGAACATTGATTATTTTAAGGCTGATTTGTATGCAGGTTATATAGCCAGGTATAGTGTTTTGCTGCTTTTTTTTTACAATGACATTTACACCTACAAGGAATTGGGCGATTTGAATAAAACTTCACAGATTTGTTCTATACCATGCTTAGGACCAGTCCACATCAAAAGGAAATCAACTTTGACATTTTTTCTGGAATTTTTCATTGGTTGAACTCTGATTACTTTATGGGCTGATTTGTATACAGATTATATATCTTGATTATGATTCTTGACAGTGTTAAGCTTTTTTAAAACGACATTTGCACCCACAAGGTGTTATCAGATTTCACTAAAACTCATTTGTTCTATACCATGCTAATGACTAGCCCACATCAAAAGGAAATTGATTTTCAAATTTTTTCCATTTTTTTTGGTGTTTGGCCTTTTATAATTTTAGGCCTGATTTGCACATATGGCCAGGGATGTGCATGACACTTGGAATTTTGGTATGACCCCAGGGGTATGGCACTAGGGTGGGGACTATGTGTAAAAAATTAAATTTATTCAAAGGTGGTCATGTCACATATCATTTTCGAACCAATAATGAGTAGACTACAGTACAACGAATTATTTTGATCTTGGGTCAAACTGAGGGTAGGGGGCGAAGTTAAAAGTGGGCACCAATCGATTGTAACGCAACTCCTAGACCATTTCACATGGAAACTTGAAACTTTCGGTATGATTACACATATGACCAGGAATGTGCATGACACATTGGAATTTTGAAATCACCCCCAGGGGCAGGGTTGGGGGAAATAGTGGGCAGAAAATAAATTTTATCAAATGTGTTCATGTCACATATCATTTTGAAGCTTGTAGTTAGTAGACTACAGTACAACAAATATTTTGTTCTAGAGTCAATCTGAGGGCAGTGGGCAGGGGTCAAATGGGCAGTCTAATTCTATATATATGTACATGGCTTGGACATTATTTTTTCGCAGAATATTTAGTCCTGGACAGATCAGGTCTTGCGGCAGCCGGATCCTGCGGTAACTTAAAAATGCGAGATATTGGTGTCTTCTGATACTTCTTGTTAATCATATAAATTCACGATTTAAAAAATAATCGCGTTTTGCGATTTAATAACATAATTGTGCACGTCTAAGCTATACATATATATATATATATATATATATATATATATATAGATATATATAGATATATATATATATATATAGATATATATATATATATTATGAAGCATATGGGCCACCTTCTGCGTCATGAGACATCTAATGTCTACTGTATCCTGATCACCAGAATATAATACATAATTTGTAAATTTCATCTGCATTTTCAGGATATAAATTTAATTAAATGGTCCCTCTTTTCTTCGCTTTTTACAGGTTTTGTGTTTAGTGATGATGAGCCTACAGCATTGAATCAGTACGAGGGAGGGCCATGCGCTGTCATCGCTCCAGTACAGGCATATATTGTAGAGCAAGCTTTATTCTCGAACACGTTCAAGAAAGATGATTTGAAGACATATACAGGTATCAGTCAGCTGATGAGATTAGACATGTAATAGAGGTGGTACTGGTCAACAAAATCCAGGAAATGATGGCAGGGTTCGTACGGGTCATGGAAATCCTTGAAAGTCATGGAATTTGAAAATTTAAATTCCACGCCTGAAAAGTCACGGAAAATCTGCATTTTTTATCATACACAGTAGGTCATGTAAAAGTAATGGAAAATGGTAATCAGGCAAAATAAAAGAAATCTGCATAAATTTCCCCAGTTACCTTTGCACAATAAAAATTATGACAACAGCTTATCAAAACAAGGCTTTGGGGCTTTGTTGTTATACAACACAATATTGCAGAACAACACGTATCATAGTTCATGTAGCTGTGTCATAAACACAATCTCCTTTGATATTAATTCTTGGAGGTCATGGAATTTGTTCATTTTGGTCATGGAAAAGTTATGGAATTTCAAATACAGAAAGGTGTGTACAAACCCTGTAATAAATAGTCATGATGAAATTTGAACGCTTAGAGACCATACCTAGAAATCCTGTATAATTAATCTTTTAAGACTCAAGCCGACCAAAACGGCTTCTGTAGTGGTCTTGGGAAATGTCCATTTGCAGACCAAGAGAAGAATGTTTTTGAAAAATTTATAGCTGGAAAGACTGGCTCGATGATGGTCTTCTTATTCTGCAAATGGACATTTTCTATATGTTAAAACTGAGAAAATCTGAATTTCTTGAGAAAATTTGATGGTTAAATATCAGCATGTTTGCTCATTAGTTACCATGGTTACATGGAAAGCTAACACTTTGAACTCAGAAACTCCATGATTAATCACTTTCAAGACAATCATACAGGTGAGCTTTTTGAATATTTTGAAACTAATTTGACTGGAAGCTACTAATTGAGAAGTAATCATCAGCTGCCAGACAAATTAGTTTCAATACATGTATCAATATTGATTAACCCTTTAATGGCCATACCGGCCAAAACCAGCCACTGCTATGGTCTTATGGAATGTCCATTTACAGGCCAAGAGAATAACATTTTTGAAAGTTTACCACTGGAATGGCTGGCTCGATAACCGAGCCAGCCATACCAGAGATAAATTAAAAAAAATTGTATCTTCTTGGCCTGAAAATGGACATTCAATTAGAAAATTGCAAAATTTTCTTGACCAAATTTGACCAGTAAATGGTTAATGGAAGAATCAAACACAGGGCTCCATTATTAGCGCCGTGACAATGTGCCATCGAGTATCCGTTTTTCACAATATTATCCTTACCAATACATATATCATGATATAGAGGTACACCATGATTAGCTCGTGGTATTTAAAAAAAATTTGTATTCTAACTACGTATGATAATGTACATGTACATTGATGCTGTGATCATTGTTATCTTAGCTGCAAATTAATGGCGAAAAGCCTTTTCTCTTCTGACATTTGTCAGAAGGTCCTATAGATACCACCCTTTAATGATTACGGTTCATCAAGAAACTGTACAATTAACAAGACCAATGTCAATTTGCAAACCAAGCGTAGAATATATTAGAAAACTTCACATTGGAGTGACTGGCTAGGTAACTGATTACGATCACTGACGCTGCCATATTCAGAATGCGTGATCATTTTAGTCATACATGTATTTACTGTCATGACTGTTGTACATTGTATATGTATTATATTGCCAATTGTGTAAATGCGATGCGTATGATACGTCTCGAAAGTGTATTATCATTGGGGCCATATCCATTAGGATGTCAAGAGTGAGCCGTAGAATGGCCCCCTCAAGTATTATCAACATGCATAATGAAGAAATAGCAATGTTAAAATTTAATCATGGTCTGGGAGATACTGTTATAAAATTCACCAAGGTGGTGGACTGGTGGCGAGTGTCAATAATGTCGATACCTATCCCTAAAATATGCGTGTGAAGTATCGACGATATTTGATAGCAATAGTATGAGTAAGTACATGTAGTACATGGAGTAGAAAGAAACCAAATCTCCACAGCACCAAGAACAACAAGAATATAATGAATCTTTAACCCTTTAACAATCATATCAGCCAAAAACT
The DNA here is from genome assembly GCA_034401795.1 of Chaetoderma sp. LZ-2023a. Classification (NCBI taxonomy): domain Eukaryota; kingdom Metazoa; phylum Mollusca; class Caudofoveata; order Chaetodermatida; family Chaetodermatidae; genus Chaetoderma; species Chaetoderma sp. LZ-2023a. The sequence goes on along the minus strand of CM067365.1, from coordinate 32,292,013 downwards.
GCTTCTGCAGTGGTCTTGAGAAATGTTCATTTGAAGACCAAGAGAACGCTATTTTTTAAAAATTTACCACGAATGAATGGCTCGATAGCCGAGCCAGTCATTCCAGTGGTAAATTAAAAAAAAATAGTCTTCTTGGTCTGCAAATTGACATTTTCTTTGAGATCATTGAACTTTTCATAAAAGATTTAAGGCTTAGAGGGTTAATGATCTGTTCTGGATTCAATAGTTTCAAACCAATTTGATTGGGAGCATCCCTATATAGTTGTCTTGAAAGTGAAACACTTGCATTTCAAGGGTTTAGACCTTTCACCGATGAACTTACCATATTTCATTTTCAAGACAGCCATACAGGACAACTGCTGAATATTTTGAAATTAATTTGACTGGAAGCCGTTGTTGGTTGTCCTGGAAAAATTTATTTCATAATATTTAACAGAATAAGTTTTATGTCGTGAAGAATTTGCTTCAAATTTAGGTATTTGTCGGATAAGGAGTTATGCCAATCTTGGAATTAAATGGTTTCTTGATGCCCACAAATCTCATGATAATGTAAACAGGTGAATGGCCAATTATTTGGTTCCAGCGTAGAAAATCACAATGGATTAAGAAGATGTTGTTTAAAATAATGCGCTTATTAGCATATTAAATATGTTAACAAGAGCAATCCAGAGATTGCAGACCCTCGTCACCCGTTTTTGTCACAATGTAAAAAGTATTCAGATTTTCAGGATTTTTCTAGATTTGTTCGAATATTTTCAGATTTTCCAGGATCACACCCAAAGTTGTGGAATTCTAGTATACGGTCATACCCTTCTCTTAGTTAAATTTGAGCCAAAGCAGACCAGTAGTTTCTGCGATATCTACAGATCCAGAACTTGATTCGATCTGGATCTGTGTTCTCTTATTCGGATCATGGGCAAAGTATGTAAATCCTCTTGCACCATAAGTTCCTTCGTTGTGTTAAAATTTGAGTCATTCGAATCAGATCGAATCGAATTAGATACAGCACCCAGACAGACACTCATGCACGCACGCTCGCATAAAACAACATTATTATTATTATTATTATTATTATTATTATTATTATTATTATTATTCAGCGGAGGATGTGCGATCTCTACTCATCAATGCATTAATGCGAATACTCAATCTTGTTACGTCATCAAATACGAGTACATATCGAGTTGTACATTTAGAAGACGGTATATATAGTGGTACAAGCACCAGCTCCGGATGTACTACTGGTACAAATAATAAGTCTAAGCCTAGTAATACTGAGAGTAGTAGTGGTGAGTCATCATGTGAAAAAGATACTTCGTCATCTGAGCCGTTAACTCCTGCGGATAGGACTTGTGGGTCTAACGTCGATGATGGACTCATGAAAAACAATGGAGGGAGTAGTCCAAAACGACCGCGGATTGACTGGGAATCATTTCATTCCTGTTTGCGGTAAGAAATCATAAGGAATAATAATGCTTTGTCTGCGTGATGATAAAACTGGCATCTGCAGGGGTCTTGAGAAATGTCTGTTTGCGGGCCAAGAAGACTATTCTAGTAATTTTACCACTGTAATGGCTGGCTTATTAACTGAGTTCGCTATTCCCATGTAAATTTTGAAAAGTAGTCTCAGCCTGTAAATGAACAATTACTAATCAAAAGTTTTAATTTGCCTAACCTATTATCGACTTATCCTTGATGTATCTAAAAAGACGTTTAAAGTTAGCAGAAGGGTTGGTGTTCACAGTCTTTGAGCAGCTCAGCTTCCAGCAACATTGTTTTCAAAATAAACACCAGCTATCATATGAAAGGTATGTGTTGTAAATGGTGAATTTAACATATATCAGTTGTCTTGAATGGATTGACAATGGATGGATCCTATCAATCACTCTATCAATTACGTTACACGTTGGGTGACGTCACAATTATACCGGCAATTAACAGTGAATACTCTTTTCTGAAGCCGCTGAAATTTTGGAAACAAATTTAACTAGGCACTCTTGCTGCCTATGGCAGCCAAATCAAATTAGTTCCAAAATATTTACCAGTTTACCTTTATAGTTACCTAGAAATTGGAATTTTGGGAATTCAGTGTTCAAAGTATATAAATCATCCTGACACGCACAAACCGTGAGTGGAGCTTAGCAAGAAGTGGGCGGTGCATAGCTAGAAATGGATCCCTCTATTGACGTGGAAGATATTATCAATATGTAATTGTTTAGCGAATATTATCATATGTAACGAACTACAAACTTGTTTATGGGTAGATGTATATATACTACCTGTGAGCTTTGTCCATTCTGCAGGTGTACAGAGTACTCGCGAGGGGAAGACACAAAGGCATGGTTAAAATCTCAACAACTGAATCTCCAAAGCCAATATGGCGTGTTACTCTACCTATACTCAGTTATTATCACCAAAGTAAGTTTATAATTAATGAATTAAATCAAGTATGGGCTTTATTAATCACACAATTTTGTCAATTTAATGGTGAAATTTGTTCAAGTTCAAGAGAATTTTAATTATATGGAAAATATGATTTTGCAGAGCAAGAGAAGATGAAGTCTGAATACAGGTGCTCCCAAGCTTCGGATTCATAATTACACATTTTAAACGACTTGAAGCTAATTTATAAACTCACCTGGCCAGAATGGCCAAGTGACCTTATGGCATGGGGATGGTCCGACTGTCCATCCATCCGTCATCCGTCCGTCTGGCATCCATCCATCCATCAATTTATGCTTTAAAGCGCTACTCCTCATTAACAGCTTGACGGATGTCAACCTAAATTGGGGGTAGGTTTCAGAACTTGTATACAGTATTTTGATTGGTCAATTGTTTCGGCGACCATCTTGAATTTTCCGAAAAATGGGAAATCATTTAAAATGCTACTCATTAACTGCTTGGGCAATTTCAACCAGGCTTATCGGTGGTATGTTTCTGAACATGTATACAGAATTGATTGGTCAATTTTTCCAGCAGCCATCTTGGATTTTTTCGCTTGGTCCATTTTTCCGGCGCCTATCTTAAATTTTCCTAAAAATGCCAAGAAATTGTTTAAAACGTATTCCTCATTAACTGCTTGAGCAATTTCAACCAGACTTGACCGCAAGGATACTAGGCTGGTAGGTTTCAGAACTTGTATACATAATTTTGATTGGTAAATTTTTCCAGCAGCCATCTTGGATTTTATGGAAAATGGGAAATCGTTTAAAACTACTCATTAGCTGCTTGAGCAATTTCAACCAGACTTGCCTGGAAGGATACTAGGCAGGTAGATTTCAGAACTTTATACAGAATTTTGATTGATCCATTTTTCAGGTGGCCATCTTGAATTTTCCGAAAAATGGCGGGAAATCATTTAAAACGCCGCTACTCATTAACTGCTTGAGCAATTTCAACCAGACTTGGCTTGAAGGATACTACGCTGGTAGGTTTCCGAACATGCATACAGAATTTTGATCGGTAGATTTTTCTGGTGGCCATCTTGGATTTTCTGAAAAATGGCGGGAAATCGTTTAAAAACGCTACTCATTAACTGCTTGGGTAATTTCAATCAGGCTTAGCTGGGAGGATAGTATGTTGGTATGATTCAGAACTTGTATAGAGAATTTTGATTGATCAATTTTTCCAGTGAACATCTTGAATTTTCTGAAAGCCTACTCCTCGATAACCACTGGGATGATTTCAATCAAACTTGGATGAAAGAACCCTAGCGTGGTATGCTTTGGAACTTCTATACAGAATTTTGATGGTCCATTTTTTCAGCGCCCATCTTGAATTTTCCCAAAAATGTTGGGAAATCGTTTAAAACGCTACTCATTAACTGCTTGAGCTATTTGAACCAGACTTGGGCGGGGCATAGCTAAAACTGGAAACTGGTACAATTCAGAATTTTCCCTGTTAATAACGTTGTATGTGTTTTTCTGTTTCTTCAGGGCTTAGAACAAGTTAAGAATGAAATTGAAGATCTTGGTGTACCGCTTATAGATGGTACATATGGCCATGGAAGGTAAGGACATGTTTTTGTGCAAATAAGGAAAAAGCAGAGATCTTAAACATCATTGAATTCTCACCACAGTTACTCTTAAGCACAAGTTGTGTATTTGCAATCTTTACACGAGTCGAGTCACCGTCTGAAAACCTTAATCCCCCCATTGATTTTCGTTAATAATATTGGCGCTTGAAATTATTTTGCCAAGTGTAATAATGGACCATATGTCTTCTTATTGCTTTGATTATTTCAGCATACATGGGAATAAAGGGCGATTTGTACACCTTGTAAGGCCATGTTTCGAGGGCATATGCTTGTATTTCTCTAGTTAACATCTCCCACCTGCCCCTTCGATCCAAATAAAGCGATTTCAATTTACATGTATATAAATCATTTGTCTTCCCTGAGTATAACGTGTGCTCATCTTTCTCTCCGAGTTTCCATTCTTAGCTCAACTTCTACATTGTAGTCAAGATGCCCACCAAACTGGACGTGGATTTTGATGTCTCAAGAAATACAAGCATACGCCCTCGAAACATGGCCGTACAAGGCATACTGGACCTATGGGTTGCCCTTTAGGGCCTGAAGAACCCACTACAATTTGTTGTCACAAGTTCATGATGGCCCCGACTTGTGAAGATTGGTGATTGAAAAGATGATACTTTGAGAGAGCGGGTGGGTTAGCTGAGTGTGTGTACAGGTATCATATGTCAGCAAGAGAGAGAGATCCATTTCCAGTCCAGCCACACTCACATTTTATGTGTGTTGGTATCAATCTTAAACTTTGAAACATGAATTCCCAGAATCTAAATTTCAAGTTAACTACAGGTAAGCTTGTTCAATATTTAAAAAATAATTTAACTGATGCCCGCTGCTGCCTAAGGCAGCCAGAGCTCCCAGTCAAATTAGTTTCAAAATATTCAACAGAATGTTAAGTAAATTGTAAATTTACCATAGACGTGTAATTCATACACTTCAGTGACAGATAATTTTTGTGAATGAGTTACGTCATTTTGATTTTGATGTCGGCTAACATGTGATGTATTTGTTTATGCCATGAAACACTTGAGTGATTTAGTGACAGTTTTCAGTTTTCGTGATGGAGCTACGTAATTTTGATTGCGGCGATAGCTAACATGTGACGTATTTGATTATGACATCAGATAGTTGAGTGATAGATCTGAACCCTCCATTATGTACATAGTTTTTATCTATGCTATTCCGAAATCAGTCCCAGGAATTAGTTATTATAGACAGGTGCTCTCTTAAACCTAGAACACAAGATTGTTTTTTGAAAATTAACAGATGAATGACTGTATTGCTCGCTCATAATCGAGCCAGTAATTCCAGTGATAAATCTTCAAGCATAATCTCATGCTCTATAAACTTGATAAATGGATATTTGTTATAGGAAATTTTCTTGAACAAGTTGGAAGGATGAAAGTCTTATTACAAGTGGTTTACGATTGGATATCACGTTTGGTGGAAAAAGATGGTAGTTCTGGTCTGGTCAAGAAATTAAAAAAATATTGCTTATATGTCAATGTCCATTTGCAGTCCAAGAGAAGACAGTTTTTGAAAATGTACAATTGGAATGACTGGTTCTGTTATCGAGGCAGTTATTTCAGTTGTAAAGTTTAAAAAATAGTCCGTGGCCTGCAAATTGATATTCCAAGACCACTGCAAAGGTAAATTTTGGCTGACTTGACCACTAAAGACGTAAGAGATGTTATCATATGAACCAGCATCGTTTGTGTCCAAAAGACAGGAGGTCTCTTGACCATGTTTGTCTTTTTTTTCTCAGTCAAAGCTTAATTAACCTATTACTGACCGGTTGTGCTGTGTCCAATGTGTGGGACAATGATCGCGATGTTTCTGGATTGAGTGAGTATGAAATATTTTGATATTACTTAAGTAATAACAAGTAATAGTTAAATTCCTAAGAAATACGTGCACGTTGAATTTAACGACGACGTTTTTAGTCTTAGAGTGGTGCGGTTTAGGGAATTGCTGTCCATTCAGTGTCTAACATCCATGTTCAATTCTCAGGTCATCTAGAACTCCAGATTATAATCTATGGGCGGTGCTTGCTATTGTACATGGGGGATTTTGTGGGTGAAAACAGTATTTACAGGTTTCCTCCTAGTTATGAGGAAGTCCTGGAAAAGCATGGAATCTGAAAATTTAGAACCAAGGTCTGGAAAATTTGGAAAATCAGGTTCCTTTCATATAAATCATGAAGAAGTTATGGAAACTTAATCAGGGTATCCATCCATCATCAGACCTCGTATGATGGCGTAATCAGCTCAGTGCGTTTATGATGACGTCACAATCATTACGTCACAAAGGCTTCCATATAGACCGTCATGAAATCCCAAATGGTCCGACATGTTGTTTGAATTGTATGTCTTTGTAATTCTTTGCTATTTAATAAACATGCTGTTGAATATTTTGAAACTAATTTGACTGGGCGCTGTTGCTGCCTTAGGCAGCAACAGTACCCAGTCAAATTAGTTTCAAAATATTCAACAACTTACCTGTGTATTTTTTTTGGAAATTGATAGTCAAGGTGTTCAGAGATTGGTCGATCCCAACACAAGCGATGTGTGGGTGGAGCTTAGCTAGAGATGGGCAGGGCATAGCTAAAACCAGACAGGTCCATTGAACAATGAATTTCCAGAATATTTATTTCAAAACGATCCTACTGGTAAGATGTTGAATATTTTAAAACTAATTTAACAGAGAGAGCTGTTGCTGCTATAAGCTTCCAGTTAAAGTAGTTTACAAATATTCAACAGAAGATTTATTAAATTGAACCGACTTTTCGCATTTGATCTTTCAAAACATGGCGAAAACATGTATGAGGGCCATTATTTACTCCTCAAGGTATTTAATTTGTGTAAATCTGGTTATTGAAAAGTAATTGAATTTTGTAATGTGAAGTGAGTACACACGTTGAAATTAATAATATTGCATAATTGTAATCCTAAAATATGGTTAAATTTTACCATTGGAATGACTGGCTCTATGACCAGATGATCCTAGAATGAACTCTGAAGTTAATATCTAACACTAATGGTCATTATCGTATGTGTCCATTAATATTATAAAAACTATTAAAGAGAGTTACCCTTTATGCTTATGCAATATATTATTATTTTATCCATTTATTTTCAGAAATGCGAGGGATCAGCAAACAGTCCACTGTGGGTTTCCTCTCATTATTGGAACATTTACAGTATTGTGAGGTAATTTTATCTGCCTATGCCTGGGTACAATCTTATTAAGCATTAAGTGCTGGTGCACTCACAAGTAAAAATGTTTAACCTGTGGACTACGTTAATTTTCAAAATGTTCCGTAAATTCTGTGGAAAAAAATGAAATTATGTCTATGCTCACTCCAGACTAACGACCCAGGCCATACTTTACCAATGGTATAGCTGACAATGCTATGTGAATGTAAATTAAATCTCCATATGCCCTGTGACCAGTTTTGCGCGATATTACTAAATATGGCGGGAGGGCAAGCTGCCGATCTTCTTAAAGTAATTTCAATGCATATACTGGTATCCAGAGGTCGAAATGTTTATAAAATTGTACATGTCCCAGGTGACAGGTAGATTTTTTTTGTGCCTGTCACCAAATATTTGTACTTGTAAAAGCAGTGTATAGGGTAGCTTGCTGCAAGTCCGCCACAATAAAAAGCGTAACCAACTTTTAAGACATTTGGTAGATAGCTTGACCCTTCTTAACTTGTATGCTTTAAACTGACAATTTACTGGAAATGCGATTTACTGGAAATAAGAGTTACTACACACCAGTTTTCCTGACATATAGACCTGTTTTCTCGGTGGCTCCAAAGCAATGAACCACTTAAATATCGGGTGGTATTACTCTCAGAACCTTCCAGTAATAATATAACCCGTCAAAGTGGGCGCTAAGATATTGCTTTACCACGTTTAAAAGCGGCACTGTGACTAGATTTTTCATTCCGCCATTATCCATAATATTGATTGTGAAAGTCGCACAGAGATTGGTTGAAATAAATCATGTGGTTAATTCGTTATGAATGACAACAAAGCACGTGATCAACAGTTTACTACGATAGTAATTTTCATTCAGGCCTAATGACATTGGATGTCCCGCGAGCCAATCATAAAATACGACTGCGCATTATCGATTATTACTGCGCAGTCACGTGAGACATTTCTCATTACTGGTGAACTAGCAGCCCCCCCCCCCCACCCCCCCTCCCTCTAGGCTGATTCATGTCGTAATTTTTATTGTTGAAATTAGTAACCAGGATCGCTCCGTTCTGTAAGAATGGAATGTTTACATTGCCGGACAGCTGTACCGGAGCTGATAATGCAATCTGGCCATTGACAGATAGAAATTGCGCTAGAAAAATATTTTTCCCAAAAATAACAGGTTGCCCTGGAGAGCAATCGATATATGAGATTGACTTTCCCGCCGTATTTTTCACTTTCCCCTGGTCAAGCGTTAAGTTCATCATCATCATCATCATCATCATCATCATCATCATCATATTCTCGGGACATAAGCCACCAGAATACCCCTAAAAAGAATCTATGTCAAATCTCGCAATTCTGCATGTTTCGCTGTGCTGGATGTTTATAGAAAGTAAATGCGAAAGCAACCTGATGATAATAAACTATGTCAAATCTCGCAAGTCAGCATGCTTCGCTGCACTGGATATTTATAAAAAGCAGATGCGAAAGTAACTGAATGAGAACACTGGGAAGATTCGCGGGACTAATATTTCCGGTAATTTGTCAGACAAAACTACAAAATAGATCTATCACGCTCAACTGTGGACGTTTCTCTAGTTTCCTTTTATCTTCATTGTAATTTTTTTTCACAATAGTACATACCTGTCATCAGTGACAGGTAGATATTTGTTCCAACTGTCGCTGACAGAAATCGCCTCTCATCGACAGGTAGACAGGCGAACATTTCGACCCCTGGTATCGTATTTCACTGCACAAATACGCCTCCATAATGCCGACAGCTGGCAGCTAAAGGGAGATCACTCTCGCAGGAAAATTTTATTATCATTGCCATAGTTAATATAGGGGGCATTCTGGGCCATTACAGTCTAGAGTGAGTAGGGTAGCCTGGGCGGTTACAGGAAGTATAGGGATCTGATAGATGAATGATTGGTTTACATTTTGAGAATGGTACGACAGAAGTCTTGCTATCTCAGACAGCACCAGCTGTCGGTAACAACGTGATGTTTTCACCAATTGTCATGTTTAACACATACATGTAACACTTTCATGTTAATATTCTATCTTTTACTGTGTCAATAGCAAAGAAACTGATGTACATTTTTCAACAAATTTGGTGGATGATTTTACTGTCTACAACTCCTCCACCAAATATGTTGAAAAATTAACACCAGTTTTTCGTTAAATTTAATTAAAATTTTGACATCAGAGTGATACAGTTTAATGGTCAAGCCCACCAGTACCAGCATCTGCAGTGAACGTCCATTTGTAGGTCAAGAGAAAACTATTTTTGAAAATTTCCAACTGGAATGACTGACTTGATAACAAAGTCGGTCATTCAAGTTGTATATTTTCAAAAATACTCTTCTCTTGACCTGGAAAATAGACATTCACTAAGCAAATATATGATTTTCTTGACCGTTATCTCGGTAAAGTTAGCTGATTCACCTATAAATATGAATTTAATTTGCAGAATGCTGTGCATAAGATGATTGTAGTAGGCCAATTATAATGTTTGAACATCGTTTGTTGTGCATGTAAACACTCAATACAAGCTTTAAATGATGGTGGCGTATAATATAGAAAAGGGGGACATATGCCCTCTGCTAGAAAGATTTTGGAAGCTAGATGCGCTCCGATGGCGTCTTCTGCATTTCTGAATGCCCTTTCCAAAAAGGTTTTCAGACTCGATCTTAACTGAAAATAAATATTCTGCAGTGGTGACAGTGGTATCAGATGGGTTGTGCTTGAATTGTTATTCTGTTTGTTCACAGGTGGGCTGGTTCCTTAAGAACCCTGTTAGTCCTATCTGGGTACTGGGTAGTGAAACTCATCTCACGGTGCTCTTCTCTAAGGTAAGATTAAGCGTTTAACCCTCGGAGTCTCAAATTTGTCCAAGAGAATTTCACAATTTTCCAATACAAAATGCCCATTTGCAGACCAAGAGATTATTTTTGAAAACTTAGCACTGGAATGACTGGCTCGGTTATCGAGCCAGTCTTTCCAGTTGTAAATTTTCAAAAATAGTCTTGACTTTCAACTTTTCTTATCTTTATCATTTTGATTAAATCATTTGAAACTGATGTCCCAGTATCCCCAATTCAACATGCTCGAGCTAACTTTATTAAATATCTCTTGAATATTTTGAAAGTTATTTAACGGCACCAGCAGCTTTCAGTTAAATGAATTTAGTGGTATTTAAGCAAATATTTGTGATATCATAGCAGTATTGCATTGAGATTATTAAGAAACCTACATCGGCATGTTCAGGGGAAAATTAAACTAGAATATAATATTTCTTTCTGGTTTAATGTATCCTTTATGATGATTTAGACAGATTACTTAGAAGCTTGTGTTACAAGAAACTGGACTGATGGCCATTTTGAAAATGGGTCTGTTGTCGGGTAACCACATACTCATTGATGAATTCATTATTCTTTCTGTGTTTTCTAATAAGTAGCATAATACTGCGCTGTAAGTTAGTGAATTATCTTCATATTTTAAATGTCTTGCAGTTCTTGCAAGGAGATTATTTTATGAACGATATTTCAAGAATCCTCATTTGAAAATAATAATAATAATAATAATAATAATAATACTTGTCCTTGTAGGAGCAGCGTCTTGTAATTCAGGAAACACAGCAGCAGATAGCCAGAAGGGTATTTCAGAACTTTGATGTTGAAGGTAATTTATTGTTGATCTCTACACAATGCAGAAGATGTCTTGACATAGTGATTCAAATGATGTGCAGTGTACGGTATGAGAATTGAGAATTAGCTAGACTGTAACCCTTTCAGATATATTATAGAAAATTTGGCGCTGAAATGACTGGCTCGATAACCGAGCCAGTCATTGCAGCGGTAAATTTTCTAAAATAGTCTTCTCTTCGTCACTAAATGGACATGTTCTGAAAAAGTTGAAATTTTCTTGAATAAATTCAAGGGTGAAATGGTTAATGGAAGAAATTTATCAAGAAAATTGGAGTATTTTTGCTTAGTGAACAATGAACCATGTAATATATGAATAGGCTCAGTCCAACCCCACTGGGCGTGTATTGGGTGTGTGCTGGAGTACTACGATTACTAGGTGAATGTCAATCAAGAGAAAACTAGAAAATTTACTACTGGAATAAGTGGCTAAAATTTACCACTGTTACTGAGCCAGTCATTTTAGTAGAAAATTAAAAAAATATACAAAACAAAATGATGTATATCTCCGTCAGAAGACTCGACGTCAAGTGTACGAAAATGTATGTTTTTAGTGAATTTACCATTTAATAAACATTTTGTTGAATATAGGCAGCAACAGCCCCTAGACAAATTAGGTTCAAAATATTCAACAGCTTGCATATATAATTAACTTGAAATTGTGATTCTTGGAATTCAGGTTTCAAATTATATTTAAATCGATTCCACCATATGAAGTGGGTAGTTCTTAGCTAGAATTGGATCCCTCCATTAGGGCTGAGAAGATTAGGAGCGTTCTGGATCCTGGATGAGTGATATGTCTCACGGACAACTTTGATTCTCTACATTGGAGGAATCCTGTTTTAGCTATCCCGCACTCGTCTGTAGCTGAGCTCTGACATAGGCAGCAACAGCGCCCAGTCAAATTGGTTTCGAAATAATCAACAGCATATTTAGTAAATAGTAAAGACATATAATTCATACGACAAGGGTTAGTCCATCGTCAATTAAGCATTCATGACAAACTTCCCTCCTTTACAGCCTTCATGAAGAACTTAGCTATGTCCTTCATGACGTAATTGATTATGACGTCATCCTACACATCACATCGTTGACGTCATATGATTGACTGAAAAACTGGAATCCTCCATTAGATTCCATAAAGAAGTGATTTCCTGTGAATTCTTGAATGAGCATCCTGATGCCACTGACCCATGAATGATATAATCCATTACCATTAACTTTCATGTGTTTCCTTGATAAATTCTTGTGGTTCATCAGTGTGTAGACTTCTACAGGGTCGAGGTCAATGCGTCTGGTGAACCGATGTTAAAATATGCCAAAGCTGTTCTTCCTCACTTCGCTGTGCTGCAGGGAGGTTGCCAAAGCATTAGTTTGGTGACTGATTTCTTGACCTGTGTCTTTATATCATGTAAATATTGAAAACATACATGTACATATTCTTACTTACACCTGGCAATGGTTTCAGAATTTGGAGACAAGTTTAAACTTTTGTCCACTTGTGTTTTATGCCTTGTAAATATTGTAAAATTATCCTACTTTTTGCACCAGGAAATGGATTCATAGTATCGTCACAGCTCGGTGAGTTAATGCAAGCTTTGGATCTAGTCTCTGAGAAAGAATAGTAAGTTCAGTTACTTACAGTTCATATTTATGAAATACTTATTGTTACCTGAACCATGTGATCACACATAATACATGTATTTAAGCCATTAACCTTCTAACAAACAAATCCCTGAAAAAGTATATTCTTCACGATATAAAACCTATTCTGTTGAATATTTTGAAATTAATTTGACTGGAAGCCGTTGCTGCCTATGGCAGTGTTGGGATCAATCGATCCCTGAACTCCCTGACTGTCAGTTTCCAGAATACTATACAGGTAAGGTGTCCAATATTTTGTAACTAATTTGACTGGGTGTTGTTGCTGCCATAGGCAGCAACAGCGCCCAGTCAAATTAGTTTCAAAATATTCAACAGCATGTTTATTAAATAGTAAAGATATAATTCGAACAACAATGCTTAGTCTCTCAGCAGTTAAGTGGTCATGATGAACTTCATCCTTCATTATGTAATTGATTATGACATCATCGTACACATCACATAGTTGATTATGATGTCGGCGTACACATCACATAGTTGATTATGACATCAGTACACATCACATAGTTGATTATGATGTCATCGTAGACATCACATAGTTGATTATGACATCATTGTACACATCACATAGTTGATTATGATGTCATCGTACACATCACATAGTTGCTTATGACATCATTGTACACATCACATAGTTGATTATGATGTCATCGTACACATTACATAGCTGCTTATGACATCATTGTACACATCACATAGTTGATTATGATGTCATCGTACACATCACATAGTTGATTATGATGTCATCATACACATTACATAGTTGATTATGACATCATCATACACATCTCATAGTTGATTATGACATCATCATACACATCACATAGTTGATTATGACATTATCCTACAAATCACATAGTTGATTATGATGTCATCCTACACATTACATAGTTGATTATGACGTCATCCTACACATCACATAGTTGATTATGACGTCATCCTACACATCACATAGTTGATTGAGAAACTGGAAACCTCCATTAGATTCCATAAAGAAGTGATTTCCTTTGAAGGCAGCAACAGCTTTCAGTCAAATTAATTTCAAAATATACTACAGTTTTCCAGTACGGTTGCTTTGAAATTGAAATATGGGAAATTCATCGGTGAAAGGGTTAATGATCAATCCAGCCAAAACTGACTTTGCAGTCACCGTGGCGAAATGTCCATTTGCAGGCCAAGAGATGACTATTTTTGAATATTTACTGATGGGGGATGCCCTAGCCATTCCAGTCGTAAAGCTAAAAAAAGGTTTTGGCCTGCAAATGGACACTTTTCAATTTGCTTGTCAGGTACGAACCATTTTGCATTTCTCTACATATGCATAATGTGCTCAGAAAGCTATTATGTCTCGTGATATATTTAGTGATCTTATATGAAATAGTTGTTTGAATATTTAAGAAATTAATTTAGCTGAAAGTTGTCTAATGCAGCAACAGCTACCAGAAAAATTATTTTCAAAATATATAACTGCTTAAACAGCTTAACTGCCTCGCCTGTATGGTTACGGTGAAATTGAGTTATACAAGTATAAGTGGGCTATGATGCTGGTGGGATATGATGCTAGTGGGCTATGATGCTAGTGGGCTATGATGCTAGGCACTGAAGCCAGTTGTGGGTTCAATTCTCTGTCAATGTGAAATTGAGCTATTGGTATTTGTGAGATTAACCTTTGAATGGTCAAACCGTCCAAAAACATCCATTGTAGTTGTCTTGAGAAATGCCCATTTGCAGGCTAAGAGAAGACTATTTTTGAAATTTTACAACTGGAACGACTGATTCGATAATCTTGTCATAGCTTTGGTAAATTTTCAAAGCGAGTTCTCTTGGTCTGCAAATGAACATTCAGTAAGGAGAAATTTTGGCAAATCTTCACAATTCACCTTTCCAGAGTACCCACCCATCATATGACGTCATAATGAACTGCGTGACGTGTACAATGACATCATAATGAATGACGTCATGAATGACGTCGATAAGTACGTCACGAACGCATATTTGATGACGGTCTATGGGCTGTTGTACAAATTGTTTGCTTTTACTATTTAATAAATATTCTGTTGAATATTTTGAAACTAATTTGACTGGGCGCTGTTGCTGCCTATGGCAGCAACAGCACCCAGTCTACTTAGTAACAAAATATTCAACTGCTTCCCTGTATAGTTTTCAGGAAATTGATAGCTAGGGCATTCGGGGATCGATCAATCCCAACACGGCGAGGTGTGGGTGGAGCTTAGCTAGTGATGGGCAGGGCATAGCTAAAAATGGAAAGGTCCATTGAAGTGTTAAAGGATTATGTTCCTATGGTTACCTGTGTTTTCACTTCAATCTTTTCTCATTGAACATCAGTGTGGAGATAATGTGTAAGAAATTAGACGCTGAGAGCCTCGGCATCGTCACGCTTCATAGCTTTCTCGAGGAGTTCTTTCCTGGCCAGGAAGTTCAGGACACGCCTCGAGTGTTCACACTGTATCATTATAACGGTCTCAGCCGATCATGCCCTGAAAATAAGGTTAGTATTTTGTAACTTTATAACTTTATCATAGATGATTCGATCTGTCACTTAACCATTTAACACTCATACCGGCCGAAACTGGCTTCTGTAGTAGTCTTGAGAAATGTCTATTTGCAGATGAAGAGAAGACGATTTTTGACAATTTAGCACTGGAATGACTGGCTCGATAACTGAACCTGTCATTCCAGTGGTATATTAAAATAAAAATTTGATATTTTGGTTGACAAAATCAAAATTTTCTTGAACAAATTTAAGGTTTAAATGGTTAAGTATTTGATGTCGTAATCAATTCCATCATATGTTACCTGTCACAATCAAAATAACATAATGTCATGAATATCGAAAAGTTTGGCATGCGGGTAGGAATAATAATAATAATAATAATAATAATAATAATAAATAAATAAATAAATATGTTGGTTCGGATACTGCGGTAAATGTCATTCCTTGAATTTTTTATCAGTGGATTTCCGAGGTTTTTAAGTATTGCTGAAATTTCAAGATAGCCGGCAACCCATGTGACCAATCAAATTAGTTCACAGTTGGTCTCTAGTAAGTAATGATCTGTAACAGCCTATGAAGTTTGTGTTTGATCAGTGTCATAGTTTTGAGATTACAGTCTTTCAAATATGATGAGACGCTTGCTTGATAATGTATGATATCATCAAGATGGCTGCCAAATCATGAGACAATCATTTTGATTCTGGTATTGGTCATGACCAGATTTCCTGAGTGTCAGATCAATGGTTTCTGAGATTTAAAAAAAAAATGCATAATTTGAAACCAATTTGACAGGAGCTGTTCCTACTTTTAGCTCCAAATGAAACCAAGATGGCTGACATTGGCTGCCGACCAATTTGACTAATCAGATTTGTCCAAGTTTGGACAATTGTCATCTTGGGTCCTTAACAGCCTCAGAAGTTTGAACAGGATTTGACTGATACATGTAGCTAAGAAAGAGAGCTTTAAACAAATTGTACATAATTTTTTTGATTTATTCTCGGCGATCTAATATTAACAGCAGTCTTCCAGAGGTGAAGCTTTTGGAAGCATAATAATAATAATAATAATAATAATAATAATAATAATAATAATATGATGATGATGATGATGATGATGATGATGATGTTGTGGTGACTATTTTTGTATTTAGGTTGTATATTGGGAAGCAGAAGTGAAACTAGAAGACGAACCAGAACAGCAGATCATCACAGATTGCTCCACCATAAAAACTTGCCTACAAACTAAATGGCCCACCATTGAACTAAAGTGGAAAAACTCATTAATACCTTCACTTAATTAATTAATTAATTATTTTTAATTACACTATTTTTGATTACATGTTATTAATATGTATGTATTGGGTGGGGAAGGGGAAGAGTTAACTATTTATAGAACTGTCAGTTTAACACTTTCACCGATAAATCCCTGAAAAGTTTGGTTTTTACAGTATAAAACCTATTTTGTTGAATGTTTTGAAATTAATTTGCCTACGGAAGGACCGATGCAATGCCTCACAGTCAAATTAATTTCAAAATATTTAACAGGTTTTGTGTATGTTAGCGTTGAAATTGAGATATGGAGAATTCATCGGTGAAAGGGTTAATAATTCAATAGTTACAAATACATGATGCTTTATGTAAATGTTCTAGTGTTAATGCTTGTACACTCAAATCGGCTAAAAACGGCTTCAGCAGTGGTCTTGGGAAATGTCCATTTGCAGACCAAGAGACGACGAATCAGTACTAAATTCCAGAGATTTGTGAATTTTCAGATATACAGATACAGATACAGATGGACCACCATTATTGTTATTTATCCTATTTGACGAGTTACAGATTATCATACCAGTATCTGTTCGTATTGAAGGTTTTATGTGTGTCCTTTAGCTATGAGTTGGCAAATATTGAATATACTGTATCTATTTATTTGTCCATCCGTCCATCCATCTGGCCACCTACCAGTTCATCCGCCTGTCTCTCTGTCTGTCTGTCTGTCTGTCTGTCTGTCTGTCTTAAATCCCTCTGATTATTATGGTACCAATTCTATAGGGTGACAGCAATCACATAAAAGCTCAAATTCATAGATTGACCTGTCAATCAAAGGCATATTTTAGTATTCAAATGACCAATGAAAACGCATTATTTGTTTGTGAAGAATGACGGAGCACATCATACAATTATTGCAGTCAATCATGCCTAATAAAGGACAATTTACACCTTAGTAATTCTTTAATACATTATTTGTCAAGATCGGTCAAGAAAATAACAATGATACATTTTAACAATAGTCTTCTCTTGAGCTATAAATAGACATTCCTCAAGATAACTGTAAAGACCCGTTTGTCCTGGCTTGGCCATTAAAATTTAATGGAGAAACCAGCCAAAAATGACTTGCTGTGGTCAAGAGGCCAAGCGGAGAAAACCAGATGATGGCGTGACACAGTGATATGAATGTAGAATGTAGAATGTTAACGCCTTCAAGCTGTCTCAAAGCCTCGTCATGCAGTACCAAACCACTAGTTGAAAACATATCACTGGAATCGCTGGTTTAATTATCGAGCCAGACATTTTAGTGGAAAGTTTTCAAAAATAGTCTTATCTTGGCATGCAAATGTTCATTCAATGGGCAAATACTTTTGATATTCTTGAAAAGTTTAACCATTTAAGAGTTTGTAACATTGATTTCAAATCTTACTAGCCCTTTCAAATGATAAATTCTACATATTTCAGTCTCTGGGGCCAAACAAACTAGAAAGTTGTAAAATTAATATCACTGAAAGCCGTTGCTTCCTTAGGCAGCAATGATTTCCAGTCATATTAATTTCAAAATATTCAACAAAATATGCTACAAATGGTCTTTTTGAGGGATTTGTCGTTGAAAGGGTTAAGATAATCTAAGAGATTTAGATCACAAGACGGGATCTCTGACTTGATCCGAGTGATCTTCAGTCAAACAATACCTTTTTTTTAACCCTTTAACCCTCAAATTTGTTTAAAATTTTTTAATTTTCTCAAAGAAAATGTTCATTTGTAGATCAGAAGACTATTTTTGAAAATTTACCACTGAAATGACTGGCTCAGTTATCGAGCCAGTCATTCCAGTAGTAAATTTAAAAATAATAGTCTTCACTTGGTCTGCAAATGAACATTTCTCAAGACTCCTGCAGAAGCCATCTTTGTCTGATATGAGTCTGTGATCACATTGATTAACTTAGTTTACTTTCTGCGATATTCCCTGAGAAATAAATTAAAAATCTCTTTTGTCACACGCTGAGTTTTTGCATTTTCCAGAGTTATCGAATCATGTCCAATGTTGTAAAATCCTAGTGTACGGTCACAGCCTTTCTTGTGTTAAACTTTGAGCTAAATTGCACCTGTCCAGTGGTTTCTGAGATATAAGATCCAGAATTTGATCTGATCCGGATCTAATCTGGATCATACCCAAATTAAATCTTGAAATTCTCTTTCACGATAACTGTCGTTAAGATCCTTTGTTGTGTTAAAATTTAAGCTAAATCAGATCTGTAGTCTTTGAGATACAGCTTCAGACACACAAACATACAGACAGACTGACTCAAAGCAATACCTTCTTGCCATTATGGGCAAAAGGTAATCGTAGACTCTAAGGTAAGCGTGCATACTCACGCCAGAATGCTTGAAAATAAAATTGTTAAAATTGTAAGCTTTTAGAGGCTTAAATTGTGCGCCTGGATGTAATGAAACGAAATTAGTCTTGACATATGATAAATTTATTCCATATAAATTAATATAAATTTTTAAGTTGTGAAATTGAAATAGAGGCACGAGTCCCTAATTCAAATTCACAACTGCAAAAATTATATTAATTTATACGTAATGAAATCATCATATGTTAAGATTTATTTCGTTTCATTACGTCTAGACCCAGAATTTAAGCCTCTAAAAGGTTACAATTTAAACCATTTTATTTTCAGTCATTTTTCTGTGAATATGCACCTTTAACTAAATTATGTATTTATATTTACTGAATTGGTTGATATTATATAGATTGCCAATATTTGTGGAGAAATGCTTGCCTATATCCAGAGCTACAATGTAAATCTTGCTCTCTATAAACCCTTTAACTAAAATTTGTCAAGAAAATGTAAATTTTCTCATGGAAAATGTCCATTTCTAGACCAAGAGAAGACTATTTTTGAAAATTTACTACTTGAATGACTGGCTCGGTTATCGAGCCGCTTTTTGTGTGATATGAGTGTGAAAGGGTTAATGGTTTAACCCTTTCAATGCTGCAGGTTAGATACAAGTAGTTCCTTATGTCGTAAGATATTTATTGTTGAATAATTTGACACAGGCTTTTGGTGGGATACGTACATAATCCCTAATACGTCTCTTAACCGTTTAACACTCATATCAGCCAAACATGCCTTCTGCATTGGCCTTGAGAAATGTCCATTTGCAAATAAAGGGAGGCATATTTAAAAAAAATTTACCACTGGAATGACTGGCTCGAAAACGAGCCAGTCATTCTAGTGGTAAATTTTCAAGAATGGTCTCTTGGTCTGCAAATGGACATTTTCTATGAGAAAATTTTCTTTGGTTAAAGGGTTAATGAATTTATACTATTTATATAATTTTTTTGTTTTTATTTTTATACCGATATATAATGAGATACTGTTATAAAATAAATTTTAGTTCTCTGTATCATCAAATTTTCTGTATTTTATGTCAAACTCACTCAAATAATGTAATGTTAGATTTTATGTTGTGGCGCTTTTTGGTAAAGTATTTTGTTTTGTCGAAAGCTTGTCCGTTTCATATAGTGTTGGGCGATATTTGCTTAGTCACGACGATTTCAGTATCTCATTAACCATTTAATGGTCATACCGGCCTCTGCTATGGTCTTGTGGAATGCCCATTTACAGGCCAAGAGAAAATAACCGAGCCAACCACTCCAGTGATAAATTTTCAAAAATTGTGTTCTCTTGGCCTGTAAATGGACATACAATAAGAAAATATTAAGATTTTCTTGACCAAATTTGACCATTAAAGGGTTAAAATATCTTGTCGGTCATACAAGTAAATCTTGCAAAAAACTATAATTGTACAAGACAAAATATACCAGTACTTGTAATTTTATCTAAGCCCTGTCATCAGTTGTTATTTATTATTATTTTTCACAATTGAGTAATATTTGACTAGGCTGCTATATCGCTTCCACAATTAGTGTGTAGGTTATACCTGGGTATTACTTCATTTTGATTTCATTTATATAGTTAATGAAAATATGGTAAGTCCAACTTGATTTTATGTGATATACTTATACATGTAAAGCCATGAAGATTGGAGCATCTAAGTAACCTAATAATATTTCTTCATTTCTTTCATGTAACCAATATTTCCGCTATGTACCAGCCATTTACGTAAATTGATTGATTTCTATCTGATATTTATTCAAAGATTAACGCTTTAACACTCATATCCACCAAAAACAGCTTTGGCACTAGTCTTGAAAAATGTCCATTTGCAGACCAAGAGAAGCCTATTTTTGAAAATTTACCACAGGAATGACTGGCTCGATAACTGAGCCAGTCATTCCAGTAGTAAATTTTCAAAAATAGGCTTCTCTTGGTCTGCAAATGGACATTTTCTATGAGAAAATTAAAATTTTCTTGAACAAATTTGAGGATAAAGGGTTAATATAGCCGGCTTAATAGCGTTCGACGTGGATTACAGGCATTGCCATCAGGTATACATCTCCTGACTGAACATGAGCTTGACCATTGTCCACATGAAACTAAATCAAGACATTATTTTCATATGACAAGATTTTGTGTAGCTAACATGGAAATGAGCATGTTTCAGCCCAAAGATTGTGTGTCTTTTGACCCTCGAATTTGCTAAAAAAAAATTATTTCCTAATAAAAGATGTCTATTTGCAGACCAAGAGAAGACTAGTTTTGAAAATTTACCAGTGGAATGACTGGCTCGGTTATCTTCGACAGCACCATCTTCCACCAAATTTGTTGGAAAATGTACACCAGTTCATCCTTTAATTAAATTTGAAAATTTACAAATCTGACATCAGTTGTAATGGTTAAAGGGTTAGGTAGTAGTGTACTCGGCACAAGATTATTCAGATATTGGACTATTCCAGTTTAACACTTTAATGGTCAAGGCAGACAAACCCAGCCTCTGCAATGGTCTTGAGGAATATCCATTTGCAGGATAAGAAAATACTATTTGAAAATTTACCACTGGAATAACTGGCTCGATAATCGAGCCTAACTGGCTCGATAATCGAGCCAATCATTCCAGTGAAAATGTTTCAAAAATAGCCTTATTGTGGTCTGCAGCTAAACATACATTGAGGACAGATTGAAATTTTTGTGAAAGATCTTGACCATTAAAGGGTTAACCCAGACTTCATTGTACTAGACAGTAGACACCCTCCAAGATCATCTGACACCCAGTCACCCTCTCCCCGATCATCTGACACCCAGTCACCCTCTCCCAGATCATCTAACACCCAGTCATCCTCTCCCCAATCATCTGACACTCAGTCATCCTCTCCCAGATCATCTGACACCCAGTCACCCTCTCCCCGATCATCTGACACCCAGTCACCCTCTCCCCGATCATCTGACACTGTCACCCTCTCCCCGATCATCTGACACTCAGTCACCCTCTCCCAGATCATCTAACACCCAGTCATCCTCTCCCAGATCATCTAACACCCAGTCACCCTCTCCCAGATCATCTGACACCCAGTCACCCTCTCCCAGATCATCTAACACCCAGTCACCCTTTCCCAGATCATCTAACACCCAGTCATCCTCTCCCCGATCATCTAACACCCAGTCACCCTCTCCCAGATCATCTAACACCCAGTCATCCTCTCCCAGATCATCTGACACCCAGTCACCCTCTCCCCGATCATCTGACACTCAGTCATCCTCTCCCAGATCATCTGACACCCAGTCACCCTCTCCCCGATCATCTGACACCCAGTCACTCTCTCCCCGATCATCTGACACCCAGTCACCCTCTCCCAGATCATCTAACACCCAGTCACCCTTTCCCAGATCATCTGACACCCAGTCACCCTCTCCAGGACCATCTGACACCCAACCACCCTCTCCAGAACCATCTGACACCCAGTCAATCTCTCCCAGATCATCTAACACCCAGTCACCCTCTCCCCGATCATCTAACACCCAGTCACCCTCTCCCAGATCATCTGACACCCAGTCACCCTCTCCAGGACCATCTGAAACCCAGTCACCCTCTCCCAGATCATCTAACACCCAGTCACCCTCTCCAGGACCATCTAACACCCAGTCACCCTCTCCAGGACCATCTAGCACCCAGTCACCCTCTCCAGGACCATCTGACACCCAGTCACCCTCTCCCAGCTCATCAACCATTATGGTTTCCTGATCTTTCAAGATCAACTCCAATCTCTTGTTTATTAGAATTGTTCCTCTGT
The DNA here is from genome assembly GCA_034401795.1 of Chaetoderma sp. LZ-2023a. Lineage (NCBI taxonomy): Eukaryota > Metazoa > Mollusca > Caudofoveata > Chaetodermatida > Chaetodermatidae > Chaetoderma > Chaetoderma sp. LZ-2023a. The sequence goes on along the minus strand of CM067365.1, from coordinate 32,269,423 downwards.
TCTGGGGATCATTTAGATTATGTAATATAAATATTTTATCTTCAATTTCCATGTTCTAACTTAGCCGACAGTCATGCACCCATTAGTTTAATTTGTTGAGCACCATCTCCCGGTCGGGGGATCGAACCGCCATTCTGCAACTCCGCAAAGCATCAGCAACCAGGCATCTTTCCACTGGACCACCGCACCAAGACTAAAAGTCAAGGATTGGCCGACCAGCTTTCACATGTCCGATATACTGACACACTGATGATTCATATGGGACTATCTGTGGATGCACCTGCCACAATTCAATCCTAGGCTTTTACGCCTATTGTACTCTGACTCCAGCACGGCTCTGGCAGTATATGTATTTTTATTTTATTGACGCACTGGCAACGTGCGGCTTCAATTTCCATGTGCTAACTTAGCCGACAGTATGTATGGTATTACTGATTAAATAACCAACAAATATCTAATTTATCAATAAATTTGGATGCACAAATGAAATACTATTTATATACATTTTATACTATGCCTAACTAGTGTAATAGATTATTGTATAGTACCAAAAAAGTATATGTTACCATAGCAGTATAACTAGGAAATAGCTCTAGATTAGAGATTGGTGTGGTTAGTAGAAATAAATTAGACTACCTAATAACTTGTTAATCCTCTGATTGCCAAGCCAACCCTAGCTGTTCTTTGTAGACGTCCTGATACACGTTCATTTGCAGGCCAAAAGAAGAGTATTTTTGAAAATCTTCCACTGGAATAACTGGTTCGATTATCGAGCCAGTCATTCCTGTGGGAAGATTTCAGAAATAGTTTTCTCTTGACCTGCAAATGAACATTCCAAATGACCATTGCAGCGGACAGTTTTGGCTGACTTGACCAAAGGTCAACAACCCTTTCACCAATGAAGTCCACATATCTCATCTTTAAGGCAAAATACAAGAAAAGTGTTGAATACTTTGAAATTAATTTGACTGGAAGCAACGGCTCCCAGTCAAATTAATTTCAAAATATGTAGCAGAATAAGTTTTATATCGCAAATAATATACTTCTTCCAGGATTTCTTGGTGGAAGGGTTGTAGGATTACTGGTACGCATAAATGTGTATTTATATTTCTATGATATCGGAAGTACAAGTCTTATAATTACAACATGACAATACGTTTGTATATACGCTGAAAATGTAGTATTGATAATAATATCGAGGAATTTAGAATATTTTATTAGAATTGCTCAGTAATTTGTGTGTATTTCTCGTGGTAGCTAACAATGTCTATTTTATGAATGGAAAAGTGAAAGTGAACTGGTAAAGAGGTAGTCATGGTATATTTGTTTCGTTATCCAATGAAAAGACTTCGTTTTATTACACATTAATTATTACAGGTATTTTTAACCCTTGAAATGGCAGTATCTCAAATTCAGAACAATTCAGAACAATTGTTCAGAACAACAGGGAAACTATTGAATATTTTGAAACTAGTTTGACTGAATCCTGTTGCTGCTAACTGGTCCCAGTCAAACTAGTTTCAAAATATTCAACAGGCTATACCTTGCATCCTTATAAAAGAATTTATCGTTTCTGGTATGTGGGGTTTAAATGATTAATCAGGAATGTAGCCTTATTTATGACCCATTCTGCTGAATTGATTGCAACTACCAAAGTATTTAAGTTCAAAATATTCAGGCCATATTTTGAAACTAATTTAACTTGTCGCTGTTGATGGCAGCGACAGTACCCAGTCAAATCAATTTCAAAATATTCAACAGATTACCTGTATATTTTTTTTGAAATTGAGATTTAGAGAGTGCATGGATCGATTGATCCTAACATGGGCAATGCGTGCATGGAGCTTAGCTTGAGATGGGCGGGGCATAGCTAAAACTATTGATCCATTGAGGCACTTGACACGATGATTTTGTCGGGGAATGAGGTCTAGAGAATAAAATGTAACATCCATGATTAGTGCAGGCTTATAGGTAAGAAAATCCAAACCTGTGCTACTTAATAAATATATCAGCAAGAAGTGTTTCAAATTTCAAAAGTAAAGCTTTAAGACTATTTTTAGTAAATTTATACACATTATTTTAAGATACAGAGCTTTAAGTTTGTGTAATTATATGATACCAAAAGGCCAAAAAGACATTCATGACAAAATTTCACGCAATGCAAATAATTATATACATCTTGTTTCAAGAACTATCATCAAATGTATCTTGAAGCGAAGGCTAGAAATGATGACTGCAGCCATTTATCCAGAAACAAACAGGTCACCCTATTTAGGCTCTGGAAGGTTGTACCACTAAACAGGATCACTGATGCTCAGAGGCATTCTTCTGATGGTATATACTCACAAAATGTAGCACAAGACCCTCAAAAGTAGTGGCAGCACGTCCAATAGGAGCCATGAAAATCTTGTATGATTACTAAATATTAATTAGATTTATTAATTTTTGTACAAATGTACCCTCAAAATCTAGCATCCATGGCACTCCCAACTGCGTAATTTTAGTATAGTAGAGAAACACTGCATGGGACCCCCCCCCCCCAAGAGTTCAGTGTGGTAGCCCCAGATATCAGTTGGAACCCCAGATTTTTTAGTATGGGGGCCACTGAGACCCTCAAAATTTGAATGCCATGGGAAATACTGCAAACTATCATATATGACGAGCAAGCTGAGACGGGTCCCTTCACCTTAGGCAACAATAGACTCACGAGCACGTCCGATGGCTGCCACCCCATAGGGACATGGCATGGCCGGATTCACTACACAGAATTCTCTGTAGTAGTACTATTAATTGACAAAAGAGGGCGCTTCGAATGACTATCCACACAAAGTCGAATGGCAAACTCAGATTGACTAACTGCCCACCCGCTTTAAATAGCTCTGTAAATATATAATGTATATTTAAGATCTGATATCATGTCATTCTTACCAAGATGGATTGTATATTCATGTATTTACTCGCATTAATCCACGTTTTCTGTTTCAAATATCTGGATAAACGTGATTTTAAACTCTTAGTGAATGATATTTCATGATGTTGTTTGTATTTCCCTCCAATGATTAGGTCTCATTAGGAGCACCCTGACGCGATATATTTCTGCAAATCATATAACTTTTTTTGCTGTGTCACCCGGGTCACCCCCACCCCCTGAATAAGCCAGTGTATACATTGTTGACTATTTACTTGCTTGGTATGTCATATACAATTAGATATAATTATTAGCATAGTCAATATGGTTCATTGATAAAATTTTAACTACGCATACGGCGGTGCTCCTTCATAGGGTGCTTATTCCTTAAAGAAGAAGACAATTACATCATTATCCGGGAAAGCCTTTTTCAGCCTGACCAATCAGCTGTCAGATGTCTTAAGTCCTTTATATCCGGCACAGAGAGGGATGTGCCTGCGAGTCTATGGCAGCAACGGCTTCTAGTCATATTAATTTCAAAATATTGCATAACATTATGAATCGGAAAGAAATGCGGCCAAGATGTCACCAACCGCTGCAAGCTAAGATAGAACCATTTTTAACACTTCGACTGGAATAACTGGCAATATAACAGAGCCAATTATTCCTGTTGTAAATTAAAACTAGACATTCACTATGCAACAATTTATAATTTGAAAAATCCTTGTCTTTATGCACATGATCTTATGGACTGAAACATGTCTTTTGGCAAATAACCTGAATTAAAATATCATGTGTCATTGGGAGACAACCTAGCTGATCACAACCCATGTCATTGTTTTGCTTCACTGTCAAATGTTAGGTGAATAATACTGCGCTGTATGTTTGTTGATAAGGGAAGCAACTCCTGTGTATTGAGTTAAGCGTAACCCATTGCACATGAGTTACTTCCCCCTACTGGCTAGACGAGTAATCATTTGGATATTTTGTTTTCGTCAGAATGTCGTGCAGTTTCCTTATTTCGTTATTTTTATTGAATACAATTACCCGATGAAATTGTGTCACACTTTAACCATTTCACTAATGAATTCCTCTATTATCTAATTTTCAAGGCAACCATACAGAAAAACTGTTGACTATTTTGAAATTAATTTGATTAGAAGCCATTGCGGGCAGCAACAGCTTCCCGCCAAATTACTTTAACAATATTCAATAGAGTGGGTTTTATATCGTACAGAATATACTTTTTCCGGGATTTGTCGTTGAAAGTAATAAGCCTACAGAAATTAGCACTATGCCATAGGGAAAGCCCATCAGATTCTGGTACATTGCATAGTCAAATAATCTTTGATGTGGTGCCTGTATATTATTGTTGTACACATCCTCATTGTATGTTATATAGTATTGTATAATAATTAACCCCTCTTGTGTCAACAGCGCCTCAAAGCGCTCAAAATGCTACTTTTATCAAGTAACCCTTTCATTTGTCAATATTTTAAAACAAAATTCTAATATTTGCTCAGTGAATGACCACTTGCGGGTCAAGAGAACTCTTTTTTGTGTGTAAATTTACCACAGGTTTTTAGGAAAATGCTTTTTTAAAGAGTTGTTCTTTTGACAGACTTGGTGATTATAGGGTTAATCGTCTGGGAAATCTAAATTTTTGCTTAGTGTGTGTCCATTTGCAGGCCAAGAGAAGACTATTTTTTTAAATTTACCACTAAGGACTGGCTCAGTAACTGAGCCAGTCATTACACGGGTAAATTAAAAAAAATGGTCTCTTAGCCTGCAAATAGATAGAACTAAGCCTACTTCATTGTCGTTACAATTATAACGACAAGTTGACACAAGAATGGTTAAATGGAAAGAAATATAGAAATTCACATTAATTAGTTTTCATATTGTTTCATATATATTTGGCATTTATATGTATGAACGATTAGGGATATTGGTATGATATTATTATTATTATTATTATTATTATTATTATATATGAAATAAGTACCGGTAATAAATATTATTGTATTGCAATCGTTGTTTATTTTATTATTAACCGATTCACCCATGATTTTCCTATATCTCATTTTCAAGGCATACAGGAAAACTGTTGAGTATTTTGAAAGTAATTTAACTGGAGTCCGAGGCAGCAATGTTTTCCAACATTGCAACAAGAATACGCATTAACCCTTAAAATCCAAGTATCTCAATTTCAAGATGATTATATACATGACAGAAACTACCCCCCCCCCCCCCCCCCTCCCCCCCCCCCCCCCCCCCCCCCCCCCGAGTAATCAGAGTTTGGAGATCGTCACTCTTCTGTTTTGTTCACCAGATTTTCTGGATTTTTTCTGAAATTCCAGATTATGTCCAACGTTGTGGAATCTTGGTGTGTAGTCGCACCCTTTCTTGTATTAAAAGTTTAGTGAAATCAGATCAGCAGTTTCCGAGATATCCATAGATTTTGATCCGATCCAGACAGAGCTGTTTTATGCAGATCGGGAAATCCTGTTGTATTTTAAGGTAATTTTTTTGTGTTAAAATTTGAGCCAAATCGTATCAGTAGTTTTTAGTTGTCACTCACAACTAACATAAGACGGTTTGTCTGTCAGTAAGTCAGTGCAAGCAGGCAAACACGCATGCGCGTATGCACACAAGCAGGCACACACATGCACGTATGCACACAAGCAGGCACATACACACAAGCATGCATATAAGCATGGAAATAACATCGACAAGAAACGATGTAGGTAGCAACAAGCATTCTGACGAGCTAAGTCTCATTATTTTCATTCATTGGGTTAAAGATTGACCCAAAAGGCCAAGTACAAAAAACCTATATACGTCTGGGTTCTAAACAGCATCTATAGGTCACGGTCGGCAAAAAGCAAGTCAGTATTGATAATGGGAGATAAATTTTCAACTATGTACTTGTGTCAATTCATGATTATTCCCCTTGAATTAAGCAATAAACTCCCTAGTCTATGCGTTTTAAAATTTTAAGATTTCTATGCTATATGAATCAACTGTCAACATTTAGTAGGCCTGGATGGAAGACAGCAGCAACAACTTGGGGTAGCTGCATTTTAAAAACGAATGGCGACGACTAAAACTCAAAGAAATGTTAAGTAGCTTCTGCCGCGAGACATGTTTTAATATGGGCAATAACTGTTGTGTGTCCCTACATACGCTATCAGAATAATGCACATTTATCTCCCTTGCTACATTTAATGTTTCATCTCTTTAACCCTTTCACGACGAAGCCGGCAAAATCCGACCCATGTCGTGGTCTTGAGGAATGTCCAATGGCAGACAAAGAGCTCGGTAACCGAGCCAGTCATTCCAGTGGTAAATTTTCAAAGTCTTCTTTTGTCCTGCAAATGGATATTCAATCAGTGAATATTTAAATTTGTTTACGAAATTTAGTCATTAAAGGGTTTAACCCTTTTTTAGCCTAAGCGTTTTAGATTTAGGGACGATATATCGGCGGTTGAACCAAGAAAACAATATCTGTAGTTGGTCCTGAAAGAAGTAACACACCGACACACCGCCAGTGACTCGCATGCATTTATGAAGGTAATCTGTTCAGATCTTAGTGGAATATGTGTAGGTGTTTGGGGGTGGGTGGTGAAATGACACATTGGTCTTTTCCCGGAATGTCTCAGTTTTAGATGGGCCTCATAAAATCTACTAGGTAATGACTCAAACTTCCTCCCGTAATGATGTATATAGTTACCCCTAAAGTATCCCGCTCCAGTTATATTCATCATTAACGGAGGAGTAGCACCCTCAAAATTTAAGGATCGTCCTCCCTCCTAGAGCCTACCAGGGCAGGGAATCAAACTTCTAATTTGACTTGAAAGTATTGCTGTCATAGACAATAACAGCTTCTAGTTAAATTACTTTTCAAAATATTCACATAATATTCATAAAAAATTTGATCGTATCTGGGTCTGTATTCACGAAGAGTGCCTAACTTACGTGTGGGTCTTGGGTGGCGTACCCTTTGCGAATACGGACGTACGTCCATGTTCGGACTTAAGTATAGTCTAGCACATTTTTGCACGCAAGTACCCTTCGTGAATACATCCCCTGATCTGTAAGGGTTAAACTGTTAACGGTTTTGCAACGATTTGAATTCACGTTCAGGATTCCGATACATATAGACCAATACCGTATCCAACCGTAAAGCAAATAGAAACATACGTGACCTGTATTAAGAGACCACCTGTCTATAATGGCTAATTGATGAATCCAGGTTTTAGTCATTAGCTAAGCCCCACCCATACTGCGCCCGATCGCTGAAATACCTGACTATCAATTTCCAGAAAACTATACAGGTAAACTTAAATATTTTGAAACTAATTTAACTGGACGCTGTGGCAGCAAGCAACAGCGTCCAGTCAAATTAGTTTCAAAATATTCAACAGAATGTTTATTAAATGGTAATACAATTCGTACGTCGGACTATTAAGCCATAAAGACGGACTATTTAGAATCGGTCATAACGTCATGATTATGACGTCATCATACACTGTCACGTAGTTGATTATAATGTCATGTTTAAGTGAGGAAATGGATTCATGAATTTTGTCATAATACTATAGAAGTGAGATATTTTGTTTCTAGCGTCCATGTTCCAGTCGATTTCCAGTTTTGAATAGATATTGTTTATTATAAGGCCACAAAAGCTAGTGAAGGTAGGACAACATGTATTGTTTCTTAATGCTTAAACGCGTACAGTGATATATGTTTGTCACCTGGTTTGCTAAATAACAATAAATGCAAATACACCATAATGTTTAAATCTGTATTTAGCCTTTGAACTCTGAATTTCAGAACCTCACATTCAAGGTAACTAGACAGGTAGATTGTTGACGATTTTGAAACTGTTGCTGTCATATTACTGGCAAAGGCTCCCAGTCAAATTAGTTTTAAAATATTCAGCAGAATATTTACCCTTGCCCTGCAAGAGGAAGAGAGGCCTCTCTGTGCCCCCCCCCCCCCCTCCGTCCGTCCTCCATCCCTCCTTCCCTCCCCCCCCCCCCATCCGGATAAAAGAATGCATATCCAGGTGGGATAAAATCCTGGAACTGTGGATAGCTCGGAAACCGTTGGTCCGATTTGGCTCCAATTTTATCACAGAAAAAGGTATGCGCTAGGATTCCGCAACTTGGGGCATGATCTAGAAATAATCATTAAAAAAACCCTCCGGAACCCGCAACAACCGAGATTCTGGTCCACTCGTATAAAATAATATATGCCTACGCTCGTCCACTTTATATAAAGTGACTAAGGCCCGATTTATAAGTCGAACTTCTCATGCGCCGTGCCAGCTAAATCTGCCTGAAAATGACAGAGTCCACTATCTAAATCAACCAGTCGTCACTGGCGCGGTGCGACAGAAACTTCGTCTTATAAAACGGGCCTTAGTGCTTTATTAAAACGGAATAAATACAAAAAGGCCTACGCCAACACGTTTAAAAATGAATTTTTACGCGCGAACCATGATTTCCCACAAGCTCATATTCAAGGTAACTATCTAGGGTAGGATGTTGAATATTTTTGAAAACGTTGCTGTCATATTGCGGTCAAAGGTTACCTGACAAATTCGTTTTAAAATATTCAATATAATATTTATTAAATATGTGAATGAGCTTTAGTATTCGGCTTTTCTGGTGTAAATGGTTAATAGCATACCACAGTACAGTATAACTCAGAATATAATATAACACATAAAACAAATTAAAGGTGCACATTCACACCAGAATGCTTGAAAATAAAATTATTTAACTTGTGTGCTTTTTGAAGCTTAACTTGTGTACCTCGATGTAATGAAATGAAATAAATCCTAACATATCCCGTATAAATTAATATAATTTTTTTAGTTATGAGGTTGAATTAGGGACTAGTGTCTCTAATTCAGTCTTACAAGTTAAAAACGTATTAATTTATAGGTAATGAAATCATCATGTTAGGATTTATTTCATTTCATTACATCTATACACCTAATCTAAGCATCTAAATGAATACAAAAATTTACAATTTAGGTTTCAAGCACGCTGGCGTGAATACGCGCCATTAAAACCTACTGTTGAATATTCTGAACGCAGCACAGGAATCCATTCTTTGCTGTGCGCCGGCTATATCTAGCTAAGCTTCACCCATACGTTGTCCGTGTTGGGATCGATCGATCCCTGCACTCTCTGAATCTCAATTTCCAGAAAACTAAACTGTAAAGCAGGTACGCTGTTGAATAAGTTGAAACTAATTTGACTGGGCACTGTTGCTGTCTATGGCAGCAACAGCGCACAGTGAGATTTGTTTCCAAAATATTCAACAGAATGTTTATTCAATAGTAAAACATACAATGCGTATGACAACACTTAGTCCGTCTTCAAATAAGCGGCAGTTACGAACTTAGCGACACCATTCATTCGTAGTTGATTATGACGTCATCCTACATGCCACATAGTTGATTATGACGGCATATGATTGATGGATAAACTGGAATCCTCCATTGAATTGGAAGGTCTTCCACTCCAATTATGTTCAAATACTCAACCGAACATGTCTTATTAGCTAACGTGGTTCTGGTTTTTTATTTAGGAAATATTTTGACTTATTTATGCCTTAGATAGGCTTTATGGCTAATAAATATAGCAATATTAATCGTTTTCAGTCAAAATTCCAAGACATGTGCGTGCGTCTTAACAACCAACGCTATATAGCCTAGAATGCTGAATGTTCTTTGAAATTTAGTTGGAAGAAAGTTAATGCTGCCTTGGGTAACAACGTTCAGACAAATTATTTTCAAAATAATCCGTATAACTTTAACTACACAGTCTAGTAAAACTGCGGGTTGCAATTTATGTATGCGCCTAGTGTGAAATTGATTAAACCATTCAGGTCAAGGTGTCCGTTGAGCAGGGTCAATTCGGGGCACGCGCCCTGCACGCGCTTGGGAGACGGCTTTAACCCTCTCGGACGTAATCACCCATAACGTTAAGCCGTGGACAATGCGCTGACCTCTTGTAAGCCAATCGAGCATGGGCAGGCAGACGGTCCGCAGGCGATTCTTAACAGGCATTATTGGCGTAATCTTTTATTAATAATACGTCAGTGTTGAAAGCCGCCTGCGGACATCAAATAAACGACACGTGTTCACGTTGGATGTGAGTTAGTGAAGCGCGGCCCGCTTCCGTAACAATTGCGCAAATGGTGCGTGTGACTTATGACGGCTATTGAGGGCTGCTCGCTAGCGACCTATCCGGACACGCGCCCCGTCTACTGGTGTCCCGTCAAATGTATATAACGGATCTGTCGCTCAAGTAAATGACGCCATAATCAATTAGGCCTACGTCACGTGTAGGCTGACGTGACAATCAAAACGCGTTATGAAAGACGTATCAAGTTCCGTCATGAACATTGAACAGTTCGTCAACCGTACGAAATGTATCTTTACTATTTAATACAAATGTTGTTGGATAGTTTGAAAGTAATCTGACTGTAATATTCAATATGTTACCCGTATATTTACCTTGGAAATAATGATTCTAACGAATAAATCGATTCCAACATGCGCAAATAATGGGCGGAGCTTAGCTAGAAATGGGTGGAGCCTAGCTAGAAAAGGGCGGAGCATAGCTAGAAGTAGATCCCTCTATAGACCTATAAGCGTGTAATATGCCGTCCTTTACTATAGAGGCGGCTTGGTGTAGTGGCCAGAGCTCAGGCCTACTTGAACAGAGAACCTGGTTCGTGCCTCAGTGGTTAATTGTCTCACCGTCGTTTGCCACATGAGCAAGATCTCCTTCCTCTCTCCACCCAGGAGTATAAATGGGTGGAGAAATAAACCGTAATATAGGCCCTATTGAAATAAAACCATCCTGCATTTTGCCTAGAAATCAGTGACCCGATTAAGTCAACGAAACCAAAAAATGTCTTCGTTCTTTACTATAAATGGGACCTGTTGTACAAGATAAAATAGCCATACTGATGTATGACATTTGAAAATGCAGTGTGGGAAATGAGGGACAGGTATTGCACCATGCCTTCACATTCATTAACCGGCGTATTCATTTTAACCCTTTCATGACGAAGCCGGCCAAATCCGGTCCCTGGAGTGGTCCTGGGGAATGCCCATTTTCAGGCCTAGAAAATACGATTTTTTGAAAATTTTCAAAAAGCAGTCTTCTCTTGCCCTGTAAATGGACATTTAAAAGTGAAATATTTAAATTTTCTTGACGTCATTAAATGGTTAAACGAAGATTAGTGACTAATGGATAGATCCGATCTGTCACTCAGGTATATGACGGCATAGTCAATTATGTCACACGCAGGCTGACGTCAAAGTCAAAATACTGAATGAATAAAATATTAAGATCCGCTATGAAGATTTAATAGTCCGTCAAGTGTACGAATTGTATATGTCTTTACTATTTAATAAACAGTCTGTTGAATATTTTTGAAATATGCCCGGGCGTTACTGCTGCCATAGGCAACAACAGCACCCAGCCAAAATACTGAAATTAGTTTCAAAATATTCAACAGCTTACCTGTATAGTTTGATCTTGATATTGTGATTCTGAGAATACAAGGTTCGATCTATCCCGACACGGCCAAATCGTGGGCGGAGTTTAGCTAGGAATGGGTGGCGTATAGCTAGAAATGGGACCGTATATTGGTAGGTTGTTATGGCAATAAAATGGACCTCTGGCTCTGAAACATAAACCCAAGGCAGTGTTTATCAATTCCAAGCATAAGAGATACGACTAGGCAGGTGTTCTACTATCTAATGACATTATACATTCTTAACCACACTTGCGCCAACAGCGCCTCAAAGCGCTACTCAAATCAATTATGACTTACGGGGGTTCGAGGTCCTGCGGTCACCCCCTGAAAACTTTGAAATCTGTATGTTGTCAGATGACACTTCTGGAGGTGCATATGAATAATTATTTGTTTGTTTACATATTTTACTATTTTTATTGTTTCCACAAACTATCTTTTATTTATTTGTTAGATTTTTGATTGCGATAGTAGTAGAACTGTCCACCTATGCCCCGCCCCCACCCACCCCACCACGCCCATCCCACACCACCCCAACCCCACCCCACAGCCGCCCATGGCCGTGGGAAACGGCAAATTCTTTACGTTATAACAGACTGCCGAATATTCTGAAACTAATTCGACTGGGAACTGTTTCAGCAACAGATTCCAGTCGAATTAGTTTCAAAATATGCAACAGCTTGAACCATCTAAGCGTACATTTGTCTTGACCTTGAGACGCTGCCATTTCAAATGATAACCGTCTAAGCACCTTACAAGAGCAGGCCCATTATATCTTATTGAAATTTGAACAAATTTTTAATTGCTTCAGGCTAAAATAGATTTTCTAAATTGCGGAGTGAATCAGTGGGAGTCGGTTGTACTGGGCGTGCTGCACAGCGCGAGAAAAGCCTGCCTATTGAATAGAATACGATATCTATCAAACAACTATTGCCAGAGACGTTGCACCGTCAACAAATATATCGGCGTTAAAATGAGAATTGAATTGGGATAACGGAACCTAATTGCTAGATTTGTTGCGCAATGGTAGAGCCTACAATACACTCTTTCCTCAATTAGTTTCGAAAGAAAATAAAACTGTGAATTAAAAATTTAAAGAAGTATAATAATAGCATGTTATACGTTATGATTGCGTAAAATATGGGACTGTGTGAAATATGGTATTTGTAGTGTTGAAGAGCGATAATTAGGCATATTTGCGACACGTTGCGTAGCGGTGAAAGAATTACTGCCTTTCAGATTTAAGTGTTTAAGCGATTGAAATGACGCGTAGCCTTTTTTATTTGGTACTAATAGACATTAAAAATAATAGTCTATGACTATATCCATTGGAAACTAGGTGTCAACAAGCAGTTTTAGTACGGTAGCCCAATGCAAGAACAGAGTTGGTGGAGGTGGTCGACGGTCTGAAATATGCGATTGTTCTTTTTGTGTAGGGCCTATGTAATTCCCCGCGCCGCCAACCGCCAGAGGCCGACGTGAGATTTGCGGTTGGTGCCGTCTGTCTGTCTGTCTGTTTATCCGAGAGATTTTTCAGGAGTCCAAGAAGTTAGAATCACCAAAATTGACATATCGACTTATATTGTAGATGCCTATGGAAAGATGAGTTTGAGGTCAAACGGTTAAATATCTAGGTCACGGATTTACTAAGTGCATCGAGAAATACACACTCTTAGCCCATAAATTTGGAACGCAACTAGGTAGAATCGCCAAATTTGCCACTTCCATTCATATTATAGATAGCCGAAAGTTCTATGCGTTTTAACAGAACGCATCTCATATCTAGGTCATGGGGTCACGAAGTGCAAACCAGAGCACACAATTTTATATAGCTATAACTCTAGAATGCAAGAAGGTAGAATCATCAGATTTAGCACACGCCTTCATATTACGACAGTTTATGATTGCTTTGAGTTTGAGGTTGCCGCGTCAACTATCTAGGTCACAGGACTACTAAGCGCATTCATCCATTGTCAAATCAGGGCGCAAAGGCGAGAGTCGGCATCGGCCTCGAGTGTATTCTAGTTATCTTTCTACTTCTTTCTTTCTTTCTTCTTGGTTAACAAATTTTGACCGCATCTCCTCCCACAGTTTTCATCCGATCAACTCCAAAATTAGTAAACTTTTGCTACCCAGTCTGGAATCGTGTGCAATTGTTTTTCTTTTGGATTTGCGTAAGGGTTTTCGAGTTACTCACTTTTCCGTGGGCAAAAAGTACCATAGGAAATGTATGGGGATTTGCAGTATTGATCTTTAAATTGTGACTACACACATAGTTTTGATCGGAGCACTACCATACATTGTCAAGATGTTACCATTGGAGTCCTGAAGGTGCTGATTGCTGGCATCTGCCCATGTGGAAGGATAGGCACTAGGCATCAAAATTACCAGTTTTCGTTTTCGTCAAAAATGAACTCTCCCCTCATTAGTGAAGGTGATGGATTTATTAAATGATACCCTTGACATCTTTTGATGTTAGCCTCGCCACTGGGTAACAGTCATCCCTTGGGCATCAAAATTACCAGTTTTCACTTTTGGCAGAAATGGACTCCCCTTCATCAGAGAACGTCAATGGACATATTTAACGATACCCTCTGGTATTATTTCACGTTTCCATCAATCCTGGGTCACAGGCCCAGGTGAAAGGGCAACCGTGTGAATCAAAGTTGCCAGTTTCCATTCTTCTTGGTAGAAATTACTCCAATTTCATCAGAGAGGTTCAATAGTTATATGAGACGATAGCCTGTGACCTCCTTTAATGTTATCATCACACAATGGGTCCTATACCCAGGGGAATGACAATGCTTGGGCCTGAAAAGTATCAGTTTTCGTTTTTGGCAAAAAATGAAATCACTTTCATCAGAATATATCATTGTACGGACATAATAAGGCCGTGCGGTTTTGGTAAAAACACAACCGGTGACGGTGTTGGACCTGAAACGAGTTTTAACCGGATCTCCGGTCTATTGGCTGGAAATATTTTCAGTTTTCGTGAAATTTTTTTTGCAATAGCACGAAAATAGAACGTTTTAAGCGGTAGACGTAAATCTGTAGCTATAGTATCCGATGCAATTTTAGAGGCTATGGTTAAATCATTATTTAAATTGCTTTAAAACATTAGAAGTTACCCCGTGACATCCTTTGATGTTTATCTCACCCCTCAGTCATATACACAGTGTGAAGGGCAAACATTGATCTTAAAAGTTACCAGTTTTGATTTTTGGTAGACGTGAACTCCACTTTCTCAGAAAAAGCTCAAAGGACATGCTAGATGATACTCTGTGGCGTCCTTTTATGCTTTCATCACCCCTGGGGCCCACGCCCAGGCGGAATTGGGACGCCTTGGGACTCAAAGTGACCATTTTTCAGTTTTGGCAAGAATCAACTCCACTTGACCAGACATATTCAATTATCATGTTAGAAGAGACCTTATACTATATCTGAATGCCCAGGCATCGCAGATTTATGGTTACTTCAGTAGGCCTAAGTATATTCTAGTTATTATTAGTTTAGAGCCCATGTGTGTTTGTATCCATGAGTAAATTTAGGTTAAGACTCTCGTACACACTCTAAGAATAGGGCCTAAATCATCTACCCTCGAGTAGACCAGGGTACAGATTTATTGAACCGCGTGTTTAAGTTACATTGATTTCAATACAAACACGTGGCTTACTCAACTTACCTTGGTTGGTAGGTGGGTAGGCCTATAGCCTCGAGTATGTACTAGAGTACGTACTCTAACTGTTTAGGTGCTACTCTAATAACTGTAGTAGCTTCTCTACTTGGGGCCTAAACTCACTCCATGTGTATTACTTGTGATCAGTTGGTTGTGACGTGACGCAGATCAACATATTTTCAGCAGCAAAGTCAACGCCCATATATATGTCTACCCACACCCTTCGAGGAAGCAACGCAAAGATATTGTCATGGCTCAAATACACCTAGTTGTGAGCGCCCTATAAAACCAAACCACCACCACCACGACCACCACCACCACCACCACCACCACCAACAACAACAACAACAACAACAGCAACAACTGTGTGAAGATAACTGTGTGTGAGGTGGGGTGTGATGGGTGGGGTGAAGCACGGGTGTATAATCATATGACAATGAAAATAACATCGGCGTAGAAATATGGGTGTGGGGTGTGGCCAAGGAGTGGGGGTATCGGTTTTACCTCTCCAATAGTGTATCCTAATAGCGGCCCCTAGGTTTTGGCACCAACCATACTCCAGCCTCTATGGGTCCAAGTACGTTCTTACACCCCAGAATAATTCTTTCCGTGTGGTGGAAACAGATCAATGTGACGAAGGAATTTTAGACGGGTGGCTTATGAGAATGACTATAACACGGTGGCCCAAACACTAAACTTGGCACAGTTGTAACTCAGGACTATGCACAGCATTAGGATGGAGCTGCCATACCTTAAAGGTCAAGGTCACAGTCAGGTTAAAGTCAAAAGTTAAATAAGGTAAATAATGCAGATAATTCATATAGCATAAGGGAATGATAGTGCCACGCTGGCCAAAAGCACAACACTTGACACATTTCCAAAACAATAAAATGTGCTGTTAAATATTTTGGCTGTGCTGTTTATCAGAGTTCCTGTCTCCGATGGCCTGTCACTAACACAAATCTGAATCAGGCGATTATAACTCCAGTTCAAGATGGCTTAAAGTAACCCTTTAACCGTTTAACACTCATATCTGCAGTAATCTTGAGAAATGCCCATTAGCAGACCAAGAGAAGACTACATTTGACAATTTACCAATGGAATGCCTGGCTCGATAACAGAGCCAGTCATTCCAGTGGTAGTTTAAAAAATAATCCTCTCTTTGTCTGCAAATCGACATTTTCTAGATGAGAAAATTGAAATGTTCTTGAACAAATTTGAGAGTTATACACCGGGACTCAGTACATCTAGACACAGGTCATGGACGTAAGCAGATTGGTCACCGGTACAGTGACTACTATTGAATTCGATATCGACATGCCAGTTGGTTAACGGCGCAGGTCACCGATATCAAATTCTGCATTGGCGCGCCCGTATATCAAAGATTCACACCATTTTTTGGCATACGTTCAAACAACCTCACCCATTCAAAGTAATGGGCCGTCCCACTTTTAGCTATGCCCTCGGGCCAACTCAATTCACCTTTCCAGAGTACCCACCCTTCATATGACGTCATAATGAACTGCTTGATGTGTATAATGACATCATAATGAATGACGTAATGAATGACGTCGATAAGTACGCCACGAACGCATATTTGAAGACGGTCTATGCGTTGTTGTACAAATTGTTTGCTTTTACTATTTAATAAATATTATGTTGAATATTTTGAAACTAATTTGAGTGGGCGCTGTTGCTGCCATAGGTAGCAACAGCACCCAGTCAAATTAGTTACAAAATATTCAACAGCTTCCCAGCATAGTTTTCAGGAAATTAATAGTTAGGGCATTTGGGGATCAATCAATCCCAACACGGCGAGGTGTGGGTGGAGCTTAGCTAGTGATGGGAGGGGCACAGCTGAAAATAGAAAGGTCCATTCAAAGCTCCACACCACGTACGCGTTGGAATCGATCGATCTCTGAACGCCCTGATTATCAATTTCCAGAAAACTATACATGTAAGCTGTTGAATATTTTTAAACTAATTTGACTGGGTGTTGTGTTTATTAAAACAGGTTTTAATGTTTATTAAATAGTAAAGACATACAATTCGTACAGCGTGTCGGCGTTAAAGACGGACTATCCGGAATCATTCATGACGTAATACTTATGACGTCATCATATACGTCACTTAGTTAATTATGACGTTATATGACGTCAAATGATCGATGGATAAACTAGAAAGGTCCATTGTTGTTGAATTACATGCGCAAAATCATAAACAGTACGATTTATAGGAACTTTAGTGATCATGGTTGGGGTCGAGTACAGGAAGGGTCAAGTTCGACTCCTAATCATAGTTAGCTATAGCTAACTAGAATACCAGTCGACCTTCAAATAGTTAACTAGCTAGTCAACTATAGTCAACCGAGCACCCGACCTCGGTTCAGGTGGTTAGTGCGATATTTGCATAAATTTCAAATGGCGGACACCGATAACTTGCCGCGAATAAATGCATATAAAAGTGTAAATATTTCACTAAATAACTTAGGTTTGATGAAATTATGCTTTCCCATCGTATGTCAATGTTCCCAAGCCCATATTTCTTCCCACTTTTTGCCATTTGAACGCTTTTTGACGTCTTAGCGGACAGAAATAACCCATTTTCGTAGGTCATCAAAACAGATGACAGAAAGGGTTAATGGAGGCTGGTACCCGGCTCCAAATTTTCTGCAATAGTAATTCAATAGGGAACCGGGTACCAACAAATTATAGTCGACTCGATCAAGTTCGACTGGGCATAGCAACTGCGCATGATCAGTAAACCAACAAACTGACTATAGTTAGCGAGTAGAACATGACCTCGCTGTACTGAGGCTGAGTACGAGTACTTTGGCAAAGTACTTGAGGCTGAGTACAAGTACATGTACATTTTAGCAATTGTACTGAGGCTGAGTACGAGTACATTGTAAATGTACTTGAGTACGAGTACAAGTACATATTAATACCACACTGTCATCCATGGTGGCTATGAATGGGGTGGTGGGTAGGGGGGGGGGGGGAGCAACCGTACTATAATATTCCCCTGTCATGCCTGTGCTTGCTATATGGGGTGGAGTTGCTGTGAATTCTGTAAATATACAGGTAAATATAAAATACGACTTCTGTAGTGGTGTTTCTCTCTATTTATTTACAAAACATCATCGTTGAATATTTTGGATATAATCGGACTGAATGCTGTTGTTACCATGGGCGGCCTTAGCTCCCAGCCAAATTAGTGTCAAACCATTTCATAGAATACTTACTAACGCTTGCAACGATACAGACAAAATGACTAATTCATTACAATAAGAAATAACCAATTGACTATTTTGAACATAATTTGACTGCTAGTTGTTTCTACCTTAGGCAGCAATTACTTCCAGACAAATAATTTTCTAAATATTTACCAGACTATTTCTTAATTCATAAAAGAGTTCCTGGCATGCCTCCTATGAATGTATCATATATACGATTTCATCAGTGAGAGAGTTAAATTAGAAATAATTTATTTCAGATAAATGATGTAGTAATGATGAATAATTAGAAATTAATTCTATTGGTAAATATTGATGCGTATGGCAGCATTCACTTCCAGTCAAGCTATTTTGGAAATATTCAACAGTGAACTTTATTCTTAAAATAGTTTATATAATATTAACATTGATTAACCCTTTAACGCTCCACTATTTAAAAAGGTTCTCATAGAAATTGTCAATTTGCAGACCAAGAGATTATTTTTGGAAATTTACGACTGGAATAACTGGCTTTCTTATTGAGCCAGTTATTTCAGTGTTAAATTTTCAGAAAGTCCGCTTGGTTTGCAAATTGACATTTTCCAGGACCACTGAAGAAGGTTCTTCTCGCTGGATTGAGTGTTAAAGGGTTAAGAATTGGACGGTCTATAAAGCTTGAAATAATGGGCTTTGTCCAATTTCATTGTCAGGACTATTCATGCATCCAATCTTTCCTCCTACCATTCTCAACACTCAATGATAAATGACCAGAAATTTTTTAAAATTATTTGCTGGAAGGTCTTGCTCCTTTAAGCAGCAATCGTGGTTTCCAGACAAATTACTTTCAAAATATATAATAGTTTACCTGTATGACTGCTTTGAAAGGTAGATAAAGAGAGTTTTAATAGTGCATGGGTTAAAATGCTTTGCTTGGTTAATCTTATTCCCAATTAGCATACCTACAGCCATTGCCCATTTCAACACAAACATCCAGAATTTCAATTTCAAAACAAATTAACAACTAGGAATTTTAATATTTTGAAATTAATTTGGCTGAAGGCTGTTGCTGGGTCAATCAGCAAATGAAGCAATGGATTCTAGCTCAATTTATGTTTAAAATATGCAACAGTTTCCTGTATGACAGCCCAGAATTTAAAGAAAAAGGTTTCATTAGTGTTAAATGCTTGTTATCTTATTCCCTATAAGCATACCTACTACAGCAATTGCCGTTTTCAGGCAAACATCCAGAATTTCAACTTTAAAACAACTTTTAAAAAAACAAATCACTATGAAAACATATTACTAGGCAAATTAATTCCAAAGTTTCGTGCACCAAGTTAGTCAAATTGTTGTCAAATATTAACTAGATTTCATATCACCTCCCTGAGAACCAGTATTTGGGATTTTGAATGAATAAAGATAAGTATGCATATGATTTTTATGTAGAAAATGGATAAGTACTCAGCACGTACTCCTAAGTACTCAAAAGTACAAGTACAGAGTATGTACTCGAGTACAAGTACGAGTACTTTGGAAATGTACTGAGGCTGAGTACAAGTACATGTACTTATAAAAAGGCACGAGTACTGAGTACATGCGGGTACTTGAAAATTTTTACTCGAGTACACGAGTACTGAGTACATGAGTACATTGGCCCCAAACCATTGAATAGGCATACACAATTTTATTCAAATCTTTAAAGCCACGAGCATGCCACTCACGACACAATGGCCATGGAGTATCAATGGACCTTTCCAGTTTATCCATCCATCATATGACGCCATAATCAACCACGTGACGTATAGGATGACGTCATAATCAGTTACAGCATGAGCAACTCGATCTAGTCTGTCTTAAACGCTTAATAGTTCGACGCGTTGTACGAATTGTATGTCTTTGTCATTTAATAAACATTCTGTTGAATATTTCAAAACTAATTTGACCGGGCGCTGTTGCTGCCTATGTCAGCAACAACACCCCGTCAAATTAGGTTCAAAATATTCAAAAGCTTACCTGTATAATCATCTGGAAATTGATAGTCAGTGAGTTCAGTGATGGCTCGATCCCAATACGAGCGAGGTGTGGGTGGAGCTTAGCTAGAGATGGGCGGGGCATAGGTAAAACTGGAAACGGTCCATTGTTGGTGCATGTTTCCTGGATCAGCGTGAAGAAATCCTTTAACGAAGAATTTACCAATCTGATGCACGTCCAGTAAATTGTAATTTCCTTTAAGAAAATTATAATTTACGGGATATCTTAGGAAAATCTAAATTCGATTTAAAGAGACTATTATTCAATTCATTTCAATTTATTTACGACCAGACTTATTACAAGTATATGGGGGAAACATATATACATACATTTTACAGTGTGAGTGGTCAGGGTCATATACCATTATCATCTCCAGCAGCATTACACGGCGGCGGCGGCGACGGCGGCTGCTGCAGGAGCGTCTGAGTCTGCGGTGGCGGTGGTCCTGTTGACGGCGGTGGCGCCGCCGGTTGCGGAGGTCGTATCGCTGATGGCGACGGTAGCAGTAGTAGTAGTAGTAGTAGTAGTAGTAGTAGTAGTAGTAGTAGTAGTAGTAGTAGTAGTAGTAGTAGCAGCAGTAGTAGTAGTAGTAGTAGTAGTAGTAGTAGTAGTAGTAGTAGTAGAGCGGTAGCAGCAGTGGCTACGTGGTTAAGAACTTTTCTTGTGTAGAGGCATATTTTCTGTAATAGGGATACATTTCTGGTACTAAGCAATTAGATCCCTCTGAAACAAAGAAACGAATCACGGGTGGTAAAATAAACAAAGAAAATGTTCACGTTTAAACACGTCTGAGCCAGCGAGTTACCAATATAGCTATTACTAGATCTGCTACTTCTACTACTACTACTACTGCTACTACTACTACTACTACTACTACTACTACTACTACTACTACTACTACTACTACTACTACTACTACTACTACTACTACCGCCGTACTACTACTACCGCCGTACTACTACTACTACTACTACTACTACTACTACTACTACTACTACTACTACTACTACTACTACTACTACTACTACTACTACTACTACTACTACTACCGCCGTACTACTACTACTACTACTACTACTACTACTACTACTACTACTACTACTACTACTACTACTACTACTACTACTACTACTACTACTACCGCCGTACTACTACTACTACTACTACTACTACTACTACTACTACTACTACTACTACTACTACTACTACTACTACTACTGCTACTACTGCTACTACTACTGCTACTACTACTACTACTACTACTACTACTACTACTACTACTACTACTACTACTACTACTACTACTACCGCCGTACTACTACTACTACTACTACTACTACTACTACTACTACTACTACTACTACTACTACTACTACTACTGCTACTACTACTACACTGCATAATAATTAATATCATAGTTACTATGGTAACTTACAAAGTTACAATTATACTTCTGATTATGATTAAATATGTGCTTCAGTTCATGTTTAATAATATTTTGAACAGGGCGTTTTAATATAAATCGAATTACGCAGTCCTGCGTACATTTATCATTTTCCTACACTCTAATATGATGTCAGCTATTAACTAACAGCGTGTGCACCCTAAGCGAGCCATCAATAACCTTAGCCCGAGAGGTTATATTATGCGGCCATGTTTAATTAAAGTGTTATGCCATTACAGCCCTTTGAGTAATAGGCCAGTCCTCCCTGTGACCCTCAAATTAATAAAGGCGACCTATTGTTGCGTCTCTAGCATAAGTGGCTTGGCCAACAAGATGGCGAATAATAACTTTATTCGCTAAAGGTCGTTTCGCAATAACGATTATTGACTTTTTAAAATTATTATTGTTCGAGGCAATTAAATGGGCGTAGTGAGGCGATTAGAGCATTTCACGTGACGTTATATTTAATAGGACCGGGTAATAAAAATGTGATTGTGTCACAGGTACAGGTAGGTGCCCCTCTGAATGCTGGCACCATACAGCACACCAGAGAGATGTTAGCAATACATTTTCTGGACAATGGTGACGGTTGTTTATTGACTTATGGTACATATGAGAGTCGACATGAAATGAGTTGCTTTGTTTATTTTCTTTTAGGGAGAAGGCGACATATGAAAATGCACGGACCCCTTAGAATGCTGGCAGAGAAGTCACCTCTCCAGAGTATCCATCATCATCCATAAATGATTCTATTATGCCCGTCTTTAACTCTTAATAGTCCGACACGTTGTAAGAATTGTATGTCTCTACTATTTAATAAACATACTGTTGAATATTTTGAAATTAATTTGACAGGGCGCAGGTGTTGCCATAGGCAGCAACAGCACCAGCAACAGCACCCAGTCAAATTAGTTTCAAAATATTCAACAGGTTACCTGTATAGTTTTCTGGAAATTGATAGTCAGAGAGTTCAGAGATTGATCGATCCCAAAACGAGCTAGGTGTAGGTGGAGCTTAGCTAGAGAGGGGCGGGGCATGGCTAAAATGGAAAGGTTCATTTTGCTAATACTGTTGAGGAAATGTATCAAATCAACCCAAAATTGGGCATTGCTCAATATTTTGAAACTCTCTTCAAGTTAAAACAAAAATAACTCTTTATATTGATGTTCCCAGAATGTAGATGTGCTGCCCTCAGAATGCTGTTTTCCCCTAATAACATGTCAGGGCATTACATCCCCCCCCCCTCTTTTATATACACAAATCATGTATGTTGTTTCATTAAATAGCTCATTGGCAGCCAATTTATGCAAAGGTTTGTAACAGAAAGAGCAAAATAAACCAACACACAGTAAAATGGTTGATTATTTGTTTACAGTTAAGCCTTAAAAGCAGTCCTTTTATAATTTTAACGTAGATTCAAGATGAAGACAACATTTAGCATAATAATTATGCAGAAGACACACAGCCATCGCTCTAGAGTCAATGACAGAATACTTTAGCAACATATCAATGAAAAAGAACAGCAGTTAAGAGACGTAGTGCAGTATTGCACTGACAACAATTGCAGAGGTTATTCTGAATAAGGACCTACCCCTTAATCAAACATACAAACTGACATCCGTTTTAACTTCAATCCACAAGCTATGAAAATTTCCAATAGAAATTACCCCCGCGTTGGTCCGTTTTCACTTAGGCCCTAAGTGCTGCAGAGATACGAGTAACGAGTATTTATTCGGCTTTGCAATGCTCTTCGATCAAGCTTCGTTGCTTTTCCTAAAATGATCTTTGAGGAGAGTCAGCGGGCTGGTCGTAGGGGATGTTTGTTTAGTCAATCAGTTGATCGGTGGATCGCTCAGCGAATTGGCGTTTCCAGTTTATCCATCCATCATATGACGTCATAATCAGCTACATGACGTGTAGGACAATGTCATAATCATTACGTCATGAATGACTCGATTTAGTCCATCTTAAAGGTTTAATAGTTCGACACGTGGTGTACGGATTGTATGTCTTTGCTATTTAATAAACATGCTGTTGATTATTTTGAAACTAATTTAACTGGGCGCGGTATAGGCAGCAACAGCAACCAGTCAAATTGGTTTCAAAATATTCAACAGCTTACCTGTTTAGTTTTCTGGAAAGTGATGGTCAGGGAGTTTAAGGATCGATCGATTCCAACGCGAGCGATGTGTGGTTGGAGCTTAGCTAGAGATGGGCGGGACGTAGCAAAAAACTGGAAAGGTCCATTGGTTAATCGGTCGGTAGGTGGGTGGGTAGGTAGGTGGGTGGGTAGGTGGGTGGGTGGGTGGGTGGGTGGGTGGGTGGGTGGGTGGGTGGGTGGGTGGGTGCGTGCGTGCGTGCGTGCGTGCGTGCGTGCGTGCGTGCGTGCGTGTGTGCGTGCATGTGTCGGTCAGTGGGTTGGTGAGGTTATGGGTGGGTGAATGGGTGGGTCCATTAATCTGTCGGTCAGCTGGTCGGTCAGATGGTTGGCCATCCAGTTATTCACCCGGTTGGTTTGGCGTAATCTCCTTATGATTATAGCAAAGCAGGTTCTAGTAACAGAATTAACTATGCTGTCAAATATGTTGGACCACGGTCCGTGACGTATGTTATATGAAACATAGGATATGGTATAAAACAACTGCATCTTTGCATGGGTCACATCTTACGATACGACATAAGGTAGCTTATTCGTTAAATAGGCCTATGCGTTGTAGCTGAAGAATATATAATTGATTTTATATAAAATTTCAAAATCAACCTTTTCTTTCTCTAAATTATGTGTAGAAAATAGTCTTTGTATTTGTAGAAAATAGTGTATAAACGAATGGAAACAAATTTAACTAATCATTCTTGAAAAAGTCAAACCGGCTCTTTGATCCAGCGCAATAGTGAAAGTTAATCCGTCAGCTTTAAGTGGAGGCCAGTGGTGTAACACGGCTCATTAGACCAGGACACGGATCGGTTGACGTTCTACTCAAAATTACAGACTCGTGTTTGAGGTATTATAATGACGTCTCAAATAAGTTCACTCGTAACTCTAAATTCTTATATGATTCTGTCAGTTTATGAACGTTTTATGTAAAGAAAGGAACTCAGTTTCTGGTTTTTAATCTTTTATGCCATTTCGTTTGGGATTAATTTTAATAGCAAACAATTTTATAACAAAGACAGTTTTAATAACAAATATGTCCTAGACCTAGTTTTAGTTTGATTGCTGTGGATACGCTGAATGAATGTGAACTTGTAATTAGTACGATCAAGTTTAATAATAATAATAATAATAATAATAATAATAATAATAATAATAATAATAATAATAATAATAATAATAATAATAATAATAATAATAATAAGGACGACGACGACGACGACGTCGGCGGTGGCGGCGGCGGCGGCGGCAGCGGCAGCGGCAGCGGCAGCGGCAGCGGCAGCGGCAGCGGCGGCGGCAGCGGCAGCAGCAGCAGCAGTATCTTAAACTCCTAATCAGTGGGCCTCCTTGTATGTTAAATTTTTGAAGTATCAAAATGATATGCAGTAGTATTACCTGCCTTGAACACTTGGACCAAAAGACCAAATTCCGAAAACTCATTTACATTTAAATATTCGGCTATTAAAAGTAATTTGAATGGAGATGTTGGTAAATTAGTAATTAGTTCTAAAGTATCCCCCCTCACCCCACTTCCGCCTCTCTTCCTTCTCCTAATCCGCCTCCTTCTTTTCCTCCTCCGCCTGCTCCTTTGTCCTTTTCTTCCGCTGCCGCTTCCTCCTCATTCGCCTCCGACGACGACGCCTCCTCATCCTATTCCTCTGCCTCCTTCTCCGCCTCCTTCGCCTCATCCTCCTCTTTCTCCACTGACTCCTCCTCTGCCTCCTCCTCCGCCGCCTCCTCCTCCGCCGCCTCCTCCTCCTCTTTCTCCACTGACTCCTCCTCTGCCTCCTCCTCCTTCTCCTCCTCCTCCGCCACCTCCTCCTCCTCCGCCTACTCCTCCCTTCTTCTTCTTCTTCTACTTCTTCTTCTTCTTCTTCATGGGAAGCATTAGATGGAAGCATGGATCAAGCCATATGTGAAGGAAATAAAAACTATCTATCCCGTATTACGCATGAATATGCTTATATGCAGATATTTGAGATATGTCAGGTAAGACTGAATTAATATTAAGAATATTAATCCTTTCCTGACGAAGTCTGCCAAAACCGACCTCCGCAATGGTCTCGCGTAATGCCCATTTACAGGCCAAGAGAAGACTATTTTTGAAAATTTACCACTAGAATGACTGGCTCGGTTACCGAGACGGTCATTCTAGTGGTAAATTTTCAAAAATAGTCTTCTCTTGGCCTGTAAATGCGCATTCAATAAGCAAATGGTTAGATATTTCCTGACCACATTAAGGCATAAAGTGGTGAATAGAATAGAGGGATAAATTTCTAGCTATGCTCCGCCCATTTCTAGCTATGCTCCGCCCATTTATAGCTACGCTACGCCTACATTTTATGAGTCTTGGAATTGATTTATATATAGTCCTACTTTGAATCCTGAATTCCCAGAATCACAATTTCAGGTAAGCTGCTGAATAATCTGAAACTAATTTGAATGTTTTTAAATTGAAGATTTATGACGGACCTTTCTATGTTTATGACGGAGTTAGATAGGTCATTATGATTGTGACATCAGCTAGTATATGGCGTATTTCTCTATGACGTCAGATTCTTGAGTGATAATTTCAGTTTCAATTCATTGCTTTAAAAGCCACACAGCGTGGCATCAGCAAACAAATCGATATAAAAAGAGTGACACATCATATCCCTCACTTACCCTGATAACACAGCTTACTGGGCCGACGCTGGGCCGATACCGGATCGATACTTAAAGTATTGGCACGGTATCCGCCCAGTATGCTGCGTTATCTGGGTTAGCGCATGTTGTTACGATACAAATACTAAATTAATCAAGCATTGGGTCATTAAATTAATGGTACTTGCTACACAAAGTCGGTTACAATACTAGAATACTATTTCGATACATTCTAGACAGGAGCAGGTGGGCGATTTAGTCAGCGTCATTCACCCTTTAAGCCTTAAATTTGTTCAAGAAAATTTAAATTTTCCCAAAGGAAATGTAAATTTACAGACCAAGAAAAGACTATTTTAAAATTTTTTACCACTGGAATGACTGGCTCGATAACCGAGCCAGTCATTCCAGTGAAAAAATTTCAAAAAATAGTCTTCTCTTTGTCTTCAAATTTGCATTTCTCAAGACCACTACAGAAGCCATTATTGGCTGATATAGGCCTAAGTGTTAATGGGCTAACTCCTGTAGGCCCGCCATGTTGCTACGGTACCAGGGCTAACAGCGCACTAACTGGCCTTCATTTTGAATAATTGAGTTCCTGTAAACTGTTGCTGTTTATATGCAACAACAGCCGCTTATATCAAAATGGATTTCAAAACCAACACCAGCCATAACTTGGACCGTCGTCTGTTTTTATAGCATCTTGGCTTTTTAGCTGCAGCGTTGTAGCGACGTTATGAACTGAGATTGTTAATCGGACAGACTGTTGCAGGCCACCAGGCAATAATTGCAATGGGCAAACTCTGGAGCTACTGAACATTTTGAAAGCCACCAGCAACTTTCAGTCAAATTGTTTTCAATATATTTTCGCAGGTCCAGAGATATAACCCTGTGAATATGTCGTCTGCAGGAACTCAGCAGTCAAACTGTTAATATTATGCTCTAATGGCCTCGCCACTTTTACAATTAGGCCTATTTAATATGAGGGGCATAACTAGCTCTATCATATTTGTTGTGACTCTAGGTAAATATAGTCATATGTGCCCAGCTATACCAGCTCTAATCCACGACTGTTTCAAAACGACATGAATGATGAGACTACGGAAGAAATTATGAGAAATTAGCGCCTTTAAATGCCGTAACACACCAGCCTATTAAATTCACGTAACTTAGAAGCCGTTGTATTGCCGCCGCCTCAGCGCAGAATCAATAGGCTCCATACGCATGCGCCGGATAAGATGGCGAGGGAAGTTTAAAACTTTTGACAAACTTTTTTACCGTAGAGAAGAAGATACGAGCGCTGCGCGTTTAGCGTTATAGTGTTACGTAATTATTACGTTGCGTATGGTTTTAAATGTATTATTACATTTAAAATAAAATGACACACTTGTCTTCGGCTTTGTGCGATGTAAGTGATCGTCAGTTGATTATAATTTTAGGAGAATTTGAAGCAGAAAGATTGGTGGGAACGTGTGCTGGGATCGTAAAACCGGTCTTGCAGCTGCGAGAGACAGCCGAAGGCAAACGTGCAAAAAAGTAATTCATATGTGTAAAATATCTGTCCAGCTTGTGACCTGTACGATTGAGGAATTGCCCCATAACGTTCACTCCCTCGTCATAAAAGCGTTTGCGATTCGCTGCCGTTTCATGTCGAGAGAAACACATGCTCTTTTCCGAAGCCCAATCGCAGGCCAACCTGACCCTGAGAGCGTTCTGGCGTAAAAACTGTTAGCAAACACTGTGCACAAATCTCGTGCTTAGTACATACGCCAAGCCATTATTGACGGGCTAGTTCTTGTTGAATAATAATAATAGGGACCCTTGAATGGCATTCACTTTCCTCGTGTGTTTATTAGTTATTCCGATTACAGTTAGCTTAATAGAGAAGGCTCCTGTAGAACAAAAGTGCTCGGAACCTGAACATCTGCGATTCAAAACGATCTGCTGCTTCCAAGTTTCATTCTTGCCGAAGCGAAAGATTGAGCATTCCTAGAACAATCAGCACCCATTTACATATAAAACCGAAATAATTGGAAAATAACAAGGAACTCCCATTTAATGCCAGGTTTCATGGTCCCCTTTCCATATATGATTAATAACGACTGCAAGTTAACCTGCCACTTGATCGCTTACGTCGGGACACGGTATAATAGCACCAGTTGCTCGCGTGCAGGTGAATGTCTAACTTACCGTGTGCTGGATAAGGTGAAAGATTCCCATGACAAACACAAGCTACGTAAAACGTGTCCCTGTCATTAGCTCGACACAAAGATCTATTGCTAAAGTTTGTAGCCCATTCTGAAATGTAATAGCCTGGTGTTACGAAACGGGATGGTGTTGGATCATGACCCCCACGTCAAAGGGGCGGCGGATGGATAGGTGTCACAATGCAGGCAACGCACGAAAGACAATGGGGAATGTAGGGCAAAAGTTCTTTTTCGGTAATTAGGGTAGAAAAAGATATGGTTTTCACGTGAAACTTTTTTGCCAAGCAATAAAATGTTGTTACGACAGATCAATGGTGCTTTGTTGAGGTTGCTACAACAGCCGCCTGCTACGGTTACCCACAGAAAGGTGTCACGGAAGTTAGACCACCGTCCTGGAGCGGGTCCTGTGTTCCTTAACCAAAAGCTGAACTCTCGTCTGTATTGAGTAACTGTTCAGCTAATTAGGCCACACAAAAGGTAATGTTTGTTTTCGTAACGCGAACGACGTCCAGTTTTTCGTGGTCTGTTCATTCACACAGACCCTCAACACGATGGACGTTGGGAGGCTAGACGTCGATTGAATGGTGCCAAGGAAAGTGCTGTAGTTGGTCCTTGGCTACACCTGCCTATGGTATAGTAACCTTGAAAAGTAGATTGACAGCGGTTTGTTTGGTCTAAACTTAGATACACAAAGTCACTCGTGTTTGGCCAACTTGTTTCCTTTTTTACTGCCAATTAATGCAATAAAAGCTATTTGAACTGTCACTGTCGCTCAGTCATAGAGCCTACAAAGCCAGCAGCGGGCTAGACATTGAACCTGAGTCAACATCACCCGACAAACCCTGTCCAGCGTAACAATTACGTGCCCAAAAACTACAAAGAAAAGGCCATGCTAGTGAATGACCTCGAGAGTTTGCTAGGTTTGTATGGCCACAATGAAAACCTACAATGGCATCACCGGATGAATTGCTCCATACAGGCCAAGACTATAACTTGGAATTAATCGTCAAACCAATGAAATCTGACCAGTTAAGTGCTCCGTGAAGGGTACAAAAGATTTCGCAAACAAGATTCGGTCACAATTGAATCACCAGATAGCGAAAAGGTTATGACAAATTGGACAATCGGCCTGGCTGGGTCATAATTCACCCCGAGGCCGCGGCCTGCATCACCGACGTGCACGCCCCGCGGAGAGGGCGGCGCACGTACTCTCATAGCAATAAATGCTTTAGCCATCACGGATTAGGTTTCTGCAACTGTAGCCACGATTACGACCTTTGGACTGGGCTATGGCCGCGTTTGGCTGGTAATTAAATATGCGAGTAAGAGATCACCGGGAACCGATCTGTCCACACGCCAGGCTATTATTGTTTGACCACAGAGAAAAATTATATTGTAAATATTTTTATTCACTTCGTCCAAGATCGTGATGACGAGGAAATGACCAGTGATTATGAATACAAATGACCTGCTAATTGCTGACATTGCTAGGAGAAATGGACTCCATTAATATGGCTATCCTATCAGAAAAACGAACTAATACACGTTCTGACGAGGAATAATTCACTATAAGGCGGTGTTATTTACCTGACCTCGTATGACCTTGTACTCACTGACCTGGTCGTTAACCCGTCTTGTGTCAACAGCGCCTCAAATCGCTCACAATACTACTTTTATCAATTAACCTTTTTATTTGTCACGATTTTAAAACAAAATTCAAATATTTGCTCAGTGAATGACAATTTGCTTGCCAAGAGAACTTTTTTTTGTAAACTTACGACTGTAATTTTGGAAAATATTTTTTAAAGAGTTTTTCTTTTGACTGGCTTGGCGATTATATGGTTTTTGCTTAGTCAGTGACTCTTTGCTGGCCAAGAGAAGACTATCTCGAGCCAGTCATTCCAGTGGTAAATTGTCTAAAATAGTCTTCTCTTGATCTGCAAATAGACAGACCTCAAGACTATTGCAGAGGTGGTGTTACCATTATAACAACAGGTTGACACAAGATGGTTAACATATGTGGGAGTGATGAAGGATTATGACAAGGATTTTAACAAGGATTATGACAAGGATTATAACAAAGATTATGACAAGGATTATAACAAAGATTATGACAAGGATTATAACAAGGAATATGACAAGGATTATGACAAGGATTATGACAAGGATTATGACAAGGATTATGACAAGGATTATAACAATGATTATGACAAGGATTATAACAAGGATTATGACAAGGATTATAACAAAGATTATGACAAGGATTATGACAAGGATTATAACAAGGATTATGACAAGGATTATGACAAGGATTATAACAAAGATTATGGCAAGATTATGACAAGGATTATGAGAAGGATTATGACAAGGATTATGACAAGGATTATGACAAGGATTATGACAAGGATTATGACAAGTTTTAGCCGTGTAACTAAACATAAATTTATCACATGATTCAAAACGTGGTGCCCTTTAAGACTAACGCTATTATTTTTCAACACGGTTGCGCACAAAAATGCGCTGGGTCTGGTCCTGCTAGGATCGGATTTTGACTTGGGCGGTGGGGGTAGGGGTGGGTGGATGGGTGCCTAAACTATGGGTGGGATCACAACCTAGTGGGGTGGGGGGGGGCTATGTAGATACAGTATCGCCTTTACCACCTCACCCCGGTCCCATATTCCGAGGCCCATGCATTAGCAACAAACATTATACGGCTACCACAACTTCTAATATAAACAAAAGTAAAAATTGATGAGTTCAGACTGTCAGTCAATTACATGACGTCATAATTAACTATGTCACATGTAGGCTGACGTCATAACTAATTACATCATGAATAACACGATTTAGTCCGTCATAAACGCTTAATACGTCAAATTGTACGAATTGTATCTTTTTATTATTTAATAAACACTGTTGAATATTTTGAAACTTATCTGACTGGTCGCTGTTGCTGCCATAGGTACCCAGGCAAATTAGGTTCAAAATATTCAACAGCATGCGTGTCTAGTTTTCTGGAAATTGAGATTCAGAGAGTGCGGTGATCGATCGATCCCAACACGGACAAAGCATAGGTGGAGAACCTGGGACGCACAACGATTACTAAGATACCCCTAATACAATAAAGTGATAGAATGACATCCGACGTTTCCAAGGATTCACCCATGAACCATACGACACATGAACGGGTGGATGGATTAACGGACAGACAGACATACAGACAGACAGACAGACAGACAGACAGACAGACAGACAGACAGACAGACAGACAGACAGACAGACAGACAGACAGACAGGCAGGCAGGCAGGCAGGCAGGCAGGCAGGCAGGCATGCAGGCAGGCAGGCAGGCAGGCAGGCAGACATGCAGCATGCGGGCGGGTGGGCGGAAAGGCATGCATGCAGGCAGGCAGGCAGGCTAGCCGATAACAGTTTTTGTAACGTGCTGGTAAAGATAATTAAGCTTTATTAAGGCACAGCAAATAGAACAATTATCCAGCGAACATAATATTGTCACATGACGAAGTTCAAAGTCTTCACAACATACAGACTTTACTTATGAGCCATTTCAAACGTATCTTTGCATCCATTTATATATTACTACGCACCAGAATTATTTACTATAGATTGTTCTGGACATATGTATGATGCAAAATGTTACCCACTTTTCGACGTCTTTTAAAAATAGGAAATTGTGTGCTAAAACATTACAGTGTTTGATATAGCCTTGTTATCGCTGAAATGGCGTCATAATAAGACAATCTAAAAAAATATTAGTTAGGTATCACTGCAATGGCAATTGTGAGTCAGATACCGATATTTATATGTAACAGAGAAATATATATATATATATATATATATATATATATATATATACAATGCTCTGGCCCCCCTCCCCCCCCCCCCCCCCACCCCACCCCCACACCCCCCAATTATTTGCCAATCGATTACCCGGCCATTCCCACCACCCTCGCCTCTCGCCTACTCGAAGGGTAGGTACGTTTATTCAGTATGGTACTTCACCCGATTTCCCGCCACCCTCGCTATCCGCCATTCGCCAACCAATGCTATGTACAGAATTTTCCATTTGTATTCTTTTCCCCTCTATTATTCGCCAGCGTGTTGGTGTAACACGCCACAATCTAATTTGATATCGGCGCGCCCATTGGCCAACGGCGCAGGGGACCAATATAGAATTTAATATCGGCGCGCCCGTTAGCTAACGGAGTAGGGGACCAATGCCTAATTTGATATCGGCGCGCCCGTTGGACAACGGCGCAGGTGACCAATATCTAATTTGATAGCGGCACGCTCGGTGGCCAATGGCACAGGGGACCAATGTCTAATTTGATATTGGCGCGCCCGTTGGTCAAGGACGCAGGGAACCAATATCTAATTTGATATTGGCGCGCCCGTTGGCCAACGACGCAGGGAACCAATTGAATTGATTGCATGTTCGTCTGCCTAAAGGTGATTACTCAGGTTTTACACACTGTTGTATCGCAGTGGCGGTTGTCGAAAGTTAAAGAAGGTTCCAAAGTTGTTAGAAGTGAATACGAACCTGGTTTCATTTTCAATAAAAATGTGGAAACAAAAGAATACGCGTCAGCGACGTGGATGTGCACGTTGTGTACACGTTTGAAAGTCATTGTTACACTTAGAATTAAGCATGGCGCCGCTAAATCTAATCAGTAAATTTTGACATGCGCTCATGTCAGTCTGAAAATCATATTAATTAATCACATGGAAGAATTTGTTCTACATAAGTTCGCTATAGTCAGAACATCATTGATAACAATGTTATTTTCAAGCATTTTGGTGTGAATGTGCACTTTATAATAGTATATGACATTGTGTGCTATTGTGCTATTTGATGTCATGGTTATACGGAATTGTGTTATTAAAGTATTCACATTTAAGAATTATAGCGTTTTATTTATTTGGCTGGTTGCGCATTGTGTTAACCAGCCATTAATGCGGTTCGATTACAAACACAAATCGTCCCAAATACATCGATCTCGATATTGGTCCCCTGCGACGTTGGACAACGGGCGCGCCGATATCAAATTTGATATTGGTCCCCTGCACCAACGGTGCAAAATCTATATTGGCCCGTTACATTATCACTAGCTTGTTGCAATTTCTTTGATATACTTCCCCGGGTGGCCCCACCCCACCTTAAACTACAAAGGTGTTTGTATGGGTGTGGTTAAAGATGGTCACGCTTTGTTAACGCAGCTTACTGGGCACATACCATGCCGATACTCTCAGTATTGGCCCAGCATGTGCCCAGTAAGCTGCGGTATAAAGGGGCATGCCGGTACAAATGCCTAGTCCGTATCATATTATTTATTGGTTGAATATGTTAAAATTAATTTGACTGAGTTTTTGCTGCATATGCGTTTTTGCTCCCTCCCGACCTCCCCCCAACTCCTTTCCCTTACTCCCCCATATATCGCCCTCTATATCTCTCCCCGTTCTCCCTCCGCACCACGTCCTTCGTCCCTTGGTCTCTCCCTAACTACCATTCCTCCAGTTCTCTCTCCCCTCCCTCTGTCTCTTCCTCACTCCGACTCAGTCTCTCCCTCCCTCCCTCACTCCCACCGGCCGCCTCTCCCTCCCTATATCTCTCTAACTCGAGCTCTTTTCCCTCCATCCATCTCCCATCTCAATATACAATTCGTATGACGTGTCGGACTATTAAGCGGTAAAGATGGACTATATCGAGTCATTCACGACGACATGATTATGACGTCATCTTACACGTCACGTAGTTGATTATGACGTCATATGATTGAGTGAGGAAATGGATTCATGGATTACAGATGGATAAAATCACATGCATAGAACTAACTATTTTCCAAATCTGTAGGCCTACTTATTTGGAAAATATGGATTATTATATTGATGTTGAGAAGCAGGAAATAATAGATGAATACACTTTTAGCTATGCCCCGCCCATCTCTAGCCAAGCTCCGCCTGTGCTTTGCGTGTGTTGGGATCGATTTATATACTGTGAACCCTGTATTCCCTTCAAGGTAACTATACAGGTAAGCTGTTGAATATTTTGAAACTAATTTGACCCGGTCCGTCAAATTAGTTTCAAAATATTCAACACAATGTTTGTTAAAGAGTAGAGATACAATTTGTACAACTGACGGACTTTTAAAAGTTCACGACCGTCTTAGCTACGTCATTCATTGCGCATTTTGATTGTGACGTCAGGTTACATGTGACGTAATTCATTATTACGTCATATTCCGGAGTGACAGATTGGAGACATCAATTATATATAGTAAAATCCCATGTTAAATCTAGTTATTTTCCAAATCTGTACTTATGTCAGTTTGTGTACATTTGGAAAAGATGGATTAACATAGTGATGCTGAGGAGCAGGAAATAATGGAGGATTCCAGTTTATCCATCAATCATATGACGTCATAATCAACTACATGTCGTGTATGATGACGTCACAATTACTTACGCCGTAGAAAAGTTGTCACGAATACTTAATTGAGGACGGACTGAGCGTTGTTGTACGAATTGCATGTCTTTAGGCCCTACTATTTAATAAACCATTGTTGCTGCCAGTCAAATTAGTTTCAAAATATTCAACAGCTTACCTGTATAGTTTTCTGGAAATTGAGATGCAGAGAGTGCAGGGATCGATCGACCCCAACACTGGCGAAGTGTTGGCGGAGGATAGCTAGAGATGGGCGGGACATAGCCAACACGCGATTCCTCCATAGGCATCGCTACACAGATCATGCCACGAATACTAACATATACCAGCCAAGATAAGTTAAATGCCA
The DNA here is from genome assembly GCA_034401795.1 of Chaetoderma sp. LZ-2023a. Taxonomy (NCBI): domain Eukaryota; kingdom Metazoa; phylum Mollusca; class Caudofoveata; order Chaetodermatida; family Chaetodermatidae; genus Chaetoderma; species Chaetoderma sp. LZ-2023a. Next base: position 32,233,773 of record CM067365.1, on the reverse strand, counting down.
TAGTAACTAAATTACCATGGTAGACCATGGTTACTATAATACAATGGTTTTAACCATGCATACCGTTTTATTCGTTGGCCAAACGGAGGTTTGCTTATTGGCCTAACTTTGGCTCAACGCAGAACCGTTTGCTGGAACAACAGACAGTGCTACGTTGGGCCAAAGTTAGGCCAATAAGCAAAACTCCGTTTGGCCAACGAATAAAACTTATGTTGCACCAACGAAACGATGTTTGTTGGTGTAGAGCAATACACGTGTAGCGGTTAACCGGCGATGTACCGTGATATGTTATTTCAAGTCTGTTATGAGGAAATATTATTGTTTCAATTCAATATGAACATAGACATACTGTTTTATGACACCAATGCCAAATAAAATATGGTAAATTAAACAGCATCGAATTTATTTCTGACATTATTTTATACAAACATAGAGGTCCTATATGACTAATAGGAGCGGGGGTTAACTTGAAACGTTATATTGGGTATGGGGTTGGGTTGGTATGCATTTTGATTGGCGTATATCGGGTCCCTGTCTAGCACATTCCCAACAATGGGAGTACAAATTTGCCATACGAGTTATATTCCTCTAGTTCTTGCTTTCGCCGTCTCACCGACAGAGCTACGTGGCGCTGACATTTTCTGACCATAGTGGTAGCTGAGCATTTCACCATTATTCAAAATATTCAACATCTAATATTTTGAATAAGGGAAAGCTTTATTTAAAGCACATCGTAATAATGTCTAACAGTGGCCCTGCATCTCGATACAAGGTGACCGTGGGACATTATTACGATATGTGTTTTAAATAAAGCCTTCTCTTTGCCTTATCCTAAATACTATCTGGTGAACATTTTGAAAATAAATGGACAGGAAGCTGTTTCTTCCTTAGGTAGCTTCCAGGCAACTTATTTTCAAAATATTTAACAGCCTTCCTATATAACTGCATTAACCCTTGGTGCACGGATGTCAAAATTCTATCTTTTACTGTGTCAATAGAAGAGAAACCGGTGTACATTTTCCAACAATTTTAGTGGACGATGTTGCTGTCTACGACAGCACCATCTACCACCAAATTTGTAGAAAAATGAACACCAGTTCATCTTTTAATTTAATTCTGCCCGTCCATCTGTCGTCCGTAAGTCTGCCCGTCCATCCGTCGTCAGTCAGTCTGCCCGTCCCATCTATCGTCCGTCAAAGTGCTTCTAGACAGATTTCACACAAATATGTTTGGAATGATCCTATGGTGGTAGGTTCCAAGACTTCTATGCATAATTTCGACTAGCCTACGTATTGGGTGAAAATCTTAGATTTTATGGAAATCTATCGGAAATTGTCAAAACGCATCTCCTCTTTACCCACTTGGCGGATTTAAAGCAAATTTTGCTGGAAGGATCCGATGGTGGTATGTGCCAGAATATCTATTCAGAATTTTGATTGACCAATTTTTGGCGGTGAACATCTTAGATTTTATGAATACCTTGTGGAAATTGTCAAACCGCATCTCCCCAGGAACCGGTTGACAGATTTCAGCCAAGTTTGGCTGGAAGGATCTTATGGTAGCAGGCTCCAGCACTTCTATTTACACATTTCATTGATCCAATGTTGGTGTGAAAATTTTAGACTTTATGAAAAACCTACGTGTAAAAACTGAAAAATCTTAGATTACTTATTGTAATTTTTCAAAACAGATTTCCTTTCTAACCGCTTGGCGGGTTTAAAACAAATTTAGCTAGAAGGACCATATGGTGGGAGGCATAAGAAAATGTATACATAATTTTGATTGCTCATTTCCCGGTTTGAAAATCTTTGAGTCAATGTGAAATCTACTGGAAATTGTCAAACCGTATCTCCTCCCTATCGGCTTGTCGGGCTACAAACTAATTTGGCTGAAGCAACCCCATGGCGATAGGGATCAGAACCTGTATACATAATTTTGATTGGTCAATTCATGGCGTGAAAATGGTAGAGCTTATGAAAAATGTACAGGAAATTGCCAAAACGTAGATCCAGAACAATTTGACTGAGGATTGGTGTGGTGGGTAAGTGATATTGCTATCCTATCTAATCGACAATATGAGGTCAAATTAGTCTATAGCCCGTGAAGCTACAGTATCTCAATTTCAAAGCATCTCTCTCTCTCTCTCTCTCTCTCTCTCTCTCTCTCTCTCTCTCTCTCTCTCTCTCTCCGTGCGTGTGTATGGGAGCTTTGAATACTGTATCTTCATGGGCTATGGACTAATTTGACCTCATATTGTCGATAGTATAGGATAGTGATATCACATGGATAAAAAAGGGAACTTAACTGATAATATAGTATTGTTATTGTATCCATGTAAGTTGTCTAGTCATGCGGAGGTAATTTATACAATTTTACGAAACCTAGAAATCTGACCCGAAAATGACCTTGATTGGTTGTGTTAAAGCCCCTTCTTTGGAAATACTTAGAGCATACTTAGAGCCTATTTAGAGCATACTTAGAGCATGTAGTAAGGCTATGCTATATGTTAACGGAATTTGAAGACGAGCGTGTAAAAAACAATGGAGCTGAAAACACAGTTCAAAATCGTTCCCATATATTTCTTATGAGACGTTTAGGAGCACAGATATGTGTATTCGTAAGAAAATTATTGGACGGAAACTTAAGATAGAATCAAGTGAATATAGTAACACAATGCTGATACAGTTTCAGGTCGAATGGCGGCCATTTTGAGAAAATTTCATTTCTGCCAATAATAAAAACTGGTAACTTTGACTCAAAGTGGCATATATCTATTCTACAGAATGTTGTGTGGTATCTGATACTAGAATCATGTGGTCAAGATGAATTAATTTCCACCAAACAAATTGAAACGGCACACTTCAACGTACGAGGGTTTGTGTTGGAAGAAAGGTTTTTAAGCTATATCCCGTGATAGAAGTTGACCAGATTACAGGTCGATCAGACAGAAATGACCGTGTGAGTAGTTACAGTATGGTTACAGTTAAAAGGTTGACCTCCATGAGTTATCCTCTCTTAAGCTGTGGCCAGTGATGGGATGCCCTAGTAGTTTGACACCTATAGTCGTCTAATATCCCAGTTGTCCGACATGCCAATTGTCTGACAGCCCAGTAAGTCCGACAATAACACCACACTCAGCAGTGTTCTGACAAACCATACGTCTGACACCTAACTATTCTGTAATTTAGATCCATTGTTCAGACATCTGTTCTCAATCCAACTGTCCAGTAATCCGAATGTTCGGTAATAGAAATCTTATCAGAAATACATTGTAACTGGGTCCATGAACACGCTTGTTGGTGCATTGAAAAAATGAATGGCGACGGATCATTAGTTATGCATGCATGGGATAAAATGAGCACACTTTTCCCTGTCAAGCAGTTGGATGCTGTGAACTGATGGCTCCCAAGTCAGGTGATGTGTCGGATATACATTCGCAATCACGTGCACATTTTGAGGAACCTGTTCTAAATAAAGTTTACCAGGCGGACGCACTGGTCCTTCCGCCTGACCGACTGGGACGCAAGACCTACAAGTACGCTCTCGCCATCGTCCGATGTGGCCTGCAGGTACAAGGCTGCAGTTTCACTCTTAGAGCAAGTCTGCTGGTAATGTGGTGGCCGGCTCTATCGGCAAAGGCCACTCAAGTGTCCATACTTGCTGCAATTGGATGAGGCTAATGAGCTCAGAGGTATTTTGGCATCCCTCGTGCCTCAAAATCACCTGCCAGTTACGCGATGGAACAGGACACTGACAAAAAGACGGTTCCAAGATCAATATGCTTAATAAATGGCACTACCAGCACTTTATGACAGGAGCAGTCTGGGCGAGAGGCTTACCCGAGTCTTATCCGTTGTAGCGGCGAGGTCTAATGGAGCGGGTACTCGACTAATGTGTAGGCCACCAATTGAGGCTATTCAGCGCTCATCTGATAAGCCATGAGGCTTATCAGGTGATGAGGGCAGCGTTCCATCCGATGCCATGGTCCACCACATATATGTGCCAAACTAGCGGGAAGGTTTGCACAGACGTGCTCCGGACGCCAACTGATCGATAGATATACACATGCTTGACATGCGGGTGGAAAAGGCAAAATATACTATGCTGTATTATTTGGCTAGCGGCCACAGGTGATCATTTCTGCGAAATGTGCTTCAGCTGGTGGCTATAGACATACGGTCAGAAAGCAACTCATCGATGAGGGAATCCATTGGAGTGACTGTGTCTTTGAGACACTTGTGGCCATAGACCATAGTGTTAACATCATCTACAGCAATCCACATCCACCTCCTCGTGTCTGAAGGACTTAGGCTTGTCTCGTTCTGGTAGATCCCGTATATGTGGTGGCCTTGCTTCCTAGCATGTCCATGCCATGTTGAAAGATCGTTCAGGCGAACACGGGCTTCTGGTACTGCTTATGGCAAATCTTTCTTGGTGAACACTTCTTCACACCCTTTGTGTTTTTGATTTTCAGATCGTCTGAAGTTGCCTTGCCGTTGGCATTGCTGTAAAGCACGTGTCATACCTGGTACTCTTTGCAGCCATGCCAGCGTAAATATTTTCTATCTGGACCTCCAGTAGAGGACTATCTGTTTCCATGTATCGTAGTTGGACCTGCAGCTTCACTTCGTTGTAGTACAAGTCATACATGATGCGCTTCGAGAGGTCCAGGATGGAGATACCCACATAGAGGGGCCGTTCAGCAGGAGGCTGGTCTTGTGCATGGGTATAGCAGCTAGATCATCTTCAAATAACTTTGGTTTGGCATAGTTAGGATTGACAATGTGTCACATCAGTCTATTCCCCTCGGATGAGTCAATTAGCTTGACACCGACCTGTTTGCATAGGTTCTCCATCGTCCTGCAAAAATACCGCATTATTCATCAGCTTGCCGAGATCCTGCTCTATGGGCAGAGTTCTCTGTTGATCCTGATGTATGGTTTCATCAATCGTGAGTAATTGAAGCGCAGCCCTCTGTGTACTTTCTTGAGCGTCATCTCAAGACATAGGTAGCACTTGACGTTGTGGTAGCGTAGCACATTTTGTGCCTTGTCTCTCAGATTAGAAAACCACTTTTCTGCCTCGGGATATGTTTCTAGTTGTCACAGCAACGCACGTGCACCTTGCTAAATTGATAGCCAATCTGCCCTCACCATCATCGGCCAGTGGGTAAGCGTTGCGAATGCCATGCAGTTCCTATGTCTACTTAAAGGCCACCCCTATACAATATAGCCATTCTCAGCATTGTTAGGATATTGCGTAATCTCTGTCGTCTTACCGATGTCCTTCATCCTCTCGAACTCCTAGTCGGTAGGTGTTGGCTCATCTCCCAGCTATAGATATGCTCTTTACCTGCAGTCTGGTACCATTCTCCTGGAATACATATTATTATATTATTCTATATACGGCAGACGTTTTGTTTACGTTGGCTAGGCGATCATCGACACACTGTCCCCAGTCCTTTCATCCCGAGTAGATGCATGTCATAGTTGGTGTGTAGCTCCAATCCTATACCGGTGTTCTTGAGAAATACATCCCAGCTCAAGCCAGGACTAGTGTAGTAGTGGGTTCCCAGACTACCACTGAAGACATGTTGTGAAGAAGTTCTCTAATATGTATTCGACGAGAAGGGTGCCAGACTCCAGGTAGAGTTAATTGTGACCCCCTAGTCTGGCAGCCAAACCAACCCCAAACCGCCTGTACATGTCTATAGCCTTCATCAAAGCTGCACTCGCTGGGCAGCTAGCGATAGGAGGGGGTTTCCTGCTGTGGTTGACAGGTCTCATTGAACCGCTCCGAGCCCATGTACTCAAATGGATACACACCTTTGTGGAGTAGGATCTCACTATGGTCAGTCTAGTAGTAACGAGTGAGTGGAAAGGCCATGTTAATAGGCACCAGTTTGTCAAGAGGAGCCAGAGGTTTGAGCAAAGTCTATGAACGAGACTGAATGAGATGTACTTCTTGGTGTTGTTGGGGATGAAGTTGATTAACCCCTCTGTCTGGAAGATGATCTGCATGATCAGTTGCGAGCCATACCCACGCACGTTATGACACATGATTGGAATGTCTGTCTTTCATCATTACGACTGGCTGAGGCACAGCTTTAGCTTGTAGGCATTATGTGCTACCCCATCCCCATCCAATAGAGGTCAATAATGTTACAGTCACTGTTTCCCTCCAGGGGTTCGTCACACCCGTGCAAACTGCAGCCTTGTGGGTTCACCATTCATCATTGGTCATCTCCATCGGCTCTGGATTGACGAGGCTTTGGTTTATCATCTCTTTTACCTGTTATAGGCAGTTAAGGAAGTACTTGCATCTGCTCAACGATATTCAGCACTAGTGGCTCACTGACGCAATTACTGGACCACTAGGTAGGAGAAGATTGTCAGAATATAAGAGTGCCCTGAACTGGGCCATCTAATTTGGCTGTCAAGTCCGCATCGACCATGAATGGCTCATTGAGCTGGTTGTGGTGGTTAGTCAATGCCAACATTTCATGTAGTCATCCTTTCATATATTTGCCTCTCACTGGTTAGTCTGCAATCCAGCTTGTGCTGGACGGGTATGTCCTCCCGGGAATAACAGTGGAAATAATACTTGCAGTTCAGTGTTTTCTCCCGCCATGTGTACTCTGGTCATGGAACAGCCGATTCAGGCTATTGATCCATTTCTAGTGTTGCATACCACCCATCTCGATTACAGGAGGCTGTTATATGGAATGCCTGGATCAGCAACACTCAGCTGATGTGGGCAGAACTTGTCATTCCCGAATCCAGTAATAACAATGGCATTCTGTTGATCCGCACACTTTATCTGCAGTAGACCAGTCTAAACAGCAGTCACCCATATTCTTGATGTTGACTATAGCACCCTTTGATGGGCACACGGTGGTTTATTTAAGAGCCACCACTCAGCGGTTGTTACATAGCAATGTTGTGATAGAGCACCTCAAGGTGATCTACTTCACAGTCAGATGCCTTTTGAGTGTAGCTCCCGAGACATAAATCACATTGGCTCTGACACTTTTCACAGCCATACCGAGATCGCTGGCATTTATCAGTGCCTTCTTCACCTTGTGTAGGATCACTGTGTCCGGACGGACGCGTTCACATGCCTGTCCCCATCCGAGGGGACCAGGCGACCGGTTGTCACGCAAGTTATCCTCTCCTTTGAATCCCTCGAGCTCTGGGCTGAGGTGTCAATCGGTCGTGGTCGGTCCGCCATGGTGGAGGCTATCCACGCTCGTGAGTCCTCTGGGGGTGACTCTTGAGTATCTGTCCTGGTCTCGGGGCTTGCGATGCCGTCCCCTGGATGCGAGGCTAGGGCTCCCCACAACAGTTTACTGACTGGAGCGTAGGTCTGGTCGAACATTTCTCACATGGCAATGTGCCTAAGTTCGACGTACCCGGACGGCTGGGCTTTCCCTGGTGGTCGGATTATTGGCCTCGTCTCCACTATCTATGAGTGGTAGGTTGGAGCATGGAGTGGCCATTCCCATCGCCGTTGGGGTATGATCTACCTCTGCCTCTGACTTCCTTTTCCATCCGAGTGGGGGATTGTCATACTGATGTGTACGTTCATTCCACCAGAAGCGGTTTGTGAAGTGGCGACAACTGTAGTGGCGGCGGTTGTGGGGGTGTTAGTGGTTTCTGTAGCGATGGTTTCTGTAGTGGTGGTCTCTGTGGCGGTGGTTTCTGTGGTGGTAGCGTTGTTAGTGGTTTCAGTGACTGGGGCTTCTGAGGTCGTGGCATTGGTGGTGGCTCTGTCAGCGACGACGGAAGCGAATCTCCCTGGTGTGTGTGGTTGAAAAGGCCGACAAGTAGTTCCTTCCGAGAAGAGGGATCCAGTCGTGCTAATCCGGTGGCGAACGGGAGGTTCGTGTGGATGTGGTGTGTTCGAGATGGGAGGAAAGGGCCGCAGATGACTCTCTTCACCACATGTAACTTCCGATCTTTCATGCCTGCATTTGAACTGATGTCTTCTCAAGCATCTCTCTTTCGGGCATAGAGTGTTGAGGGGAACTGGAGTGAGAGAGGTGGTCTTTCTTAACTTTTAGGTTTCCTGAAGCTATGTGTGCAGTATTTTTCCATAGGCCAAAAGTTGTGCACAGGGCAGCAATTGGAGCAATTTGCATTCCGATCGTCTGACGAGCATCACCCTATCCAAGCATCATCAATCGAGAGGCGGGTAGGCCTGTGAGGCGGCGGGGGAATAACTGTCTCTCAGGACGATCCTAAGCAGGAGGAAAGGGTTCCTGTGGGAGTGGGGAGTGAGAGACAGCAGGCTTTTCTATTTATCCCTAGCAGTCAGTACGTTGCTATCGGTCGCTATTCGTTTCATTCATCGATATATCGTTCATTGCGGGAGCCATTTGGTGCTAAAAGCTAACTATTTCCTAACATTTTCTTATAATGGAGCAGAGAAAGAATCCTATTTTGTTGTCCTAGGCAGGAACATACGGGAGAATTTAGTAGTTGCCGCCTGGTTGTTCCGATGTTCTCAGTAGACGTTCAGAGGAGGGCCTTCTGTATGTGCCTAACTCTATTGGTAAAAGTGATCCCACGCAAGGCAGTAGTTTAGTTACCTAAAATGCTTTTTGCACTTTAAGGACTCGGGGGGGGGGGGAGCACAGAATGGTGCGATCAGTTAGATTAAGCAAGAACCTCTACCCTCACAAGGTCGGGCAAATTTTTGGCTCGGAGAGGCCAAGGTAATGAAAGAGGAAAGAGCTTAGTGGAACCTCTGTCAAGTCTCGGTGCCGCTGTGGACAGCCTGAGAAGGCGTGCAAAAGATTCCGGGTGATGTGGCTGTTATCTGGTTTGGTCGCTTAGAACCAGTTTTAACCGCAAAATCACTTAATTATATGCTGCGTTTCTCCTGACTGCCAGCCAAGCGGTCTAAAAAGATAACGTTCACTAATTGACAGAGAAGATTAAGCTGTGGTGTTTACTTTTTCTAGGGGATACGTCTAGTTTGTCCTAGTGAGTGGTGCATAATTTATGCAGGGACTAATTCTCTATAAGAAAAGGAGATGCAAGGGTCGCTGGACCCATATCAGCAGTCGAAAGGATGGCAGAGGTTATCGAAGCCTTGGAAAGAATGCATCCATGGGGAGCGGTCTCACGTGGCATGATGCAATATCATCTTGATACGGGGACTTGGTGACAATGTTTTCAAGCATAAGAAAGGCAATCTGAGAGCCACTGCGAACTGAGAAACTCGGCTTTCCTAGTCCTAATGATATTTCCTATTCAAAGTGGTATGTGCCAAGCCGAAACAGCGCAGATTAAGGTGTCGAAAGACATGCGCTAATTGTGGGAGCATCGAATAGGAGCTAAACGGGGAAAAAGTGGCAGAAAAGTCCACTGGCGACTTTACACTATTTAGGGGAAATCTAGAAGTGCGGGGAATCTACAGAACAACAAAGAAATAGCCTTTTTGGTGGTAGGAGAATGCTTCTTCGATCACAGCACTGCCTAATTTCTTCACGCTGCACTTGCGCAAAGGGTGTCACCCAGTAGATAGGTGGCAAAGGAGAGTGTCCTTATTTATGTTTAAAAATCTCCGAAAGTGACAACACTACAATGCTAGTATTTGACTTCAGGTTGAGCAAGGTGCGAGATCGTCGTCCGCAGGTGACGGCTAAGATGGACGATCTCTTTTAGAGTGTTTCCTAAGCGAAAAAGGATCAGCCGCTAAATGAGCGGGAGAAAGGTAAACTGCCCATAAGGCAGTATATCTAGCAATCTGTAAAGAATAGAAAACTAGATTAGTAAGTACATTAAAATTTAATGTGCACAGATCAAGTCCTAAAAGCGTCGTAAAAAGTTCACAGTCACGAAAAGTCCCGCACTGTGGACTGCATAAATAACGTCCCTCTCTGAACGGTTTGTTTCAGAAGTTCAGCGGTGCTTTCTTTGTCAGAGAGTAGACGAGAGAAGCAGAACATGTACCATCGACCGGGGTTCTTGGGGATGGATCAGCATCAATACATAGACGGGTTCGTGGTATCTTATCTCGCAGAGCGAGCAGCTTTAATACTCTTAGATCTGCATCTGATTATCTTTTGACGAATGGTTGGCCTCCTTACGATATCTCCGGCCAATCGGTGATCATCAGCACAGAAGCGCCAGCCCAAGCATCGCCCAGTAGGCGCCAGCATAGCCCAGGGCGGCGTTTACTGGTTCCGGGTTGGCAAGTCCTTCCCATTACCCGACCACAGTCACCGTTAGAGTGGTACAGAACATCTCCTTCAAGTCGAAGTTTTCCTCAACAAGGTTTTGCTCGATCGTGTGTTGCCTGTCAAATAGGATGGCTGCTGGATCAATTTTCACATGAACATAGAGAACCCACTCTCATAGGTAGTTCTTGATCGCGTAGGGAGTCTTCACAAAGCCTGCTGCTGTGCCGTCCTGGAATTCCCTTGCTTTACCCTCTGAGTAGATTTTATTCAGCAAACATGCATTCTCATCACTCGTTCATAGAGCCGATGTTGACGTCTTCCACAGAGCTGGCCTCCCAAGGGGACGATGTTGGCTTCCTATGTGGAGCCGCTCTGAGCTTCTCAGGAGCTGTTATTGGGTTCATGTGTAATCGGTGTGGACTCCCCCTGACGCGGCATTGTCATCCTGTGTAGAGCCGATGCAGTGCTCTTCCCGATGGGCTATCAATATCCCTGCATACAGATCGGCCTTTGCTACAATACTATTGTGAATTCTTAGACAATAATGCTGTTAATTCTTAGAAGGAGAGGGTTTATGTTGGGCCTGCTGTTGTAGCTTTAGAGCCTGTTGGGGCTTTGCAATCAGCAATGTCCATGTTGTCAGGTGGCGGCATCTGTGTCTGAAAGCTGTGTTTGTGGCAAATGAGCCATTGGAACTGAGGAATGTCACAAGTGCATCTCCATTGCTGTTGCATGTGCCCTCCCCATACGACTCCATGCATACGTCAATTCCTGAATTCTTGTCCGCATTGCTTAGTGTACCCAGATTGTAGGTTTAAATCTCCACACATGAACAATTGCCATCTGGCTGGGATAGTAATGGCGGTGCTCAGTTCTACATACAAGTAATCTAATATTAATAGATTCTCTTTGGCATTTTCAGTAGTTGAGCCATATGAATTGATTATGTGACACTTAGAAGTGGTACGTTTTCGCATTGTTGTATCCTAGTCGATGATTGCAACATGATTAATTGCTATGCAAAGCAGAAGCAAAGCCCCAACTTCAGGGTTCCTATAGAGGTGCGTGGCACAATTACACGGTTTCAGATGAATAATCTCTGCCTAATGAACAAACACCATACGAGGCAAGAGGGTAGAGTCAAAAGACAGATGAAAAGGCCCTCTGTGAGCAGATAGCTAACATCAGCGCCAGGTATGATCCAAATGAAACCTTAACCAAAATACTCAAATGTAAGGAGTCATCAGCTACCAACACCATAGGAGTTATAAAAGACATCAACCTAACGAGGTATACTGATGACCATGCAGTAGTAAACCTATCAGCAGAGCAGAAAGTATTCCAGCTGCGCATCTATCAAAGTGATACTCCAAATTATGCGGGGAACGCGAAACATTCTGCGCATCAGAAAATGCTTAAAAGATCTCGATATTAAAAAATTAGACTCACTAGCAGATGAAATCAATGTCACAGATAACTGTCACAAAATCTGTGTGGCAGCCCGCACCCTGAGATTTACTGTCGATACACCACCACTCACTGTACACAACTCTGAAGAACATTTTATCGGGATTGACCAGGGCAAAGCAGATGCAATTCGAGAATGGTTCAAGGAACAGTTCACTGGCCACGGCGATGAGGCTTTGCATCCGTTTTCTGGTGACCCCGGGCTGTTCCTAACAACAAGTAAATAGCAGACGTTGAGAAGGGGCTCAAAGCCATGAAAAATTGACACGTATCCGGACCTGATGGCATGAGCGATGAACTATTCAAATACGCAGGTGACATTACCTCAAAACCGACCACGGACCTAATGAATTTAGCCTTTATGTACACTCTTCTCATTGATGCCGTAGGCCTTTCGTTTTAAACACACTTTATTTAGTTCAAGTAGGAGCACGATAAGCCATACGATTCTAAAGTACTTTTTATATTGTACTGGAAACACGTCACGTCATTCACGAGCTGCGCTGCACTGAGTGTACCCATATATGTACATTGTTGGCTCAATGGTTTATATTTTGTTTTATTTAAATAACCAGTTATATAAATACAGGTTCTAATATATACACCTGTGCAAAAGTTAAGCACCAGCAAAAACAATAGATCGTAGGAACATGATGGTACAACTAGGCTGCCATACTTTTTGTCCCCGCGTTAGCTGACATAATTCCAAGTACGAAATGCACATGCATGCATGACTTCACGCCGCTTGATGTCCGTGCGTGGCGGGAAACAGCACACGTGTTCAGTTATGTAAAAGTCCAGTTTGAGGTGTAGAACATTACATACAGATTAAGGCGACAAGATTAGGAATTTTGTGTTCATGACCGTGGTTTATTTGTACAGAGAGAATTAGCTCTTGATTGTGAACCGCTATGGTAAGACGAAGGTTAAGTGATCGTGTGAAATGGCAAATCATAGGCATGCATACCACTGGTATGTCATGCAGAGAGATTGGCAGACAGCTGAACATTAACCATACTGTAATCAGTCGTTTGCTTGCAAAACATGGGCAAACTAACGAGGTGAAGGACAGGCCTAGATCTGGAAGACCGAAGAAGACTACTGCCCGTGATGATCGAGCCCTAGTACGCCTTGTTAGGAGATCTCCATTCACCAACAGCAGAGTGCTCAGCCAGCAATGGGAAACGCGCAATAGAGTGTCAATGTCTACCGTCAAAAGGAGACTGTATGCTGCTGGCATGAAAGCTAGGAGACCTGTCAGACGTCCTCTCCTCACTGCACACAACAAAGAGGAGCGTCTGAGGTGGTGCAACGAAAGAAGACACTGGAACATGAGATCCTGGAGACGGGTACACTGGTCCGATGAAAGTCGGTTCCTGCTTCATGCCACAGATGGTCGAACTCGTGTATGGAGGTCCAGACGCACGGCTTACGACCAACGTAACATCATGGAAGAAGTTCCATTTGGTGGAGGTTCCGTTATGATATGGGGGTGCATCTCATTTGATTGTAAGCTGGATCTGTTGACTGTACCTGGAACACTAAATGGACAAAGATATCAAGATTCCATACTGGATAGAGTTGTGGTCCCTCATTTTGTAAATCATGCACCTGGAACCCACCCTATATTCATGGATGACAACGCCCGACCACATCGTGCTAGAGCTGTGCATGAATACCTCCGCCAGAATGCCATCGAAACCCTACCATGGCCAGCAAGGAGCCCTGACATGAACCCTATTGAGCATATCTGGGACATTCTGGGAAACGTGGTGAGAAGGAGGGATCCTCCTGTGCAGAACCTACAGGAATTAACAGACGCACTCCATCTTGAATGGCAACGAATACCACAATGGCGTATCAGTCGGTTGGTGACCAGCATGAGACGTCGTGTCCAGGCCGTCATCCAGGCACAAGGTGGATATACCCGGTATTAATAATGACAGTCTCAAACTCGTGCACAGATGTTAAACTTCGTTTTCAGACACCATTAATGACATTCTAGCCACGTGTGTCAACTGTGGGGCAATGGTTGTCAGTTGTGTCAACGTAACCATATTCAGGCCTCGTTTTCAAGTTCAAACAAAAACATACAGTGTTTCCCCACCATCATAATCAGCATTCCTCTAGTTGCATTATTACCTCTTGCACTAAGATGGATGGGTACATAAATGTTTATGCTATTGCTTTCTTCATAGCACATGAATATACTCTCGCATGTGCGTAAAAATAGGGTGGTGCTTAACTTTTGCACAGGTGTATACTTTGCTTAAAAGTTGGATAAGTTAGCGGGATGCTGTTAAAACGGTCAGTATCGACAATCTATTGGCAAATAATTTCCGATATCTTGAGATTCCTTTCTATATTTACATTAGTGTCGCCATACAAGATGTGTCTTAGCGTGAGTGTAGGGGTGTGTGGTGTGTGTGTGTGTGTGGGTGTATCATTAGTCAGCTAGTGCGTTATGGAAAGTAAGTCTTTGCTCCATAAAGAGGGGACAGTAGAAGACATATTGCTCAACGCTTTCATCAGGATAACCACAAGAACAAGCTTGTCGAGTCCGCCTGATGCTTGTCAAACAGATGCCTATTAAGGTTACTGCAACCGTTGCGAAGCCTGCTTATATTAATATTAGCTTCTCTGGATCCAACACAATAGCAGGGTGAAGGTTGCCATATGCTATGCGACAGGCGCAGGGAATGTGTTCAAGGTAGCGATTGTTGCTGGGAAAATAGTTTCACACGTCATTCCGTTAACAACTTAGATAATCTGTGGGGTTTCCGTCTATGAGCGAGATTTTCCATTCACGTTTCCATTTTGTAAATCGTCTGTGTGTGCACTACGTGTTAGACCACTTATTGTTCTAAGTGCATCTTTTCAAAAACATTTTAGTCTCGTGGTAAGGTATTGTGGCAGACTATCCCAAACAACGCCAGCGTATTCCAAACCTGGCCTGACGAAGCTTCTACACATTATTTCAATGCATTTCCGATCTAGTACATATTTAAGACCCTTAAATAGTGAAGGTTTGTGCTGGGCGTTGGATATGAGCGTTTTCACGTGATTGAGCCACATACCTTTATTGCTAACCCTTTAATGTCTAAATTTGGTCAAGAAAATAAAAATATTTCCTTATTGAATGTTCATTTGCAGGCCAAAAGAAGAATATTTTTTAAATATTTACCACTGGAATGGCTGGCTCGGTTACCGAACCAGTCATTTCAGTGGTAAAATATCGAAAATACTATTCTCTTGGCCTGCAAATGAGCATTCCTCAAGACCACCGCAGAGGCCGGTTTGGGCCGGTTTCGTCATGAAAGGGTTAAACGTAATTCCGAGATGTGTATGGTAATTTGATGGAACTGAATTCTTGAAGGGAAATACTGTAGGATTATTACGCAGTCAGACCAGTTTTTAAAGCATTAAATTCGACCAGCTAGGTGTCCCCCCATTGGGTTATCAGCTGTATGTCATGGCTAAGGCACTCTTATAGCTCTTTCCAAGCCCAAGAAGCCAACCTTCCCACAGGCAATCTGCGGCCCAATGTGCTCAATACATGCTTCTGCCAGTAGTCACGCCCAAACATTGGCCAGTAGTCACGTTCAAACATTGGCCAGTAGTCACGTCCAAACATTGGGATTTCCACAAAATGGGCCTTGCCATGTCACGAGCCTTCGATAATTAAGCGTTCAAAGATCCTTGACATAATACACCAGGCCAGTTGCAATGAAGATGAGCTGCAACTAGTGAGACTACAACTCGCAAGCACCAATCTGAGAGTGCGAGTTAAGACAGTGAAGCCTGCAGAGCTTGAGACATCAATCAGCTCCGTAGAGGGAGATGGTCTATCCCCTGCACATTTCATATGTTACCTTACTGCAGCGTTAGCATCTGTACGGGAAAACTCCATAAGACCCCCACCTACCATCCCCTCTGTTAATAATGCATATATCGCTGGAGATTGAATATGCTGAAGATGCTGACTTCATAGACGAGGATAGGAAATGCATTGACGAACTACTTCCACTGGCTGCAAGTAAACTAAAAAAGCGAGAACCTCTTTATGGATGAATCCAAAACAGAGTTCACCCACAAATACATATCTACAAAGAATGAAGCAAATTAAAATGACGACACAATTCGTCGCGGTGAACCACATGGAGGCCGAGTAAAAGCCTAGACTCACTGCTCTGCAGTACTACGGACGTTGCTGCATGCTGCGTCATGGGAAACATAGCTTTCCAGTTCTTGTAGATTCGTAGATCAAAGATTCCCGTGATGAAAAAACTATGTTTGTACAACGCATCCTGTTTAATCTTGATGCTGTACAGCTGTATCAACTGGGCAGCTCCAAATGCAGCTCTAGACAAACTCAATGCCTACCACGGCAAATACATCCGCACCATCACCATGGACACTGATGGCTAGACAACATAATTTCCAATAATTTAGTGTACAAGATCGCCGCTGTCCGTAGGAGTTACCTTGCCAAGATTGTCCATGTTTGTCCATGCGCTACAGAGAGCCCTGGAATTATGAGAGGTCGCCAGTGCATAGATCTGTTAAGTGTTCTGCGTGTGCTGTCAAGAACACGGAACTCGGTATACTGAGATCAAGAATGGACTGGAGGAAGCTAAAGATTTTGGCTGTGGATAAGACACAGTGACCAAAAGCGAAGAAGGACTGGTTGCAGGTGTAGGATGTTTCAACTACTACAGCTGCAAAATACAGTAATCACACATATATTATCCATGCCCAGAGTTGTCAGTGAATATACGAATTGTATACTTAGCTAAATGGGAGTTTGGACGTGTACAGGTTGGGGCCGGCCAATCCACAGGGCTCATGGGGGTCCTAGGGTTATTGACAAAGTGTGAATAGGAGAACCGGGACCGCGAATACATGAACGATGGCTCCCATTCCTGGGTGACGGCTGGTGGCATGTGGTCCCTATAGTAGCTGCCAGATGAGGGGAACAGCCCTTGTCCATTCGATGTACCAAAACATGCTATAGCGTGGAGTGGTTAGCCAGTTTGTGGCTAGTCTGATCGGATGTCTTGGAGCCAGATGATGGGTGTTGGCCTGGGAGTGGGGCGGACCCCAATGGTATAGACCAGCTGTGGTTTGTGTGAAGAATCATAAAATACATGTTATAGCTTGGAGCCGTTAGAGATCCTGGGGCTAGTCTGATGGGATTTATTGTTTGGCCGCTATGCTTGTGGGTCTGATTTTCACCGCCGCTCACTAGCACCAGAAAGTTATATACAGACACCAAAATAAATGCTTTACTTCCCGATTTATAGTACACCACCCAGATGACCGCCATTTTGAAATATGTGGACACACATAAGACCGCATTTTTTCTAGTATTGACAACTTGTACGTAGCCACTAGAATGAATGTGCTAGGCAAGTTCGTTTCCGAGATATTGTTTGTCACTTGACATGGTGATCATTTATGAAAATGGCCGCCACACGCTCCAAGTCATGGTTGATTATGACGTCATGTGATTAACTGATAAACTGGAAGCAGTCACTACAACTATCTATGCCTGGAACACACTTTACAAATACAACGAAATAATTGTGATAGTACAATCGTCTTACTTAAATTGATGGGAATGACAAGGTTAATGAATACTTTGACTTCTCACTTGAATATCGAAATACGGGGTGGATATCTATTTTAAAAATGGTTTGTACGATCCAACAAAATCCCAGAGTAATTTGGCCTTCAGTAAACCGGTTTTCAAATACGCTTTCACAGTACGTTGTACAGTTTTTATTCATTTGTGACGTTTTGGGATTCTAATACCAAGCTCTGAGCGTTCTCTGTTCATGTCCGCCATCTCTGATTATGTACGCATTACCTTTTAACTCTTTCAAGTTTCAAAACCGGCCGCTGCAGTGGTCTTGAGGTATTTCATATTGCAGGCTAAGGATATTAAAAAAATTACAACTGGAATCACTGGCCACCCATTCCAGTGGTAAATTAAAAAAACCCATCTCTTGGCCTACAAATAGAAATTCAATAAATAAATATTTGATTTTCCTGACCAACATAGGCCATTAAAGTGTAGACAAAGTGGTGTTCTCCTGATTCTCCCTAAACAACCAAAAAGATCAAAAATGTGTTGGATGAAATAATTTAGTCACCACATTTTAAAAACCATGTTATTTCTGTGCTGAACGTTTTATTAGCTAATGAGTGTTTCTGTTTTATTCTAAGACGGGCAGGTTCACAGTGTACAACTATGCGCAAATACATTAATTATGTTATGTGATTCCAGATTAAGTGTTAATATTTCTTTAGTGAATCATTCAATTATTTAAAAAAATTGATTTGTTTTAATTAGAGTACAACTCGCTCCTTTCTAATTGAAATAGAGTGCCTCTAATAGAGGCTATGATATATCAAATCTTTGGCTGATGTGAGCCTGTGATGTCACACAGGAAAGCGGTAAGCAATGAAATTGCCCTCCTTTTGTAATAGACCTTTCCAGTTTTACCCACACCTCCCTCATGGTGGGATCGATCGATCCTTGAACTTTGTGACTATCAATTTCCAGAAAGCTATATAGGTAAGCTGTTTAATATTTTGAAACTAATTTAACTGGGTGCAAATATTCGGCAGCATGTTTATTAAATAGTAACGACATACAATTCATACAACCTGTCGGACTATTAAGCGTTTAAGACAGACTAAATCGATTCATTTATGACGTAATGATTATGAGGTCACCTTACACGCCACTTAGTGTATTATGACGTCATCTGCTAGATGGAGAAACTGGAAAGGTATCTCACGACTTTGATTAATTAAGGGCGTTGTCACGTGCGACATCACTAGGCATTTCGTCTTTTTGACAGCTAGTTAAACAGTAAACTTACATCTCAGATTCATTTAGCCATTTGCACGTTAATTTCTGCACAGTTCTCTTTACGACGGTTTTCCTAAGGGTATGAGGCCAAAAACCTTACCACGTCCTCAACATATATTTTCCTATGGTCATTTGGGTGTGTGGCCTTACACGCTAATGACCTTGTATGCATTATAATCCTGAATGAGAGGTGGAAAAGAGCGTGGTTACTCTACTCAGCGAATATGACATACCTATATATCGTTTGTCTAAGTAATCCTAAGTATTAACCGGATGCAACTTCAAAAAGAGACCAGCATTCTCCAAGCTCAGGGTCAGTGCACGTGGTTTCCATATTGAGCTGGGTAGACATACCATCTCAAAGTCCCCAGTAGAAAAGAGACTGCACAAACTGCAGTACTGGGGAATTTGAGGATAAAAAAAAATTTGATTCTCCACTAGAGTCTCTTTGGCATATAAAAAAGAGATCAATTGTACAACAATCTTAGTGAATTTGTTAACCATATTATATTTACTGACGAGAAAAAATTTAAATTTGTAATGTCTCATACAGGCGGAGATGTGGAGATAAGTAAACCTTTTATAAATTATGTAAATGACTGTACTCCCAAACGACAACTTGCTTGTGCTAATTCACTTATCCAGAGTATCCATCGATGATTTGACGTTATATGACGTCATAATCAACAAAGCGGCGTGTAGGATGACGTGATAATCATTATGTCATAAATGATTCTATTAGGCCCGTCTTTAACGCTTAATAGTCAGACACGTTGTAAAAATTGTATGTTTCTACTATTTAATAAATATGCTGTTGAATATTTTGAAACTAATTTGACTGGGCGCTCTGGCTGCCATAGGCAGCAACAGCAACCAGTCAAATTAGTTTCAAAATATTCAACAGCTTACCTGTATAGCTTTCTGGAAATTGATCGTCAGGTAGTTCAGAGATCGTTCTATCACAACACGAGCAAGGTGTGGGTGGAGCTTAGCTAGAGGTGGGGGGGGGTATGGCTAAAAATGGAAATGTCCATTCTTGACAGGGTCACATAAAGTTGATTAAAACGCCATCCTCTACTTGTACCCAGTGGTCTAACTCATGTACTTCGATGGTCGATGCTACACCTTGCTATGCTCTAGCGAGGCGGGCTATAGCAGCTACCATTTTTAAGTACTTCTGCACGCCCCTCGCGGTGCTTTGTACATACGAATTCTAGTTATTTTATACTATCTTAATTACTCTATTATATTTTGAAATGTTAATTCGTTCACAGTTTTGTGTTTAGATACTATATGTTTTTTGCTATGTTTTTTTTATTTATATGTTAGTCTATAGCTGCATGTAAGATTTTGTGCCAATAAATAATCTGAATCTGAATCGTCCCTATTTAAGAAGGTAGCTATTGTACGGCTTATACTGCCGCATACGTACACAAATGTTAGACGCGAAACAGCGCTGTCAGTGAATAGCCACTTATTGCCGCATGTTCTTGTTATTAACAAAATATATCTCAATTTCACAGACTAACATAGGAAGCACTATCTTTCTGTCAGTTGCGTTTAGCACATACACTGGCTTATAAATTGAATGCTAATACCACGCCACGTTAGTCTTCGATGCTTTTAGCACATACACTGGCTTACAATGTGAAGACTAATACCACCGACAGGTTAGTAATCAAAGCTTTCAGTACATACAATGGCTTACAATGTGAAAGTTAATAGCACCACTACCTTAGTCTTCGATGTCTTTAGTACACACATTGGCTTGCAATGTGAGGGCTAATACCACCGGCAGGTTAGCAATCAAAGCCTTTAGTACACACATTGGCTTGCAACGTGAAGGCTAATACCACCGGCAGGTTAGCAATCAAAGCCTTTAGTACACACATTGGCTTGCAACGTGAAGGCTAATACCACCGGCAGGTTAGCAATCAAAGCCTTTAGTACACACATTGGCTTGCAATGTGAAGGCTACTACCACCGGCAGGTTAGCAATCAACGCCTTTAGTACACACATTGGCTTGCAATGTGAAGGCTAATACCACCACTACGTTTGTCTTTGAGGGGTGCATCGCTTACCGCGTTATACTATTTATTTCTCTTTCCATCATGGCAGAAAAGTATGTACAGATCTTTACGAGCACTCTTTCCAAAGAGAACGTAAACTAGTGGATTTAAAACAGAATTTGTTAAAATAATAAATAATAATAAATGGTAAAGAGCAACATGTGTGGCATCGTTTTGCACAGAAAAGAACAATGTGGCGAGTGATCCATAGCAATTTGCCGGCATCCAACAAATGAAGTACAGGATGATAATAATCCCCAACACTCGAGCATCTGTGCTTCGACCCTCCTGAGTAGATTGCATAAGTTTCTTGTTTCTGTTTATTTTGACGTGTTTCGCGACATGAAAACCTATGATTAAGACACTACAGCAAATACTGTTAAATACCAGAAATACGGTATCCTTTGTTCTGGCATTTCCATGAAATACACAAATTGTGACAGTCTTCCCACGATACAGTATATCAACTGGCTTATATAGAATTCCAAATGTAAAGAGGTACAGGGTAACCAGGACCCAAATGATTAAACAGCCCTTCAACACGAACCTTGGCGTGATTCTCGCTCGTGCTTTCAAAGGATAACTTAGCTGATAGAACCGAAATCCAGCAAAGAATACGAGATGAAAATTGCTCACCACTGCCGTTACAAAAGTTACAAGAATAAACAAAGTACAACAAAATCCAGGCTTAGGATATGGCATAGTTGGAAAGACGAAACCTGCTAAGCCAATACCTCCCAGGCATGCCATGAGATCGCTAAACGCGAGGCTTGTTATTAGCATAAACAGTGGTGACGTATACTTCTTTGTTATATTTAAATAATATATAAGCACAATGTTATTAAACGTTCCAAAAGTAAACATGACAAGAAAAAACTCTTTGAAAACCCACCTGGGAAATCTTTCATATCCTCTCAGGTAGAACTCAAACATGGTAATTTCAGTCACATTCATCACACTGGACTGCGGTCCACAAGTTCTGTTCTCCGTTTCTTCAGCTGTGAAGTAATACGCGATTTTATCCATAGATACATTGGTTGCTGTTAAATCCCTAAACACCAAGTTTCACGAACAGCAGTGGTCTTATTGTCAACTGAATCCTACGCTGATATTTACTCGGTTATATTTTTTAGGTTTTCGTTTTGTTTCGTATCATAGACTTTGTGGTCAATAGAAAGCATCAAACACCTATTGTTTTCGTGCTCCTATAAATAGACCAGGGATTTTCGAGACCCTATGTGCATTGCCCGTTTTTGTCTAGGATCATCGCTAGTACACACATTCATAAAGACACTATTGTACCGTTGGTAATCTATTCTATTAATCAATTCATACAATTCTGTTCTGTTAATCAATTAATATTAATCGATTCCCTAGTCGCAGTAAAGGGTCAAACGTAGATGTATATACTATGGTACAGCGGACGGGAGAGTTTCAGCACACGCACAAAGACACATACAAAAACACAACTGACTGCATGATTCATAAACAGACATATACCACATGCGCACCAGGACACAGCATATATACAGTACACCACAGGACAGAAATGGATATACACACCCGCCCATAGAGGAGCACACAGATGACCCCAGGCACGCGCACACAGGACAGTCATATCACATGCATGAATAAACGAACAAGCCACGCCCACAGATAAACACACACGTGAACTCACATACATCGACAGTGACACACACTGCCATTGACTTACGCACACTACTACGGATTGTATACACCCTAGGCTTATACGAAAGAGGATTGTCGAATATAGTATGTCCACGCTTTAATGTTGTAGTTAATCTAGTAATACTTACTTTATATATTGAATGGGTTTAACGGATCACGTGAGGCTGTTGGCCACCAAGGCTCGTGATCCTGGACTGACGTCACATTTTCGTTATAGAACATGGGACAGCGGTAAGTTAGAGTTTGGCGTTGTGCACGGTCACTTGTAGTTTTGAATAGTTGGTTCCACTCCACAACGTGAATATCAAACTGTGGATTGTGGCCAACTATGCAAACTAACGAGTGCTAATGTCCAAGCGTAAGTTGTATATTAATAAAATCTTACCGTAACTATAAAGACGCGTATGTGTTATCTCACCAGCCAGATGAAAGATCCTGATGTATATGCAAACTAATGGTATTAGAATACTGCAAACAATTAATCCACCTCGCATCAAAATGGGGTTTCTGGGTGTTCTCCACAAGAGAATTGTGAAAATTGGATGTTCCGAGAAACCATTTCCCGCATTCTGAGTTGCAAACAACTAGGCCATACTTTATTCCCATCCATAACATTGCCAATAATCCACACATCCACACAAATCTGACTTTCATGACAACGTTGACTGCACAATTTCTGATTTCAGGCTATCACGCTATGTCCCTTTCCCGGTTATACATCCATCATATGACGTCATATGACGTCATAATCAACTACGTGACGTGTAGGATGACGTTATAATCATGACGTCATAAATGACTCGACTTAGTCCGCTTAATAAACATGCTGTTGAATATTCATATACCTACCTGTATAGTTTTCTGGAAATTGAGTCAGGGAGTTCAGGGATCGATCCCAACACGAACGTAGTGTGAATCTAGCCTAGCTAGAGATTGGCGGGGCATAGCTAAAACTGGTAAGGTCCATTATCACCAAAAAGGGGGCTCGGAGATGAGAATTAGATGTTCTGAGCAACCATTTCCAACATTTCCCATAACTTTGCAAGCATTAACCCACACATCAAATTAAATAAATCTAACTTTCATGTCTATGTTGACTAAAGAATTTCTAATTTGAAGGCATCAACCTATGTTCATATTATACTAGAGTGACCGAGCATATAGACATGAATTTGTGTTTTTATCGTGATAGGCACATAGCCTACATTTAATAAGGTAATTGTTAGTTCATCTGGCCAAAAATGCCAAGTGGACTTATACTATGGTGGTCATCCATCAGCCCACCCGTTAGTCTGTCTATCATCAGTCAATTTCGGATTTTAAGTGTATCTTATCATTAACTCCCTGTCCGCTTTTAAACCAGATTTGGATGGAAGGAACCTGTGGTCCTAGGTCGTAGGAAATAGGTCTATTTTTCCAGTGACTTAGCTTTTGTTAAAATATTCTGGAAATTCTCTTCTTCTTCTTCTTTTCGATCGCTTGTATCACACTTGGAGAGCCGTTCTCAAGATGAAATCTGTGGTTTTCTGCAGTTCTTCCACAGGCCCATACAGCTTTTCAAGAAAAGAGGTTGACAAAGGTCAGATCTCTTCTCTCAACAGCTGATACGTACTGCAACATTGAAGTATGTGCTCTGTGGTCTGTTCTGCTTCTCCACAAGGACAAGCGGGCGATGTCGTAAGGTGGAACCGCCTGTACATGTGTTGGTTTAGTCTGTTGTGTCCAGTTCTGAGACGAAAAATGGCCACTTGCTCTGGCCTCGAGAGATGATGGTAGGCATCTTCTGATTGAGGTGTTCTATAGAGTGACTTGATGATAGTCTTCATCTCTGTATGGGTAACCATGTTTTCTGTCTGATTCTCTTCTGCACCCACCTTTGCCATCTTGTCTGCTTCCTCATGTCCTTGGACTCCACAGTGTGAGGTGATCCACTGGAAATTCTCTAAAACGCGACACCTTAATCAATGGTTCAATTTCAAACTTGGATAGAACGATACTAGTGTCTTAGATTTCAACACATCTAACTATGAGCGTACTCGCTTCCAAGGACGAGTACTACACATTGCGTCATTATATCGTGCGTTTTGAGACCGGAGGACCAACCAAACTTGCTCCGTGAGTTTAAGCGCTATGTGCCGATGCAAATGCAGATGATTGATGTAAAATAAAAATTTAAAAATATGTCACGGTGCGTATTTAAGAAAGAAATGAATGCTATATCTTGGGTATATGGTGTCAGCTGCGGGTAAAAGTCTTTTAACGTTCTTTTCTGCGACAAGTTAATCACACATGTTTAATTGATGACGGACTAAGCGTTGTTGTACGAATTGTGTCTTTACTATTTAGTAAAAATGCTGTTGAATATTTTTGAAACTAATTTGACTGGACGCTGCTGCTGTCATAGCACACAGTTAAATTAGTTTCAAAATATTCAACAGCCAACCTGTATAGTTTTCTGTAAAATGATAGTCAGGGATTTTAGGGATCGATCGATCCCAACATGGGCGAAGTGAGGGTGGCGCTTAGCTAGAGATGGGCGGGCATAGCTAAAATTGGATTCATCCATTATCGCTGTGATGAATGGGAGAATTCATGAATCCATTTTCTCAGTTAATTAAATGACGTCATAATCAACTACGCCACATGTATGCTGACGTTATAATCATGACGTCAGGAATGATTCGATTAAGACAGTCTTTAATTAATAGTCCGACATGTTGTATGAATTGTATGTTTTTGCTATTTAAGAAACATGCTGTTGAATATTTTGAACAACAACAGTACCCAGTCGAATTAGTTTCAAAATATTCAACAGCTTACCTGCAGTTTTCTGGAAATTGATAGTCCTGGAGTTCAGAGATCGATCGACCCCAACACGAGCGTGTTGTGGGTGGAGCTTAGCTAGGGATGGGCAGGGCATATCTAAGACTGGATAGGTCCATTATCTTCTGGCCCTGACCTTCGCGCAGGAGAACGGGCCGAACGTTTGGATCTGTTTCTGGATACTTGAGAGTGATCCGTATCAGATCCTTATATACAGTTACCTAACAACATATCCATAATAACTGGTAACTTGTAGCATGCATAGTTATATCCCTGCTGCGGGTATCCGTACTCTTAAATTCTACTGCTCAGCAAATACAAACTAGACGCGTCATCGTAAATCCCCACGTTCACCGCTTTGAAATTTTGACACACTCCACAACCCACTCTGGGGCGGAGCCAAATGTAAATATCATTTTGCACTCCGCAATCATATGTGTTTCTCACATACCAAATTTGGTTGAATTCCGTCCACAAGTGTCAGATGAGTTGATTTACAATCAATTTCATGAACTTTTGACAACATCCCTCACACCGGGGGGGGGGGGGGGCGGGGCCCAAATGTAAATGCGCTCATCCACTACACATTGATATGGTTAACTGACAAACTAAATTTGGTTGAATTCCGTACAACAGTGTCAGAGGAGTGGCATTACAATAAATATTTTGACCTTTTGACCCCCACCCCTCACACAGCTATACTACAGAGACGCCTTAGTCCATACCATGTCTACAATATGTAAGCATATACTCCAGACCATGTATACATTATATAAGCATATAGTCCAGAACATGTCTACATTATGTAAGCATATACTCCAGAACATGTCTACATTATGTAAGCATATAGTCCAGAACATGTCTACATTATGTAAGCATATACTCCAGACCATGTCTACATTATGTAAGCATATAGTCCAGAACATGTCTACATTATGTAAGCATATACTCCAGACCATGTCTACATTATGTAAGCATATAGTCCAGACCATGTCTACATTATGTAAGCATATACTCCAGACCATGTCTACATCATGTAAGCATATACTCCAGACCATGTCTACATTATGTAGGCATATAGTCCAGACCATGTCTACATTATGTAAGCATATACTCCAGACCATGTCTACATTATGTAAGCATATACTCCAGACCATGTCTACATTATGTAAGCATAAACTCCAGACCATGTCTACATTATGTAAGCATATACTCCAGACCATGTCTATATTATGTAAGCATATACTCCAGACCATGTCTACATTATGTAAGCATATACTCCAGACCATGTCTACATTATGTAAGCATATACTCCAGACCATGTCTACATTATGTAAGCATATAGTCCAGACCATGTCTACATTATGTAAGCATATACTCCAGACCATGTCTACATTATGTAAGCATATACTCCAGACCATGTCTACATTATGTAAGCATATACTCCAGACCATGTCTACATTATGTAAGCATATAGTCCAGACCATGTCTACATTATGTAAGCATATACTCCAGGCCATGTCTACATTATGTAAGCATATACTCCAGACCATGTCTACATTATGTAAGCATATAGTCCAGAACATGTCTACATTATGTAAGCATATACTCCAGACCATGTCTACATTATGTAAGCATATACTCCAGACCATGTCTACATTATGTAAGCATATACTCCAGACCATGTCTACATTATGTAAGCATATACTCCAGACCATGTCTACATTATGTAAGCATATACTCCAGACCGTGTCTACATTATGTAAGCATATACTCCAGACCATGTCTACATTATGTAAGCATATATTGTAACTAACAACATATACATGATTATGAAGTTCGAGTTAAAATTTCTGACAGAGATTCTGAATGATTCAAACACCTTAGAATCCCAATTGAAACAGTTGAAATGCGGTTCAAGTGTTCAATATGAATATGCAAACTAGGTCAGAGATCAACCCACAATGCACTTTGATGGATAAGAACTCAGTGAACCCCAAGGTTTGTCCATTATAGATGCGTAGGAAAAACTTAGTCATACAGTTAAATTGGAATCGAAATTATGCATGGTATTTCCAATTGAATGGCACGTCAAAGCAATATTTGTTATTGCTAGCTATCATCGGGCCATCAAACTGATCCTGTTTGTAGTGGACAAATCCGGAACATAGTTGTGCGGATGGAAGTTTCCTGAACCGAATAAGTTGATATTGAATATGCTGTATACCGAAATTTATTTTTCGTTTTCCACTCTCAAAATGCCAAAACAAAGATGGCCTCTAAATGAGCTATTCTTCTTTAAAACCTTTGACAGAAATGCTGTAGACTGATAAAGACGTCTTTTGACATATTATGCATCTAGGAACGCAATAAAAGCAAATATAAATGTGTACAATCAAGTTTTCTATGTCTGATATGACCAATCAGTGTGACTTTTCAAGATGGCGGCCAAATACAAATGGAAATTACATCTTCTAATCGACATTGAAATACACTGATGACGACCTCTTTTTGCTATTTTAGTCGCACAGGTAGCCAGTAAATGCATACTTAAATGTGTAGGGTGTATTCATTTAGGTTTTTTGATGAATGGCCAACGTATTTTCCAAGATGACCGGTATATAGGAAGACCAAATGTGTCGTTCATACTGTTTCACACACGCAAATGTGGTGCAGAGAGTTTAATTACACTTTCTGTATAATAATAGCAGGTGCACTGATGCATGCCAGTCTAGATTTTCTGTATATGGACGTGCCCATCATTACTGAGTGTTGCACCGTCCATGATTTCTAGTGTCAGTGAACAAAATAACCCTTTGTCAATTCTTCCATGAGCACATAGAATCTCATCCATCTTTGCTAGCGAGACAGGGAATGGCACAACCTCGTGCCTCAAAATATCTTCTAAGAGTACCCTTCTGCCAGCCTCGTAAGCAATAAGAAGTAGTGGTGACCACGGAAACATAATTATCAGTTTAGGAATCAATTCAAAACAATCCGGTTCAAACATAGGTATATTTCACCTGTTTTTGCTGTGTTTTGCACCACGCAGTTCACCGGTTCGACTTGTACAGATGTCTTGTTGAGCCGCGACCGGAAGTTGATAACGACGTTCAACAACCCAATCTAGAGCCCGATTTACGGAAATATAAGAATAATTTATTCCTGCCGTTCTTCAAATTTCGTCGTTTATCAAATCTTATTTCGTCTAACTTGTCCATTGTAATTAATTCTGTTATTTATTCCTTGCGCAAAATTCGTACCGGTAGCAGCGGCCAGTTTAATTTCCGGCTTCCCAAAAACTTTAAATAGAGCGCATTTTCATTGGTTCTGGGTCACTTGCAAAGGATACGTCATAGCGACAACAACTCAACTCGATCCTTGTCTGATCGGTCTCCGGTATAACACCCCCCTGTTTAAGACTATATGCTCGACCTCAACGTGGCGCAGGGGTGTAACCCACTGGGTGTCAATCCAGACATTTGGAGGGGCTAACCAGAGCATTATGCACAACGCAAATGAATGACACGTGGAGATCGAATCAACCGAAATGGTGCTCGTCCTGTGAGGATCCGCCAGGCAGGTGCAGCGCCGGACTCCACGCCTCGAAGGATCCCACCCTCAGCTACTGGAGGTCCCATCACCTCGTCTTGTGGAGCCAGGGGACGAGGATGGAGAGCTACTGGCCAACCGAAAGAGAAGACCAAACCCAAAGAGAACCTCAGTATCAACATCATGCGCTGGAACGCAGAAGGGGTTACCAACAAGAAATCAGAGCTCGAACAGTTCCTGTACGAAAACAACATTGATATCTGCTGCATCCAAGAGACACACCTGCAAGAAGGAAAACCATTTAAGAGCAGAGGTTACCAGATTTTCCGGAAGAAAGAAAGGCGGGGTGATCACCTTGGCCCGAAACAGCGTGAACGCCAGCCAGATCAAAACCTTTATGGAAGAGGCAGAATATATCAGGATCAAGGTAACAACCAGCAACTCTGTGATTGACATTGCCAATTATTACTGCCCTAATGACAAGAATCTCTCACCTGACACAATCCAGGTCCCGGACCGCCACTTCCTCATTGTGGGAGACTTTAATAGCCAGTCTCAGAGCTGGGGATACAGAACACTTGATAAACGAGGAGAAGACATTGAAGCATGGCAAGATGAAAAGCACCTTTTACTTGTCAACGATCCCACAGATCAGCCTACCTTCTACTCGTGCCGGTGGCACTCGACAACAACGCCGGACTTGGCATTTTGTACAGAAGACATTCACAGAAACCTCAGTAGAATGGTCGGATCGCAGTTAGGAGGAAGTGACCACCGCCGAGTCCTCCTATCTCTTTCTGGAAGTATTTCGACAAGTTCACCTCAACATCCAAGGTGGAACTACAAAAAGGCAAATTGGAGTCTGTTCGGCATTCGTTCCAATGACCGTACCCAAAATATATCAGTAGAAGGAAGAAACATCAACAATGCGGTCAAGGAATTTAATTCAAGTATCCTCAAGGCTTCCAACGAAGCGAGTCCTCGAGGGTTCAGGAAAAACTACCGCCCCTACTGGATAACAGAACTGCAAGCAGCACATGATAAACTAGACAAGGCAAGAGAAGATGCAGAGGGTAATCCCTGTCATGAAAACCACTTCACACTACAACAAACTAAAGCCAGGTATCTAAAGACCAAGCTGGAGGCCAAAAGAAGAAGCTGGAGGGAAAATACGGCAGGGTTTAATTTAGAGAGAGACACCACAAAGCTATGGAGACTGACTAAAGCACTGAATGATGAGGGTGTTGGGGGAGAGAAGATTACTCTTGAAGAAGATGGACAAACACTGTCAGGAAAGATGGCTGCAGATGCCTTTGCGAAGGCATATGCAAAAGAAAGCAACATTTCTATACCACGAATGCGTCAAAAAGAGCTTAGAAAAGAGCAAAAGGAAAGAACAGACATAAACACTCACGATGCAATGAAAGTTGGCATTAGTTTAGCAGAGCTGAAGAATTCTATCCGCCAATTGAAGAAGAAGAATTCTCCCGGGCCAGATGACATTACGAATGAAATGATCCAACACCTTGGTAATGCATCTCTCCGCAAGTTGCTAGACATCTTTAATCTCAGTTGGACCAATGGAGTGCTGGAAGGAAGCCAGAATGACTCCTATTCTGAAAAAGGGAAGAACAAGACGAAAGTGCTGAGCTACCGTCCTATCAGTCTTACAACACCAGTGGTACCTGGAGTCGGAGAACATTATAGTTTCAGAGCAGGCTGGCTTCAGAAGATACAGGCGCACAGAAGATCAAACAACACATCTTGCACAGGTCATAGACGACACTTTTCAAGCCAAGAAGGTGATGCTAGCTGCATTTATCGCTCTGCAGAAGGCATTTGACAAGGTGTGGAAGGATGGCTTCCTCGTGAAGCTCCGGCGCACAGGCATCGGTGGAAACATGTTCCGATGGACCGAGTCATACCTACACAATCGCAGAGCTAGGGTGCTGGTGGATGGACAGTCTGGACAGAATGTATTGCTGAGACATGGGGTACCACAAGGCGGAGTATTATCACCATCTCTGTTCATACTCTTCATTAATGACATTGTAGCAGAGCTGCCCAATGGGATCCAAGCAGCCCTCTATGCAGATGACCTCGTCCTCTGGTGCACCGAGGAGTACACAACGACTGCCACGTACAGAATGCAGCTCGCCTTGGACAGAATTACAGCTTGGGCCAATTCGCTGGTGTATTACCATCAACAAAGAAAAATCATCAGCCATGCTATTCTCACTGTCCACCAAAACCAAGGTTGGCAATCTGAAACTGGGCGGTACTCCATTCGAGTACGAGGACCAGCAGACATACCTGGGAGTCACCTATGACAGAAGATTAACATGGAATGAGCACATCCAGAACGCAGAGGCATAGGCCAGAAGAAAGCTAAACATCATGAGGAAGCTGGCAGGTACAAAGTGGGGTGCCAATGAAAGAATCCTCAAGACCATCTACCTAGGTGCCGTACGACCACACCTTGAGTATGGATCCAGCTCATGGATGACTGCAGCTAAATCTCATCAACAGAACCTCGACAGAGTACAAAACCAGGCACTGCGCATCATAACTGGTGGAATGAGATCAACACCAATAGAAAAAATGGAGCAGACAGCAGGCATGCCCCCACTTAGTAAAAGAAGGGAATGCAAAGCACTGATCCAAGCTGCAAAGTTCAAATCGTTCAACAACCACCCGGTGAAGATCAGGCAAGCACAGCTGTCATCAGGAAGACTTAACAGATCAAGTTTTGTAAAAGAGACAAAAGCACTTTAAAGGAAACACCAAGAAATGTTGCCAGCACAAATAGAAGACCCAAACCACACCCTTGATCATCTACCCTGGGAAAACAAACTAGAGAGCATAGCTATTCGCACCACAGTACCTCATCTCACAACCAAAGATGAACACAGTGATGTGAGCAAGAAGGCCCTGACCCTAGACATGCTGGAAGAAATGTACCCTCAGGAGACATGGATAGGGATCTACACAGATGGATCAGCCAAAGATGAAATTAGGAGCAGAGGTGCCGGACTGCACATACAGTATCCAAACGGACAACATGAGTCAGCTGCAATACCGACAGGCAAACACTGCACAAACTACAGAGCTGAAGTCGAAGCACTGGTCCATGCAGCTAATACCATCAGCAGAACAGCAGACCCTATTGCACAGATTGTCTTTTTCTCTGATGCCCGCTCCGTCCTTGAGGCTATCACCAAAGGTAAGCTGCCACAACTTGAAGAAGCACTACAAACCATCAAATGCTTTCGGATAGCATTACAGTGGATCCCCTCACACTGTGGAGTCCTAGGAAATGAGGAAGCAGACAAAATGGCAAAGGTGGGTGCAGAAGAGAATCAGACAGAAAACATGGTTACACATACAGAGATGAAGACTATCATCAAGTCACTCTATAGAACACCTCAATCAGACGATGCCTACCATCATCTCTCGAGGCCAGAGCAAGTGGCCATTTTTCGTCTCAGAACTGGACATAACAGACTAAACTAACACATGTACAGGCGGTTCCACCTTACGACATCGCCCGCTTGTCCTTGTGGAGAAGCAGAACAGATCACAGAGCACATACTTCAATGTTGCAGTACGTATCAGCTGCTGAGAGAAGAGATTTGGCCTTTGTCAACCTCTTTTCTTGAAAAGCTGTATGGGCCTGTGGAAGAACTGCAGAAAACCACAGATTTCATCTTGAGAACGGCTCTCCAAGTGTGATACCAGTGATCGAAAAGAAGAAGAAGAAGACACGTTATTGTCATCTGTCACCGTGTTAGTAAGGGAGATAATGAAAGAATTCGTGATCAGATAACCGTTTCGGCTTCAATCTGGATTCCTAATTGGAAACTTGACCCTGTTTAGCTAGAGAAACATGTTTTCTCAGTATGGATTATAAGGGTAGAAATTAATAAGCGGGAATCAAACAGACTGATTGACCTTTGGAGATGAATTATCTAGATTTTTAGCATTAGGCCTATGCCTATGGATAATAGAAATATTACTTGGCTATGTGACATAAATTTACCGTCACGAAATTTGGTCAAAATAATGTAACATATTTTTTGCACAACTGGGTAAAGTCATGGATCTGACAAATTCTTTTCACATTTAGTATGCTGTTGTTACACAAAATAAACTCTTCTTGAGTTCAACCTTATTCTTGACATATCATCTGGATGCATGAATATCCACTCTCAAAGACACCAAGCGTCTCTTGAGTTTCCCATCTAGACTCATATACCGAACCTGAAGGATGAGTGTGCAGTTTGAATTATTTCCTCATCCATCATTTCATTTAATTATTAAGGTTATATAGGAGACACACCTAGCTGCTGGATACAAATGCATTATGGACCAGGTACTTGGACATAAAATGGATGCACATAGCTTTAACCGATCAACAAGGTGTCTTCTTTAATGTCTCCCCCCCGCCCCCGCCTCCCCCCCCCTCTCCCTCTCTCTCTCTCTCTCTCTCTCTCTCTCTCTCTCTCTCTATCTCTTTCTCTCTCTCTCTCTCTCTCTCTCTCTCTCTCTCTCTCTCTCTCTCTCACACAACGTATTGAACACAACGAGGCGCTAGCAGTACTGGATTTTAAATCATTCTCATAACGGGACAGGACACGTCCAGTTGGATAACCAGAAGACCATATTCGGACTCATCCTACTGTACTATTCTCCACCCTCTTAAAGGAACACTCTTGTCAATTTAGGGTGGCAGGTTTGTTACAGATTTTTGGGGCCGTAACCAGGGTTTGAGTATAACAAAAGGGCAATTGGATCCCATTATTACCAGTGGGAATTGCATTGACGGATATACAGTCACATAAGTAAATAATTGCATCATGAATAACTGCAATATATGAGAAACCTTGAGTGGATGGCTTACGAGTCCATTCAGAAATAGAATTACCCAGAATACTGGGCCATGTATGGAACAACTTGATCACTTCTATGATGCTATTCCACCATACCATGGCGAAGATGGGCAGGTTCAGGACAGAGTACCCCATCTGGATATGAGGCTGAGGAATACAGTGAGCAAATAACTGACCAACAGAGCATTTCAGATATGCATATCGCACCAATGGCTGCTTCTGGATCAAACCAGGGAAACGTCCAAAAAGGGACTTTACATAAGCAACAGTGTGATCCAAGCAATGGAAGATTCCATAGCTCTGAGAATCATCCATAATGTTAGGGATAATCAAAGGGTATGCCAACCAAATACTCACCCTACAGCACACCTGTCTGATAGGAGGTCAACATTCACTGCGGGAAATCTTAGGAATGATGGCCAGGCTAGGAATGCAGAACCTCCAATACACAGACAGTTTCATACTGGCTATGTAAACCATTATCCAGGACACAGTGATAATTGTAACCACTACCATGACTATGAGGGTACTGCAGACCATCAATACTCCAGACACCTTGGACCACATGGGATTAATCCTAATCCTGGTAACCATGGTTACCAGGGGATGCCTAAACCATAAGCTTATCCTAGCTATAGAATGACTGAAGATGGTAGTAGATTTTCACACAATAATCTTGGGCCAGTGCATAATGTTAATAATAATAACATGACAGGGTTAATGGATAATTGCTATGGACAGACGTACGATAGAGATACACCAGTTAATGGGCCACAGACTGGATATGCATATAATGCACTACCAGATAATCCACCTTAGCGGATAGATGATTTATATTCAAACAGTCAGTCTCGGATGTATGAGACCCCACCACACTGTAGACAAATGGGAAAGAGAAAACAAGTAGAACGCCCCCCCCCCACCCGGCCTCCCCCACCACCTCTGATGGTGAATCTGTGAAATGGGTGGGTTATCAGCAACAGTTTGAAACGGTGGCTGTATGGAATAACTGGGATGTAACAGAAAAAGCTATGCAGCTTGCTATGAGCTTAAAAGGATCAGCTCGTAAAGTATTGGGTGATCTACCAATAGAGGTAGTCAACCATTATGAACAATTAGTAGCAGAATTGACCAGACGATTCAACCCAGCTGAAACTGAAACCGCATACCATATGGAATTTCATAACAGAATGATGTCCAAATGAATCTGCAATGCAGTTTGGAGATGTCTTGAAAGGGATAGCTGCATGGTCCTTACCAGCTATTTCATGTAATGCTCAGGAACAATGGGTGATAGACTAATATACAAACGGGTTAGGAAGCATGGGCCTGCGAAAACATGTTCACTTCGGCCACCCAATAACATTGCATGCAGCAATCGCATTAGCAATGGAATTCTAGTCATTTGAGATAACCTATTGCCACTGAGTATACAACGGATGTTTATTCTCTACACAGCAATGATAAACCACCACATAAGCAAATGGGACACCCAATCAACTAAGGTTGTGCAA
This sequence comes from Chaetoderma sp. LZ-2023a, assembly GCA_034401795.1. Taxonomy (NCBI): domain Eukaryota; kingdom Metazoa; phylum Mollusca; class Caudofoveata; order Chaetodermatida; family Chaetodermatidae; genus Chaetoderma; species Chaetoderma sp. LZ-2023a. Next base: position 32,198,700 of record CM067365.1, on the reverse strand, counting down.
CAGATTTGTGATACCCTGGTGAAGACGAATGAGGGGATCAATGCACTTAAAAGGGAGATTCACCAGGCTAGATCGGGAGCTACATGGGAAAAATTCAATCAACCACCAGGGATACATTTTAATAGGTCCGAAGTAGAGTGCTATTACTGTGATGGGAAAGGACACATTCAGAAGTATTGCCCGCAAAAACAGCAAAACTTGGGTATTAATCTTTCCCATAATGTGCATTGTACAGCCTGCGATATATCACCAGCATACAGAATCTACGCATACGACCAATCCTCAGCATGGGAACCATTTAAATAGAGTAAAGCTGAATTCAAAGTCAGAAATTCAGCTGGACATGATCAATTGGAAGGACTGGTTGAGTCGGTTAATATTTCATGTTGGTACATTATGACAATGTGTGAAAGTATATTGACTGAATTGTTTGCAAACACTGGTTCAACCTACAAATGCTTGCAGACACTGGTTCAATCCACACTCTGATTGGCTGGCCTACTTATATTGGAATACCTATAGAGAACCGACCAATTTTATGTCCTGTGGATCTTACTCTAAAACTGCTAGTGGGCAGGAAATGAAAGTGTATAGAGAGATTAACTTGGGTATACTACATATAGCAGACCATACATCTTCCTACCAAGTAAAAGTGGTATCTCTTGGATCAAGTCATGGAATTTTAGGACTTGATTTTCTAGAAGATCATGGATTTTTATTTGATGCAGGAAAAGGAACCCCGCGTATGGACACTTATCAAATTAACTTACATCGGAAATCTAACAAAAATCAATGTCCCCATATAGCTGTAAAGGAGACAATATCTATTCATGCTGGACATGAATTCATGTTCCAGAGAAAGATTAATGGACACTGTAAATCACATCGCCATACAACACTCATTATAGAACCTAATGCAACATTCTTTCAAAACACTGGACTTTTACTTGTTAGGGCAGTAGTAGATCCAAGTAAACCTGGTGTTCCTATAAAAGTGGCAAATTTAAGCAATCAATCTATCTAATTACAGAAGAGGACAGTTGTTGCCTCCATAGAAACAATTCAGGATATATGTGAGGATACCAACACAGGTATGCTCAGCTCTACTGAAACGTATCTACCTGATTACCTGCAATGGATGGTTGATGATGCCTTTGAATTAGATGTCGATCAAAAGAAACAATTAGAGGACTTGCTTTCTCAACACAAAGACACTTTTCAAGGACATGACGGACAAATGGGATGCACTAAAGCAACAAAATATGTCATTGATACTGGGAATTCAAGACCAGTAAATCAACCACCTGGAAGACTTCCAGTGACTCAAAATCAAATGGCCGAAGATGAAGTGAAAAAAAATGCTGGATCACGGGTTAATCGGACATAGTTCAAGTCCATGAGCACGTCCCATAATACTAGTCAAGAAAAGTGATGGATCCATGCGACTTTGTGTGGACTATCATCGGGTCAATGAACTTTCACTCAAGGATGCCTATCCCTTACCGAGGATTTCAGACTGTATTGACAATCTAGCAGATGCAAACTGCTTTTGCACCTTGGATTTAGCTTCGAGATATTGACATGTAGAAATGGATGAAGGGAACACAGCAAAAACAGCCTTCGTTACCAGAAGTGGGCTCGTAATTTCCGTGTTATGCCATTTGGCCTCTGCAATGCTCCTGCAGCATTCGAAAGACTGATGGAACTTGTCCTGTGTGATTTACAATGGCAACAATGTCTACTTTATATAGACGATATCCTTGTTTTTTGGAGACTTCACCAAAACCTTAGAAAATCTACGTCTTGCATTTGATAAATTATTAGGAGCAAATTTAAAACTTAAACCAGCCAAATGTAAACTGTTTCAAGAGGCAGGTAAATTCTTGGGACATGTGGTTTCGCGGGAAGGCGTGCATTGTGACCCAGATAAGGTAGCTGCTGTTCGGGAATGGACTTGGCCTACATCAGTAAAAGAAACCCACAGTTTCCTAGGATTTTCTTCATACTACCACAGATTTATTGAGAGCTTTGCATCAATTGCTGCCACCCTTCATGCTTTGACAAAGAAATTTGTATGGACTGCGGACTGCGAGTTGGTATTTCAAACTCTCAAGGAGCATCTGTCAATGCTCCCATATTAACGTACCCTAAAACAACTGTGACTTTATATTGCTAGTGGCACTGGGATACGAGCAGTGCTTTCACAAATTCAGGATGGACAGGACAAGGTTATTGCTTATGCAAATAGGTCTTTATCCATGACTCAATGTCAGAATTGCACTACGATAAGTGAATTATTGGCTATCATTGTATTTCTGAAGCACTTTAGACACTATCTGTATGGGCAAAGGTTTAGCCTGAGGACGGACCATGCCTCATTAGTATGGTTGACTAACTTTAAAGAGCCAGAGGGCATGTTAGCAA